>OX422217.1:294659937-295334023 GCA_949130495.1 Sambucus nigra | reverse complement strand
TGAAGTCGGTTTGACATTATCGTGTCGCATTGGTAAGTCAGTCCGGAAAGATGCAAAGTTGGCTTCCAATGCTGAAATACTGTTCGTAAGCTCGACATTCGGGGGTTCATCATAATTATCCGCCTCACTGTTTTACTCATCTTCATCTTTTCCCATCACCACATTAGCCGCACCTCCTCCGCCTCAGCCTCGTCACTCAATTCTTCCTCATCACAGTCATCACTATCATCTGGTGCATTCCAAGCTTGGAAATCACCCTTTGCTTTGCCATCTTATTGCGGGTATCCTGCCCAAAAGGATTAGAAGGTGAGGAAACCCGATGGGCGGAGATATGCTGGAGTAGACGAGAATGGATGAGATTAGTCGGGCATAAGGGAGCGGGGCAATACCCTTCTCGTCCAGGGTTGCATGGAACATGTCCTTATACATTGTGCGGGCCATGTGTACGGTAGAGTTTAGGTCATAGAGGTGGTATACAAGGTTTTCTTGACTAGGGAGCATGACGTAGTCGTTTGATATTTCGATAATATTGGTGAAAACAATTTGGAAAGTGATGCGCGCTTTGTCGTCCATTTGTCCCACGTGAAACGTTTGACCGCACCAATGTTCTCTAGGAGCGATACGTGAAATGCAGATATCCTTGGCAAGGGGAGGGAGGCTGTTGGGATATTGTTATGGGGATGAGTGAGGGACATCCTTTTCCGCCAATTTGTGCATGAGGATGTCTAGAGAGAACGGTATGCGGGTCTGGTCAATTTATGCCTCAGACAAAAAATTAGCGGTGCATACGAGGGACCTGTAGAAGGATCACACTTCATTTGCCCACATTGTCTGTATGGTTCATTGAGGAAACGACACCACCCCTTTTCTATGAAGAGGTTGGTGACACTTTGGGGTAGCTCGCTCCAAATAACTTTCCCCTCTATGTGCAGCTTGTAGGAGTGAGTGAAGAACCCGTGACACCATCGTTGCTCCTCATAGGAATGAAACAAGTTTAGCCTATTTTCGGCAATGAGCGTGGAGTTGTATTTTTCTGGTGGTGGTTGTTTGTCCATGAAGGATGGATGGGGGAAAACATAGAGGTTGGAATAGAGAGGAATATGTTTGGGTGATGGAAAGTTGTGGTGAAAAAAATGAGTGATAAGGGTGTGTAGTTATAGATGGGGGTAAAAGGAGGGTTTGGGTGTTAGAGGGAAAGGAGGATTTTTTTTTGGGGGTGGGGGGGGGGGGGGGGGGGGGGGGAGGGGGGGATTTTGGTGTGAGACAAAATGGAGGGAGATGGGTTGATTGGGTAGGATGAACCTAGGGAATTTAATAGTTGGAGGTACAGGACCGGTCCGGGTGTCCAGGATCAGATCGGTTCGTGTCCTTTATTTTTATTTTATTTTTATTTCTCCCTACCGGACTGGACCAAGTGCCCAGGATCGGATCGGTCCAGGTTCTTTATTTTTTTTTCAATTCTCCCTGTTGGACTAGACCGGGTGCCTAGGACCAAATCGGTCCGGGTTCCAGATTTTTCCAGAATCCCCTAAATCTTCGGGGTGCTCTTCTCTCTTAACTACAAAGTTCCATCACTCGTTTTTCTTCACAATCAATCCTAAAAACTTCCAAAAACTTATATTTGACAGAAAATTATCTCTCGGGATGCGTGCTTACATGTCTACCCCTAACCTTTCAAAACTCAAACCCATGGACTCTAATGACCCTAACTGAATCATAACTACTATACACAGGATTTCACCCCATATGCATCGGGGGTGCGACGACCTCTCTATTAAAGCTCACTCAGCCTCGTAAACGAGGTCCGATAACCAAATTATGTCGATTTCGTTTACGCACGTTTCCAAATGTGCCTTTAGGCATTGTAAGTTAACTTCGAACATACTCCCCTATTTGGATCTTCCAATTCCACAGATCCGTGGGGGAATACGTTCTTTACAACGAATGGGCCAGTCCACCAAGACCACAACTTACCCGAAAATAGGTGAAGATAATAGTTTTAGATAATCACCTTTTTCCTGGGAAGAAACTCTTTATGTTGGATAATCTTATCGTGTGTAAGTTTCATATCTTCTTAAGATGTTTTAGCATTTGCATATGCGTCATTGCGTATCTCCTCTAACTCATTTAATTGAATCTTCCACGCTTCACTGACTTTGTCCATGTCATGGTTCAACCTCTTAATGGCCTAATACACTCTGTGTTCTAACTTGATGGGAAGATGGCAAAACTTAACATACACAAAGCGGAACGGGGATATTCTGAGTGGATTCTTGTATGCGGTACGATAAGCCCATAGAGAATCATTCAATAGAAGGGACCAATCTTTCTGATTAGGATTGAAGGTCTTTTTGAGGATGTTCTTGACTTTTTGATTCTCTAACTCAGCCTGTCCATTCATTTATGGGTGATAGGTCGTTCCAACCTTGTGAACGACATCGTACTTTCTCATAAGCTTCTCAAATGTTCTATTGCAAAAATGCGTCCCATTATCACTAATTATATCTTTCGGAGAACCGAAGCGAGAAAGTATGTGTTCCTGAAAGAAATTTATCACCACATTATTGTCATTTGTCTTTATAGCTATAGCTTCAACCCATTTACAAATGTATTCCACCTCAACAAGGATGTATAGGTATCCAAAAGACGGGGGAAAGGGACCCCTGATGTCAATACCCCAGCACTAAAAAATCTCAATAATCAGTATGGGGGTTAATGGCATCAAGTCTCGTCGAGTAATAGCCCCCATCCATTAACACCTATCGCGTGATTTGTAACTATTGCTCACATCCCGGAACATGGTGGCTAGTAAAGTCCGCTTTGGAGGATTTTAGCCGCCGTCTTTTCTGTCATGACAAGATAGTTGACTATGTCCGCAAATGAGGGGAGAAATTAGGTGTCAAAGAGTTGTTCATACGGGAAATATTCATCTATGGGTATAAGATCGCTAGGTACATCGGATGAAAGACGGGATAAGTGATTGTCCACGACGTTTTCTACTCCTTTCTTATCTTTAATGGAGATATTAAAATCTTGTAGGAGTAGGATCCACCTTATGAGGAAAGGCTTTGTATCTTTCTTTGCAAGTAGGTATTTAGGCGCCGCGTGGTCGGTGAAATAAGTAATGGGTGAACCGATGAGGTAGGAATAAAACTTTTCTAGATCAAATACGACCACTAAAAATTCTTTCTCCGTGGTGGAGTAATTGAGTTATGGTCTGGTTAAAGTCCGACTAGCTTAGTAGATTACATGAGACTTTTTATCTTTCTTTTGGCCCAGAACGACCCCTATCGCGAAATCACTTGAATCATACATGAGCTCGAATGGTAGGGACCAATTCGGAGCTTTCATGATGGAAATGGAAGCAAGCATGGTTTTCAATGTTTTAAAAGTTCATTGGCATGCTCCATTCCTGTTAAATGGGGTATCCTTCATGGAAGGTTACTCAAGGGCGTAGCGATGGCGCTAATGTCCTTAATAACCCTTCTATACAACCCCGCTTGTATTAAGAAATAGCGCACGTCTTTTAGTGACTTCGATTGGGGTAAATTAACTATGACATCTATTTTGGCTCCATCTACTTCAATTAATTTGGATGAGGGAATGTGGCTAAGAACTACGCCCTTAGTGACCATAAAATGGCATTTTTCCCAATTCAGAACCAAGTTCTTTTCCACACAACAGGCAAGTACCTTCTCAAGATTTGCTAAACAAAGATCGAAAGAGTTGTCGAAAATTCTAAAGTCATCCATGAATACTTTAAGTCCTTTCTCAATCATGTTTCTAAAAATACTTAACATACACCTTTGAAAGGTCACGGGTGCATTGCACAATCCGAATGGCATACGCTTGTAGGCAAATGTACCAAAAGAACATGTGAAATTCATCTTCTCTTTGTCAATCACGTCTACCTCTATTTGGTTATATCCATAATAACCATCCCGCTACTCTATCTAGCATCTGATCAATGAATGGTAAGAGGAAGTGGTTTCTCCTAGTGCCCGCATTGAGTTTTCGGTAATCAATGCAAATGCTCCACCCAGTGATGATACATTGGAGAACTAGCTCACCTTTGGCATTTTCAATCACAGTCATTCCCAACTTCTTCGGGACAACTTGTATGGGACTCACCCATTTGTTATTCGAGATTGGGTAGATAATCCCGGCATCTAACAACTTAATAATTTATGCCCTCACTACATCTTTCATGGTAGGGTTCAATCTTCTTTGCATTTCCCTCGAGGGATTCACGTCCTCCTCGAGGTGGATTTTATGGGCACAAATCAAAGGACTTACAACTTCTAAAACAACTATGCACCAACCAAAAGTACTTTGGTGCTTACTCAAAAATTTTCAACAATTTACCCTCTTTTTCTTTATCTAGGCTAGATGAGACAACAACGTGAAATGTCTCATTCTCTCCTAAATAAGCATATTTGACATTAGAGGGTAGTTTCTTTAATTTGAGGGTAGGAAATTTTTCAAAGGAGGGAACCATGTGTACCTCCCTCGGTGGTACTTCCTCAAATCTATAAATGCAACTAGCATCTCTCACGTCCTGGTCCGACGCTCTCTCATCAGGAAACTCTCTCAACTCCTCTATATCCTTCTCAATGTCGGTGTACGCTCCCTCACTCTCATTGCTCGATGAAAGGAAAACTTCTAACGTATCTACACTATAATTTTCCTCCATGTTCTCCTCTATGATCTCATCAATATGGTTCACTACGTGAAGATCATCCTCATCCCACATATATTAGGCTATGTGGAAGATGTTTGTCTATAAAGTCATGTTCCTGAAAGTGAGTTACATCTTCCCATTACGAGTATTAATCAAAGCATTAGCCGTAGCTAAGAATGGGTTCCCAAGGATGATGGGAACATGATTACTCGAGGCAAAGGAGGGATCCGTGTCCCAAACGACAAAATCTTCCAGGAAGTAGAAAGTGTCGACTTGGACTAGTAGGTTCTCTATAATACCTCTTGGTGTCTTCACGGTGTGATCCACTAATTGGAGTGTGATCTTTATGGGCTTTAGGTCACCCAAATCAAGTTTCCTATAGATGGAGTAGGGGAGGATATTGACACTCGCCCCTAAATCGAGTAAGCCTTTTTATATTCGATTATCTCCTATGATGCAGTAAATGGTGGGTGCAGCCGGATCCTTGAACTTTGGTGGGAGATCATTGAGTAAAATGGAGCTCACATTTTGTTCTAGAAACACGTTCTTCTTTACCTTAAGACTCCTCTTCACCGTCAATAATTCTTTGATAACTTTTGCATAAGCGGAAATTCGCTTGATGGCATCGAGGAAATGTAATTTTAACTTCACTTGCTTAAGGAATTTTAGCACATCATGAGGGGGGTTGACTTTTTGGGAAGGCACCAACCGTTGAGGAAATGGCGCTGTGGTGGGTGGTTTTACTACTATCTCGAGCTCTCAAGTATCGTCCTTTTTACTCTCTTTTAAGGAGACATCTTTGGCCTCTTTTGTGCCGAGGGGAATTTCCTTGTCGTTCGGTGCGTCATGTGGGGGAGGTGAAAAATCAATAAAACTCACACTACGTAGAGTGGTTATGTCTTGACATTGATCTTGATGCTCTGTGGAAGCAGAGCTAACACTAGTTTGACCTTGGGAAGGTCTTTGGCCCTGAGAAGGAAATTTACCCTTCTCTTGGACACTCAACGATGATTGCAACTTCGAAATGTTCGCATTTATGTCGATGAGCATGCGCTCATATCTTGCATTAGTTGAATTTTGGGATTTTATGAATTGATGTATTATTTCCTCGAGGTTTCTCCACGGTGGAATGATATTAAGTGATGGAGGAGGTGGGGCTGGCACATGTCCTTGCATAGGCGATGCTTGTTGAAAGTGTGGAGGTGGAGGAGGGGCAACATGTGAATTAGCATTCAATGCATCCTGTGGTTGACCATAGCTAAAACCAGGGTGGTTTTTCCATAAAGGCTTATAAGAATTTCCGTGAGGAGCACCAAAATTACCCTTAAATCCTCCCACACCACTTACTTTCTCTTGAAGCATAACTTTGTAGGTGGGTATCGTCGGGAATTCATGTGTTGAATGTATCACCTAAAAAATAGCACATACCTTCTCAACGGGGGTGTGGATGGGGCCAGTTGGTTGTTTCACACATGCAGCGAGTAACTCTCTCATGCCTTTCTAAATTTGATTGAGTCAACGGTCCATCATGGTATCTTTGTCAACGTTGAATAAACTAAACACATATGGAGTGGTGGCCGCTTGGCGAGTTTGATTCTGAGCTCTAGGGTCATCTGTATCCCAGGCTTGAGTGGTGTCGGCAACATACCTCAAGTGGATATCAGCATCATTAGCATCTAGGTCGATAAAGGGGCCATCACACATTATTTGAACAAGTTATTTGGAGTTGATATTCATCCCATGATGGAAGAAAGAAATGATTTGTTGTTTATCAAGTGCATAATGATTGCGTGAAGTGACTAACTCATTGATATACTCAAAACATCAATCAAACGACTCATTTTCTAATTGTCCAAAGGTTTGAATTTGAGCCTTAATGGAGGTCTTTCGATTTGGAGGAAAGAACTTCTTGAGAAATTTTGATTGTAACACGCTCCCCAATGTAATCGAATTAGGACGTAATGACCATAGCCAGGTCTTAGCTTTATCCACAAGAGAAAATGGGAAGAGCTTGAGGCGGATCACATCTTTTATGCATGTTTGATCACTGAAGGTCTCACACGCCTCTTCAAACTCTTGAATGTGAAGATATGGATTCTTCGATTCCATTCCATCGTAGTTGGGAAGTATTTGGATCATTCCATTCCTAAAACAGAATTGCCCTGCATTATATGGGATCAAAATGTAGCCCGGAGTGACTGACCGATCAGGGTACAAGAATTATCTCAAGGGTCGATATGGTATCACTTCCTCACCGGTGCCTATACTATCGTGTTGTGACATGTCTCTCTCACTTAATGACTCTGTATCCTCACTCAATGAGCTAGGAGCGTAACCCGAAGTGTAACCTGGAGAGTCACTCGAAGTGTAATTGGACAGTGAATTTGGCGGTGCAGGAGGTGAGACCCAAAATTGAGGAAAGCGAGGGGTATGTGGGCTATCTGGGTTGTACTTGAATATCGAGTTTCGTGAATGTGCGTAGGAGTGGCTTAAGGAGTTTATTTTGGATTTTGCATTAAAAGACTTCTGAGAGACTTAGTATTTTTATTTTTATTTTTTTTGAATTTTTTTTTGTCAAAGTTGTGGATTAACTCAATCTAACCTACAGTCTACCCAAGCTCCCGGCAATAGTGCCAAAAACTTGACACAACTTAAAAGTGTCTAAAGTGAGTGCTATATAGGCTCAAGTGCAAGCATGTCGCTTAAGTAATAATCCTGGAAAGTCGGGGTCGAATCCTCAGGGAAATAGGACGAGAAAATCTTAACAACGTTTGGAAAGATGGAGAATCCTAACTTGACACTAAAATAGATGAAAAAATGCTTTGAACGGGAGATTTACTACAACCTGAATGTGGATTTAAACTAGCGACTAACTAAATTAAGAGGTAATGAAATGCAACTAATCTAATTAATCTACGAGAGATGGCAAGTGCATAACAAACTTAACTGCAAATGAGAACAATAGGTTGTGTTACAATCCCCCACACCCTAGTAATTCACCTCGTAGGATAATAGATTTTAGACTTAGAATCGTAAATGAACCCTAACTTTGAGCATGACGTATGTAAAGGAATGTATCTCGTGTCATACAAAATAAAAGGTAAGAATAAAGCGGTGTCATATTAACTACACGCGCATCACACTCTTAAGCATCTCGATTACCTAGGGCAAATGAGATCAGAAGTCCTACGATGGTTGCGATAGTTACACAACACGATTCCTTTAAGATTCAATTCAAAATCTATTTCCAACTATAATAAATTACATTGGGTTAGGTTCATGCACAACAACCCTGAAATGCCTATCCAGACATGATTAAATGAGTAAAAACAACAATTTTCGAAATAATTGAAATCATGACTGCTATGGAAGAGATTGACAAGAACAATTTTTATTTTGAGATTTCAACTAAGAATTGAGAATTAATTAAATAAATAAGGAAGATATCAATTCGAATGAAATGAAATTACTTAAATTCAATGAATCCGAAAATCAAATCTCAATCTTGCAATTAATCTTCAAACTAGGGTTTTCAATACAGAGGAGAGAGATTTTTCTCTGAAAAAACCTCTCTCCAAAAATTAATTATTCGAATCTCCCACGGTCTAACAATAATTAGAATTAAAATACACCACAAAAAATTCGGAGTTGTAGCTGAGTCAAACTCAAAAATCGGAACATAAAATTTGGGGTTGTTTAGTTCGGTCTGGTTCAAAATCTGAACCGATCTTACTTTCTTCTAAATAGGATTGGTTCGATATCCAAAATTTTCCAATAAGCTAACCAGGGTCCCGATCGGTCCTTTTTTGTTGTAAATAAGATCGGTCGATTAGTGACTTTTTCCAGTGAGTCCCGAGAGTCCGGATCGGTCCTTTTTTGTTAGAAATAGGATCGGTGTGATCTTTGATTCGATTTCTCTTCGATTTCTCCTAGTTTTATCTTCATTATCTCTCATCTTTAGAACCTCGTAACTTCAGGTCAGAAACTCAAATTTGTACGTCGCCTCTTCCTACGCACTTACAGCGTCGAGGTGTTCAACTTTCATTTCGGGTTCTCGTCCAGATTCCTGATGGAAATTACATTTTTTCCCTTTTTAATTTTCTTCCTTGATTCATTCTTCTGCTTTGGCTTTTTGCTCTTTTTACTTAGCAATAAATACTTGTAAATATCATGAAAAAGGTACAAAAATCAAGATACTATGTAGAAAGTTAGGTGCATATAAATTAGATAATTCAATATGAATTACCTTATTCGAGGTGTTAAAAGATACTAAATCAGGGGATAATTTTAGAAGAATTTATGCCAAATCAAATGGCAGCCTACATCGCTATGGTAAGATGACTTATGGAATAATTTGAGAAAGTGGACATTAAATAGTTCCCCCGGGGGGAAGAATATTCACGTAGATACCTTAGCATCCATGAGATCGACAGATGACTCTGATTTGATGAGAACCATTTAGATAGAGTTCCTCATGCAACCAAGTATTAACCAGACACTCGTAGTTGAGCAAGTCCTCCTCATAGAAAAGGCTCCCAGTTGGATGGATCCCATCATCTCTTATTTAGGGAGGGACATATTGCCTGACGAGAGGAGTTTGACCCATCACATAAGGGTCAAGGTGGCCTGTTTTTACCTCCACCCAAAAAGGAAACTTTACAAGAAGTCATTCACATGTCCTTACCTCAAGTGCGTGTAACACCCCACGATTTTGGGACTGGGAAATTAAATTTTTGGGAGAAATAAAATTTATTTAAATTGGAGAATTTTAAATTTTAGAAATTGAATTCCAGAAATTGAAGACATTTTAAAGTATTCCGGATGATAATTCAGAGTGCGCCATTGATTCCGGATGGGTCGAGATAGTCAAAATAACTACCCTTGAGTTTTATTTCGGTTTCAAAATATTTTAAGTTTATTTGAATCGAATTGGAGTAAACGAGTCATTTAAAGTGTGTATTAACATTTAAAACGGGATTTAGGATTTAAAGGTTTAAGAGGCTTACGGATCAAGCCATTCTCATTTGTGAGAAAGAGAGAAAGAGAAAGAAAAAGGAAAGAAGAAAGAAAAGAAGATAGAGAGGAAAAGCTTGGAGATTTCCAGCCCAAACGCGATCTCGAGGATGATTCAACCTCCACAACTTCGAGGAAAGTGTGTAATCTTGCTAAATTATTCATTTGTGTATTTGATTTCACAAATTGTGGGCAAAAGAAATGGATTTCCGGTATATTTACCAAAACCTAGATTTTGTAGTTTAAATCTTGAAATTGATGTTTATACATGGGTTTAAGGAGTATAACTTGATGAAACTAGATATAGGATGAAATTTGATGTTGGGAACATATTTGGGTTGAGGATAATTGGGTTGAAGTTGTATAATTTGGGTTTTGGAAATTTTGGGTTTTGGAGAATTTACCCATTTCATGGCTTGCTGAACAGGCCGAACCGATTCACCATGTTGGAGATGCATCAGGTCTATTGGGCCGAATCGATTCACCCCTTGCAAATCGATTCACTATGTAGAAGACTTACATGTCTAGTTCGGCCGAATCGATTCGGATGGGCTAGATCGATCGCAGCTAGTACCGAATCGATTCGAAAACAGGGCAGTTTTGCTTAATTTTTCTAAAATGAGTCTTAAATCCCTTTTAGTTGGGTTTATCGATTTGGAACTCACATATCTGATGCAAGAGATATGTTTGGAGTATTTTTTAGGGTTTCTCACATGCTATGATTGTGGGGGCCTATCGTAGTAGCTTGGGACGATATAAAAGTATTGAAATTGTTGTATCTAGGTAGTGGGAAACCTCATTAGGGATGGGAGTCCTATTTGGAGATTATATGTGGGTTAAAACATGAGGTGAGGTTGAGGATATTGTGAGGAAGATGTGATGGCATAATGTGAAATTTAGATGCCGACTATTGTGTCAATTCCTTATAGCAATGGGATTCTATTAAGGATATGATTAGGGGACCAAAGAGAGAGAAGTCGCTTATCCTTAGTCATGATTAACTCAAGGAATATGGAAATTATGTGAATGTGTAAGGTTCATCATGAGACATTGAACCGTAACTTAAAGTGAGTGTAAATTTTATTTGTTGCCGACAAATAGTTGTGAGTATACTTATTGTCAGAGTAGTTTATACATATCGGCAAGTGATTAACTATGGGGTGTCCCAATATATGGTGAGATTATAAAACAAATGTAATATTAAGCTTGAGGCTTACCGGTTATTGGTTGTGCGAGCAAAAATTGAGATTCCGATACTTAAAAGAATTATGAAATGAATTCAGGATTAAACTTGAGGTTTGCAGACTATTAATTAAGTGTATACTTATAGTCAGGAATTATTATTAGATATATCGAAGTGTATTTGGATATAGATGGAATGTATAGTGATTGTTATATATGTTACACTTGGGAGTTAGTAACCTCATTGATATATGTATCGGGAGACTATTTATATCATAAGGAAAATGGATAAGTAGGTGTTAAGTGAGGCACTGAATAAGGGAGAATGCTTTGAGTATATTTGTGTCGTAACAAGGGTGAGTATTACGAGAGCATATACATATCGCCCGCTTATGTTACTTAATGAATAATGATTGGGAATTTGATTCGGTATATATATATAGAGAGATTTATATATACTTCAATGGTTATATGAGTATGGATTAATTGTATATTTCTTGTCTGATGATTTATACATATGACGCGATTGCTTCTATATATATTATGTGTGAATGATATATATACTTATGGTGTGAAGCATACTCGACACATGCTATCATGGGAAGTTGCGCGATGAGGGTGACCACCCTGGCTTGAGGAGCAGGGTGTGGATATTCCCCAGGTCACAGTCGTCCTTTTTATTATCGTGTGATTTTATTTTGGGGGTGAGAAGTCTTAGGTACGAGCCATTCTCACTTGTCGGTAGGAAGTATGACTGCTTCCCATCCATTGTGATTTTGTTTTGACCGCGATGTTGATGATATTGAGTCCGACCGCTGGTCCCCAGGATGGTATGTGAGAGATGCCCTGGAAGATGATAGCATTGTGCAGTATATTGGCATTCTATAGCCAGTTATATTATGTGTATGGCTATTGTACATTATGCGTGTTATGTACACGTGGCTATGAGAATGAATAACTGTATATATATGTTTATAGTAATTATATATATATATATATATATATATATATATCCCATAGGTGAAAAAAAGGATATGAAATTTCTATGGTGTACATCTTGGGTGATTATGGTGTACTAGATTGTTGGGGGTTGATGTATCTCACTTAGAGACAATTTCGGTGATATCGACCCAAGGATTTAATGGACACTTTTAGGTTGTTCCCAGATAGTAATCTAAATTATAGTAGTATTTGTGTGTATGACATAATGGATCCCTACGATCAACATTGTCAAGGAGTAGTGTATCGGGGGGCTTCCTTGTTTGGATTTCGCTTTGCGAGATGCCCCACGCACGAAACGTAGTGCAATGTTGAGAGTGGAGAGAAGTTTTGTCCCTATTAAATTGTATGCATGTTATTCAGAGAATAAATTATTCTATTGAAGCCTAATGTTATTGTCCAATGTATTAAGACTTATAACTGGTGTAAGTTAATAATTTTGAACCAATATAGCCTAATAAGGCATATATGTGTAAATATAACTAAGTGCGATTAGAAGGGGAAGGATTCTCGGGTTATGTTAGAATGGCAGTTCTTGCGGGTATAGGTCGTGCCTATTGTAAGGTAGGTTGTCCTTATGGGTGGGGTAACTTAATTAAGGTTCCAGGATGCGAATAGGCGCGCGCTGTTAGATGAGAGGTGAGTTGGGGTTTCACGAGAGTGCGAATCCACTTTAATTATGAAATAATGCATTGATATTTATTATGCACGGTTAACACACTTGATAAACATTTTTACACCCCGATCTCTGACCCGTTTATATTTCTCTTTTGCTATATATATGTATGTACATATTACTACAGGTGTCCTACAGCATGGATACCAGATGCTTTTCTATCCAGAGTCTTGGGAGTCATATCACTTGCGGACTGTGGTGGGATTTAGACTTTAGTCGCTTCCTACTTCTTTGAAAAATCTACGCAAGAATAATGTTGTATATCGGGTTTATACCCAAGGGATATTTGTAGCATTTTATATTCCTTCTTTATGTTTGTTGTATTGTCTGTGACCCTATAGCTTATTCGTGTATATTTCCTTGTATATACTCATTTCATTTTATTATTGCACTTCATTTATCATGGTACTTGTGTGCATTTTACCTTTGCTAGATATTTATATGGTTGGATTGTTGTTCGTGGCATGATTTATTTAATTTTGGCATCTCGCTTGTATGCTTTCGGGTAGTTATCCTTATCTATTTATATTATAGTCTGTTGATGTTGAGACCAAGCCATCTGAGATTCCTGATTTAATGTAGTATAGGGTTGGCCACCTGTTATTATTTTAATCGTGGGGCGTCATAGTGCGTTCACCCATATGACACCGAGCAAGTACTTAATGAACTTCATGAGGGAATTTATGGGAGTCAAGCAGGAGGGAGATCATTGGCCTTATGAGAAATGAAGGAGGGTTACTGGTGGCCTCATATGCAGAAGGACCCGGGAAATTATGTTCACAAGTGTGAAAATGTCAAAAGTATTCTCCTATAATCATCAGCCTGCAAGCAAGTTGACATCATTGACAAGCCCATGGCCATTCCCATAATGGGGACTAGACATTTTGGGACCACTACCTGTTGCATCTGGAAATTAATAGTATCTACAAGTTGACATAAATTACTTCACCAAATGGGTAGACGTAGAACCACTAGTGAACAGTCACGATTCAGATATCATCAAGTTCATCTGGAGTGGGGTACCAAGGACTATCATCATTGACGACACGCATTTTTAAACTAGTTTCTTTCAAGGATTTTGTGATGAGCATGGTATCAAGCACCACTTTAGTTGTGTGGTGTATCCCCAAAGTAATGGGATGAAAGTTATCAACCCACTTGAACCATGTCTCCCCATTATGAGAAGTACCTGGGCCGACCAAGCACTTAAGGACGATGCTTTACGTATAGAACTTAATTTAGCACATGAGCGAAGGGAGATAGCCATGATCAAGATGGCTTCCCACCAATAATAGTTGGCCAGACAGTACATCAGGAAATTCAATCTGAGGAGGTTTTTGGTAGCGTATTATGTCTTAAGGAAAGTCATCGGAAGTGCAGTAAAACCATCAGATGGAAAATTGGGACCAAACTGGGAAGGATCTTTTAGATTATTCAGGGATAATCCTCAAGGAGAATATCACTTGGAAACGCTCGAGGGAAGGGATATACCAAGATCCCGGAACACAATCAATCTCAAGAAATTCTATTTTTTGTTTTCTTATATTTTGTTAGAACATTTAGTTTAAGAAAATTTTCATTTTCAAACCTACATTGCTCATTAATTATTATTCAAAGAATAAAGTCCAGTTGGCCCTCGCACTTTGATATTATGTATTGGTTTTTTAATTTTTCTTTATTTCATCTCACTAATATGAACATTTTATTAGTGATAAATCCTTCGTGCATAGGAGAGCTCCTGTGGATGAAAATAAGTTATTCCACTTATTTCAATCAAGGAATCTCACATGCTCAGTAGGGTTGGTAGTAATTTTTAGAAGTCAGTAAAATTGTTTCGATAAATAAAATCCTCATGTCTTTGTCACGAACACAATAGACCACATGAGTTTCCCCGATAACAATAAAATCCCTATGGGGGATCCTTAGGCAAACAAAGTCAAACTGGGTTGGTCGCTAAATTCATTGGTCATAAAAAGCCTGCTCGAGCGGATGGCCCATCTACAAGGTACATTATCGCTATCATCTTACTTAGGCCTATGGAAGTGTGACAAAATAACCTAAAAGGTAAAATAGATGGAAAGATATTATTAAGGCATATTGGATTGGGAGAATGTTCAAACACATAATAACATGTGGCTAACACTAGTTTTTATTATTATTTAGTCAGCTGAGGAGCTCAAAATGATAAAATATAAGTACAAGTCCATTTGAATAATAAAGGGCCTAAGGAGGTCAGTTAATATTGTTTGGTCGAAAAATCTATAAAGTGTAATACCCCGTAATTTTAATTTATTTTAATTCTGAGATTAACTGAATTAAATGTGAGAAGAATTAATTGATAATTAATGCGGAATAAAATAAATATTAACTAGCGAGATAAGAGTTAGTATTTATTACTCTGAATTGCATTTAATATTGCTGAGGGAATAAGTTAATATAGGATTTGGAATGTTATTGTGAATTTATGAAAATTGTCGCGAGAGAGAAATACGATAATTGTGGAATTTAAGTCGGGACACGCGTATGAGTCGTGTCGGGACTAAATTAATAGGCTAAAAAGTAGAATATATATACATCACTGAAATGGCCATTTCGAGTGCACCAACATGTCCGAAAAGGTCAAAATAATCATAAAATTCTACTTGGGGGTTTAGCTTTGGTTTCAGGTTTGTTTTAGGCCAAACTGACACCGATAGGGGTATTTTTGTCTTTTGAAAAATTGGGGCTAGTTAATGGACGAAAATTGGAGATATATATCTTCATGCACATGGGATAAGTTAGGGTTCTTATCTACAAAAGAAAAGAGAGAGTCCAAGAGGAAGAAGGATAAGATATTTCAAGGAGCTACAGGACCAAAACCACCCATCTTTCTCATAGAACACCATCAACGTGTAGATCATGAAGAGAGGAATGCATCTACACAACTTTCATTCAATGATCCAGACCTTCCCAACAAGGCAAGTGCTTATCTTGATTTAATTAGTGCATATATTATACATGTTAGTGAAGAATTGAGGATATACACATGATATGATGAAATCTAGGTTGAAATCGTATTATTAATCAAGCTTTTAGGTAGGAAATTGGATGTAGATGAATTACCATATGTAGAGGCTATGAATCTGGGTTGATGGATGAAGAAAAATGAATTTAACTTTAGGTTTTGGGTGGACAAAATTATTGATGATGTAAAACTAGGGCTTTTGATATTTTATTAAATTCCATCACCCATATATGAGATTTAATGAGGTTTGATGGCTAAAAGATGTTAGGGATAATCTAAATGTAGGTAAAATGTCTTTAGGACTATTAATTTTGAGTTGGGTAAAGTTTGATATGCATTGGGTGAACAAAAATGGGCAAAAACACAAGTTTCATAAGGTAGAGGACGAAATGGGTAAATGTCATTTGAACGACTTGGGAAATTAGAAAGTCGTTTGAACAACCTCGTTCGAACGAGAAATCAACGAGAATTCCAATGAAAATTTAGAATTTATTTCGTTCAATGTTCATTTGAAGTTCCTTTGAACGACTTACTAATGAGATTTCAGAGTGAAGTTCGTTCGAATTTCGTTGGAACTAAACTTCTGGGCACTTCGAACGAGATTTCAGAATTTTGGAAATTTTACAGGACGAATTAGAATTTGGTGAAAATAATTGGAGATTAATGAATAACTCTATGTCATATAGGGAAACCACATTTTTTGAGCAAGTAACATGAAGTATAAAATTATATATGGATAAGAGGGACTCCTTGGTGATATCCATTATAAGTATTGTGATATGCTAGAGAGAATAGTCGTAATTAGGAACGTCCTGAATACTAAAAGGAATGACAATTCGTATAAATCTGGAATATTTAGGTGGTGTAATCCTATTAATTATATGGGCAGTGTGTACCTATTGTATTAAGCCTTATGTGTATGATATACCTACCATACTTGCTATCACGTGAGGTCTTAGGAAGGTGAAAATCTTATCTTGATGAGCCTTCAGGGGGATTTTAGATTGCTACCTCAGGTCATAAATGTGGGAAAAAATTATCTATGAGTTGAGAAGTTTGCGATCACGTGATTGCATAGGTATGTGCGTATGCCATGGGGATGGGAACTATGTTCTCCAACATTTAGTGTGATATGTGTTGATACTATTCGAGAGTGATTCGAAATTCGTAGTCCTTATGTGTGAGATGTACCGGGACTGATAGCAGGATATGTGTGCACCATGGGTTTAGCCTTTTAGGGTGCCGTGTTAGTATATATATATGTATGATAGTGATATATATATATATATATATGTGTGTGTGTGTGTGTGTGTGTGTGTGTGTGTGTACACACTTGAGATCATTCGATTGTGCTACTTAGTAGATGAGAAAGATTATGACATTTAATATTAATCAATAATGCAGGAACTTGAATGATTAATGATTTATTTGAATATGATTAAACTAATATTATAATTACTAGAAGGTATTATTCGGGTGTTATAATTGGGTATAATGACTTAGGCAATTTAGTAAAGGACTTGGGCTAAACTAGATAAGTGGGGGCACGAAGAACTAACCGGGATATAAAATTTAATGTTTAATCTATTTTAAACACTTGCAATTTTTAAACCATTTACAACTCGAGATCTGACCCATTTTCTTCCAAATTTACTTTGTTTTTGAAAAAATCTTTTAGATGCCTATCCACAGGGATGCCAAGCATAGGAGTTCCTACCAGTTGACGTGATGTAGCTACTGTGGAAGTTACAGGACCTCGGTACTAGATGCCTCCACATCTATCCTTGATTATTTCTGAGTTATTTACTTTAGTCGTGCATGTTGACTATCATTTATTCAGATGTACTAAGAGATATTGACTGCATACTCTTATTTATATTTTAGGTGTGGGGATTTATTTCATTTTAGACTTTTGTATTTGGGATTCAGACTGGATGTGTTTACTCCAAACTCCGCTATTCATTTATGTCATTCTTATTTGTTATGAGATAGTATTAGATAGTGAATGGTTAAATTAATTATTTTTTGTTACATGTTAATTTTAAAAGATAAAATTTGACACTTGACTTTTTAACTACTAGGTGGTTAGTAAATAATAAATGTTTCTCGAAAGTGATTCTAAAACTGAACCAACTGGATAGTCTATTTTTAATTTAATAAAGGACTGATCACCCGGTATTTAATTAGGCAGGGTGTCACAGCTGGTATTAGAGCATCAGGTTCTAGACACTTTTAGGATCTGTACGACTTATTATGCTTTCAGCTTAGTTTTCTTGGTTGTAGAGCCCTATTATTAGGATTGTTTCATTATTTATTATGTGTTTACATCTTGAGCTATTTGATATTTGATAAGTGTGGACTTATAAATTCTTTCTCGTTTTAGATGCCTCCCATATGTGCACCTAGGGCTAGAAATGCCCAACCTAAGCCTCAGCCAACACCAACTCAGGGTACAGTGAATGCTTCCAAGGCTTCCTACATCACTTCTTAGGAAGTTAACTCATCACTAGTTATGATCCAGCAGGCACCAGAACCAGCTCATGCATTTCCTTCCGCATAGGAGAAAGTCAAGGATGCCTTCTAAAAGGAGCATCCTCTGGAGTTCACAGGGGTTCCGATGTTGTTAAAGCTATCGAATGCAAGAAAGATAGCCAGAGGCATCAGAGGATGTACGAGTGCATGGAGGTGCATAAGAAGATACTAGATACTTTCAAGATAGTAGGAGTAGCGTTACAGTGGTGGGAGTCCCCTACTATACATGACTGGTGGGTGCAGTTTGACTGCAAATATTTCCCTTCCGCCGTTCAGACTGAGATGAGGTGAAAACTAGTGGACCTCACCCACTACACCAAAAAGACTAAAATGTCATTTTTGAGCCGACCACTCTTATCACGGTCAATGAACGTGACAAAGACTTATCACGGTCAATGACCGTGACAAGACCGTGACAATAACAGTTATCACGGTCTTGTCCCAGTCAATGACCATGACAACCTTATAAACTTGTCATGGTCTATAATCGTGACAGGTCCGTGACAAGTTTCTCAGTAAAAAAAAACCACCCTCTTCTTTTTTTCCCACCGTTTTCTATTCTCTCTCTCTTTCTCTCTCTACCAGATATTTTTGCTTCTCTTTTTTTTTCATTTGTATATATGTATGTTGTATATGTGTTCCGGTGTATGTATATGTGTATGTGTTCATGTACATGGGTGTGTGTATGATTGCTTCTGTGTGGGGTGGGCGGGAGGGGACAGGGGGTGGTGGGGAGGGGGGTACATAGGTATGTGTGTGAGTGCATGTGCATTTATGTGTGTGTGTGTAGTGGGGCAGGGGGTGGTGGGGCAAGAGGGTGGGGAAGGGGGTGGGTCATTTGTGGGTGGGTGGGTGGGGGGTTGTGTGTGTGTGCATGGGTGTGTGTGTGTGTGTGGTGGGGCAGGGGGTGTGGCGTGTGTATGCGTGTGTGTATATGTGTGTGTTGAAATTAATTGGTGTTTAGTTTAGGACTTAAAATTAATTGTTAATGTTGATTTATGATTTGAAATTAATGTTTAGTTTAGGAGTTAAAATAATTGTTAATGTTGATTGGACATTATAAATATTGTTTCTTTATTTTTATTTAGTTTTGAAATTGTTATTGTTGAATTAATTGAGTAGATGAATTAGATGGAGTACGGGATACACATTTGTTGGTTTGTTATTGAAGTTGGATTATATTCGACGGGAGGTTGTTGAATATGGAAGTTTGTTGTTAAATTTTATAAAAATACTTAATTTAATTCACACAAATAAATCCTTAAATAATTATATTGTCTTAATTTGTTGAGTTGGTTAATTTTGGAAGTGGGATGACCATTGGATTATTGTCAAAATGGGGGGGGGGGGGGGGGGGGGGGATTTTTGACTTTTTTTCTAAAATTACTTTATGTCACGACCCATTCGAGAGTGGAACGACGACGGACGTATCATAATTAAATGAAACATACCTACAATTACACATAATACGCATATATACTAGCCTTTTAGTTCTTATGAGTATACATTCAATAGCCCTTAGACCTGTTCAAGAGGCATTACCTCTGTAATGAGATCTTTCGAATTGTCCCTTTTGGACAGTTTCAGACTACATAATTTCTGTATAATAATATTCTTAGTGGCTTAAAGTTGTTACTTTTGGAGGAACTTCTGCAGTTGTATCCTAATGTTCTCTGAGTACATACTAGATTGGCAAGTGTGAGTGTTATTTCAATTGATCTGTTGAAATGACACTCACACTTGCCAATCTACGTCGTGTACTTGGAGAACTATGGGGATATGCTGCCGAATTTTTCTCAAATCATAACAATATGCACGAGCTGTTAAGTATATTACAGAAATATGCGGTCTTCAATGGGATAGGACCACTCACCCTTTAGAGGAGATGGATGAAATAGGAATTACTATTATAAATTGAAATTTAAAAATTGAACATAAATAAGACATAATTAATTGAAACATACTACGAATCTAAGTTTTGTTTATACTAATCCACGAATATACGCTTCTTACTTTTAATAGGTGATTGTTTTAGTAGTTGTGACGGGTTATCCTAAATGCAAAGAGTGGATGGGGGAGAGAAATAGATCGGGGGATGTGTTTCACATAGGTGCTAATGAATTTGTGAAATACGCAAAGAGATGTAATAATGATGAAGAGTTTTCGTGTCCGTGTGCTAGGTGTAAGAAAGGTAAGGTGTTTGAGTGGAAAACAGTTGAACTACATTTGTTAAGATCGGGTATGCAAGATAATTATCGATTTTGGAGTTTTCATAGTAAATTGAAAGTTCCTTTTGTCCCCGAACAACCTTTATAACAACCTTCAATAAGTATGATGTAATACCCCGTAATTTTATTGATTTTTATTTAATGGGTTAACTAAATTAAATGAGGATTAATTTGGAAATTTATCCGGAATTAAATACTAGCGAGACGTGAGTTGGTATTTGAGTATGATGTTAAAATAAAATATTACTGAGAATATATGGTAATATAAGAGTATTGAAAATATTAAAATTGTCACGAGGCAGAAATACGACAATTTGGAGAATTTAGTTGGGACGCGCGTGTCAGTCGTGTCAGGAATGAAATTAAGTAGATTAAAAAGTAAATTTTATTTTTATCAACCGAATGGTCATTTTGAGTGCACCAACGTGTCCGGAAGGGTCGAAATAGTCAGAAAACACTAGCGGGGAGTTTAGTTTGGGACCCGGGGCATTTTTAGGCCAAACCGGCAACCCAGAAGGGTATTTTGGTAATTTTAAAAATTGAGGAATTAAAACCCACGAATTTTAGAGTTTAATTATATATTATTAGATAGGCCACTAAGTCCATTATCAACAAAAGACAAGAGAGTGGGCTACGGAGGTTTTGAGATAAGTTGGAGAGAGGTTACAAGAAGTCCAAACTAAAACCATCACCCATCACCACCATTCTGGAAGGATTGGTGACAAGAAAGAGGAGAGAATGAGCTTATAATCACTGACAACAAATCTCAAGAACAAACCTAAGGCAAGTTAAGTGATTTTATTAATTTCAATGAATATTTCCTCCATGTTTAGTGTAGAAACTATATATGCCTTGAAAGTTTTGATGAAAACCCAATGGGATTGTTGTAGAACTCATGATTTTGGACAGGGATTGCATGTAGAATGGTTAGGGATGAATTAGATACCCAAAATATAACTTTTTATGATTTGAAAATGGATTTATAAGGAGTCTTTATATTCAATTAAATTCTGGGTTCATGTTCATAGGGTTTGGGACAAGATTTGGGGATTTATGGGTATTGCATGTTGATTAGTAAGATTTGACCCCAAAAATATGTTAAGGAGTGACCTAGGGTGACTTAGAGTAGTTTAAAAACATAAACACTTCATTGGTACGAACTTAGGTTGAATTTGGAGAAAGGAGTTTGGTGAAAAACGGAGTTGGGAAAATTCTGGGCGTTCTCTGCCATCTCGTTAGAAGACCATCCCAGGTCTTTCGAACGACCTCGTTCGAATGAGCTTCAAACGATGTTCCAGTGTCCCTTCTATCGAGTTCATAATTCGTTCGAAGCCATTTTGTTCGAACGACACTCATTCGAACGAGATTTCAGTGACTTCTAACTAGTTTATAGAATTGTCTTTTTCGGCTCGATTTTAGTTTCGAACTTTCCGTAGGCTTATCTAATTGAGTGTTATTATTCCCTTGTTTATTAATGGGTTTAGTTGTGAGATTTGAGTACATTGAGGAGTAAAACTTGGATTTATATAATGAACCTGGTGACTTCTATGGGTTAGGTTGTATGTACTTGAATTTGCGACGTGAGAGGTGTTGAAGATTTATATTATACAATATCCGGGGACTTGTAAATGTACAACATCTAATGACGGCATAGGAACGTAGAATATACCTCTATTGAGATTATAAGATATCTAAGATGTTTGAATGCTTAGTATATGGACTTATATATGTAAAACATACCTACCATACTTGCTATCACGGGAGGTCGGCGTTCGATCAGGGTCGTCTAATGTTTGTGTGCCTACGGAGGGATTTAGATTGGTACCTCAAGGACATAGGTCAGAGAATGACTGATTGGTGAGTTAATAAGTCAGCTGACCATGGGAATGTAGGTATGTGCGTGACCCATGGGTATGTGAACTATGTTCGCCTCCATTATGTGTGTTTGTTGCTTATTGAAACGTTTCCTGAGAGATTTGGAACACGTGGTCCTTATGTACGTGATGTATCGGGATTCGATAGCAGAGTATATGTGCACCGCAGCTTAGCCTAGGGGTTCCATTATTGTATATTTATGATGAGATTAATATACTGATATTTGAGATGGACTGTTTATTAGAGTGTAAAGTGTGAATAATTGTAACATTTCTAGTAGAGCTAAAAATGGGATATTCGTAGTAATCAATATACCTAATTCTGAGGGTTAGTAAATAAGACTCTTGGTTTATATTAAGATGTCGAGAATTTAACTCTAAACTGTAAAGTAAAGTGAAATTATGGATTGGACTAGTTAGATAGTGGAATGACTAGAACGGGTATGGGTACGTTAGGTGTGCACAATTAGTTGAGAGGTGAGAAACTCATGTGAGTGCACGCATTATCATGTATTTTATATTCACTGTTTAATGATATTAAACACTTGATATATTTTACAACTGTTTTCACAATCGGGCTCTGACCCGTTTGCTGGCAAATCTTTTTTATGTAAAAACCTTTTAGGTTCCCAGCCACAAGGACACCAAGCTTAGGAGTTACATTCTAGTGACGTGCTGTAGCTGCTGTGGAAGTTGCAGGACCTCGATTGTAGACACCTCCACTTTCTACTTTGATTCCATTTCAGACTTATTTAACTGTAGGGCATGTCGCCCCTTTCCTCGTTGAGACAGCTTAATTATTCTGTTTTATTACAGTTTTGGGTTTACTTAATTAGTGATTCAGACTATGTATTTGGTTTTATTCAATCTTCGAATTATTGAGAGGAGTATTCCTCCAGATTTATTTTATTCCATTGTTATTCTATTGTGACTGTGAGGCGGTTGTGGTATTATCAATTCATAATTTAATTTGGTTATATGTTAACCTAATTTATTTAAAATTGACAACTCACTTTTTAAATATTAGGTGGCTAGTAATTGTTAAAATTGTTTTTCGACAGTGATGCTATAAACTGAACCAACTTGACATTTTGTATTAATTTAAATAAAGGTGTAGGTACCCAGTATTTAATTAGTTGGGGTGTCACAGGTGGTATCAGAGCATCAGGTTCTAGTGTCCTTAGGATCTGTAGGGCTTGATATGTTTCCTCGTAGCGTTCTTTGATATGCAATCCTACATTTTAATATTATTTTATTCTATTGTGTATGTTTCGATCTTCAGATATTTTGAGATAATAACTATGAACTTATCAGAATTCTCTCTCAATTCAGATGCCTCCACGACGTGCACAGAGAGTTCCCAGGGATGCTCAGCCCGATCCACAGCCTGCAGCAATCCAGGGCACTATGAATGCCACAGAGGTTTCCGCTATTGTGGCCCAAGAGGTGAATACCACTCTAGCAGTTGTGCAGAAGGCACTGCCTCAGCCGCCGATAGTAGCACCAGTATAGGCTCATGCATTCCCGTCTTCTTGGGAACGTGTTCATGATGCTTTTCGAAAGGCACACCCTCCGAAGTTTGCAGGTAGCTCCGACGTCATTTTGTCTAGTCAGTGGAAGAAGGACATTTAAAGACACTTGAGGATGTATGAGTGTACGGATGTATATAGACATATACTTGCTACTTTTAAGATGGAAGGGTCAGTGTTGCATTGGTGGGAGTCCATTACCACCGCGGAGGAGAGAGATGTCCTTTCTATTCTGGATTTTTTGGTGCGGTTCGACCGCAAGTATTTTCCTTCAACCGTTCATACCGAGATGAGGAGGAAGTTGATGAACCTCAAGCAGGAGGGGAAGACAGTGGCAGAGTGTGAGGCCGAGTTCAAAAATCTCTTGAACATCATCCCCGATGAGATTCCGATAGAGGAGAAGAAGATACAGAAGTTCATGGATGGGTTGACTTGGAGGATCCGTCAGCACTTGCTAGGAAATCTCTCGTTGGCCACATATTCTGATGTGGTTAATGCAACACTGCTTCATTAACATGACCACTGCTTTCACTTTTTAGAGAGTAAGAGATCAGGAGAGTCCATCCATCAGAGTAGGACAGGGGGAAATGGTGCCAATGGGGCACAATCAGTTGAGGGTTAGCACAGGCAGGGTGATCAGGGTTCCCAGTAGGGGATTCTAAGAGATTTAGATATGTAGGTTTCAGAAATGGTTAGGTAGGTTTTCGTCATGGCCATCAGGGTCAGCAGGGCGAATAGTAGCAGTTTTAGTAGGGTCAGCATGGCCAGGGGAGGAATGGCAACAGCCACCAGGGCCATGGGCAGCAGGGTCAGAGAGGGGGAAACTTTTCGGGGAAATGTTTTATTTCTGGCAAGATTGGCCACAAACGTTAGGAGTGTCCTCAACGGGGCAGGGCCCCATAGCAGCAGCAGCAGGGTGCTCGACACGAGCCTCAGAGATCTATGTTTCCCGCTGCCCTCCCAGCACCATCGTAGATGCCAGCTTTGTCACCCATCCCAGCAGTCCCAGTTCAACAGGGGCAGCTTCAGTACGGGCGAGTTTATCAGCTCTAACAGGCTACAGTCCCATAGGATCCACCTGCTATTGAGGGTATGTTCTCTATTCAAGGGACTTTGGGGTGTATTTTATTTGATACGGGAGCCACACACTATTTCATTGCCATGTGATTTACGCGCATGATCGGGTTTTTAGACACTGCAGAGAGCACGATTACTTGCTTAGATTCACCATTAAGTAGGGGTTCTGTGATTTGTATTATTTTTAGAGGTGTGGGTATAGAGATCGGGAGGTTTACTTTACCTACTGATATGTTAGTATTAGATATGACTGAGTACGGTGCGATCGTTGGTATGGATTGGCTAGTTGCGTATCGAGCCATGATTGATTATTTCTATAGGAGTATTATTTTTTTCATACCTGGGAAATAGATGTTCTTGGTGGCGATGCCTCGTCCTGAGGTAGGATCATCCATTCACTTTTACTATATAGAGGAGGAGACCTCTAAGAAAGTGGTAATACCACTCGATTCGATTCCAGTTGTTAGGGAGTTTACTGATGTCTTCCAGGATATATCTGGATTACCTCCTAGTAGAGAGATATATTTTGTCATCGATCTGACATCGGTCACTCAGCCATTTGCCCGCGCACCTTATCTTATGGCTCCAGCGGAGATGAAAGAGCTAAGCGATCAGATAGAGCACCTATTGGGTCAGGTTTTTATTCGTAGGACTACTTCATCGTGGCTGGTCCTGTGCTGTTTGTAAAGAAGAGGCATGGATATTTGAGATTGTGTGTGGATTACCGGGAGTTGAATAAAGTCACAATACGAAATAAGTATCCATTACCCCGAATCGATGACTTATGCGACTAATTGAGAGGAGCAGCCTTCTTCTCAAAGATTGACTTGAGATCGGGATACCATCACTTGCGTATGAGGGAGAAGGACGTCGCAAAGACTACCTTCTTGACGAGATATGGCTCCTATGAGTTTCGGGTTATGCCTTTTGGCCTAACCAATGCCCCAACCGTGTTTATGGACTTGATGAATAGGGTATTCAGAGTGTTGCTATAACAGTTCGTCATTGTTTTCATTGATGACATTATGGTTTGCTCCCAGACAGAGGAGGAACATGTCGAGCACTTGAGACAGGTTTTGCAGACGTTGCGTCAGAACTAGCTATATGCAAAATATGAAAAGTGTGGGTTTTAGCTGAAGGAGGTACAATTTATGGGGCACATCATTTCAGATAGGGGGATATCTGTTGATCCAGGGAAGGTGTTTGCGGTGAGGGAATGGGGATAGCCCATGACACCGACTGAGATCCGTAGTTTCTTGGGCTTAGTAGGATACTACAAGAGGTTTATTCGTGGTTTCTCAAAGATAGCGGGTCCTTTGACACATCTGACTCGAAAAGGTGTGCCATTCATTTGGAGCGATGCCTGTCAGTTGGAATTTGATGAATTGAAGGACATGGTAACCTTTGCGCCAGTGTTAGCATTGCCCAGACCGAGAGTTGAGTATCTAGTCTACACCGATGCGTCCTTACAAGGACTTGGAGGTGTAATACAATAAGAGAGTCAGGCTATAACTTATGCTTCCCATAAGCTTAAGCCTCACGATAAGTATTACCCCACCCACGACTTGGAGTTAGCGGCAATCATATTTGCTCTTTGGATTTGGAGACACTATCTCCTAGGGGAGAAATTCTGTTTGTTCACGGACCATAAGTCTCTACTGTACCTCTTCATGCAGAAGGAACTTAATATGTGTCAATGTCGGTGTCTTGAGTTCATGAAGGATTATCAATTCTATATTTAATACCACCCAGGGAAGGCTAACATGGTAGCAAACGCATTGAGTCGTAGGCCAGTAGGTGAGGTGGCCGAAGTGTGGAGAGCAAAGTGGAAGGAGTTGGGACACTAGGATGCAGTGTCCCGATCATTCATGTCTGTGATGACTATTATGCTCAGATTGTTACGAGTGTGATACTGGCCCAGGAAAAAGACTCGTTCTATCAGGAATAGATAGTTCGATTATTAGCAGAGAGAGCCGAGTCCTATACCGTTAGTTCAGACGGGGGATTACACTTCAATGGGATACTGGTTATTCAAGAAGGGGAAGAGTTGTGACACGAGGTAATGTCATAGTCACACGATTTATGATTCGCAGTACATCCTGGCGGGGATAAGATGTACGACGACATGAGGTGACAGTATTGGTAAAGCGGGATGAAGAGAGATATTTCTGAGTTCATTTCTAAATGTGTCACTTGTCAGCTAGTAAAGGTGGACCATCATAGACCAACAGGACTTCTACAGACATTAGTGGTTCCTATGTGAAAATGGGAGAGCATTTCCATGTATTTCATCACGGGGTTACCTACGTCACATAAAGGTCACGACTCCATATGGGAAATCGTGGATCGGTTGACCAAAGTTGCTCATTTTCTTCCAGCACGGACAGATTACACTACGGGACAGTATGCCCATATTTTCATAGCTGAGATAGTGAGACTTCACGGGGTGCCTCTCAATATCGTGTCTGACCGAGAAAAGATATTTGTTTCATGATTTTGGGAGAGTTTCTAGGAGACAATGGGTACGGAGTTGCGGCTGAGTACGGCGTACCGCCCGTAGACAGATGGGAAAATTGGGAGGACAAATCAGATGTTGGAGGACATGTTGCGTATGCGGATCCTAGACTTTGGAGGTGGTTGGGAGCAGTACCTTCCACTGGAGGAGTTTGGTTACAATAACTCCTACCATTTCACCATTGGCATGGCTCCATTTAAGGCATTGTATGGTAGACCTTGTCGTTCCCCAGCATGTTGGTTAGAGGTGGGGGAAAACAAACTACTTGTGCCTGAAGTGATTCAGGATACTTAGGCAAGGATAGAGATGATACGGAGCCATATTCGAGTAGCTCAAGATCGACAAAAGAGTTATGCCGATGCCAAGAGGTTCTTTAGAGAGTTCAAGGTGGGGGACCAGGTGCTACTCAGAGTATCTCCGATGAAGGGGATTATGCGTTTTGGGAATAAGGGGAAACTGGCACCAAGATATGTGGGGCCATTACCTATCATCGAGCGGATTGGACCAGTAGCGTATAGAATTGGATTATCGGAGCACTTGCATTGGATTCATGACGTGTTCCATATTTCCTCGCTAAGGAGATACCTTAGGTACGATTTGTCTCATACCCACATCTCTTTGGAGAACATCGATCTTCAGCCTGATAGTTCCTACGAGAGGGGCAGATTGCTATTCTGGACCACGTTGAGAGGAAACTGAGGTCGAAGATAGTACCGTTAGTGTGCATGTAGTGGCAACATCATAATGCCGAGGAGTCCACATGGGAGCGCGAGGATGAGATGCGCGAGCGTTATCCAGAGTTATTTTTACGAGGCATACATTGGTTTCGAATTTCGGGGCGAAATTCTGTTATTAGGGGGGAAGTATGTAATACCCCGTAATTGTATTGATTTTTATTTAATGGGTTAATTGAATTAAATGAGGATTAATTTGGAAATTTATCCGAAATTAAATACTAGCGAGACCTGAGTTGGTATTTGATTATGATGTTAAACAAAAATATTATTGAGAATATATGCTAATATAAGAGTAATGAAAATATTAAAATTGTCACGAGGAAGAAATAAGATAATTTGGAGAATTTAGTTGGGACGCACATGTCAGTCTTGTCAGGAATGAAATTAATTAGATTAAAAGAAAATTATATTTTGTCAACTTAATGGTCATTTTGGGTGCACCAACGTGTCCGGAAGGGTCGAAATAGTCAGAAAATACTAGACGAGAGTTTAGTTTGGGTCCCGAGGCATTTCTGTGCCAAACCGGCAACCCAGAAGGGTATTTTGGTAATTTTAAAAAATTGAGGGATTAAAACCCACGAATTTTAGAGTTTAATTATATATTATTAGAGAGGCCACTAGGGCCATTATCAGCAAAAGACAAGAGAGTGGGCTATGGAGGTTTTGAGAGAAGTTAGAGAGAGGTTACAAGAAGTCCAAACCAAAACCATCACCCATCACCACCATTCTGGAAGGATTTGCGATAAGAAAGAGGAGAGAATCAACCTATAATCACCGAAAACAAATCTTAAGAATAAACCTAAGGCAAGTGATTTGATGTTATTAATTTCAATGAATATTTCCTCCATGTTTAGTGTAGAAACTTTATATGCCTTGAAAGTTTTGATGAAAACCCAATGGGATTATTGTAGAACTCATGATTTTGGATATGGATTTCATGTAGAATGGGTAGGGACGAATTCAATACCCAAAATATAACTTTTGATGATTTGAAAACGGATTTATAATGAATCTTTGGATTCAATTAAATTCTGGGTTCATGTTCATAGGGTTTGGGACAAGATTTGGGGATTTATGGGTATTGCATGTTGATTAGTAAGATTTGACCCCAAAAATATGTTAAGGAGTGACCTAGGGCGACTTAGAGTAGTTTAAAAACACAAAAACTTCATTGGTACAAACTTAGGTTGAATTTGGAGAAAGGAATTTGGTGAAAAACGGAGTTGGGAAAAGTCTGGGCGTTCTCTGCCATCTCGTTAGAAGATCAGCCCAGGTTTTTCGAATGACCTCATTCGAATGAGCTTCTAACGATATTCCAGTGTCCCTTCTATCGAGTTCATAATTCATTTGAAGCCATTTCGTTCGAATGACACTCATTCGAACAACCTCGTTCGAACGAGATTTTAGTGACTTCTAACGAGGTTACAAAATTGTCTTTTTCGGCTCGATATTAGTTTCGAAATTTCCATAGGCTTATCTAATTGAGTGATATTCTACCCTTGTTGATTAGTGGTTTTTGTTGTGAGATTTGAGTTCATTGAGGACTAAAACTTGGATTTATATAATGGACCTGGTGACTTCTATGGGTTAGGTTGTAAGTACTTAAATTCGTGACGTGAGAGGTGATGAAGATTTATATTATATATTATGAGGGGACTAGTAAATTTACAACATCTAATGACGGCATAGGAACGTAGAATATACCTCTATTAAAATTATAAGATATCTAATATGTGTGAATGTTTAGTATATGAACTTATATGTGTATAACATACCTACCATACTTCCTATCACGGGAGGTCGGCGTTCGATCAGGGCCGTCTAATCTTTGTGTGCCTACGGGGTGATTTAGATTGGTACCTCAAGGACATAGTTCAGAGAATGACTTATTGGTGAGTTAATAAGTCAGCTGACCATGGGAGCGTAGGTATGTACATGACCCATGGGTATGTGAACTATGTTCGCCTCCATTATGTGTGTTTGTTGCTTATTGAAATGTTTCCTGAGAGATTTGGAACATGTGGTCCTTATGTACGTGATGTACCGAGATTCGATAGCAGAGTATGTGTGCACCGCATCTTAGCCTAGGGGTGCCATTATTGTATATTTATGATGAGATTAATATATTGATATTTGGGATGGACTATTTATTAGAGTGTAAAGTGTGAATAATTATAACATTTCCAGTAGAGCTAAAAATGGGATATTCATAGTAATAAATATACCTAATTCTGAGGGTTAATAAATAAGACTCTTGGTTTATATTAAGATATCGGGAATTTAACTCTAAACTCTTAAGTGAAGTCAAATTATGGATTGGACTAGTTAGATAGTGGAATGACTAGAACGGGTACGCGTACGTTAGGTGTGCACAATTAGTTGAGAGGTGAGAAACTCATGTGAGTGCACGCATTATCAAGTATATTATATTCAATGTTTAATGATATTAAACACTTGCTATATTTTACAACTCCTTTCACAATCGGGCTCTGATCCGTTTCCTTACAAATCTTTTTTTTGTAAAAACCTTTTAGGGGCCAAGCCACAAGGACACTAAGCTTAGGAGTTCCATTCCAGTGACGTGCTGTAGCTACTGTGGAAGTTACAACACCTCAATTGTAGACGCCTCCACTTTCTACTTTGATTTCATTTCAGACTTATTTATTTGTGGGGCATGTCACCCTTTTCCTCATTGAGACAACTTAATTATTCAGTTTTATTACCGTTTTGGGTTTACTTAGTTAGTGATTCAGACTATGTATTTGCTTTTATTCAGTATTTGGATTATTCAGACGAGTATTCCTCCATATTTATTTTATTCCATTGTTATTCTATTGTGACTGTGACGCGTTTGTGGTATTATTAATTCATAATTTAATTTGGTTATATGTTAATCTAATTTATTTAAAATTAATAACTCACTTTTTAAATATTAGGTGGCTAGTAATTGTTAAAATTGTTTTTCGACAATGATGCTATGAACTTAACCAACTTGACATTTTATATTAATTTAAATAAAGGAGTAGCTACCAAGTATTTAATTAGCCGGGGTGTCATATGTGATAGATGTAGAATGGGATGACGTAGATCATAATATATTAGAGGATTTAGTTGATGACCCGTATGGAGTTCATGAAGTAGAGGAGAATGAGGACACTAACGATGTACAAGGTTCAGGTGCTCATGAAGATATCACGATAAACCTTGATGATGAATAATAAATTTTAAAATTTAAGGCGACCCAACCATTATACTATGGCTCTGAGATAGATAAAAAAACTTTACATGCCATGGTTGGATTGTACTATTTGACGAGGCAATACAGTTTGTCTGGCAATAGGATAACATGAATTATGAATTGGGTGAAAGTCTTACTACCCAAGGAGAATACGCTTCAAAATAAATATCATGTTATAAAGAACAATTTGAAAGGTTTGGGAATGAAGTATAAATCGATTCATGCTTGTTTGTATGGATGCATATTATATTGAAAGGAGTATGAAAATCTCGATCATTGTCCGGTATGTAATGAACCTAGATATGTCCAGTCTACTGGCAAGGAGGGCACAAGCTCAAAAGTGCCTCAAAAAGTGTTCAAATATATTCCTGTTGGTCCTAGATTAAAGCGAATTTTCATAGTACCATGGATAGCAAAGGCAATGACTTGGCATGTTAGGGAAGAAGTAGGGGATAATCTCCTGCGTCATCCTATTAATTCTACTGGTTGCAGGAGGATGAGTTATGAGTATCCCGATCTTGCTCTAGAACAGCGTAAGATTCGTTTGTCTATATCAATAGATGGTTTCAATCCATTTGGAAATCTAAGAACCAATGAGAGTGTATGGCCAATGATCCTAGCCCCACTCAACTTCCCTCCTTCACAATGTATGAGACCTGAATTTTTTATGTTGTCTTTGCTAATACCTGGGCCAAAGGCACCAAATGAGGACATCGACATCTATCTGGATCCTTTGGTAGAAGAATTAAATGAGTTGTGGGATGAGGGTGTGCAAGCATTTGACTCCTTTGGAAAAGAATAGTTTACATTGAAAACTATGTTGATGTGGGCAGTTCTTGATTTTCCATCTTATGAAACATCATCCCATTGTGTAGTACATGGTTATTTGGGGTGTCCTATTTCTGGAGAGGAGACTGAATCTCTTCGTCTCCCCACTATCTCAAAAAAGGTATACCATTTCCATATGAGGTTTTTAACCCCGACTCATAGTTTCAGATTGAGAAAGCTTCCAATTATTTATCGAGCGGGGTTAAACATAGGCTACCTCCGAAAAAACTTACGGGTTCAGAAATTGAAAGTAAATCTTTTGATTGTGGAACTAATATGCCAGGTAAGAATCCTAAATTTAAGAATGTCAAGCATAAGAAGATTCTAACTGGAAATGAAACTGAGACAAGAAAGGAATGGTGTTGAAGGTCAATTTTATTTGACTTCCCTTATTGGAAGAATAACTTAGTGTACCATTTTTTGGATGCATTGTATGCAGAGAAGAACCTTGCTGAACATATTGTGGGCACATGCCTTGGGGGGAGTCATTCTAGGGATAGAGAAAATGCACAAAAAAACCTTAAATCGTTGAAACTTAAGCCACAACTATGGTTGAAAGAACATAGTAGGGGAAGGAGAATAATTCCCCCTAGTGCGTTTACTTTGACGAGTGGGGAAAGGAAGGTGCTTTTAGACACAATATATAACTTGAAGGATCCATCTAATAATTCATCGAACTTGCAACGGATTGTGAATTATGCTACCCATGATTTACATAAGTGTAAGTCCCACGATTGTCATGTGATCATGCAATTGGTTCCTATATTGTTTAAGCATTGTTTCTCCAAGCACAAGGATTTGCGGAGGGCTACTATGCAAATGAGTATATTTTTACTTATTTTCGAGAGAGCACAAAAGCTAAAAACCTCGTTCAAGCTGAAATGACTTACTGTGGTGTAATTCAAAATATATTTGAATTGGACTATGTAAGATTCAAATAGGTCATATTTTACTGTGATTGGGTAAGAGTTGAGGATAAAAAATCTTTTAAAGTTGATCTTGGCCCCAATTTGATCATGGTTGACTTGTCCAAGTTGAAGAGCAACGAACACGTGAGCGATGGGCCATTTATTTGTGCATTTCAAAAGGTCAACCAAGTGTTTTACTCGGAGTATATCAACAATGAGTCGTGGTCAATCTTCCTACATGTGCCAAAGTGTCTAAACAGTAGTGTGTATAACTTGGCTTCTCCTACCAAATATCAATCCATTTTTTATGATAACCCAAATTTGAAATAATTTTTTAATTTGTAATAAGTATTCCAATTTAGCGCATGTACTAGTGTTTTATTATTATCAGACATCAGTTTAATGCTTTTAATTCATTTGTCCTTGATCATTTTCACTCTTTTTATCTTTATCTCTTTCCTTTGTATGTGTGTGAGTTAAACAGTTAAAGTAATCCAAAGATCGGTTTAATGCTTTTTATTCCTTTCGACCTGATTACATTAGCGCATGTACTATTTAGACTTAATGTTTGCATGTCTTCTCCTAATTCATTTTGAATTTGTACTAATAACAACATTTTTTTATGGAAAACGTATCCTTCAGGGATTAAGTCATGTATGATGAAGATGATAATGATGATGTCTTCTTGGCCCGGTGGTAGCGGAGGTGACGAGGGATCCTCGGCCCCTATGCTCTACAAATGGAGAAAATTAGGAATGGCCATCGATAAAAAGATAGGGATATTAGATAGATCCCTCAAGATGCTAAAGACGATTATCAGCCCGAGGTACACTAGTTGGAGGGAGGTGCCAAATGAGCTCAAGTTAGTTATTTGGGAGGCACTACAGGTAATGTGTTTATATTTATATTTATATTTTAATTTCAATTTATCTTTATATTTCTATTTATTCGCAACTAACAATGTATTTGTTTGACATGAATAATTCATCACGTCCCCAGAACTCCGCGATTCTATCTCAGAGCAGTTGAGGGAGCAACACAAGACATGGAAGAAAAATTTGTGGGGTCGGTACTTTGGGAAGACCAGAGACTCCATTATCAAAATGCATGAGTTCGTCCCACTGAAGGAGCCGATCTCATTGGAACAATGGCAAAAGTTCATTGACAATGAGATCCAGAAGCGACAATTGGCAACTTGCCAATCAGGGAGGGTAAATCGGGCGAAAAAGATGGGCGGGCACTACTCCGATCGGACGTCTTACGCCGAGGTGGAGCATAGGATGATGGTAAGTTTTTATTTTTCTATAATTACAGAAATATGTTATTCTGCATTATTTTACTTTGCAGGCTCGGTACTAATTTTGCATTATTTTATTTCAGGGGATGGGGAGTGGCCCTAGGGGTAGGCCACATAGGCTTGATGCCTATATGTAAATTCGGATGAAGAAATGGAAGGAAAAGGACGTGTCCCCGAGCGTCGAGGCCACGATTATAAGTAATCCGATAATTTACTTTTTGTTAATTACGTTATAATTTTTTAATTTACTTATTTAACTAATCATTTGCTTTTTGTCATTTCAAGCAAAGCTTAAGGAAGTGCATGAGTCACAATCTGATGCCGACAAGGCATCTTTGTCCACGAACGCACTTAACCAAGTGCTTGGCGCTGATCGCAAGGGGAGGAAAAGGGGGTCAGTTTGTGGGTGGCCAAATCTAGGATCATCGGATTAGAGACGAGCAACACTGGGTTGGCTCGTCAGGTGGACTCGCATGACGCGTAGCTATCAAGCTTGAAGGTGACTGTCTAAGATATGTTGTCATTTGTGAAGCGTTCATTGGGTGGAAAGGGGAAGGGGAAGGGGAAGGGGAAGGAGAAGATGGTGGAGGCAGATGAGGACGTGGACATCGTTGCTTCATCATTGACACGTGAGGACTCATCGATTGATGATCCAATCGCCTACTTAGCTACCATCGAGTGGCCTATGCCAAAAATTGGTTGACCCATCGTGTTTATACTCGACGTATTTGATGGCACATGGATGGGGACGGGGTTGAGGGCCCGAATACCATCCAGGGTCTGATGGTTCATGGACATGTGCTTCAAGACATCAACATCAAGTTGATCGTCATACATGTGATAACCGAGAAGTAGAACGCCCCATTGTATATTCAGGGGTGTCTCAATGCGTTTTTCGTATAGCCTTAATTCCTCCTCAAACCTACCACATGACATTATTTGTATCTATTTTATCTAAACACTTGAATTATATTTGTATTGTTTTGATTTGTTACATTTTGTTTTGGATATGGAATGATATATGCAATGATTTGGTGCATTCTTTCTATTTTATTTCAATATATGCTGTCTAAATAGGTACAATTTTTCTCTTACAGGTACAAATATACTGCTGGCCAGTGGCAGTGGCCAAACTGCCTAGCAGATTTTTTTAAAATTCTACCTAAATTTGTCAAGATTAATGATCGTGACAAATTTTTAAAGATCGTCACAAGTTTGTCACGATCTTTTACCGTGAAAAATCTTTTCAAGGTCAAAGATCATGACAAGACCGTGATAAGTATAATGAACTTGTCACCGTTAATGACCGCAATAAGTTTATGACAACAAAAGTTGTCACCCCCAGAATTATCACGATCACTGACCTTGATAAGTCCAACTTATCAATGTCAATGACCGTGACAATTTGGTAAATTTGGTGTAGTGACCCACGAGGGGAAGACTGTAGCTGAGTATGAGGAAGAAATTACTAGATTGGTAAAGTTGGTACCAACTTATGTGCCTACTGAAGATAAGAAAATTTAGATGTTCACGGATGGTCTAACCTAGAAGATTCGATAACATCTTCTAGGTAATCTCTCCTTGCTGTCTTATACCGATGCACTTAATGTTGCTTTACTACACTGCCAGGATCACCGCTTCCATGTTAAGGGGAGAAAGTGGGTAGGTGAGTCTAGAAAATAAGGTAGGTCATGTGGAGGTAGTGCCAGTGCGGCATAAGAAAGTCTGAGTCAATAGAGGTGGGGTGAGCACGATTCCCATCAGGGGGATTCTACAAAGAGATTCAGATCAGGGGGATTTCATGAGGGACAAGGAGGTTTTAGGCATGGCCACCAGGGTCAGCATGGCCATTAGGGCCAACAACGACAAGAGGGCCACGCGAGAAAACACTAGTTTTAGCAGGGCCATGGGAGAGTTGGCAACGACCAATAGGGCCGAGGCCAACAGGGGCAAAAAGGGAGGAATTTTATTGGGAAGTGATTTACTTGTCGCAAGACTGGAAACATAATATTAGAATACCCCGATAAGGGGAAGTATCCTCAACATCAAGGTGCTCACCAAGAGCCCTAGAGGCCGATCTTCCCAGTCTCTCTTCCAGTGACAACACTAGTCCTAGCCTTGCCTTCCATTCTAGTTATTTTGTTTTAGTAGGGGAAATTATAGTACGGGAATGTCTACAATGTCCATCAAGCCGTAGTCCCATAGGCTCCACCCGTGGTTGAGGGTACGTTTTCTATCTAGGGGATCTTGGGGCGGATATTATTTGGCACAAGAGCTTCACATAGTTTCATTGCAACTGGTTTTGCACGCACCACTGGGTTATTAGACACGACGGAAATCACAGTCACTAGTGTAGATTCACCATTGGGCTATGGGTTATTGATATTCTTTATAAGTAGGGGAGTGGGCATAGAGATTGGGAGATTGATCCTACTAGCAAATATGATTGTTTTGGATTTGCACGATTATGATGCTATTATTGGGATATATTGGCTAGTTATGTATAGGTCAATGATTGAATGATATAGTCGTAGGATTCTGTTATCCATACCAATTTAGGAGATGTTTTTAGTGGCGATACCTCGCCCGAGGGAGGATCGTCCACTCATTTGTTTTTCATAGAGGATGAAACCTTTACGGGAGTTGTGATTCCTCTTGATTTTATTTTAGTCATCCTTGAGCACGCAGATGTGTTTCGGGATATACCGAGGCTACCGTCGAGTAGAGATATTGAGTTTGTGATTGAATTAGCATCGAGAACTAGATCAATAGCTCGTGAACCTTATCGTATAGCTCCTACAAATATGAGGGAGCTAAGGGAACAAATTGAGAAGTTGTTGGGATAGGGTTTCATCCGTCAGAGTACCTCACCTTGGGGTACCCTAGTTCTATTTGTGAAGAAGAGGGATGGATCCTTACAACTATGCGTAGACTGTCAGGAGTTGAATAAAGTTGCGATACGAAATAGGTATCCATTGCCCATAATCGATGACTTATTTGACCAGCTGAGGGGAACAACTTTCTTCTTGAAGATAGACTTGAGGTCAGGGTACCATGAATTGAGGATAAAGGAGCATGATGTGTCTAAGACTTTGTTTATGATGAAGTATAAATCCTATGAGTTTTGGGGTATGCCATTTGGGCTAACCAATGCACCGGAAATATTTATGGACTTAATGAACAAAGTGTTCAAAGAGTTCTTAGATCTGTTTGTCATTGTCTTCATATATGACATCCTGATTTATTCATAGACGGAGGAGGAGCATGTTGAGCACTTACATAGGGTTTTGCAGACTGTACGGGAGAAAATGTTTTACACCAAGTTTAAGAAATGTTGATTCTGGTTGTGAGAAGAATTCTTGGGGCACATCATAATAGATAGGGGAATATCGATGGACCCCGACAAGGTGTCGACGGTGAGTGAGTGGGGGAAACCCACGACACTGACGGAGGTGCGAAGTTTCTTGGGGTTAGTAGACTATTATAGGTGGTTTATTTGGGGATTCTCAAAGATAGTGGGTTGGTTAACCAAATTGACTTGCAAAGGAGTGATATTCATTTGGGATAACGCCTGGTAGTTGTCTTTCGATGAGTTGCATGACAAGTTGACTTCAACACCAGTTCTAGCACTGCCCAGACTGGGAGTGGAGTACTTAGTCTATAGCAAGGTTCTAAAAAATGCGGGGCGTGGTCGAGGCGTGGAGGCCAAGCCTTAAAACTTAGAAGCCTAGGCGGGCCTTAGGCGTAAAAAGGCGTGAAAAGGCAATTAGGCCTTCTTAATATTTTTTAATATTTTTTAATCATAACAAGGCTATTAAAATACTAAAATTGTACATATCATAAAAATATGTCTGAATATATGCAAATTAAAATACTATTTGATTATTTTGTAGACTCCATAGCGATGCGTCGCTATAAAGACTTGGGGGAGTACTTAAGCAAGAGGATCAGGCTATAACTTATGCCTCCTATAAGCTTAAGACTCACGAAAGGAATTAACTAACTCATAACTTGGAGGTAGCAGTAGTCATGTTTGCTCTTCGGATCTGGAGACATTATTTGTTGGGGGAGAAGTTTCACCTGTTCACAGATTACAAGTCACTACAGTATTTGTTCACTAAGAGAAAATTGAACATGCATCAGCATAGGTGGCTTGAATTTATGAAGGATTACCAGTTCAATATCCATTACCGCCCGGGGAAGGCGAATGTAGTAGCTACTGCATTGAGCCGAAGGCCAGCAGGTGATGTGCCCAAGGTGTGGTAGGTAAAATGGAAGGAGTTGGGACACCATGGTGCAGTAGCCTGATCATTCATGTCTGTCATGATCATTACCCCAGATTGTGATGAGAGTAATATAGGACTAAAAAGTCGACATGTTCTATCAGGATCGGATTGTGAAGCTTCTAGCCGGGGAGCTGAGTCTTATTCTGTGGGTTCAGATGAGGGTTTGTGATTTAATGGGCATCTAGTTGTTCCACACGGTGAGGAACTACGACATGCTGTAATGACAGAGTCGCACCGTTGATGCTTTGTGGTACATCCCGGAGGCGATTAGATGTACCAGGATATGAAGAGACATTATTGGTGGAGCATCATGAACAGAGACATTGGTGAGTTCGTCTCAAAGTGTGAAACCTACCAGGTAGTTAAAGTGGACCAACAGATGTCGCCAGGGTTGCTTCAGCCATTAGAGATCCCGATGTGGAAAAGGGAGAGCAATTCCATAGACTTTATCAGAGGGTTGCCTACTTCTGAGAAGGTTCACGATTCTATATGGGTGATTATAGATCGGTGAACTAACGTAGCCCACTTTTTACAAGTCCGGACGAATTACATAGCGAGTCAGTATGCCCAGCTATTCATCACTGAGATTGTGAGATTACATGGGGTGCCCCTCGATATTGTGTCATATCGGGACAAGACCTTTGTGTCTCATTTTTTGGAGAGCTTCCACTACAAGAAAAATTGACTTTAGCGACATTTCTTAACATCGGAATGAACTCTAAAAAAGTTAGGAACAAAAATCCGACGTTTAGATGACATTTTTTAAGCATCGTTTGCTAAAAACGTCGGTGTATCTACAGTTAGGAAATAAGCATCGTTTGCTAAAAATGTCGGATACACATTTCACGACACTTCCTGTCACATTTATTAACCGTCAGTAATTGTCCATGCCTTGTGCTATATATGCGAATTTTTTTTTAAAAACATCGGGTTTTGTCTCAACATTTTCCCAAAAGCGTCAGAAATATTAAATTAATATATTAACACAAAATTCAATCATTTACTTTAAACATCATTAATGTTAACTAACTTTTCCCGTACGAATTCCAATAATTTGTTTGTAAAGCGTAAATATTTTAAGTGATATATAATATCCAAGTAGACATCATTAATATTATAATGGATCCCTCAAAGAAATTCTTCATCAACCAAAGAAAAATAATATACAATAATTTTTAATCATCCCAAAACAAAATGAACAAAGTGTATCTTCAAACATCCCAAAGGAGTCTACTAATAGGCCAAAAAAATTTACCCAAATATTCCAAACAAAATATGAAACATATATTATCATTAATAAAATACAAGAGTATTGTTCAAAACAGTCAATACGATGTCTCCAAGAACATGGGCATGACAATGGGCATAACAGAACCACCTGTAAAAAGAAAGAAAGTAAGTATTAAAATAACAATCTCACATATAAACAAATCTTTACAATTTTTTTAAAAAAATCGACAAAATCTCCTTTATTTATAAATGAAAACAAACATTTTTAATCATCACAAAAGTCTGCACGACCATAAAAGAATTGAAAACAACAATCTCACATATTAACAATTCTTTATAATTTTTAAAAAAATTCGACAGAGTCTCCTTTGTTTATACATGAAAACCAACCTGTTTAATCAACACAAAGCCTGCATGGCCATAAAAAATTGAAAAAAATAATCTCGCATATCAACAATTCTTTACATTTTTTTAAAAAATTCGACAGAGTCTCCTTTGTTTATAATTGAAAACCAACCTATTCAATCAACAAAAAAGCCCACGCGACTAGTAAAAAAATTAAAACAAAAATCTCTCATATCAACAACAACAATAAATAAACAATCTACCTGGCTCAAACCATTGATTTGTGTATGTGTTCCAGGTGAATAAAATATAATGCTGAAATGTTATCCTGCAAAAAAATGTAAGATACAAAACAAAAAAGATATTAGTAATCAAATAATGTTCAAACTTAAGTTTAAATTTTTACAGTTTCTCATCGTATACTTAAACCAGGAGTTCGGTGACTATTCCGTAAGCTCGTACGAGTTACATTGGTCTCGTACAAGGTGCTCGTGCCTCTTACGGGACCATTTTGTGGTTGTTTTACATTTCCACCCTTTGACGGCATGTTTTAAAGCCTAAGTCTAAATTATTACAAATTCTTATCGTATATTCAAACCGAAAGTCCGGTGACTACGCAGTTAGTTCCTACGAGTTGCATTGGTTATGTACGAGGTTTTCGTCCATCTTACGAAACCGTTTTGTAGATATTTTACATTTTCACCCTTAGATGGAATGGTTCTAAGCCTATATCTAATTTTTTGCAAATCCTTGTCCCATAGGAGGTGTCCATGCCTCTTAAGGGATCGTTATGTTGCTGTTTTACGATTTCACCCGTTGACGGCATGTTTTTAAGCTGAAGTCTAACCATTTTAAAATTGACATCGTATAGTCAAACCGGGAATCTAGCAACTGCGCAGTCAGTTCTCACAAGTTACATTAGTCTCGTGCAAGATGCTCGTGCCTCTTACGGGAGCCTTTGTGGCTTGTTTATATTTTCACCTTTTGACTACATGTTTTAAACATAAACTCTAATTTTTTGCAAATTTTCATCCTATACTCAAATAGGGAGTTCAATTGCTACTCGGTTGGTTCCTATGAGTTACATTGATCTCATACGAGATGCCCGTGCCTCTTACGTGGTCGTTTTATGGTTACTTTACGTTTTCACCCTTTGACGGCATGTTTTAAAGCCTAAGTCTAACCGTTTACAAATTCTCATCGTATACTGAAACCGAGAGTCTAGTGACTACGCGATTGGTTCTTATGAGTTACATTGGTCCCATGCGAGGTGTTCATGCATCTTACGGGACCATTTTGTTGTTGTTTTAGGTTTTCACACTTTGATGGCATGTTTTAAGGCCTAAGTCTAATTTTTTGAAAATTGTCATTGTGTACTCAAATCGGGAGTCTGGTCACTATGCGGTCAGTTCCTACAAGTTACATTAGTCCCATACGAGGTGCTCTTGCCTCTTATAGGATCGTTTTGTGCCTATTTTATGTTTTCACCCTTTAACGACATTTTTTTAAGAGAAAATCTAAATTTTTACGTATTCTTCTTGTATACTCAAGTCGGGAGTCTAGTAACTACTCAATCGGATCGTATGAGTTACATTGGTCTCATGTAAGGTGTTTGTGCCTCTTGTAGGATCATTTTGTGAATGTTTTATAGTTTCACCTTTTGACAGCATGTTTTTAACCATAAGTCTAACTATTTACAAATTGTCATCGTATATTCAAATAGGGAGTCGGGTGACTATGCGGTCGGTTCCTACGAGTTACATTCGTCATGTACGAGGTGCTCGTGACTCTTACGGGACCGTATTGTGGTTGTTTTATGTTTTCACCCTTTTGACGTCACATTTTTAATCCCATGTCTAACCGTTTACAATTTTTCGTCTTATACTCAAATGGTGAGTCCGATGACAATGCGGTCGGTTCCTACGAGTTACATTGGTCCCGTGAGAGGTACTCGTGCCTCTTATGGGACTATTCTATGACTGTTTTACATTTCTCCCTTTGACGTCATGCTTTTAAGCCTAAGTCTAAATTTTTTGCAAATTCTCATCGTATACTCAAATTGACCATCAGGTGACTACACGATGGATTCTTATGAGTTTCATTGGTCCCATGCAAAGTGCCCGTGCCTCTCACACGACCGTTTAGTGGTTGTTTTACATTTTCACCTGTTGATGCCATGTTTTTAAGCCAAAGTCTAAATTTTTGCAAATTCTCATCATATACTCAAGCCAGGAGTCCCGTAACTATGCGATCCGTTCGTACGAGTGACACTGGTCTCTCGTGGGGTGATCATGCCTCGTACGATACCATTTTGTAATTTTTTACATTTTCACCTTTTAACTAAAGGTTTTAAAGCCTTACTCTATATTTTTTCAAATTCTCATTGTATACTCAAATAGGGAGTTCGGTGACAACTCGGCCGGTACTTATGAGTTACACTGGTCTTGCGGGAGGTGCTCGTGCCTCTTACAAGAACATTTGCAGGTTCTCATTGTATATTGAAACGGGGAGTTTGGTGACTATGCGATCGATTCGTATGAGTTACATCGGTCACATACGAGGTGCTCGAGCATTTTACGGGACAATTTTGTGGCTGTTTTACGTTTTTATCCTTTGACGACATGTTTTAAAGTCTAAGTCTAAATTTTTGCATATTCTCATTGCGTACTCAAATAGGGAGTCCGATGACTGCGTAGTCAGTTCCTATGAGTTACACTGGTCCCGTGCGATGTTCTCATTCATCTTAAAGTTTCGTTTTGTAGATATTTTATGTTTTCACCATTTGATGGAATGTTTCTAAGCCTAAATCTAATTTTTTCAAATTCTTATCGGATACTCAAACAAGAAGTTTGGTGACTATTCAGTGAGTTCCTAAGAGTTACATTGGTCCCGTGCGAGGCGTCCGTGCCACTTAAGGGACCGTTGTGTTGCTGTTTTAAGATTTCACCCATTGACGACTTATTTTTAAGCCGAATTCTATCCGTTTGCAAATTTTCATCGCATACTCAAGATGGGAGTCCAGTAACTACATGCTCGGTTCTCACATGTTAAACTGGTCTCGATCGAGGTTCTCGGGCCTCTTATGAGACCCTTTTGTGGCTATTTTGCGTTTTCAACTTTTGACTACATGTTTTAAAGCCTAACTCTAATTTCTTTCAAATTCTCATTGGATACTAGGGAGTTCGATTACTACTCGGTCGGTTCGTACGAGTTAAGTTAACGTCGTACGAGATGCTCGTGCCTCTTACGGGACCGTTTTATGGTTGTTTTATGTTTTCACCCTTTGACAGCATGTTTTAAAGCCAAAGTCTAACCGCTTGCAAATTCTCATCGTATATTGAAACTAGGAATCTAGTGACTACGCGATCGGTTCGTATGATTAACATTGGTAAAGTGAGAGGTTCTCGTGCATATTATGAGACCATTTTGAGGTTGTTTTAGGTTTTCATCCTTTGACGACATGTTTTAAGTCCTAAGTCTAAATTTTTGCAAATTCTCATCGTGTACTCAAAACGGGAGTCTGGTCACTATGTAGTCATTTCCTACAAGTTACATTGGTCCCATGCAATGAGATCCTTCCTCTTACGGGACCATTTTTTGGCTATTTTATGTCTTCACCCTTTAACTGCAGTTTTTTCAATGAAAGTCTATTTTTTTCTCTTCGGATCTGGAGACACTTTATGTTGGGGGAGAAGTTTCACATGTTCACGAATTACAACTCACTACATTATTTGTTCACTAAGAGAAAATTGAACATGCGTCAACGTACGTGGCTTGAATTTGTGAAGTATTACTGGTTCTATATCCATTACCACCCGAGGAAGGCTAACGTAGTAGCTGGTGCATTAAGCCGAAGGCCAGCAGGTGATGTGGCCGAGGTGTGGGAGGCAAAATGGAAGGATTTGGGACACCAAGGTGTAATAGCCTGATCATTCATATCTGGCATGATCGTTACCCCCAGATTGTGACGAGAGTAAAACAGGCCTAAGAAGCCGACACGTTTTATCAAGATCGAATTATGCACCTTCTAGCAGATGGAGCTGAGTCTTATTTTGTGGGTTCATATGAGGGTTTGTGATTTAATGGCCATCTAGTTATTCCACAGGGTGAGGACCTGTGACATGCGGTAATGACAGAGTCGCACGGTTCACGCATTATGGTCCATCTCAGAGGGGATAAGATGTACCAGGATATGAGGTGACATTATTTGTGGAGCGGCAAGAAGAGAGACATTGGCGAGTTCGTCTCAAAGTTTGCAACCTTCCAGTTAGTTAAAGTGGACCACCAGAAGTCTCCATGGTTTCTTCAACCATTAGGGATCCCGATGTGGAAATGGGAGAGCATTTCCACAGACTTTATCACAATGTTGCCTATTTCTCAAAAGGGTCACGATTCAATATGGGTGATTGTAGATTGGTTAACTAAGGTAGCCCACTTTTTACCAGTCCGAACGAATTACACAGCGAGTCAGTATGCCCAGTTATTCATTACTGAGATAATGAGATTACACGAGGTGTCTCTTGATATTGTGTCCGATCGGGAAAAGGCCATTGTGTCTCATTTTTTGGAGAGTTTCCACAATAAGAAAAGTTGACTATTGGAACATTTTATAAACGTTAGAATAAAATCTAAAAATTTTGGGAATAGCAATCCCGATGTTTGGACGACTTTTTTTAAAAACGTCGGTGTGTCTATAATCGGGAAATAAGAATCGTTTGTTAAAAGCGTCGGATACACATTTCGCGACGCTTCTTGCCATGTTTATTAAGCGTCGGCAATAGTCCATGCCTTGTGCTATAGATGCAACTTTTTTTTAAAAACGTCGGGGTTTGTCTCTACGTTTTTCCACAAGCGTCGGAAATATTAAATTAATATATTAACGCAAAATTGAATCATTTACTTAAAACATCATAATGTTAAATAACTTTTCCTATACTATATTCCAACATTTTTTGTAAAGCTTAAATATTTTAAGTGCTATATAATATCCAAGTAGACATCATTAATATTATAATGGATCACTCAAAGAAATTCTCAATCAACGAAAGAAAAACTATATACAATAATATTTAATCATCCTAAAACAAAATGAAGAAAGTGTATCTTCAAACATCCCAAAGTAGTCTACTAATACACCAAAAATTTGTGTACAAATATTCCAAACAAAATATGAAACATATATTATCATCAATGAAATACAAGAGTAATTTTCAAAACAATCAATATGATGTCTCCACGACCATGGGCATGACAATGGTCATAACAGAACCACCTGTAAAAAGGAAGAAAGTAAGTATTAAAATAACAATCTCGCATATAAACAACTCTTTATAATTGTTTTAAAAAATCGAGAAAATCTCCTTTGTTTATACATGAAAACCAACCTTTTAATCAACACAAAAGCCCGCACGGACATAAAAAAAATGAAAACAACAATCTCACATATTTAAAATTCTTTACAATTTAAAAAAAAAATTAGATAGAGTCTCCTTTGTTTATACATGAAAACCAACATGTTTAATTAACACAAAGCCCACACGGCCATAAAAAATTGTAAAACAATCTCGCATATCAACAATTCTTTACAATTTCTTAAAAAATTCAAGAGAGTCTCCTTTGTTTATAAATGAAAACAAACCTGTTTAATTAACACAAAAGCCTGCACAGCCAGTAAAAAAATTAAAACAACAATCTCGCATAACAACAACAACAATAAATAAATAATCTACCTGCCTCAAACCATTGATTTGTTCATGTGTTTCACGTGAATAAAATATAACGCTGAAATGTTATCATACAAAAAGATTTAAGACGCGGAACAAAAAAGATATTAGTAATCAAATAATGGTCAAAGCTAAGTCTAATTTTTTGCAAATTCCCTTCGTGTACTCAAAATGGGAGTATGGTCACTATGTGGTCGGTTCCTAAAAGTTACATTGGTCATGCGCAATGTGATGTTTCCTCTTACGGAACCGTTTTGTGGATGTTTTACGTTTTCACCCTTTAATTGCATTTTTATAATCAAAAGTCTAGTTTTTTGCTCTTCGGATCTGGAGACACTATCTGTTAGGGGAGAAGTTTCACCTGTTCACAGATTACAAATCACTGCATTATTTGTTAACTATGAGAAATTTGAACATGCGTCGGCGTAAGTGGCTTGAATTTGTGAAGGATTACCAATTCGATATCAATTACCAACTGAGGTAGGGTAATGTAGTAGCTAGTGCATTGATCCAAAGACCAACATATGATATTTCCAAGGTGTGGGATGCAAAATGGAAGGAGTTTGGACACCACGGTACAGTATCCTGATCATTCATATCTCGCATGACCGTTACCCCCGGATTGAGACGAGAGTAATACAGGCCTAAGAAGTCGACACGTTATGCTAGGATCGAATTATGCACCTTTTAGCCAAGGGGACTGAGTCTTATTCTGCGTGTTCAGATGAGGGTTTGTGATTTAATAGGCATCTAATTTATCCACAGGGTGAGGACCTACGGCATGCGATAATGACAGAGTCGCAAGGTTCACACTTTGTGGTACATCCCTGAGGGGATAAGCTGTACTAGGATATGAGGAGACATTATTGGTGGAGCGGCATGAAGAGAGACATTGGTGAGTTCGTCTCAAAGTGTACAGCCTATATGCTAGTTAAAGTGGACCACCAAAAGCCGCCATGATTGCTTAATCCATTAGAGATCCCAATGTGGAAATGGGAGAGCATTTTGATAGACTTTATCAAAGGTTTGCCTACTTATCAGAAGCGTCATGATTCTATGTTGGTTATTGTAGATCGGTTAAGTAAGGTAGCCCACTTTTTACCAGTTCGAACGAATTACACAGCGAGTTAGTATACCCAGTTATTCATTACTGAGATCGTGAGATTACACGGGGAGCCTTTTGATATTGTTTTCCATCAGGACAAGAGCTTTGTGTCTCATTTTTTGGCGAGCTTCACTTCAGGAAAACTTGACTTTAGCGACATTTTTTTAAATGTCTGAATGAACTCTAAAAATATCGGGAACATAAATCCCGACGTTTGGACGAGGTTTTTAAAAAACGTCGGCGTATCTACAGTCGGGAAATCAACGTCGTTTGTTCAAAATGCCAAATACACATTTCGCGACGCTTCCTATCACGTTTATTAACCGTCGGCAATTGTCCATGCCTTGTCTTATAGATGCAACTTATTTTAAAAAAACGTCGGGTTTTGTCTCAACGTTTTCCCAGAAGCATCATAAATATTAAATTAATATATTAACACAAAATTCAATCATTTACTTAAAACATCATAATGTTAACTAACTTTTCTCATACTATAGTCCAACATTTGTTCGTAAAGCGTAAATATTTTAAGTGCTATATAATATCCAAGTAGACATCATTAATATTATAATGGATTCCTCAAAGAAATTATCAATTAACCAAAGAAAAACAATAGACAATAGTATTTAATTATCCCAAAACAAAATAAAGAATGTGTATCTTCAAACATCCCAAAGTAGTCTACTAATAAGAAAAAAAATTACCCAAATATTCCAAACTAAATATGAAACATATATTGTCATTAATAAATTACATGAGTAATGTTCAAAATAGTCAATACGATGTCTCCACGAACATGGGCATAACAGAACCACCTGTAAAAAGAAGGAAAGTAAGTATTAAAATAACAATCTCGCATGTAAACAACTCTTTACAATTTCTTAAAAAAAATCCACAAAATCTCCTTTGTTTATACATGAAAACCAACCTTTTTAATCAACACAAAAGCCCGCACGACCATAAAAAAAATTGAAAAAAACTATCTCACACATATATTATTTACAATTTTTTAAAACATTTAACAGAGTCTCCTTTGTTTGAAAACAACACGTTTAATCAACATAAAGCCCGCACGGCCATACAAAATTGAAAAAAAAAATCTCGCATATCAATAATTCCTTACAATTTTTTAAAAAATCCGACAGCTTCTCCTTTGTTTATAAATGAAAACCAACATGTTGAATCAACACAAAAGCCTGCACAACTAGTAAAAAAAATTAAAACAACAATATCTCATATCAACAACAACAATAAAAAAATAATCTACCTGCCTCAAACCATTGATTTGTTCTTGTGTTCTACGTGAATAAAATATAACACTGAAATGTTATCCCGGGAAAAGATATAAGACACAAAATAAAAAAGATATTAGTAATCAAATAGTGTTCAAACCTAAGTCTAATTTTTTGCAAACTCTCGTCGTGTACTCAAAATGGGAGTTTGGTCACTATGCGGTCGGTTCCTACAAGTTACATTGGTCCCGTTCAACGTGGTGCTTCCTCTTACGGGAACGTTTTGTGGATGTTTTACATTTTCACCCTTTAACTGTATTTTTTGGAGCGAAAGTCTAATTTTTTGCTCTTTGGACCTATAGACACTATTTGTTGGGGAATAAACTTCACCTGTTTTACAAATCACTACAATATTTGTTCACTAAGAGAAAATTGAACAGGCATCAGCGTAGGTGGCTTGAATTTGTGAAGATTACCAGTTCGATATCCAATACCACCCAAGGAAGGCTAACGTAGTAGCTTGCGCATTGAGCCAAAGGCCAATAGGTGACGTGACCGAGGTGTGGAAGGTAAAACGAAAGGAGTTGGGACACCAGGGTATAGTAGCCTGATTATTCATGTATGTCATGACCGTTACCCCAGATTTGGACGAGACTAGCTGACACGTTCTATCAGGATCGGAATGTGAAGCTTCTAGCCGAGGCAGTTGAGTCTTTTATGTGGGTTCAGATGAGGGTTTGTGATTTAATGGGCATCTAGTTGTTCCAAAGGGTGAGGGCCAACCACATGAGGTAATGATAGAGTTGCATGATTCACGCTTTGTGGTACATCCCGGAGGGGATAAGATGTATTAGGATATGAGTAAATATTATTGGTACAGTGGCATGAAGAGAGACATTGGTGAGTTCATCACAAAGTGTCCAACCTACCACTTAGGTAAAGTGGACCACCAGAAGCCACCATGGTTGCTTCAGCCATTAGTGATCCCGATGTGGATATAGGAAAGCATTTCCATAGTCTTTATCAGAGGGTTGACTACTTCTTAGAAGGGTCACGATTCTATATGGGTGATTGTAGATCGGTTAACTAAGGTATCCCACTTGTTACCAGTCCGGATGAATTACAAAGCAAGTCTGTATGCCCAGTTATTCATCACTGAGATTGTGAGATTACACGGGGTGCTTCTTCATATTGTGTCCAATCGTGACAAGACCTTTGTGTCTCGTTTTTTGGAGATCTTCCACTACAAGAAAATTTGACTTTAGCGGCATTTGTAAATGTCAAAATAAACTCTAAAAATATCGGGAATAGAAATCTCGACATTTGGATGACATTTTTTAAAAAAGTCTGCGTATTTACAGTCGGGAAATGAGCGTCATTTGTTAAAAACGTCGAATACACATTTCGCGACGCTTCCGGTAACGTTTATTAACCATCGACAATTGTCCATGCCTTGTGCTATAGATTTGACTTTTAAAAAAAAAAGTAGGGTTTTGTCTCAACGTTTTCCCAAAAGCGTCGGAAATATTAAAGTAAGATATTAACACAAAATTCATTTTTTTACTTAAAACATCATAATGTTAACTAACTTTTCCCATACTATATTCCAACATTTTTTTGTAAAGCGTAAATATTTTAAGTGCTATATAATATACAAGTAGACATCATTAATATTATAATGGATCCGTAAAAGAAATTCTCAATCAACCAAAGAAAAACTATATATAATAATATTTAATCATCCCAAAACAAAATGAAGAAAGTATCTTTAAACATCCCAAAGTAGTCTACTAATAAGCCAAAAATTTGTACCCAAATATTCCAAACAACGTATGAAACATATATTATCATCAATAAAATACAAGAGTAATGTTCGAAACAGTCAATAAAATGTCTCCATGACCATGGGCATGACAATGGGCATAACACAACCACCTATAAAAAGACATAAAGTAAGTATTAAAATAGCAATCTCGCATATAAACAACTCTTTACAATTTTTTTAAAAAATCGAGAAAATCTCCATTGTTTATACATGAATACCAACCTTTTTAATCAGCACAAAAGCCCCCACGGCCATTAAAAAAATTGAAAACAACAATCTCACATATTAACAATTGTTTACGATTTTTTTAAAAATCGACAGAGTCTCCTTTGTTTATAAATGAAAACCAACCTGTTTAATCAACACAAAGCCCACACAGCCATAAAACATTGAAAAAAATAATCTCTCATATCAACAATTCTTTACCATGTTTTAAAAAAATTAGACATAGTCGCCTTTGTTTATAAATGAAAACCAACTTGTTCAATCAACACAAAAGCCCGCACAGCTAGTAAAAAAAATTAAAACAAAAAATCTCTCATATAAACAACAACAATAAATAAATAATATACCTAGATCAAACCATTGATTTGTTCATGTGTTCCATGTGAATAAAATATAATGTTGAAATGTTACCTGCAAAAAGATATAAGACAAAAATAAAAAAAGATATCAGTAATCAAATAATGTTCCAACCTAAGTCTAAATTTTTACAAATTCTACTCATGTACTCAAAATGGGAGTCTGGTCACTATGTGGTTGGTTCCTATAAGTTACATTGGTCTCGTGCAATGTGCTCCTTCCTCTTACGGGACTGTTTTGTTGCTGTTTTATATTTTCACCCTTTAACTGCATTTTTTTAAGCGAAAGTCTGTTTTTTTCCTCTTCGGATATGGAGACACTATCTGTTGGGGGAGAAGTTTCACTTGTTCACATATTACAAATCACTAAAGTATTTGTTCACTAAGAAAAAATTAAACATGAGTCAGCTTAGGTGGGTTGAATTTGTGAAGGATTACCAGCTCGATATCCATTACCACCCGGGGAAGGCTAACGTAGTACCTGGTGCATTGAGCTGAAGGCTAGTACGTGATGTAAACGAGGTGTGGGAGGGGAAATGGAAGGATTTGGGACACTAGGGTGTATTAGCCTGATCATTCATATCTTTCATGGTCGTTACCCCCAGATTGTGATGAGAGTAATACAGGCCTAAGAAGTTAACACGTTCTTTCAGGATCGGATTTCGCAGCTTCTAGCCGAGGGAGTTGAGTCTTATTATATGGGTTCAGATGAGGTTTTGTGATTTAATGGGCATCTAGCTAGTTCACGGGGTTAGGACCTACGGCATGCGGTAATGACAGAGTCACACGGTTCATTCTTTGTGGCACATCCCGAATGGGATAAGATATACCAGGATATGAGGCGACATTATTGGTGGAGCGGCATGAAGAGAGACATTGGTGAGTTTTTCTCAAAGTTTACAACCTACTAGTTAGTTAAAGTGAACCACCAGAAGTCGCCATGGTTGCTTTAGCCATTAGAGATCCCGATGTGGAAATGGGAGAGAATTTACAAAGACTTTATCAGAGGGTTGCCTACTTATTAGAAGGGTCACGATTCTATGTGGGTGATTGTAGATCGGTTAACTAAGGTAGCTGACTTTTTACCAGACCGAACGAATTACACAGCAAGTCAGTATGCCCAGTTATTCATCACTGAGATTGTCAGATTATACTGGTGCCTCTTGATATTGTGTTTGATCGGGACTAGACCATTGTGTCTCGTTTTTTTGAGATCTTTCACTACCAGAAAACTTGACTTTAGGGACGTTTTCTAAACGTCGGAATAAACTCTAAAAATTCCGGGGAACAGAAATCCCAATGTTTGGATGACGTTTTTTAAAAACGTCGGCATATCTACAGTCTGGAAATGAGCACCATTTGTTAAAAATGTCGGATACACATTTTGCGATGTTTCCTGTCACGTTTATTTACCGTCGACAATTGTCCAGGCCATGTGCTATAGATGCGACTTTTTTCAAAAAAATGTCGGGTTTTATCTCAACGTTTTTCCAAAAGCATCCGAAATGTTAAATTAATATATTAACACAAAATTAGAGCATTTATTTAAAACATCATAATGTTAACTAACTTTTCCCACACTATATTCCAACATTTTTTTTGTAAAGCGTAAATATTTAAGTTCTATATAATAACCAAGTAGACATCATTAATATTATAATGGATCCCTCCAAGAAATTCTCAATCATCCAAAGAAAAACTATATACAATAATATTTAATCATCCCAAAACAAAATGAAGAAAGTATATCTTCAAACATCCCAAACTAGTCTACTAATAAGCCAAAAACTTTTACCCATATATTTCAAACAAAATATGAAACATATATTATCATCAATAAAATACAAGAGTAATGTTCAAAACAAGCAATACGATGTCTCCACGACCATGGGCATGAAAATGGGCATAACATAACCACCTGTAAAAAGAAATAAAGTAAGTATTAAAATAGCAATCTCGCATATAAACAACTATTTACAATTGTTTTAAAAAATTGAGAAAATCTCCTTTGTTTATACATGAAAACCAAGCTTTGTAATCAACACAGAAGCCCGCACGACCATAAAAAAATTGAAAACAAAAATCTCACATATTAACAATTCTTTACAATTTTTAAAAAATTCGACAGTCTCTTTTGTTTATACATGAAAACCAACCTGTTTAATCAACACAAAGCCCACACGGCCATAAAAAATTGAAAAAAATAATCTCGCATATAAAAAATTATTTACAATTTTTTTAAAAATTAGATAGATTCTCCTTTGTTTATAAATGAAAACCGAATTTTTCAATCAACACAAAAGCCCGCACGGCTAGTAAAAAAAATTAAAACATAAAATCTCTCATATCGACAACAACAATAAATAAATAATCTACCTGGTTCAAACCATTGATTTGTTCATGTGTTCCACATGAATAAAATATAACGTTGAAATGTTATCCTGCAAAACGATGTAAGACACAAAACAAAAAAGATATCAGTAATCAAATAATGGTCAAACCTATGTCTAAATTTTTGCAAATTCTCATCGTGTACTCAAAATGGGAGTTTGGTAACTATGTGGTCCGTTCCTAGAGGTTACATTGGTCCCGTAGAACGCTATCCTTCCTCTTATGAAACTATTTTGTTGTTATTTAACGTTTTCACCCTTTTACTTCATTTTTTAAGCGAAGGTCTAATTTTTTCCTCTTCGGATGTGGAGACACAATCTGTTGGGGGAGAAGTTTCACCTGTTCACAGATTACAAATCACTACAGTATTTGTTCACTAAGGAAAAATTAACCATGCATCAGTATAGGTGGATTGAATTTGTGAAAGATTACAAGTTCGATATCCATTACAATCCGAGGAAGGCTAATGTCGTAGCTGGTGCATTGAGCTGAAGGCCAGCTCATGACGTGGTCGAGGTGTGGGAGTGGAAATGGAAGGATTTGGGACACAAGGGTGTAGTAGCCTGATCATTCATGTCTGTCATGACCGTTACCCCCAGATTGTGACGAGAGTAATACAAGCCTAATAAGCTGACACGTTCTGTTAGGATCAGATTGTGCAGCTTCTAGCCGAGGGAGCTGAGTCTTATTCTGTGGGTTCAGTTGAGGGTTTGTGATTTAATGGACATCTAGTTGGTTCACAGGGTTTGGACCTACGACATGCGGTAATAATAGAGTCGCACGGTTCATTCTTTGGGGCACATCCCATAGGGGATAAGATATACCAGGATATGAGGTGACATTATTAGTGGAGCGGCGTGAAGAAAGACATTGGTGAGTTTTCTCAAATTTTGCAACCTACCAGTTAGTTAAAGTGTACCACCACAAGCCGTTAATGGTTGCTTCAGCCAGTAGAGATCCCGATATGGAAATGGGAGATCATTTCCATAGACATTATTAGAGGGTTGCCTACTTCTCAGAAGGGTCATGCTTCTATATGGGTGATTGTAGATCGGTTAACAAAGGTAGACCACTTTTTACTAGTCCGAATGAATTACACAACAAGTCAGTATGCCCAGTTATTCATCACTGAGATTGTGAGATTACATAGGTGCCTCTTGATATTGTGTCTGATCGGAACAAGACCTTTGTGTCTCATTTTTTTGCAAGCTTCCACTACCAGAAAACTTGAATTTAGCGATATTTTGTAAACATCAGAATATACTCTAAAAACGTCGGGAACTGGAATCCCGACGTTTGGACGACGTTGTTTAAAAACGTCGGCATATCAACAGTTAGGAAATAAGCGTCGTTTGTTAAAAATGTTGGATACACATTTCTCGATGCTTCTTGTCACGTTTATTAACCATCGGTAATTGTCCATGCCTTGTGCTATAGATGCGACTTGTTTTTTAAAAATGTCTGGTTTTGTCTCAACATTTTTCCAAAAGCGTCGGAAATATAAAATTAAGATATTAACACCAAATTCAATCATTTACTTAAAGCATCATAATGTTAACTTACTTTTCCCATACTACATTCCAAAATTGTTTTGTAAAGCATAAATATTTTAAGTGCTATATAATATCCAAGTAGACATCATTAATATTATAATGGATCCCTCAAAGAAATTCTCAATCAACCAAAGAAAAACTATATACAATAATATTTAATCATCCAAGAACAAAATGAATAAAAGTGTATCTTCAAACATCGTAAACTAGTCTACTAATAAGCCAAAAATTTGTACCCAAATATTCCCAAAAAAATATGAAACATATATTTTCATCAATAAAATATAAGAGTAATGTTCAAAACAGTCAATATGATGTCTCCACGACCATGGGCATGCCAATGGGAATAACAGAACTACCAGTAACAAGAAAGAAAGTTAGTATTAAAATTGCAATCTCGCATATAAACAACTCTTTACAATTGTTTTAAAAAATTGAGAAAATCTCCTTTGTTTATACATGAAATCCAACCTTTTTAATCAACACAAAATCCCGCACGACCATAAAAAAATTAAAAACAACAATCTCACATATTAACAAATCTTTACAATTTTTAAAAAATTCGACAGAGTCTCTTTTGTTTATACATGAAAACCAACATGTTTAATCAACAGAAAGCCCACACGACCATAAAAAATTGAAAAAAATAATCTCGCATATCAACAATTATTTACAATTGTTTTAAAAATTAGATAGAGTCTCCTTTGTTTATAAATGAAAACCGAATTTTTCAATCAACAAAAAAGCCTGCACGACTTGTAAAAAACATTAAAAGAAAAAATCTCTCATATCAACAACAACAATAAATAAATAATCTACCTGGCTTAAATCATTGATTTGTTCATGTGTTCCACGTGAATAAAATATAACACTGAAATGTTATCCTTCAAAAAGATATAAGTCACAAAAGAAAAAACATATCAGTAATAAAATAATGTTAAAACCTAAGTCTAAATTTTTGGAAATTCTCATCGTATACTCAAAGCAGGAGTCCAGTGACTATGCAGTCAGTTCGTACGAGTTACATTGGTCTCATGAAAAGTGTTCGTGCCTCTTACGGGACCATTTTGTGGTTGTTTTACGTTTTCACCCTTTCACTGCATGTTTTAAAGTCTAAGTATAAATTCTTGCAAATTCGTATCATATATTCACACCGAAAGTTCGGTGACTATGCATCCAGTTCCTACTAGTTACATTAGTCACGTGCGAGGTTTTCGTCCATCTTACGAGATCTTTTTGTAAATATTTTAGGTTTTCACCCTTTGATGGCATGTTTGTAAGCCTAAATCTAAATTTTTGCAAATCCTTGTCCTATACTCAAACTAGAAGTTCGGTGACTATGCAGTCAGTTCCAACGAGTTACATTAGTCCCGTACGAGGTGTCTGTGCCTCTTAAGGGGCCGTTCTGTTGCTGTTTTATGATTTCACCCGTTGATGGCATGTTTCTAAGCTGAAATCTAACCGTTTGCAAATTGACATCGTATAATCAAATTGGGAGTCTAGTAACTACGCGGTTGGTTCTCACAAGTTACATTAGTACCGTACGAGGTGCTCGTGCCTCTTACGAGACCCTTTGTGACTGGTTTATGTTTTCACCTTCAGACTACATGTTTTAAAGCCAAACTCTATTTTTTTACAAATTCTCATCATATAGTCAAATAGGGATTTCGATTACTACTCGGCCGGTTCCTATGAGTTACATTGGTCTCGTACGAGATTCCTGTGCCTCTTACGGGGTCGTTTTATGGTTGTTTTACTATTTCACCCTTTGAGGGCATGTTTTAAAGCTTAAGTCTAATCGTTTGCAAATTTTTGTTAGATACTAAAACCGAGAGTCCAGTGACTACGCAGTTGGTTCTTATGAGATATATTGGTCCCGTGCGAGGTGGTCGTGCATCTTACAGGATCGTACTGTGGTTGTTTTATGTTTTTGCCCTTTGACATCACTTTTTTAAGCCCAAGTCTAACCGTTTACAAAATCCCATCATATACTTAAACAGGGATTCCGATGATAATGCGGTCGGTTCCTACGAGTTTCATTGGTCCTGTGCAAGGTGATCGAGCCTCTTATGGGACTGTTCTGTGACTCTTTTACATTTTCACCCTTTGACATAATACTTTTAAGCCTAAGTCTAAATTTTTGCAAATTGTCATTGTATACTCAAATTGGCTTTCAAGTGACTACACGATGGATTCATACGAGTTTCATTGGTCCCGTGCGAAGTGATCATACCTCTTACAAGACCGTTCAGTCACTTTTATATGTTTTCACCTATTGACACGATGTTTTTAAGTAGAAGTCTAAATTTTTGCAAATTCTCGTCGAATACTCAAGTCGGGAGTTTAGTAACTATGCGGTCGGTTTATACAAGTTACACTAGTCCCGTGCGAGGTGGTCGTGCCTCTTACGGTACCATTTTGTGGTTGTTTTACAGTTTCACCTTTTGCCTGCATGTTTTTAAGCCTAACTCCAAATTTTTTCAAATTCTCATTGTATACGCAAGTAGGGAGTTTGGTGACTACTCGGTCGGTATGTATGAGTTACACTCATCTCGTGGGAGGTTCCCGTGCCTCATAGGGGACCATTTTGTGGTTGTTTTACATTTTCACCCTTTGACGGCATGTTTTAAAGCCTAAGTCTGACCATTTGCATGTTCTGATTGTATACTAAAATTAGGATTTCGGTGACTATGCAGTCAATTCGTATGAGTTACATCAATCACGTTCGATGTGCTTATGCATATTATGGGACAAATTTGTTTTTGTTTTATGTTTTTACCCTTTGACGGCATGTTTTAAAGTCTAAGTCTAAATTTCTGCATATTCTCATCGTTTACTCAAACCGGGAGTCCGATGACTACGTAGTCAGTTCCTACCAATTACATTGGTCACGTGTCAGGTTCTCGTGCATCCTACTGGACCATTTTGTAAATATTTTACATTTTCATCCTTTGATGGTATGTTTCTAAGCCTAAATATAAATTTTTGCAAATTCTCATTGTATACAAAAACCAAAGTTCAGTGACTATGCAGTCAGTTCCTATTAGTTACATTGGTCCAGTGCGAGGTGTCCGGGCATCTTAAGGGACCATTTTGTTGCTGTTTTATGATTTCACCAGTTGATGGCATGTTTTTAAGCCGAATTTTAACTATTTGCAAATTGTCATCGTATACTCAAACCGGGAGTTCAGTAACTACATGGTCAGTTCTCACAAGTTATATTGGTCCCGTGCGAGGTGTTCGGGCGTCTTACGAGACCCTTTTGTGGCTATTTAATGTTTTCACCTTTTAACTACATGTTTTAAAGCATAACTCTAATTTCTTACAAATTCTCATCGTATAATCAAATAGGGAGTTCAATTACTACTCGGTCGATTCATACGAGTTAAGTTGGTGTCATGCGAGATGCTCGTGCCTCTTACGAGATCATTTTATGGTTGTTTTATGTTTTCACCATTTGACGGCATGTTTTAAAGCCTAAGTCTAACTCTTGCAACTTCTCATTGTATATTGAAAGCAGGAGTCCAGTGGCTATGCAGTCGATTCGTATGAGTTACATCGGTCACGTGTGAGGTGCTCATGCATCTTAATGGACCATTTTGTGGTTTTTAAATATTTTTACCCTTTGATGGCATGTTTTAAAGTCAAATCTAAATTTTTGCATATTCTTGTCATGTGCTCAAACCAGGAGTCCGGTGACTACACTTTTACGAGTTACATTGGTCCCGTGGAGGTGCTCGTGCATCTTACGAGACCGTTTTGGGGATATTTAACATTTTTACCCTTTGACGGCATGTTTGTAAGCCTAAGTCTAAATTTTTGCAAATTCTCATTATATACTCAAACCAGGAGTCCGGTGACTATGCAGTCAGTTCTTACAAGTTACATTGGTCCCATGCCTCTTAAGGGATCGTTATGTTGCTTTTTATGATTTCACCCGTTGACGACATGTTTTTAAGTCGAAGTCTAATCGTTTGTAATTTGTCATCGTACACTCAAAATGGGAGTCCAGAAACTACGCGGTCAGTTCTCACAAGTTGCATTTGTCTCGTGCGAGGTGCTCGTGCCTCTTACGAGACCCTTTTGTGGTTGTTTTACGTTTTCACCTTTTGACTACATGTTTTAAAGCCTAACTCTATTTTTTGCAAATTATCATCGTATACTCAAATAGGGTGTTCGATTACTACTCGTTCGGTTCGTACTAGTTACCGTGGTCTTGTGCGAGATGCTCGTCCTTCTCACGGGACCGTTTTATGGTTATTTTACGTTTTCACCCTTTGACGGGATGTTTTAAAGCCTAGGTCTAACTCTTTGCAAATTCTCATCGTATACTGAAATTCGGAGTTCGGTGACTACGCGGTCGGTTCGAGTGAGTTACATTTGTCCCGTGCGAGGTGCTCGTCCATCTTACAGGACCATTTTGTGGTTGTTTTAGGTTTTCACCCTTTGACGACATGTTTTAAAGCCTAAGTATAAATTCTTGCAATTTCTTATCGTATATTCAAACATAAAGTCCCGTGTCGATGGAGTCAGTTCCTCGGAGTTACATTGGTCACGTACGAGGTTTTCGTGCATCTTATGAGATTGTTTTGTGGATATTTTACGTTTTCACCCTTTGACGACATGTTTTATAGCGAAAGTCTATTTTTTTACAAATTCATGTTGTATACTCAAACTGGGTGTCTTGTGACAGTGCGATCAATTCCTACGAGTTACATTGCCCCCATGATAAGTGCTCGGGCCTCTTATGGGACCGTTTTGTTGTTGTTTTACGTTTTTACCCTTTGACTTCATGTTTTTAAGCGTAAGTCTAACCGTTTACAAATTCTCATCGTATAATCAAACGAGGAGTTCGGTGACTACTTGGTCGGTTCCTACGAGTTACATTAGTCCCGTCCAAGGTGCTCGTGCCTCTTACGTGATCGTATTGTTCTTGTTTTAAGTTTTCACACTTTGACGACAGATTTTTAAGCCTAAGTCAAACAGTTTGCAAATTCTCATCGTATACTCAAACGGGTAGTCCGATGACTATGCGGTCAGTTACAATGAGTTACACGTGAACATATTATTTAGAGATCTCTTAAGATCTTGAATTTCATTAATTAATCTAGAAGAATATTCTGGGAGTGATGTGATAAAAACAATTATGTAAAAACTTAGAAATGGTACGAATCATATTATATGCATGCTAGTGAGAAAGATTACTCACCTTTTCAGCCCTTCATCACATTTTTACCTAAATCACATATAATATAGAGAATATTTAATTGCAGGGGACATTAGTTGTGTCATGCGAGAGAAAGGTTAAACTTAAATAATTGATATTTATGCATGCATGTATGTTCTGTTACAATAATAAGCTACTTTTATGTTTAATGAACAAACTTATAATACATAATAAATGTAAATTATAATTTACTAGGGGTATGTTCATTTCCAATATTCAATTGAAATTTTAGGAAAATAGAGAAATCAAATGCATGTGTTTCCACATACCAGTTTCTCCTTGACTGCATTTCTAGGTTAAGTATTTGCGTCAACTAATGTTTCACCATCATTGTGTGCACACGGGAACTTGCGTAGACCTTTGTTGGGCTTGATATCAATCAACAAGGTGGATACTAATAATACTTCTTACCACTACACCAAATCTGCCAAATTTTCACGGTTATTGACCTTGACAAGTTGGACTTGTCAAGGTCAAAAAAGGTGACAATTCTAGGGGTGACAACCTTTTTTTATCACGGGCTTGTTATGGTCATTGACTGTGACAAGTTCATTAGAATTGACACGGTCATTGACCGTGACAAGTTCATTAGAATTGACACGATCATTTAACTGTCTATGACCTTGACAAGTTTTGTCACGGTCATAAACCGTGACAAACCTGTGACACTTTTGTACCTGTTATAGCAACGTTGTAATAGGAACAATGTATATGACCGTTATATATGGCCACTACCATTGCCACTGCCCAGTAGTATATTTGTACCTGTTATAACAACGTTGTACCTGTTCAAATATAATATATCCAAATAAAATAAAGATAATGGAAATATACATTTAAAACAATATGCATCACGATATAGTCCAAATATAATTCAAATGTAACAATTTCTAGCAATTCAATTCAAATAATATCACTACGTGTCTGGGGTAAGGTTAGCTCTGAGGAGCTGAGTAGGACACACGATATAAGAATTGGTACACACATCGATATACATCGTGTCGCATTGTTCGCGCAACCACAAGGGGGAGTTCTCCTTCCCAGGTATCAGATGTGTGAGGATCACCTTGGACTCGATGTCTTGAAGCAAACGTCCATGAACTGGCATACCCTAGACGATATTCAGGTACCTCAACCCCCTCCCTATCCGCTGGCCATCAAATATGTCCAGTATAAACACGTTCAGCCAACCAATTTTTGACATTGGTCAGTTGAAGGAAGACAAATAGGGGAGTGGATCATTAAATTCCGCACGTGTTAGTGATGAAGCAGTGAGGTCCACATCCTCATCCTCCTGTACCTCTTCCTCCACCACCTTCTCCTTCCTTTTCCTCTTACGTTTTCCTCCCAACGAACGCTTCATGAATTAGAACATATCTTGGATTGTCGCCTCCAAACGGGATAGCTTCGTATCATGCGAGTCCACCGTTCGAGCCAACCGAGTGTTGCTCGTCTCCAATCCGATGATCATAGATTTGGCCACCCACGAGCTCACCACCCTTGTACTCCCATTTCCATCAGCGCCAAGCACTTGGCTGAGTGCATATGTGGACAAAGATGCCTTATCGGCATCAAACTGCGACTCATGCACTTCCTTAAGCTTTCCCTGAAATGCCAAAAAGCACATGATTAGTAAAATAAGTAAATAAAAAAATAATAACGTAATTAACAAAAGTAAACTGTCGGATTACTTACAATCGTGGTTGCGATGCTCGGGGACACCTCCTTATCCTTCCCCTTCTTTGTCCGAATAGCCATATTAGTATCGAGCCTATAAGGCCTACCTCCAGGGCCACTCCCTGTCCCCTGAAATAAAATAAAGTAAAATTAGTATCGGCCCCGTAAAGTAAAATAATGCAGAATAGTATATTTTTGTAGCTATAGAAAAAATTAATCTTACCAACATCCTATGCTTCACCTCGGCATAAGATGTCCGGCCGGAGTTGTGCACGTCCATCATTTTTGCCCAATTTTCCCTCCCCGATTGGCGAGATGCCAATTGTCGCTTCTCGATCTCATTGTCAATGAACTTTTGCCATTGTGCCAATGAGATCGTTTCCTTCAGTGGGACGGATTCAGGCATTCAAATAACGGACTCTCGAGTCTTCCCAAAGTACCGGGTCCGTATATTTTTCTTCCACGTCTTGTGTTGGTCCCTCAACTGCTCCAAGATGGACACCCACCTTCTCACTCTCTCACCTCCCACCCACTTATCAAACCTCCACCATAAACCAAACCTGGATACCTGCTAATCCAAACCTATATACTCCACAACCTAGACACATTTTGGTGAATCAACTCCTGCGAGACCTTCCATGGCCGCCCAACTTGCGACCCCAACCCTTCGCCATCCAACCCGTCGGTGACCACCACCACTCCAGCCAGCGACACATCCCAATCGGACTTACCTGAATCTCCAATCTAAGCCCCATCAACCCATTTAGACCCCCAAAACCCATTTCACCATTTAAACTACAGATGACCCATTTCACCATTTCAAACCAAAACCCACTTTAGGCTTTAACCCATGTCACCCGATTTTTATATTCTGCCAACAAAAACCAAAGCCAAGAGAAAATAAATCAAAAATATAACCCACATGTCTCTTAACCCTTTTTACCCAATTCCAAAATTACCCCCAACTTATCCCCACTCTCTCATCAACTCACCATCCACATGCTCTCATACCCTTATTACCCTCTCATACCTCTAAGCCCTTATGCACAATTACCTTACCCAAATTTCCCCTAGCTCCATGTTTTCCATGTATAAAATGAAAACTTGGTGTCATTTGAGAGGGATCTCCAAATTAGTTTTTAAGTTGTGTCATAAGATTCTCCCCACTCCTGTATAGAGAGTATTTGCATTTTAGCAAATATCTGGATATAAAGGTGTGTGGGGAAATTTATCGCTAGGATGAATTCCACTCCACCCCTTTATAGTGGGTTTTTGCATTTTTAGCAACTTCTTCAAAATAGATTTGTTGAGCGAAAATGTACATTTTAGATTAATTTAATATATTGATTTTGATGAATCCAAACATATCATTATTAAGTTATTCTATAGATATTTCTTATTGTATAATGTTTATAATATAATTTTGTTCATATACATATATTTACTACATTATATAATATTTGTATTATGTCATATTTCCTTGATTACATATCAATTCTGACTGAGTTATACCTATTCATGTTAAGTTTTATTGTTCACGACTCAAGATGCCTCGACTCTACTCAATGACATATCCGAGTAAAGGTATTCACGTATGGTGGAACATTTGCACTTGACACATTAGACACTCATGCATATATTAGTTGTGTTAATGTTATTGGTTGTCTAAATATTTTTCTAAAAGTGAAATAAGATTATTTTTCCTAAAAATAATGTTTAAATAAAATTGGTGTAAGATTTGTTTAAAATGACTTTCTTAGTTTTAAAATCATTTTCGTAATTTATTAATAAAATTAATTTTCAGACTTGAAAAATAATTTTTTCGAAACTTAAAATACACGTTAAACATTTGTTTTTATTAAAAGTCATTGTGACTAACAACTTACCTTTGCATTCTTAGGAGATCAACCGTGTTTCATCCTTTTGTACTTCCTAGTGTAAGCCATTGGTTCATTAAGGTTTTGTCATTTGTTTTTGTCCACAAACATTAGACTATGAAGCACTAGACTTCTCTATTTGATTTGACCTTATAGATCACCATAACATAACATTATCTTACTTAGTTTTCTTTTGGTTACTCAGGTCCTATTGTCCTCGTTGTTACATGCTTAAGACTCTAGTTGGAATTGGTCCATCAACTATTACTACATAAATATGTTGTTTAGTATGAATTGAAAAAAAAAATTCTTACTAATTACATTTTGTATGTATTTATATATTTTTAGTCTATAAGATAATAACCTTTTTTTTATACATACACATATACTATAATTTTTTATATAACCTTTTAACTCCTTTCAAACATATCTTTCTTTGTTAAAAGTCTTCACTCATGCCTTTCCTATCTAATCTAGTGTGTCATTATATATTAGGTTCAATTTAAAATTATAAAAAAAAACGTTCATATAAACAGTATAATATTATATAATTATATAAATGGATGATAATAATATATTTTAATTTATATAGGTTTAATATATAAATATATATATATATATATATATATATATATATTTCGTTCAAAAAAATTACTTATACAATATACTTCATATATTTCTCTTGTGTCTTGCCATATTTTTTTTATTATATGTCGTATGCATGCTTCTAGATAAAGTTGGCTATTTAGATTAGTTTGAAGATTTTGTTCATCTTGATAGGTATTATAATTCTTATAACTTCATATTGATGGAAAATTTGTTTTTTCAAGACTTCTTTTCGTCTTTACAAGGCTATTGATATCATAATTATATGTATTGGCTCATTATGTACAAGTGAGTCGGCATATATAGAGTACAGATTTTCTAGACTAGATTTCGTCCCATACTTCTATACCTAAAGACGGTTACGAAATGACTTTTTGTAGACACTTTGCCAGATATATTATATCTCATATTATATAGATCTCAACATATAACAAAAGATCTCAACATATATCAAGGAAGGACAAGACTTGTACAACTTGTAAGTGATTTGTAAGTAAATTTCCATATCCTCTCAATTGACCTTGTCAAAGACTTGGACCCTCATGATCGACTTGATGGCATCTTGTCTTGAAGATTTTAATATATCATATCTGGAGGTTCTTGCATCTCTTTTCTTTCACAAGAATAGATTGTTTCTTTAAAGTTTTTTTTTTGGACGAAAACTCTTTGCTTAATATATATGCACTAACTTATTTTTTACCGTTTTTTTAACACCTGAACGTATGTTTTTTTTACCTAAACATCATATAACAGTTATGGTTTCTATTGAACGCCAATATATAGTTGTTTTATTTTATCTGAAACCTTTAGGAGTTAGGGTATAGACTTTTATATATATAGTGTGAGATTTATTTTCTTGGTCCCCACGTGTCAACTGGGTTGACATTTGGGAAGCATTTGTCACATCTATCCATCTTTATTTTTTTATTATATTTTGTACACGCATAAAAGGGTTTTGAAACATCTGTTCTGACTTGAACTGACTTTTCTTTTATTACCTGATTGGATATCTCACGCAGTCCTCTCTCTATTTATCAATGTTTCCATAAAAGATTTTCTTTTTATCTCATGGATTTATGATGACACCGACAATCATTTTATTTATCTATTTAAATTTTTTTTAGATAGAAACTTATAATAGTTGTCCAAATATTTTACAGAAACAAATATTTACTTAAGATATCTTTTTGCTTCTAACCTTTCTCTCTCTCTCTCTCTCTCTCTCTCTCTCTCTCTCTATATATATATATATATATATATATCAGTCTATAATAAATGTTTTTGACAGTAAAAGTATGAAGAAGAAGATGCGATTTCACTTCAAGGGTTTTGAGCATTTAATGTTCTCTCACATGACCCCAAGTTGTCTAAGAAGACGCTCTCCAACATTCATATTTTTTTTAGACATATTTATTCTAAATGTTAAGGGTGAAGAACATACACAACGATAACATATACCAACATTCAAGAAGATCAACAAAGATTTTATTCAGCTCCCCATACACATCAAGAGAGTAACTCATATTTACATTCAGCTCTACTTAGCCAAAAGGTCTACATTCTGCCATTGTTGGAGATCAATAGAATCAGAGCACAACAAATTTATCTTAGTTACGATTCTAAGAGAAGATCAAGAGACCAAAAATTAGATTTATTTTTGGTGTAACAACCAAGAAGAAAATCAGACTCAATTTGAATTTTTAAAGAGTTTCAAATGTTGTACATCAAACTTCTACTACATTTGTGTAAAGATTTGAAGATGGGATTTTAGCTTCGGTTTTTACTTGGAGCCATTATTTGCTTCAAGTGTTTGTAAATTGGTGGTTTGATCCTACCATCAAGTGGATCTGACATAGTGAAGAGCAAGGAGATCGAAGTTGCTCTAGGTGGGTGGATGTAGGACGAGATTTGGCCGAACCACGTTAAAATTCGGTGTCATTTAATTTATGCACTTTATTTGGTTATTTATTTGTCCTTGCTTAAGACAATATTTTTTGGCACTTAAATTTGCAAATTTATTTATTTCAAAAATTGTTAAATTATTTTTAAGGTTAAAAAAAATATTTTCGAGTTAATTAATTAATTTTAGAATATTAATTTTTATTAATTACGAAAATTGTTTATAAATTTATTGGGTCTTAAAATCTTGAAACATAACTTGTTTAATTTATTTGTTGTGTTTATTTGATATTCTTTTGTGAATCACTTTAGATTAAATTCAGAATATGAATTTATACTAAATACGAAAATTGATAATTTATTTACTGGGTGTTGAAATATGTGATTTATCTTGCTTTAATTAATTGTTGGTATTTAGTTAATTTTCATTGGTCAAATAATTTAAGTTTTATCAATATGAGTTTTCGGATTAAGTGTTTTAAATTAAATATTTATTAAAATTTTAATTTAACACGAAAAGTTTGCAAAATCTCAATTCAACCCCCCCCCCCCCCCCCCCCCCCCCCCCACCCCCCTCTTAAGTATTTTTCTGGGCAACAATAGGTATCAGAGCAGGGCTCTAATTTATTTTTATTTGATTTCACAATCTTAGAGTTAAGATCATGCCAAATTTTTCTCTGTTTATTTTAAATGTTGTGTTTTACATTCTTATTACTTGTATGCTAAAATGTTTGATCTTTTGTAGCCACTCATTATTTCATTTTGTGAGAAGGAAGTGGATAGTCTAACAACCATGTGTTTGCAACTTTATTTTAATGGAGGACTTAACTGAAAGTTCTGATGTTGATATACAAAATGAAGATAATTGCAACCCTTGTCTATATGCCAATATTGATGAATCCAGTAGTGAAGAGACCAATACTCCATATCTCATGGCAATTGTTAATGAGGAGGTGCACTCTATCCCTAACTCTAGTGATAGTGATGATGAATCACATTCTTCTTATAGTTCAAATCGTGATGATATTATTGATGACTATGATAAATTATAGGATGCATTTAATGAGTTATATGAAAAATATGAAGATGTTGGAAAGAAGTTCATTGCACATAACAAGACTCATCCTAAATGTGATTTTATTTCAAAAGATTTTCATAATCTGAAATTAGAAAATGAATCCTAAAAGAATGAAATTAAATCTTTGAAAAAGGAAAAATATGTTAGTGTCCCTAATCCTCTTGAATCTGAAAATATTGAGTTAAAAAAAGGAAATTGAATATTTAAAGAAATCCAAAGATAGATTTACTAAAGGAAATGATTATTTTCATAAAATTGTGGAAGATCAAAGAATTCGATTTAATAATAATGGTATACGATATGATGAAGAAAATAAGAAAAAGAGCTATACCAATTTGTTTCAAAATGATGCCTACTCATTCTAAGTCTTTATGCACGTATTGTGGTAGAAATAAACATTATTCCAAATTTTGTAAATTTAGAAAAAGAAAGTATAACACTAAATTTTCTTGGATTCCAAAAGAAATAATTATGTATGCTAACCCTAATCAACCACACACATATTGGGTTCCAAAAGATAATGTTTTTAGGTGCAAAATCGGTATTGGGACTTCAACAAAAATTTATGAGACTTGAATTAGTGTAAGATTTTTTTTGTTTATATTTTTTTTAAGTATTGTGGTATGTTGTTTTCATATTTCGAACGCTTATTTTCATAAAATATTATTTCATATGATTTTTGCATTTTAGATGTTGAATGTTTCAAAATATTATGTTTTAAGATTGTATGATAAGTATGTCATTATTGTTCTTGATGATTATCTCTTATTATGACTATACTTGAATTTTTATAAAATTGATAATATAATGCTTTTTGAAATATTTGTGTTTTAATGGACCTAACACCTTCTTGGATGGAAAAGAGAAAATCTTCAAAGTTGTGCAGGATACTTGTTAAGATGGCTTATCGATTTTCAAAAGCCTCTGATATAGTATGGAATGAAGTTGACATTTCAAGTATCATTGCCAATGGATCAAAAGCCACACTTAAAGAGATTTTTGAGGATATGGCTTTGGTATTGGTAAGGTTGTAAGGTACACCTTTCTTGAAATATAAACATCATATATTTATTGATGATATGATCTTAATTGATATTATTCCATACTTGGATTATTTGTTAAAGCATATGAGTTTGTTCTAGATGATTTATACATCACATGTTAATTTATACATTTATTATTCTTGATTATTTTATGATGTAAAACATGCACTGCATTTTGATGATAAAACTTTTCAGATAAATATTCATAATTTTTTTTGCATTACATCTTGACCTATTTTTGTGAATAATGATATTAGATTAATTCGTGACTTTGTTGTCTATTAAATCGAAACGAAAATGTCATTTGAGAATATTTTGATAAAATGTCATTTGTATATTTGTTAGTCATATGAGCTACTCGTTGATTTTATGATACACACTCATTAATTTTGATGGTATGAACTTTTTGATCTTTATGAGCTACATTTATGACATGCTAGATGTTTTGTGCCATTAATTAAATATTAGTGACATTCACGAAGTATACAATTTCTTTTATAGTTAACATTTGTGTTACTTGTGCTTACTTGAAAAATCATATGATTATTGAGATTTTTTTATGTTTTAGTTTCATGGCGTGCTATATGACCCGATTAGTTGAATAGTAGTGTCTTTTATGAAGAACATTTTTTTTGGAACAAAATGATTCTTATAATGTTCGTGCTTAAATAAAAAATAAGTCTTTTGATTAATGAGTTTTTGAAATATATTGTAGTTGATTAATTTATGTCGCCTCCATTATTGAGAAATTTATTGATTGATTGATTTTGATGTTATGAACAAATTGTTTCTTATTTATTGAAAATATGAAAATATTGATTTTTGTCATTAAAAAATTCTGAATTTATTAAGTTTTTTATTTTGGCCTCATGATATGTTTCATTCTTGAAAATTGATTTAATAACTTCCATTGAAAGATTACATCTTATTAGAAGATAACTAAGAGAGAAAAATATTGAAAATATTTTATCTAAAAAAAAGATGCACCAAATTTATTATATGCATACATGGCCTCATTGGTATCACCTAAGGGGAGATAAATGTTTATTGAAATTTATTTATAGAAAAAAAAAGCTTGATCATGGAATTTGATACATTGTTATTAATTTTGCACTAGGATTGATTATTTCGAGAATCTTAAGCTCGTATCTTAGAAATGGCAAAGCATGACAAAAAAAAAAATCAATATTTTTTTATCGCCATATTTATGTTGCTATATTCTCACTCATGTTATGTGCTTTAATCAAATTATTTGAAAACATCGAGTTATTAAATGTTTCATGTTGTGCGCTTAAAAGTTTATGATATCATGAGGATTTATACAACAATTGTTATGCGCCTATTGAAAATTTATTTGTTGCAATTTTTTTTTCATTATTGAGAAAACTTATTATGCACATTGATATGTCTCTTGTATTTGCATTATTCGAGAACATTGAGTTATGATTTCTATTTATGCGTAAAAAGTTGTTTCAAAGAACAATTGTGTGCAACGCAGGGTTAGTGTGTGACTACAACAATTGGTATCATTTATTATTTATCATTTTGTGACTTATATATTATTTGATAGTATCAATGCCTATCCAAAAATTCTAATGCATTATTTGAGAATTTTTGCCTATTGAAAATTTCATGATACTCAGTTATATGCTCCTTGAGATTCATGGTTGAATGTCATGCATGGATGATTTTTTATAGGGGGAGCTTAGCACCTTTTCCCGATGACACTCGATTTATATTGAAAAACATTTTTGATAATGTCAAAAGGTGGAGAAGTATGTATGATTCACTCATTTATGCTTAATTTATATATTTTATGGATCATTGTGAATAATTATATGTCATCATCAAAAAGGGGGATATTGTTGAACGGAAATGTTATTTATCCCTAATTAATTAAATTAGTTTAATTAATGTACATTTTAGTTTAATTTAATATATAGATTTTAATGATTCCAAACATATTTTTATTAAGTTATTCTATAAATATTTCTTATTGTATAATGTTTATAATATACCATTATATACATATATTAATGATATTATATAATATTTTTATTATGTCATATGTAATAACCCTCGCTTTTAGGAAGCAAATTTTATATTATTTTACCGCATAAGGTAATTATATAAAATGTTGGAACCGGAGTAAATATTAATTTAATGAGTTGAAAGTTAATATTTACTGGATCGTTGCGTATTTACTGTATGTTTAAGTAAATATCATTATGTTGTATGTTTTATAGTGTCATGTGTTTTAAATGACACTGTGGTTTAAATGAAAACGGAACTTAAAATAATTTATAAAATTTCTGGATGCCGTTTTAGAGGGCGTAGTTAGTCCTGGAATGTGCGAGATAGTCAAAATAAGTGTCATATTGTATTTTTATATTTTGGGCATTTTTACCTGGTTTTGACTTAAATGCGTATTTGCGAGTCATTTTAATGTGGTATTAACCACTTAAGTTGGGAACCTTAGACTTATGCCCCGATTTTAGTCTTCCAAATCCCTTAGTTCCCTCATTTTATGTCATAAACTTATAGAGAAAAAGAGAGAAAGAAAGAGGAAGAGAAAAGAGGAAAAAGAAGAGATAATTGGAGATTGAAGATTGGGATTGCCTCTACCATAAAGAGATCCGAGATTTCAACTTAGAGGCAAGTTTTCTAATTGCTAATACATGATTTAAGATGATTAATTTGTATGATAGTTGTGTATTAGCACTTTTGGATCAAAAATGGAATTTATGGGATTTAAACCCTAATCTTAGTTTTTGGTGATAAAATTGTGGATTATAATGGTCATAAATCAAGTAGGATAAAATTTGGGTAGATAAATGTTGTTGGCTATGCATTAAATGGAAGAGATTGAGGTTTGGGAAAATTTAGGGTTCATAACCCGTATCACCATTCTTGGCCAAATTGCAGGGGCGAATCGATTCGCTAAGGGGTCATCCTACAGATCTGCAAACCCGAGTCCATTCGGGTTAAGGACGAATCGATTCGACTGAAGCAGAATGTTGGAATTTGTCATCCGAATCGATTCTCTTTTAGGCGAATCAATTCGCTACCTCGGGCGAATCGATTCGGCCCTTGGGCGAATCGATGCGAAATCAGTCTGTTTTTGAGTTATTTTTCTAACTCAACTTTAATCCTTTTTCTTTAAGTTTAGGGCCTGAGAACCTTCTTGCATGAAGTAAATTTAAAGTCCTAGAGTTCTATTTGAGTTCGTTTATTACCCTACATTATAAAAAGGTTATGTGGGGGATTTTTCGGGAATATGCCAATTGAGGTTAGGGCATTCTTTCTTCTAGTTTATTATTATGAAACTAGGAGTTGTAGTGTTATGTTCGGGAGACTTTAGAAGATCAATTGAGCTATGTTAGTCTTGATGGTTTAGAATAACACCACAAATGAATATTTGGAGAATAAATTGAAAGTTTATCTATTCCTCGAGCTTACAATGATAAGATGTATTAAGTATGGCTCCGGGTATAATATGAGGTGTTTACAAAAATGTAAACGATTATGGTTTCGGATTAAAATGAAATAAATATAAGGAAAGAAAATGAAATGGAAATGGTAATAATGATGGTAAATGAAAATTTATTAAATCATGAATATGGTAAATGCTAATTTACTTAAACACACCTCTCTAAATGACATCATAAGGGAAGTTCGTGCGCTTAGTGATGCCCCCTGGATAATGAATGCAGGGTGGATATAGTCCTCGGCCATATGCGCAATTATGTTATGTTTTCTACGCTGGTGAGGAGATTCCGGGTGTGGTCTTGACTCTCCCACAGGCATATGGCCGCTTCCCGATGTCTTGTGTTATAGGTGCCCAGGCTGCCTTGTTTGATAGGCCCCTAGAAGATGATGGTCATTTAGGGGCGTGCCCAGTGGGGAAACTCGGAGGGGCGGTCTTAGAATCGTTATATGCATATGAATATAACTATTCTTAATCAAGTGGGACTTGATGGATTATAAGTGCCATAAAGAGCACAAATGAAATGTCATAAAGAGCATTTGATGATGATTATATTCATGTTAAGGAATGGAAAATCCCAATGAATCTATAATTGTAATTTTCCTGATAAGGAATGAAATTATGAAAAGATTCAGTGTACATGGTGAAAGTTTTAATTAATGTTATTTATTTTTCATTTTTATTGCATAGTTAAATTAGATTCATGGTAAATCATAATGTCGTAGCTTATGCTTTAACTTGTGTAGGTAGATGTTTATTACTTTTAGTCATCACATCTGTTCATAATTGCCATAGATTTTATTCATCCGGTGATCATATAAAAACGGGCCCTGACCCGTTCATATTTCTTGTTGTGCATGCATCTTATATTCGCTCAGGTACTCCGTTGCAAGGACGCCTGTTCTGACTTTCCAATTTCGGTGTTTTTGGCGAGCTGTGATGCTTTGCAAGTATTATGGGACATATTGCAATAGACGTCATCATCGTTGTACTTTAGTTAAGATCAGGTCATTACTCGGGCGTGAGGGCCAAGATTTTGTAATAGTTTATTGTAATTTATTATATAAATTATTGAATTTGTTTACTACTGTTGTAGATTATGTGGGCCGACATTATATTCGGTCCTTTTGTTGGTTACTTGTCTTTATTGTAATATATATATATATATATATATATATATATATATATATATATATATATATATATTCTTTGGGCTCCCACTTTCTTTTCAGTATTGGGTTGGTTAAATTCTTTCTTTAACTTTAAAATAAAAAAAAATGGCAACCCATTTTCTAAAATATTGGGTGGTTATCCTGGATACTCTATATTTTATGGTGATGTTGAGAATGATTCCATCCAGAACTCCTGTTATATTGGAGTGTTGGGCTGGCCACCCCTAATTTTGGTGAGCGGGTTATCACAGATGGTATTAGAGCCTCAGGTTTTAGAGTCCTTAGCAATCTGTGTGGACGCCTTAGGTTTTCAGCGTTGCTTTTGATTTGACATAGAGCCTTAGGATTAAGATCATTGATTTCTCTTGTGAGATTTTGTTTTTCTGCCATGAGGTAGGACCCATAGAATCTTTTGCGCGTTCGAGTGAGATTCTTAGGTCGATTGAGGAAGGGCGCCAGAGAAGGTCGTTGTGAAGGCGTCATGATATGGGACTACTAGGAACTATAAGTTGTGGTCAAAGATGAGGACTGCCTTAGAGGTCGCTTCCTTTTTGTGGCATTTTCTTATCTTTCTATTGCGACTACCAATTACAGTGAATGTAGTTTTCCAAGTACCGCTAGAAGTAGAGAGTGGTACTAAGCTTGGGATTCCAAGCGACGATAAATTGAAGTGGAGAAGAGCCCCTGGCGAGGGCCACATGTTGAAGTAAGTTGGGGGAGATGCGTCCCCATTTGGTGGATGCATAAGGTCCAGCAACTTTGGCCTAGGGAGGGGTATAGAAGTGCCCAGATGAAAAGGATGGAGGAAAATCCTAAGTTGTAGGAATAGTGTTGAAACGGTGGGAACGTAGTTGCAATAATTGTGGGTACAGGAAGTTTTGCCCATGGAGAAGCCTGGTGAACACTTGCATCAGCGAGTTTCTCTGGGATAACTGGACTGATGAGAAGGTGGATTCTCAAATGTTCACATGATGTTCGGTCAGAGCCCGACAGTGAATAAAGTGTTGTACGGTTAGGGAGACCGTGCACCATAGTATGTTAGCTTCCAGAATAAGTGTCGTTAACACTTCTGAAGGAACACCATTCCAGAATGAGTGGATATCCACCCGGGGAGGATTCATTGAATTAAAGGAGGGGAGGCCGGTAGCGTGCTCTCTTTTGTTAAAGATGAAAAGGGAACTGCGTGGGCAATTAATTTTCACCCAAGGTCGGAACAATGGCTATCATGTGGAGTCTATAATCACTCATTTTGATTTTGTTGATTGGAGAACAAGGGCAAAGATAAAGTGCCTAGTTAGGGAGTTGATGGAAGTAATATTGGTTCGGATAAGACTTGAGTACGGTGTCTGAGAACCATTAGTATGGCCCGAAGTGATTAGCAAGAATGTTGGTGGGAACTCCACCTTAGTAGTGGGTGGTTCATCCCCCATAATAAGATAGAGTAGTATTGTGTTTACTCTAGATTCGGGTGTGTATATCGATCTTGTAATGGTATCGACATTATTGTAGAAAGGGTAATATTATGACTTCCGTGGTAGGGAAGTTTTATGTCTTCTTCACTCGTTATGAAGCGAGTGATGATATTTTAAATGTATATGTGTCATATGTGTTACTTGCATTAGGTGTTACCTGGTTTGAGTGCTTTATTGTTTGTTTGCATTGCATGTGGTTGTTATGACTTATCTCCACGACCAATAAGGTTAAGTAGTAATGCATATGAGGAGTTTCTTGTTTGGATTCTGCTTTTGCGGGACTCTCCACGCGTGAACCTTAACGACTTTGGGAGTGGATAGATGCTACTTTTCCTTTCTCTTATTTTATGTTAAGATATTTTGGTTGTCTTGGGGTGATAGCAAGCAAATAAAATTGTAAGGATATCTCACTTCTAGTTCAAAATGGAACTAGTCGTTTTATAATATCTCTCCTGGATACAGGTTGAGACTTGATAGAGGTGGATCGAGGTAGGTAGGAGATTTTTTTTTATTTGTTATGTTATCTTGCGTGAGTGTTTAATTGTTCGTTTGCCTTGTTTGTGTTGTTACGCTTTATCCCCATGACCAAAAACTTAAGTAGGCATGTGTAGGAGGGGTTCCTTATTTGGATTTCTCTTTGCGAGACACTCCGCCGCATGAACACTTAACGACGTTGAGAGTGGAGAGATGCTATTATTCTCTCTTTCTTTTATTTTATTTTTTTGTTGTTAGAAGTTGGGTTGGAAAGTTTAGCCGAGAATCACGTAGTTGAGTGACTAAGGGCTACTAAAGTGCGAGATAAAGGCACTATATATAGTTCTCTCCTCTGATTGATGTGAAGGAGATTGAGATATGAAGTCGAATTGAGACTTCTGGATTATGCCTTGATAAGAAAGCCATGTTTGTTTAATGGGATATATATTTTTAAGACTTTACATAAAGTAAATGACCGATTAATTGAAATCTTTAATTATTTGAATGGTAAAGCATAGAAGTAAAATCTTGTTAGTAGGGCTGTAAATTAGAATTTTACCAGTCCCGATCATGTGTCTTAGACCGTCATATCTTGATGACCGACGATGTGAGGTAGTAGTGTAACAAGAGGGTTCCTTGTTTGGATTTCGCTTCGGCGAGACGTCCCACGCATGAAACCGAGCGAATGTTGGGAGTTGAGGTAGGTCTGGGGCACTAGGGATATACTTAGTATTATACATCTATTTCTTAGATAGGATATATATATACATATATATATATGGATTGAATTTTAGGATTAGTAGTACCTAAGGCTTTTAGGGGAGCTGACGTTGGTTAGGAAGGCTATAGGAGGTTGACCATAAATAGGATGTGGGTTAACTCTGAGAAGGATTAGGTCCCTAGGAATGAGAAGTATGGAATCTTGATAGATTTGGAAACTTAGGACGAATGAGATGAGGCCTTTCCTAGATAGAGTGTTACCTTGGTAACTTAACTTTCGGGGAGTTAAGAGGATAAGTTGACTTTTGCTCCTGAGCCCATGTTGTTAAGCTCGAGGGTAGATTTAATGAATAAGTCTCTGCCAGGAATGGAGAGTAATAACACTGGAGCATGGACCCATTGTCTATGCGTCTCACAAGTTTAAACCTTGTGGGAAGTATTATTCCACGCTTGAATTGAAATTCATTACGGTAGATATCGCCTTAAAGAAATGAGGCACTACTTCCTGGGCAGGAAATTTGGTCTTTCTCACGAGAAACAAGTTGTTTCAATGTGTGGTAGGAAGATTCAAGTTGGTGTATAAAGTTCATAAAGGACTATCGATTGAGATTTCCCCTCGCTAAGGGAATGCGATTGGGATAGTAGATGCGTCGAGAAGAAAACCCGTCGGAACTATTAGGAAAGGCATAGAAAGCCAAGTAGAACGGTCATAACTCGGAGGACTTTGTAGCAAGAGTATTCATGTCTATGACTGACCATTTCGCCTACTCGTGTGAAGAAGAGCAGTAGTGGAAAGAAGAAGGGTATAATAGTAGACGTCTTCATGGAATTGCTGGCATAGAATGGGTCGTCATGAAATTTTAGAAAATTGTTGATCGTTCAACCAAAATGTTGCTTTTTCGGCCTTTATGGGTGGACTATATGTAGAGGAGTACGCCTCGCTCTATATGGAGGAATGGTAAAACCACATGAAGTGCCCATCATTGGTGGTGGACCGAGACTAGACATTTATGCCGAAGGTTTGGTAAAGTTTTCATGAAGAAATGGGAATTGTATGGAAATGGAGTATATCTTACCACCCTAAAGTGGATGGGTGAATGGAGGGAGTTGACTTATGCCGAAAGGCATATCTTGGATGTGCGCCTTAGGTTACCTAACGGCAGAGTATTAGTTTCGAAGGATGGAAATCCCTGTACAATAATTCGAATCCTTTCTTAAGGTATGGCACCGTGAGTGGCTTAGTGTAGCCGGTTGAGTAATTCGTATACTCGTTAGATGGAACCAATGGGTAATATGTTCCTTGGACTTGGAGTGGTCTCGGGACATTTGGTTAAGCCATTTAGCATTGGTGTAAGTATCCCTGAGGAGGGATGTAAAGCAATTTAGGTAGAAATGCGATTTATGACGAGTTGTGTGGGTATCTCCCTCCGTTGTAAGACGGTAGGATCGATAGTTCGTGATGGGAGATTTGGTGCTAGGCTAGAGCACCAAGAATGTAGACTAAGATCGTTGGTGATGACCTTAATCTGAGTCCATTTGGGACGCCTCAGTAATGAGGGGTTTAATAATGGTGATAAAAGGATAGTTTAGGATAGTATACCCTTGATATGATTAGTGTACGCTTGAACTTTGAGGGCAAAATTCCCTCATAAGGGGTGGAGTATGTAATAACCCTCGCTTTTAGGAAGAAAATTTTATATTATTTTACCGCATAAGGTAATTATATAAATTTTGGAACCGGAGTAAATATTAATTTAATGAGTTGAAAGTTAATATTTACTGGATTGTTGCGTATTTACTGTATGTTTAAGTAAATATCATTATTTTGTATGTTTTATAGTGTCATGTATTTTAAATGACACTGTGGTTTAAATGAAAACGGAACTTGAAATAATTTATAAAATTTCTGAATGCCATTTTAGAGGGCGTAGTTAGTCCCGGAATGAGCCAGACAATCAAAATAAGTGCCATATTGTATTTTTGTATTTCGGGCACTTTTACCTGGTTTTGACTTAAATGCATATTTATGAGTCATTTTAATGTGGTATTAACCACTTAAGTTGGGAACCTTAGACTTAAGCCCCGATTTTAGTCTTCCAAATCTCTTAATTCCCTCATTTTATTTCTTAAACTTAGAGAGAAAGATAGAGAAAGAAAGAGGAAGATAAAAGAGGAAAAAGAAGAGAAAATTGGAGATTGAAGATTGGGATTGCCTCTACCATAAAGAGATCCGAGATTTCAACTTAGAGGCAATTTTTCTACTTGCTAATACATGATTTAAGATGATTAATTTGTATAATAGTTACGTATTAGCATTTTTGGATCAAAAATGGAATTTATGGGATTTAAACCCTAATCTTAGTTTTTGGTGATAAAATTGTGGATTATAATGGTCATAAATCAAGTAGGATAAATTTTGGGTAGATAAATGTTGTTGGTTATGCTTAAAATGGAAGAGATTGAGGTTTGGGAAAATTTAGGGTTCATAACCCATATCATCATTCTTAGCCAAATCGCAGGGGCGAATCGATTCAGCCCTAGGGCGAATTGATTCGCTAAGGGGTCATCCTACAGGTCTGCAAACCCGAATCGATTCGGGTTAAGGCCGAATCGATTCGGCTGAAGCAGAATGTTGGAATTTGTCATCCGAATCTATTCGCTTTTAGGCGAATCGATTCGCTCCCTGGGGCGAATCGATTCGGCCCTTGGGTGAATCGATTCGAAATCAGGCTGTTTTCGAGTTGTTTTTCTAACTCAACTTTTATCCTTTTTCTTTAAGTTTAGGCCTTAAGAACCTTCTTGAATGAAGTAAATTTAGAGTCCTAGAGTTCTAGTTGAGTTCATTTATTACCCTACATTAGAAATAGGTTATGTCGGGGCTTTTTCGGGGATATGGCAATTGAGGTTAGGGCATTCTTTCTTCTAGTTTATTATTATGAAACCAGGAGTTGTAGTGTTATGTTCGGGATACTTTAGAATCTCAATTGAGCTATGTTAGTCTTGATGGTTTACAATAACACCACAAACGAATCTTTGGAGAATAAATTGAAAGTTTATCTATTCCTCGAGGTTACAACGATAAGATGTATTAAGTATGGCTCCGGGTTTAATATGAGGTGTTTATAAAAATGTAAACGATTATGGTTTCGGATTAAAATGAAACAAATATATGGAAAGAAAATGAAATGGAAATGGTAATAATGATGGTAAATCATAATTTACTAAATCATGAATAAGGACGCCTGTTCTGACTTTCCTATTTCGGTGTTTTCGGCGAGCCATGATGCTTTGCGGGTATTACGGGACATATTGCAATAGAGGCCGTCATCCTTGTACTCTAGTTAAGATCTGATCATCACTCGGGCGTGAGGCCCAAGCTTTTGTAATTGTCTATTGTAATGTATTATATAAATTATTGAATTTTTTTATTACTGTTGTAGATTATGTGGGCCGATAGCATATTCGGTCCTTTTGTTGGTTACTTGTCGTTATTGTAATATATATATATATATATATATATATATATATATATATATATATATATATATATATATATATATATATATATATATATATATATATATATATATTCTCTTGCCTCCCACTTTCTTTTCGGTATTGGGTTGGTTAAATTCTTTCTTTGACTTTAAAATAAAAAAATTGGCAACTCGTTTTCTGAAATATTGGGTGGTTATCCTGGATACTCTATATTTTATTGTGATGCTGAGAATGATTCCATCCAGGACTCCTGTTATATTGGAGTATTGGGCTGGCCACCCCTTATTTTGGTGAGCAGGCTGTCACATCATATTGCCCTGATTACATATCTATTCTGACTAAGTTATACCTATTCATGTTATGTTTTATTTTTCACGGCTCAAGATGCCTCGACTCTACTGAACGACATATCCAAATAAAGGTATTCACGTATGGTTGCACATTTGGACTTGACACATTAGACACTCATGCATATATTAATTGTGTTAATGTGATTGGTTGTCTAAATGTTTTTCTGAAATTGAAATAAGATTATTTTTGCAAAAAATAGTGTTTAAATAAAATTGGTGTAAGATTTGTTTAAAATGAATTTCTTTGTTTTAAAATCATTTTTGGAATTTATTAATAAAATTAATTTTCAGACTTGAAAAATAATTTTTTCGAAACTTAAAATACACGTTAAATAATTTTTTTTGTTTTATTAAAAGTCATTGTGATTAACATCTTACCTTTGTATTCTTATGAGATCAAGTGTGTTTCATCCTTTTGTACTTGCTAGTTTAAGCCATTGGTTCATTAAGGTTTCGTCATTTGTTTTTGTCCATAGGCATTAGACTAGGAAGCACAAGACTTCTCTATTTGATTTGACCTCATAGATCACAATGACATACAATTATCTTTCCTAGTTTGCTTTAGGTTACTTAGATCCATTTATCCTAGCTGTTACATGCTTAAGTATCTAGTTGGAATTGTTCCATCAACTATTAGTACATAAATATGTTGTTTAGTATAAATTCAAAATATATTTTTTTGTACTAATTACGTTTTATATGTATTTATATTATTTTAGTCTTTAATATAATAACCTTTTTTTATACATATACATATAGTATAATTTTTTGTGTAACCTTTAACTCATTTCAAACATATTTTGATTTGTTACGAATCTTCAACAATGCCTTTCCTGTCAAATCTAGTGTCTCATTATATATTAGGTTCAGTTAAAAACAAAGAAAAATCTTCATATATACGGTATAATATTATATATTTATATAAACAGATGATAATAATATATTTTAATTTATATACGTTTAACATATATATTTCGTTAAAAAAAATTGCTTATATAATATACACTTCATATATTTCTATTGTGTCTGGTTGTATTTGTTTTATTATATGTCGTATGCATGCATCTAGATAAAGTTTGGAGTTTAGATTACTTTCAAGATTTTGTTCATCTTCACAGGTATTATAATTCCTATAACTTCATATTGTTGGCAAATTTGTTTCGTTAAGACTTCTTTTCGTCTTTACAGGGCTATTGATATCATAACTATATGTATTGGCTCATTGTGTAGAAGTGAGTTGGCATATATAGAGTACAAATTTTCTGGACTAGATTTCGTCCCATACCTCTATACCTAAAGACTGTTAGGAAATTAATTTTTGTAGACACTTTGCCATATATATTATCTCACATATTATATAGATCTCAATATATAACAAAATATCTCAACATATGTCAAAGAAGGACAAGACTTGTACAACTTGTAAGTAATCTCTAAGTAAATTTCCATATCCTCTCAATTGACCTTGTCGAAGACTTAGACCCTCACGATTGACTTGATGGCAGCTTGTCTTGCAGATTTTAATATATCATATCTGGAGGTTATGCATCTCTTTTCTTGCACAGGAATTGTAAAATATGACGACGGTGTGTGATACTGATTTAAATTAATTCTCAAGTTTCCAATTAAAACTTATTTAATTAGACTCTATTTTTAAACCAAATTAATCCAGCCCCTAAACTTGCAATTATGTGTGTGCATGTGTTAAACCATAAATAAATAAAGCATGTGACACAAATTTTTGGAAAAATCCCGGAAGGGCAAAACCTTTTATATCTAGAACTCTGAAAAGTTTACAAGGCCATTGACTTACATAACATCTTGCTTTCTCCCATAAGAGTAACGCACGGTGCCGTCGCTAAACCTTCAAAGTTACGGCTATAAATCAGCAGTGGTTCACACGCAGCTATACCACAAGGACACACATTCCTAGGCACGTAGTCTAAAATCTTCACAAGGACTCCCTCCACAATAGCACACAACTATTGGTTGCAGAGCTCTCCCCACAAAGATTGAATAAAAGAAAAGTGTGTTCTTGAACACGAAAACAATTCACCAAAGCATATGGAATTTTTGTTAATTGAAAACAAAAGGGATGAAAATCCTAAAAGAAGAAGTCAAAAAGAATTCTGCAGATTCGCAGTTTTCTGTCTTTCAAAACGCCGGGACTTCTTAATGAAAATGAAACCATTTAATTAGTATTTATAGAAAATCGCGCCGCCTCAATCGTTAAAATGAAAAGGGGATCTCGCTCAAACAAAGTACACGTTTCGTTTGAACGACATCGTGCGACATCTAATGTCGCTCGAACGAGATGGCGATTTCGCTTGAACGACTAGAGCATAAAAATCGAGGAACGCTATAGGACTTAGAAAATTACTCATTCTCAAATTTTGACGAAAATAGTCCCCTCCAACACTTAGAAAATATTTTGAAAAAATATCCCAAAGCTCTAAGTGCAAAGTTAAGGTATTTAAAACATAACCTTACCAATGTGAAATTTTCGAAGGCTTTTTGACGAAGAACCTTGATATATTCGGATCCGTCTTGATGTATATTGCTCTTGAATTTCTTCGACGGTTGTAATGGTATACGACATAATTAATTGTGACGGACATTTATAAAAATATGTCCTTACAAATATCCTCCTATGTCTATGGAGAAACATACATAAAAACATCTGAATTTTCAAATACCAAAATGCCTATACAAATCTACAGTCCCATAAATCTCAAAACTAAAAAGGTACAAATTTACAAGTTCTCAAATTTTTCTTCAAAAATTCTTCATCAAATCTCATAGCTTTTCTCATCAGGGTGTGAAACATAATGATCTTCAATCCTTGTACCTACACACATGAGATAAAGTAAAAACCTTCGTGACTTATCGAGTTTGAAATCATATAAGAATAAATCATTAATAAATCAAATTTCTCCCATACTCCCCCATAACATGATAATTCTTTCTCCACCATTTTATGATCTCCCCAAAGAGACAGATAAGAAGAAATAATCTAAACATCGAGTATCACAATAAAAATGCATATCAAACATGGTTTAAACTACGCATGCAAAGGAGTATCTCAAAATATTTCATAAACTATTTTTGGATTTTTCAACTTTTTAATAGCAAAAATAAAGTTACAAAAATCACACACGATGGATTTATACTCAAACAATCAAGTCATGGAAATGGTATGAATGGGTGTGAACACATTCGATAGGAAAATCAACTCAATAAATCATATGTGCATGATGCATACGTGTACTCATAATGAATGAACATCAAAAGTATCCTTAGGTGTAAAAATTATTGAATTTAGATGACATCATCTTATGCAAATCAACAAATCAAAGTCAAAAGTGATTTCCACACCAATAACGTCCAAAACTATTTAACGCTTTTTCAAGACTTTCAAGGACGTGGAAACCCGTTTTAAATTCCATACAAACTCCCTCATGCATATTTTCTTTTAGAGGTAATTTAAATTCTCAAACATTGGAGAATTGGTACAAAAACCTAATGGCCCCTCTTTGGCATGAATTTCTTTTTATTTCCTTTAAATTTTTTGGGACCCTTTTAAACCTCTTTGGACCCCTGATAATTAAAATACCTCAATTTTTTATGTCCGACATAACGGTGGCTTAGATTTCTCAAAGGCCAAATGAGAACCTTTCGCAACCCTTCCCCGTTTTAAAATACCACACAATCTCACCAAACGGTTTTTACATGCATTCCAATCTTGTCAAGATTTATCGCGCTTGGTTCGTTCTAAGGAAAAGATTGAAGTGAAAACACCCAACCAACATGTGATAAGACAAGCACAATAATCAAACAAATCCGTGCACGTGTGCAATAAAGGAAATCATAAGTCAAACATGTAGGAAGTAACACTTAATTACATCTCAATGACTCCAAACATTATAAAGCACAAAGATGACATGATATGTTGTCTCAAAACACTATCAAATAGTCACATGGATAAATGGAATGAAATTATGAGTTGGTCATCCTAAGTGTTCATCCATAAAAGGTGCAAACAAAATACAAAAATCTTTTGGGATTTTCTCACAAATTTTATCAAAATAAAATCTTTTCGTATTTTTCAATTTTTTTCTAAAAAATTGGAAAACATACACAAATGATACATACTAGAAATAGGCAAGTAATGTCATCTTGGAACACATCCTATGCTAGTAAACAAGTCAAACCTCAATCGTTAGGTGCAGAGGGGTTTTCCAAAGGTGGTGCCAACTTATGAAAAACCTCCATCAAATTTTGTGAAGTTTTGACCAAAAACCTAACTTTCTCATCTAGATGTGCAAACTCTCTCATGTAGTCTCTAGGAGCATGTAAAGTATCACGAGTGGGTACATGTGTATCATAAACACGTGTAGTAGCAAACGTGATACATAACCCAACTTAAAACAAAATTCCGTATGGTGTCCTCTCCTTTTGAATGTGACACCCCGCTTAAAATAATAACGGGTGGTCAGCTCTATACTACATTAAATCAGGAATCCTAGTTGTCTCATTTTCATCATCAACAGACTATACTAGAATAAATAAGGCTAACTACCCAAAATATTAAAAGCGGATTCCAAAAATTAAATAAAAACATACAATAGAAATCAAACCAACAATGAGAAAGACTACTAACATGAATAAAAAAACACATGCTCGACATGAAGAAAGAACCTACTCTACATACATCATAAGTACATACAAAATATACCCGAATAAGTTGTCGGGTCACAGACAGTACAACAACCATAAGGAAGAAATATAAATATCTTCTCAACCTTGGGAGAAAACCCGATATACAAAATGAATCCTATCTAGATTTCCAAGAAATAGGATGTGACTACAATCTAAATCCCGCAACAGTCCGCATCTGCTATGACTCCCAAGACTCTAGATAGAAAAGCATGCAGTATCCATGCAGTAGGACACATGTAGTACACTATATATATATATATATATATATATATATATATATATATATATATATATAGTAGAAGAGAAATATAAACGGGCCAGAGCCCAAGGTGTAAAAATGTTTAGCTAGTGTGTTAGTTGTGCATAATAAAAATAAGTTCACTATTTCATAATTACAGTGGAGTCGAACTCTCGTGAAACCCCCAAAACTCAGCTCTCATCTACAGCGCGCACCTAATCTTGTCCTGGAACCTTAACTAAGTTACCCCACCCACTTAAGGACAACTTATCTTACCATACGCACGGCCTATACCTGCATGACCTTCCATTCTAATATAACCCTCGAATCCTTTCCATTTTAATCACACTTAAATATATATTCACATATATGCCTTACTAGGCTCTCGTGATTCCATTTATTAACTTAAACCAATTATACGTCTTAATACGTCACACATTAATATTAAGCATAAATATAAAAGTTTATTATCTAAATAATATACATACCGTTAATAAGGACAAAACTTCTCTCTACTCTCAACATTGGACTACGTTTCATGCGTGGAGCGTCTCACAAAGTAAATTCCAAACAAGGAACCCCCCCGATACATTAATCCTTGACAATGTCGATCGTAGAGATCCAATATATCATCTACATATGTCATACTACTGCAACTACTTAAATAAAGAGAATTTTAATTAAAAACATAAATAGAATATCTATCTAACTCCTCGAGGTCGATATAACCGCAATTGTCTCTAAGTACGATCTTTCTACCCAAATAAACTAGTACACCAAATCACCCAAGATGTACATCATAGAAACACTGTATCCTCTTGGAATATAGGATAGATATATATATATATATATATATATAATCAATCGTGCATTCCTATAACCACGTATACATAGCACACATAATGCATACTCCGCAATACACATAACATAAACGGCTATAGGATGCCAAAAGACAGCACCATGCTATCATCTTCTCGGAATTACTCATTTTGTCCTGGGGTCACCACCTATCGGACTATTATCACACCGCCATGGCGACAAAATCAATCATAACGTATGGAAAGTGGTCATAGTTCCTAATCGGCAAGTGAGAATGACTCATACCCAAGTCTTCTCACCCCTAAAAATCTAAAATCACACAAATAATAATGGACGACTATGACATGGGGAATATCAACACCATGCTCCACAAGCTAGGGGCTCACCCTCATTGTGCAACTTCCCATGATAGCGTGTGCCGGGTATGCTTCACGCCATAAGTATATATATCATTCACACTATATATATATATATATATATATATATATATATATATATGATCATATGATATAATCAAACCATCACGCACGGTATAGATATTCACACCATATGTACACATACACACACACACATGGATGGTTTGAATATCTATACCGTGCGTGATGGTTTGATTATATGATATGATCATATGGATGAATATATATATATATATATATATCCACATATACACATATATACACACACTATCTCTCGTCCGTATGTATGGGATTTATAAACTAGATTATACGTGTACTTAATACTCAATATACTAGCAGTCATTCCAAGCGTATTAAATTAATTCGTTATATAAATACAATCCATCACTTGAAGCATATTCATCCATTACCCCTAAGATATGAATAGTCTTCCAATATATCCAACAATAAGATTATCAACCCAAAGTTTAATGTAGGTGACAATCACTACACATCCCATCTATATCTGAAAGCACATCGATATATCTAGTAATAATTTCGACTATTGGTATACACCTAACTAATAGTTTGAAAACCTCAACCTTCATCATAGATTTATCCCAAGATCCCGTCAAGTATGGGAATCTCCATTATTAATCACACACAGATATATAACAACTATCCCGACTAGATTTACAACACACCCTATTCTAGTTGATAGTATAATCCAATAACTCTCAATTTCACCTACGGTTCAATTGTCCCTATGAACCCTTCGCATTAACACATTTTTGATATATTCCTTCAATTTATCATCACCAAGGATACACGACCGTTACCTCTCATTGCTCCCAAATCATACCTTCAATAGAATCCTATCACTATAAGGATTCGGCACAAATCTCGGCCAACAATTGCACGCCATGCCTTTACCACTCTCCCAAAGAGTCCTAAACTTTAAATCATGTCTAAACTCACTTATGACCTCTAAATATAATTGCCATCCTCAATGTGATTCGCCACTATACCTAGGAATATCTATTATTAATACACACATAAACATAAAGGGACTATCTCTACATTCCATAACTATTTCATGATAGCCCACCACCATCATATTGAGATAAGTCGCCTATCATTCAGTCCCATAATCATTTCCTTCCCAAAAGGGGCATCCTACTATCACAAACTAATTTTAACATAGCCCCGAAATACCCCGATCACCCTAAGGTGCCCATCCCTAAATTTTATATCATAACCCTCCATAATAATCCCATTAAGAAGGCCCCTAAGAATAAAACCCAAAAGGAAACGGGTATAAGATTTTCCTATTTTTGGGCCAAAAATAGGGGACCAGTCGACCGATCCCATACCCTCTGTTGACCGTCCATACCAGATGTCTTGGCTGATTTCCATTTTTGATCAAAACCAAACTCTCCAAACACCCAAAATATTATCATCCAACCCTCAATCTTTAAGTCAATCATATTCCTCACATCAAAGCCCAACCTACATCTCATTTATTCAATATAAATACTGTAACAACCCGAGATTTTTAAGACAATAATTTATTTATTTTTGGGAGAAATAAATATTAATTTAAATGGAGAATGATCAAATTGGCGTTTGAGGTCAAAATTTGAAAATGTTAGAAAGTGATTCAAATGACAATTTTGAGTGTGCCATTGTTTTTGGAAGGGTCGAGAAAGTCGAAATGATTGTACTTGGGGTCTATTTGGGTTCCGAAATATGTTAAGTTCATTTGGCTCGAATTAAAGTTATCGAGTCATTTAAAGTGTGTATTATCATTTAAAGTTGTGTATCTTGGGAGAGAAGGCTTAAAAGCCTACGGGAGATAGAAATATCCTCAGAGAGAAAGAGAAAGAAAGAGAGAAAAAGAGAGAAGAAGAAAAGAGGAAGAGAAAGAGGAGAAAAAGTTGGATTTCCAACCATTACGCGATCTCGAGGAGGATTCAGACTCCACGAACTTGAGGCAAGTGATTAAACTTGCTAAATAATTACTGTGTATCGTTTATTCATGATTTGTGGATTTAAATTATGAATTTGGGTTGAATATGTAAAACCTACATTTTTGGGAAAATCTTAGATTTATTGTGTATATAATGGATTAGAGGTTAAAAATTAGTTGAGTTGTGTTATTTCATGAGTATTAGTGTTATATGTATGTTTGGATTGAAGAGAAATGAAGATCATATGATAAAAATAATTTTTGCCGAGTTTTAGCTTTGATAAGATTAGCAAATTCCGTAGCCCTTGAACAGGCCGAATCAATTCGGCCCCAACTCGAATCGATTCGGAATGTTCCAGCTTGACAGGTCTGAGTGACCAAATCGATTCAGCTTGAGACATAAGCCCTGGTTTTTGGACCCGAATCGATACACCTTGGAGGATGAATCGATTCCCCGGGCCGAATCGATTCGGATTGGGCCCGAATCGATTCTAAAACACAAAAGTTTTGGGGATGTTTTTCTAGGGTGAGTTTCATCCCGTTTTGTTGGAATTTTTTGATTGGTAATCTCTATAGGAGTTACTAAAAGTATTTTTTGGAGATTTTAGTGAGTTTCCCTTAAGAGCAGTTGTTGGAGTCATATAGACGTAATTCGAAAGAATACCAATTAGAGAGTATCGTATTGACAAAGTGGGGAAACCCATTATCATCGAGAATTTGGTGTGGAGATAGTTATGGGTTATAAGAAAGAGTTAGAATGCGATTATGATAATGGATTTTATAATTGAATCCCCAAAGGGGATAACTTTGAAGGTTCATATGATTAATTGAACCATAATTATGGATTAAGAATAATAAATTTTAATATATGTGCATACGGATATATAGAGTATCCTTAATGTAAATTGAATTAGGAGATGATTCATATAGATGATAAATGCTTATCGAGGTGCATTAGGATATAGAGAATATTCTCATTGTAAACGGAATTGAGAGACGATTATAAATATAAGTGAGGTGTGAACTTCAAGTGAGAAATAATATAGTGTATACAAAGTGGGGAAGTTATGTGAGTTATTGACGAATAGTATATGGAGAGTAAAATATACTAAATAATGATATTGTTTCATCTACGCCCAAGAGCGTACTATGAGTATGAAATAGTTTGATAATTATACCTTGTCCGATGGTATACATTTATATGACGTGATGATGTATGTATATCTTGCCTGAATGATATATATATAAGTGAAGCATACCCCCTCCATGATATCATGGGAAGTTGAGCGATGAGGGTGAGAAACCTGCCTTGAGGAGCAGGGTGTGGATATTCCCCAGGTCATAGCGTTCATTTATTATTGTGTGATTGTTTTGATTAGGGGTGAGACATGGTGGGTATGTTTCTTCTCATTTCTGGGGATAAACTATGATCTCTTCCCGCACGTTGTGTTATGGTTGTTCTGCCAAGGCGGTGTGAGATTCCGACCGTTGGTACCCAGGATGATATGAGAGTAATTCCCTGGTAGATGATAGCATTGAGAACCTGCGTCCTCGATTATTATACTTGTGTGAATAGTAAACAAATTCTATATGATTATGTGATACCATATCTGTCTCTAGAGTAAAGAGACATAAGAAGATTGCTTGAATCTTATTCCGGGAGATTTTAACCGGACTTAAATTATGATGAATCAATTATGTGAAAATAAAGAGTAAATAATTATCAGCATATATAATACTTTGGGTATCGAGGGCATAATGTACCTTAACGACCAACATTGCTAGGAGTAGTGTATCGGGGGGTTCCTTGTTTGGATTTCGCTTGCGAGACGTCCTACGCAGGAAACGAAGTGCAATGTTGGCAGTGAGGAGAAGTTAGTCCTTAGAGATCATTTAGCTATATTAGTATCTATATCGAAGATCGTTAGTGCCAAGGAGTAGTGTATCGGGGGGTTCCTTTTTTGGATTTTTCTTGCGTGACATCCCACGCACGAAACGCAGTGCAATGTTAGGAGTGAGGAGAAGTTAGTCCTTCGTTCTCATTTATCTATATTAGTATCTATCTCGACGATTGACAGTGCCAAGGAGTAGTGTATCAGGGGGGTTCCTTATTTGGATTTCGCTTGCGAGACGTCCCATGAACGAAACGCAGTGCACTGTTGATAATTGAGAATAATTATATACATAATTATCGTATGAAATGAATTTGGGTTATACGCGTCATGCATTGAGGGCATAATGAATCTTGATAATCAATGCTGCCAGGAGTATTGTATCGAGGGGGTTCCTTGTTTTGATTTTGCTTGCGAGACGTCCCACGCACGAAACACAGCGCAGTATTGAGAATTGGGAGAAGTTTAGTCCTTAGCACTTAGATGATAATAACTCACATATATACATTTATATATATATTTATGTCATAACTAGAATATAAGAAATTCTAGTAAAAGAAGATATCTATGTATATTTTATATGCTTAGAAAGAGAACGAAAAATTGAAATCATTAAAATTAGAAATTGAAGGATATGATTTAGATGGAATTCAAATGATTGTAAATTTAGAGTAAGTTAGATTACTTTGCCCTTAGATAGATTTGAGAAGTTAATTGGAGATCATGTGCATACGTTTAGTTGCGCGCTTTAGTTGAGAGGTGAGTTGGTTTTTATGGAGAGTGCGACTCCACCTTAATCGTGTCATAATGAATTTATAATTATTATGCATTTTAATGCACTTGCTATAAAATGTTTTCACACCTCGGGCACTGACCCGTTTATATTTTCTCTTGCTATGTATATATTGTATTATTCTAGGTGTTTCTCCGCAAGGACGCCATTGATGTTTATCCATCCAGTGTATTCGTGAAGCTGTGGCAGTAGCGGATTATTGCGGCATTTTGTTATAGTCGATTCCTATCTTTGGTGTATCTAGATTAGGATTCAGTTTGTAGATCGGGTTTATGCCCAAGTGTTGTAGAGTAGCACTTTTATATTTTGTTCCTCCATTTATTGTATTGTCTGTGACCCGACAGCATATTCGGGTATTTTATCTTGTACATTGTGTTGTACTATTTTATTAGTCTCCTTTATACCATTTGAGTAGGTGTGTGTCTCTTATCACATACTTTTGTTATGTTGTCGGTTAGTTATTGAATGGTTGTTTTAGTTAGTAATAAAATGTTTTAAAAATTTTTGATCCCCTCTTTTTGCGGTAATGGGTAGTTAACCGTGTTTATTTTAGAATTGTCAGTAGGTGCTGAGAATGATCCACTTGAGATTCCTGATTATTGTAGTATAGGGCTGGCCACCCATTAATATTTTGAGCGGCACAGGTGGTATCAGAGCATCAAGTTCTAATGTCTTTAGGATCTGTGGGGGTTACTACGATCTTTCGTAAGCATTCTTATAAAGTCCAATTATTAGACTGTTGTGTTCATACGTCCATATTTTCTTATGTGATTAGAAAACATTTAAAAGGCGTTCTGATACAATTTTTCTTATTTCAGATGCCACTAAAGAGAGGTCGTTCGAGCAGGGAAAATAAAGGGTCTAAGAGTGTGGAACCCCAAATGCCTCAAAGGACTATGACTATGGATGAAGTTGCCAGTATTGCGGCATAAGGAGTAACTGCTGCCACTTCTGCAATGGCGCATCAACCTGCAGTTCAAGAATCCCAACCCCATCTAGGACTGTTTTTATGGGAAACAGTGCTGGAAGATTTTAGTAAGGGGAATCCTCCAGAGTTCTTAGGTGGAGTTGATGTGATGGATGCAAGTCAATGGAAGAATAGTATGCAAAGGCACCTTCGTATGGTTTAATGTAGTGAGGTGCAGAAGCAATTTCTCGCCACCTTTAAGTTAACGGGAACAACTCTCCAATGGTGGGAGTCTTTCACCACATCGGAACGGAGAGATAAATTACCCATAATAGAGTTTTGGGAACTCTTTGACCGAAGGTATTTTCCTTTCGGGATTTAGAAGGAAAGGAGGAGGAAATTGATGGATGTGTTTAAAGGAAATAGAACGGTGGCCGAGTATGAAGACGAATTTACTCGATTGGCGAATTTAGTACTTGATGAGGTAAATACTGAAGAGAAGCGTATATCAAAGTTCATGCGAGGTTTAAATGGGCAAATACGGCAGCATTTGTTGGGGAACCCAAAGTTAGTGACTTTCGCCGAGGTAGTCAATGCGGCACTATTACAGTGTCATGAATATTTTCTTCGTTTGCAAGGGGGTAAGAACTTTGGAGACTCAGATTCATTAAGTAGGTCTGGCGAAGAGAATGCCAGTAATGCCAGAGGGTATAGGCAGGATTTTAGAGGGTCATAATAGCGTTAGGTTCCTCAAGATGGGCAGAGAGAATTGGTGGGTAGATGTTTCTTTTGTAAAGAATTAGGTCATAGAAAGATAGATTGTCCTAAAATAGGTAAAGGACCACGTTTTGATGAAGTTTTGGAAGTGCAACCCTTACAGCATATTCGGGGTCATTTCAGGGGACTTTGTGTGGGATCCCAATGATGAGGAGAGGAAATCGGACTACTGAGGTATGATGTAAGTTATTTTCCTTTGTGAATAGTATTATACTATATGAAGCTTTGGGAATGTCATATAGGAGAGAGTTATGAGAGGGTAGTGCTATAACCCTATTATGTATGACATGAATCAAGAAGGGAATATTGAGCAAGTGAGGCTCTTATGTTAGTATCTTTTGAGAGAATAGATGATTTTGTGATGTGCTAGAAAGAGGGCTATGATTATGTTGTGAATGTAAGAATTGTTATTGTGTATTGAGTAGTAATGATAAAGCTACTTATTTTTATAGTCGTGCTAGGCTTATAAAATTGTTGTATTCCAGTTATGGAAGAGCCTAGTGACTGGCAATATATATTAATATGATGTGAGATATTATTAGTGAAAAGAATTCAAAATTTTGTGGATTATTGAGGGGAAAGAAATTTTAGCTCATAATTATGCTAATTTTTTAGAGCTATATATTATTATGAGTATGATAATTATTAAAACCTCGTGTTATGGGCATAAGGTATTTTATTTAAATATTGAAAGACATAAACTGTTTTAAAATAAACTGTTTTCAAAATGAAACTTTTTATAGGCCTTTGGGGCATATCAAAATGATTTATACAAAAATATTTTTAAACTCTAGTCCCGATCTAACAAACTCTCAATCCCCGACGTCGCTACATATTCGTGTATTGGGAGGGTTCCTTATTTGGATTTCGCTTGCGAGACCTCCCCCGCATGAAAGTAGCGAATGTACGAAATTGAGAGGAGTTAAATCCTTAGACCTTTCAAAAAATGTATATTATTAGTATGCTAGTATAATTTAATATATTTCTAGTAATTATACTATTGAGGCAAGTGAAGCCTTGTGTTTATAGGAGTTAAGCTTGAATAAAGGGTGTATGGGCGCCCTAGGAGTTATAATTGGTTTTATAATGAATTAAAATAATTCGTCATGAAAAGTGGGAGGTTTGGGTATAGTATTAGTGAGGATAAGTGTAGTAGAGACTAGCAGAGCTTTGGAGTATTAGGCTTAGCTTAATTTCGAGAACGAAATTCGTGTAAGTGGGGAAGTCTGTAACAACCCGAGCTTTTTGAGACAATAATTTATTTATTCTTGGGAGAAATAAATATTAATTTAATTGGAGAATGAATAAATTGGCATTTGAGGTCAAAATTTGAAGATGTTAGAAAGTGATTCGAATGACGATTTTGAGTGTGCCATTATTTTCGAAAGGGTCGAGAAAGTCAAAATGACTATACTTGGGGTCTATTTGGGTTCCGAAATATTTTAAGTTCGTTTGGCTCGAATTAAAGTTACCGAGCATTTAAAGTGTGTATTATCATTTAAAGTTGTGTATCTTGTGAGACAAGGCTTAAAAGCCTATGGGAGATAGAAATCTCCTTAGAGAGAAAGATAAAGAAAGAGAGAAAAAGAGAGAAGAAGAAAAGAAGAAGAAGAGAAAGAGGAGAAAAGTGGGATTTTCGACCATTACACGATCTCGAAGAGGATTGAGACTCTACGAACTTGAGGCAAGTGATTAAACTTGCTAAATAATTATTTTGTATCATTTATTTCATGATTTGTGGATTTAAATTGTGAATTTTGGGTTGAATACGTAAAACCTAGATTTTTGGGAAAATCTTATATTTGTTGTGTATATAATGGATTGAAGGTTATAAATTAGTTGAGGTGTGCTATTTGATGAGTATTAGTGTTATCTGTATGTTTGGATTGAAGCTAAGTGAATGATAAAAATGATTTTTGGGGATTTTTGGCTTTGATGAAAATAGCCATTTCCGTAGCCCTTGAACAGTCCGAATCGATTCGGCCCCAACCCGAATCGATTCGGCCTGAGATAGAAGACCAGGTCTTTGGACCCGAATCGATTTACCTTGGAGGCCGAAAATTTTAGGGAGTTTCCGTTAAGAGAAGTTGTTTGTGTCATATAGATGTAATTCGAGAGAATACCAAGTAGAGAGAGTATCGCATTGACAAAGTGGGGAAACCACTATCATCGAGAATTTGGTGTGGAGATAATTATGGGTGATAAGAAAGAGTTAGAATGCAGTTATGATAACGGATTTTAGAATTTAATCCCCAAAGCAGATAACTTTGAAGGTTCATATGATTAATTGAACCATAATTATGGATTGAGAATAATAAATGTTGATAGATGTGCGTATGGATATATAGAGTATCCTTAATGTAAATTGAATTAGGAGATGATTCATATAGATGATAAATGTTGATCGAGGTGCATTAGGATATAGAGAATATCCTCATTATAAACGGAATTGAGAGATGATTATAAATAGAAGTGAGGTGTGAACTTCAAGTGAGAAATAGTATAGTGTATAATAAGTGGGAAAGTTATGTGAGTTATTGACGAATAGTATATGGAGAGTAAAATTTACTAAATAATGATATTGTTTCATCTACGCCCAAGAGCGTACTATGAGTATGAAATAGTTTGATAATTATACCTTGTGTGATGGTATTATGTATATCTTACGTGAATGATATATATATATATATATAAGTGAAGCATACCCCCTCCTTGCTATCATGGGAAGTTGCGTGATGAGGGTGAGAACCTTGGCTTGAGGAGGAGGGTGTGGATATTACCCAGGGCATAGAGTCCATTTATTATTGTGTGATTGTTTTATTAGAGGTGAGAGGTGGTGGGTATGTTTCGTCTCATTTGCAGGGAGGAAATATGAACGCTTCCTGCACGTTGTGTTATGGTAGTTCTGCCAAGGCGGTGTGAGATTCCGACCGTTGGTACCCAGGATTATATGTGAGTAATTCCCTAGTAGATGACAGCATTGAGAACTTGCGTCCTCGAGTAATATCTTGGTGGGAAGGTTATTATTATACTTGTGTGAATATTATACAAATTCTATATAATTATGTGATATCATATCTGTCTCTAGAGTAAAGAGACATAAGAAGATTTATTGAATCTCATTCTAGGAGATTTTAATCGGACTTAAATTGTGATGAATCAATTATGAGAAAGTAAAGAGTAAGTAATTATGAGCATATATAATACTTTGGGTATCGAGGGCATAATGGACCTCAACGACCAACATTGCCAGGAGTAGTGTATCGGGGGGGTTCCTTGTTTGGATTTTGCTTGCGAGACGTCCCACACATGAAATGCAATGCAATGTTGGGAGTGAGGAGAAGTTAGTCCTTAGTTCTCATTTATCTATATTAGTATCTATATCAATGGTCGATAGTGCCAAGGAGTAGTGTATCGTGGGATTCCTTGTTTGGATTTCTCTTGCGAGACATCCCACGCACGAAACGCAGTGCAGTGTTGGGAGTGAGGAGAAGTTAGTCCTTAGTGCTCATTTATCTATATTAGTATCTATATCGACGATCGACAGTGCCAATGAGTAGTGAATCGAGGGGGTTCCTTGTTTAGATTTCGCTTGCGAGACGTCCCACGCTCGAAACGCCATGCACTGTTGAGAATTGAGAATAATTAATTAAATCATTATAGTATGAAACTAATTTGGGTTATACGCATCATGCATTAAGGGCCTAATGAATCTTGATAATCAATACTACCAGGAGTAGTGTATCGGGGTGGTTCCTTGTTTGGATTTCCCTTGCGTGACGTCCCATGCATGAAACACAGCGCAATATTGAGAATTGAGATAAGTGTAGTCCTAAGCACTTAGATGCTAATAAATCACATATATATATATATATACATTTATGTCATAACTAGAATATGAAAAATTCTAGTAAAAGAAGATGTTTATGTATATTTTATATGTTTAGAAAGAGAACGAAAAATTGAGATAAATAAAAATAGAAATTGAAGGATATGATTTAGATGGAATTTAGATGAGTGTAAATTGGGAGTAAGTTAGATTACTTTGCCCTTAGATAGATTTGAGAAATTAATTGGAGATCATGTGCATAGGTTTAGTTGCGCGCTTTAGTTGAGAGGTGAGTTAGATTTTATGGAGAGTGAGACTCCACCTTAATCGTGTCATAATGAATTTATAATTATTATGCATTTTAATGCACTTGCTATAAAATGTTTTCACACCTCGAGCTCTGACCCGTTTATATTTTCTCTTGCTATATAGTGTATTATTCTAGGTGTTTCTCCGCAAGGACACCATTGATGTTTATCGATCCAGTGTATTCGTGGATCTATGGCAGCAGCGGACTCTTACGACATTTTGTTATAGTCGATTCCTATCTTTGGTGTATCTAGATTAGGATTCAGTTTGTAGATCGGGTTTATACCCAAGTGTTGTAAAGTAGCACTTTTATATTTTCTTCCTCCATTTATTGTATTTTCTGTTACCCAACAACATATTCGGGTGTTTTATCTTGTACATTGTGTTGTACTATTTTATTAGTCTCCTTTATACCATTTGAGCAGGTGTGTGTATCTTATCATATACTTTTGTTATGTTGTCCATTAGTTGTTGAATGGTTGTTTTAGTTAGTAGTAAAATGTTTAAAAAAAATTTGATACCCTCTTTTTTTGGTAATGGGTAGTTAGCCGAGTTTATTTTAGAATCGTCAGTAGATGCTGAGAATGATCCACCTGAGATTCCTGATTATTGTAGTATAGGGATGGCCACCCATTATTATTTTGAGCGGGTTGTCACAAATACCATTAATCCCATGTATACACATCAATTCAAGTTTTAGTCCTAAAAATCTAGGGTTTAACATATAACCTAAAATCCAATTATTTTATCCACAAATTATGTAATGAAATTCACAAATGAAATATTTAGCAAGATTAAACACTTGCCTCGAAATCGTAGCGGTTGAATCTTCCTCGAGATCGCGTTTTGGCCGGAGTTTCCAAGCTTTTTCCTCCCTCTCTCTTCCTTTCTTCTTCTTTCTCTCTTTTTTTCTCTTTTTCTAGGGCTTCCCTCTCTCTCTCTCTCTCGTAATCTCATGAATGAAATTTGATCTCCCAAAGGCTTTATAAGCCTAATCTCCCAAAACACCCAACTTAAATTATAATACACACTTTAAATGACTCGTTTACTCCAATTCGAGTCAAACTAACTTAAAAAAATTTCGAAACCAAAATAAAACCCAAGGACAGTCATTTTGACTATCTCGACCCATCCGGAATCAATGGCGCTCTCAGAATTCTCATCCGGAACACTTTATAACGTCCTAAATTCTTGGGAACTCAATTACCAATTTTTTTAAAATTCTCCACTTTAAATAAATTTTATTTCTACCGAAAATTTAATTTCTCATTCCCAAAGTCACGGGGTATTACATACTACCCCCCTTACAAAAATTTCGTCCACGAAATTTAAGTTATTCCTAGGACTTCGAATCTCGTCTAGTCCTTACATCTACCTCAAGATCACTAGACCCATCTCTTCCACTTCTCACATCGAATCATTCAAACTTAATATCAAATTAGCTACCTAGGGTGCCCATACACCCTGTTCTCGAGCTCCACTGGCAAAAACATAACCCGGCTCCACTAGCCTCAAATCGTAATATAACTCTCAACAAATTTATCTATAGTAGCATATTAAGTATCTATAAAAGTTTGAAATTACCAATGGTTGAACTCTTCTCAATTACTTACATTCGCTACCTTCATGCGGGGGAGGTCTCACAAGAAAAATCCAAACAAGGAACCCTCCTAATACACTACTGTGTAGCTATGTCGGGGATTGAGATCAGTTGAACTAGGGTTAAAGTTTTATAAAATATTTTTGAATTATAGATATTGCCCGAAGGCCTATATAGCAATGTAATATAAAACAATTCCATGTCTTTCGACACGACAAACAAACACCTTATGTTCAAGACACAAGGCCTCAACAAATACAATACTCCTACCAACAACTAGTCCTCCAAAGTAGCGCAACCCTGAGCTAAATTCCCTACTCAACAATGAATCTTCCAAACTCTGAACCTCTCAGTTATACAATTCCTTTACTTCACATCAAAGAATTTCCATAAGACAAGTCCTTCCCTCATTGGAACACTACAATTACCTTTCCTTGCCTATCTATAAAACAATAACATTATAACCACCACTAAACAAACTTTAACAGTCCGCACTTTTGGAAATCAATGGAATAACTCTCTACTAGATCCTCACGAGATGATCTATTATCTTAAAGGATTCCATACAAAAGCCACACTTCTCACTCCTTCCTCGAAGGAAATTTTCTACATCCTATGGTTATAGCGACTAACCCCTCATAATACCTTACATGCGACACTACAAATAAAATGAAAATCATGAGCTAACCCAAAGAAAGATATTCTACTTTATACTTCCATATTCCAACTACTTTATTTCATCCATAAATCCCTATTCAAAGTCCTATGCCTCTTCTAGGACAACCGTTATTCCTAAAGCCTATTTCTCCACAAGAGAAACATCTTCCCTAAAATCCTTCCTAATCATCTTGAAGGACAAAAAACTATTGCGACCACTGACAACTTCTTCAGTCCTACTCAATGGACCCAATTCTTTAACTTATCACTCCCTTCACAAAGGAAAACAATACTCCTGAAAATGGGAAAATGCCACATACCTTTCAACAGTAAGAGTAGCCAATCCCCAAGTTTCCTAACAAGTCACGAGTGTCTCACTCTAAACCTCCCACGGGCTTCACTATTCCGTTATCCTCAGCACTTACTTTATCGATCAACAAATTCTCCATTCGAGTCAATTATCCCTCTTAGTCGACCACCGTTAAATCACCTCGAGTCACCGCTAGAAATACTCCCCTTATCTCCGCCTGAGTCATGGAAAGAAAATACCTCCAGTCAAAGTGTACCCAAAATCTCTTATGGGTATTCCATCTCTCATCTTTACCCTTCCTGGATGAATTATTATTGGCGACGTCTGAGATGAGAGAAACTGCGTCAGAATGTCGTTTAAGTGAGTACACCTCGCAGAAGGAGATAAATGTAGTGAACACAACAATCCTAATAGTAGGGCTCTACATCAAGAACGCTTGTGGAGGAGCACAGAAAACCCGCACAAATCCTAAAGACACTAGAACCTGATGCTCTAATACCATCTGTGACACCCCGCTTAAAATAATAATGGGTGGCCAGCCCTATAGTACATTAAATCAAGAATCTCAGATTGCTCATTCTCAGAATCAACAGACTATACGAGAATAGATAAGGCTAACTACTTGAAATATTAAAAGAGGATGCCAAAAATTAAATAAAAACATACAATGGATTTCAAACCAACAATGAGATTGACTATTAACATGAATAAAAATATACATGCTCGATATGAAGAAAGAACCTACTTTACATACATCATAAGTACATACAAAATATACCCGAATAAGCTGTCCGGTCAAAGACAGTACAACAACCATAAGGAAGAAATATAAATATCTACTCGACCCTTGGGTGTAAACCCGATATACAAAATGAATCCTATCCAGATTTGCAAGAAATAGGATGCGACTACAATCTAAATACCGCAACAGTCCGCATCTGCTATGGGTCCCAAGACTCTAGATAGAAAAGCATCCGGTATCCATGCGGTAGGACACCTATAGTACAATATATATATATATATATATAGAGTAGAAGAGAAGTATAAACGGGTCACAGCTCGAGGTGTCAAAATTTTCAGCAAGTGTGTTAACCGTGCATAATAAATATAAGTCCACTATTTCATAATTACAGTTGAGTCGCACTCTCCTTCCCCCCCCCCCCCCCCCCCCAAACTCACCTCTCATCTACAGCACGCACCTAATCGTGTCCTAAAACCTTAACTAAGTTACCCCTGAAAAACGTTACTAATGCCGTTTAATATAATGATTAAACTGTATAAGCAACTCCGAGTTGTTTGTTGAAGAAACCCTTTTCTTTTGAAAATAAAAATGATAAACAACAAGATGTATTTACTAAAACTTATGTACGAGAATAACCAAGACTTTGTAATCAGTTTTAAAACTAAGATAGTTTCAAAATATTCGCACACTATAGAATGAGATGAGGATAATCAGAACACACTATTTTTAACGTGGTAAAACCTTTCCCAATAGAGGAAACATCCACGGTGACTTCTAAGTCACGAAAGTAAAAATCCACTAAAAACAAATAACAGTTAAAAAAAATACAACATACATGCACACAACTCAGCCTATTCTAAGTTTAGGAATATACCCCACTTGGTGTCCTTCTAACTTCTTGTAGATCTGATTGTTGATGATGTTCTTCCAGTTTGATAACTTCCACTTTGCTTTAGCTTTCTTTGCGTTGACTCAATAATCTTTGATCTTATACCCAACACTTTCAGTGTGGTAGTGTGTCAAGTGTTTGTGATGTGATTTCTATCCACATGCATGAACTCACACACACTTAGTTTGTACAGATAGTCCTAGAAAATTACATATAAAGACTATATGTTGTGATTTTATTTTCTTTCTTTCTTACAAAACTTGAAACCTTTTGACCTTTTAATCTATCCCCGATTCCACGGATATCTTGCTTCAAAATCAGTCAAGATCTTAATCAATCTCAGTTTTGAAAAGATTTTCGAGATTGAAAACCTCCAAGTGAGAATCTAACTAGTTCAAGGTTTAGTTTCACAAGAACAGAAAACATAAAACATTTACAGATCTAAATCAACAAATATTTTCACAAATAGAGAAACAAATATGCAGATCTACTGATATATAACATGCAATAGTGTAGATCTAAGATTTCGATGAAAAAGAAATGCAGATGTCACCAAAATGTCTAAATTGGTAACAAGATCACAGATCAAGAGGTTACAGCTACAAACGATCAAACCAGTAACACCAATCTCTCTCAAACACTCAAGGTTGTGTTTGGGGTTTTGAATATACGAAGGTTTGAAGATGGTTTGAAGTTGTTTTAGGGTTAGGGTTAGGGTTAGGGTTTCTCTAACTCAGTTTCCCTTTCTCTCTCTTCTTTCTTTTCTTTTCTCTATTCTCTCTCACTTCTCTCTTCTCTCTTTTTTTTCTCTCAAGTTGGACGACTGCCAAAAGTCTTAAAATGCTGAGAATAAGAGGGTTTATATAGGAGCCAAGGAAGGTTCTGGACCGCTGATAGTAATCAACGGTTGAGATTCAGTCTTCCTTAGATTGACTTGATCCAAGGGTGGTAAAATAGCGGTGGTTAAAACGAAGGTGATTGGTCCACAGTGATAACACATGGATAGGCTTTAAACACATGCAGGACATAGATAACGTTTGATCTAACGATCCACAATACACCAGGCAGTTCTCTCACAAAACAAACACAAATGAGATAACAAGAGCATGACAAGTGTTGGCGTTTCATTGGCTAGCAAACGCGCGTCAAAATTAATTACATGCAACACCCTAAAGTCTCTGGCGCATTTATATTCCACGCAATCAAACATTCTAATGAAAAACTAATTTTTCATAAATGCTTTTTAACCCCACAAAGTTTATAAACACACTTTTATTAAAGAAAATATTATTTTAAAAATTTTTAAAAATTCCCAAAAAATTATTAAAACAACATTTTAAGGGGAATTTAACACATAATCAATATGAGCAATATATATACATGTATGCACTTCTAATGTGTGTAGTGTGATCCACTTTATACCTTGTTTGGATCATTGAAGAGGATTAGAGAGTGAATAAGTCTGAGGTTCTTTGGTTTCTAGGTTAGACAACAAATTTTGTCACTATTTCCAAATTAGATGAACACTTATACAATATAGACTTAAGTAAGTCAAAGGTATAAGGTGCTTCAATCTCCCCCTTTGGAAATATGAGACAAAATCTCCTTTGAGTTAGCTTAAACTCTTAGGGAACAAAAATAAATAAAACCTAGTCCTATACAAAAGATACTATCTACCCATTTCCTAGAAAGTCAAAAATTACATAACTCAACTATTTACAAATTTGTACACTAGAGAGAAATGGAAGATAAACCGAAGAAGAGGTTCCTGCAAATATGCACTAAGATCAAGCAGTTTAGATGTAATGTGAACAAAACATTGGACCCGTAAGACTCAAATTTCTCCCCCATTTTGTCTCAAATGGACAAAGGGTAAAAAATTATGGTCTTAAGAGATTAATCAGCACATACCATACCTATAGAATTACGCAAATACAAAAATCTGTTATAATCTAGAGGTTTAGTGAACATGTCTGCAAGTTTCAAATCAGTAGGTAGGTAATGAATTTCTAACTCCTTAGTCTCAACAAGTTCGCGTATAAAGTGATGTCTTATTTTAATATGCTTAGTTCGCGAGTGTTGAACCGGGTTTTTAGATATGTTAATGGCGCTTTTATTGTCACAATACAATTGTAACTGATCTTCTTGAATCCCATAGTCGCTTAACATTTGTTTTATCCATAACAATTGAGCACAACAACTTCCTGCTACTATATATTCGGGCTCAGCCGTAGATAAAGATGTGCAATTCTGTTTTTCGCTACTCCAACCTACTAAATTATTGCCGATATAATAACAGACACCTGAGTTACTCTTACTGTCATCACTACAACCGGCCCAATCAACATCAGTATACCCTATGATGGTGCTGCAGGTATCATTAGTGTACCTAAGTCCAAGATTAAGAGTGCCTTTTATGTACTTTATTATACGTTTTACACAAGATAAATGGCTCTCTTTAGGGTTATTCTGGTAACGAGCACACAAACATACAACATACATTATATCTCATCGTGAGGCAGTTGGATAGAGTAGACTACCAATCATACTACGATAAAGTGTGGAATCAACTGACTTTCCATTTTCATCTTTACATAATTTAACAGTAGTACTCATAGGCGTTTTGGAAACTTTAGCATTATCTAAACCAAACTTCTTAACAAGATCTAAGGCATACTTAGTTTGAGAGACAAATAATCCATCAGAATTCTATTTCACTTGAAATCCTAAAAAAAGTTGTAGCTCCCCCATAAGGGACATGTGAAACTCCTTATGCATAATAGCAGAAAAGGATTTAACTTCAGATGTTGAAGTAGACCCAAAGATGATGTCGTCTACATAGACTTGGGCTATAATAATGTTTTTGTCAAAATGTTTGACAAAGAGGGTCTGGTCATTTCCTCCTCTCTTAAAACCCTTATCCAACAAAAAGTTGGATAGGCGTTCATACCAAGCTCTAGGAGCTTGTTTTAAGCCATACAAGGCCTTTTTTAGACGAAACACATGGTCTGGGTATTTTGGGTCAATGAACCATTTGGTTTGTTCTACATACATTTCTTCCGATAGAATTCCATTGAGGAAGGCAGACTTGACATCCATTTGATAAAGTGTAAATTTTAAGTGACACGCTATGGCGAAAAGAAGTCGAACAGATTCAAGACGAGTGACTGGGGCAAATGTCTCGCTAAAATCTATCTCTTCTATTTGTGAGTAACCTTGAGCAACTAGTCTAGCTTTGTTTTTAAGGATTACCCCATTTTCTTCAGATTTGTTCTTAAAGATCCAACGTGTGATAATAACATTTTTGTTTTGAGGCAGCGGTACAAGATACTAGACATTGTGAATGACAAATTGTAAAAGTTCTTCCTGCATAGCAGAAATCCAGTGTGCGTCATTCAATGCTTCATTAACATTTTTCGGTTCCACAAGGGAGACGAAACATGCGTAAATAGCATAATTTCTTAACTGGGATCTAGTACGGACTGGCTCATTAGGATTACCAACCACGTTGTCAATGGGATGATCTTTAGAGACCCAGCAAGGTACTTATGGACTCTCAATAGGTAATGAGTCATCTATTTCTGGTGAATCATTTTTGAAATCATTTTCAGATTCAACCACAATAGGTGATTCAGATATCTTATTTTCAACAATAGTGTCGCTTACAATTACATTTATCGATTCCATAAGGGTCTTAATACGCAAATTGTATATACGATATGCACGACTGTTTTGAGAGTAACCTAAAAAGATGGCTTTATCACCATGCGTCTCGAATTTGGACAAATGTTCTCTGTCTTTATAAACGTAACACTGACTTCCGAAAGTTCTTAGATATTTCAGATTAGGCTTCTTACCGTACCACAACTCATAAGAGGTTTGTTTAGTGTTTTTCCTAAGGTAAACCCGATTAATGATGTGACATGCAGTTCTAATAGACTCTACCCAGAAGTACTTAGGTAGAGATTTGGCATGCAACATGACACGTGCCATCTCTTGAAGAGTTCGGTTTTTCCTTTCGGCAACACCGTTCTACTGAGGAGTCTTAGGGGCACTGAATTCATGTTTGTAACCGTTGTACTCATAATATTCAACTATTCCCGTGTCTATGAACTCTCCCATTCTATTGCTACGAATGCGATTGACTTGTGTGTCCTTCCTATTTTCAATTCTTAGTAAAATTTTCAAAAATGTCAAAAATGTCAGATTTATGTTTCAAGAAGGCAATCCAAGTGAATCGTGTAAAATCATCAACCATGACTAGGATATAACTGTGTCCACAAAGACTAACAGTTCTAGAGGGACCAATAAGGTCCATATGGATGAGATCTAGAGGTCTAGAGGTGAGAATGTCATTAACTTTTTTATGCGAAGTCTTAACTATTTTTCCTTCCTGGCAATGACCACAAACAATGCTGGAAATAGGTTTAATTTTAGGAATTCCTCTAACTATATCTTGACTAGACAATCTACCAAGGATATCATAACTTAGGTGACCCATACGATTATGCCAGATTTCATTGTCATCCATTCTGACAATGTTACAGGTTTCAGAACTAGTCTTGACAGTATAACAGTTGTCAGGTGTTCTAAATCCGGTAATGATGCATTCACCTTTATCATTTAGAATTTTGCAATTGTTCTTTGAAAAGGTAACAGTATGGTCTGAGTTACAAAATTGTGATATACTTAGGAGGTTATCTTTAAGGCCTTTAACTAAAAGTACATTTTCCAAAACAGGCATTCCCTCTTCTTTTAGGATTCCTTTACCTATGATCTGGGATGAAACTCCGTCGCCAAAAACTACTTTATCTCCAGCAAATATGGTTTTGTTTAAGAGTTTGGTTTCATCTCCTGTCATATGTTTGGAGCATCCTGAATCTAAATACCAACCAGATGAAGTGTGTTCAGCCTTTAAGGCAGTGATAACAATGTTACACTTCATTTGGGGTAAAAGATCATATTTTCTAACCCAAATAGCTCTAGTTTTAATTTTGCGCAAGTTTTCTCTCATTTGATAAAATTTTCGAGAAGCAGCTTTTTGTCGAAAAACATTTGGCGCAACAAACTGATTTTTGTGGAAAAATTGAGCTTTTGGTTTAGGAAAGTTTCTGGGAGCCTTTCTCTTAAATGAACTCTTAGTTTTTGTCTTTCTATTCCTGTAGTTAGAGTTCTTGTCAAGTTGTCTTGGAAGGACATAATGGTTACGATTTTGCCCAGAGTAGTTAAAGTTCTTGTAAACATGAGTGTTGTACACAGGGGTGTTTAGACGCCTAGCGTAACAACCTTCAAAAGAATGACCATAAACGTCACAGTAGGAGCAATATTGATTGCTTGAGGGATGTACTTCCTTAGGAAAATTTCTAAAGTTGGGTTTGACAGGATTCTGTTGAGAAGTCTTATTAACTAGGAGGTATGGTTTTAAAGGTAGATTCAGCCTTTCTGATCAAAGGACAGACGTATTTAGTCTCAAGTGTACTATCAGCCTTAGAGTTACTAGACTCTCCAATGTCTTTCTGTTGTTGCTTTTGATCATATTCCTTTTTAATAAAATGAAAATTTGGACATGTTTCGATTAGTCTTTTGCCCCCAGACACAAACTTAATCGGTTCAAAATTTTTAGTTTGTGATTTATTCTTAGGGAAGAATCCAATACCGGTTCTATCATCAGAATTGGTCCTAGAGTCAACAAAAAAGTCAGTGAAGCAATTTTAATTATTTTCAAACTTAGAAAAAAATTTGAAAACCGTTGTTGTCTTTATTTTTGCTTCTTCTAGTTCTAATAATGTTCCCTTGTATTTCATTTCCAGGGTTTCATTAGTTTTAGTCAACTCTTTTAATTTTTGATCAAAAGTTTCAATTTCAGATTGATGTGTCAGACACTGGTTAGTGTACTCTTCGGCAGTCAGCTTCACAATAAGACTTAGATCATCTAATTTCTTAGTCAGGTCTCTAACAGTCTTCTCCAGTCTAGTGCCTTTTTTAAGAGTTTTAGCATACAAAGTATGAATATCTGGGAGGTCATCTGTGTCTGAGTCGCTAAGTGAAGTGTGTGTAGTGACCCCTAATGATTCAATTTTAGTACTCACGCACCCATTTACATCGTCGTTATCGAGATCACTTTGACTCACACACACGAAACTAGAGCTAGCAACATTTTCAGATAGCAAGGCATCTAGGCCAGTCAAAGCAGTATTCACAAAAGCAGGAGTAGTGGTATCATTATCACACATAGGCATATCATCATTGTAAATGATCTTAGCAAAAAAGGACATTCAAGTGTCAAGTTCATTTGATGACTCAAGTTCCTCTTCATCAGAGTCACTTGAATCATCCCAAGTTTTACAGATATTGGCTCTCTTGTGTGTGTTGGTTTTATTCAGATTAACTCTGCAATCGTGAGCAATGTGACCTAGTTTCCCACATCTAAAACATTCAATCTTTTTAAGGTCTCTGTTAGATCTGAAGTTGTTGTCCTTAGGATTTTTGTCAAGACCTCTCTCATGAGGTTTGGGATTAGACACGGTTGGATAATTAGGCTTGCCTTGTTTAGATGCCTCTTTATTTCTAAATTTAACAAATTTCTTAAATTGTTTGGATATTAAGGCAATCTGATTATCTAGTTTGTCTATATCACACTCCTCATCAGAGTCACAGTTGGTCAAATTAGTCTCATGTTTAGATATCTTAGACGAAAAAATCAAGTTAGAGTTGGGATGTTTTCTTTGAGACGGATTTAATTGTTTCTTAAAGTCTAATTCCATTTCCATAGTCCTAAGTGTGATACTGAGTAACTCAGGGGTGAGGTTTTGATCGCTCGTCTCCTCAATAGCATACCTCTTGTTGTCAAACTTTTGTGGTAATGATCTTAGGATTTTAGAAACAATTTCATTCCTATCATATGTTATACCATTAGCATGCAACTTAGTAACTATATCAGTTAGGTTCATGTAAAAGTCATCAAAAGTCTCAGAGTCAGACATAATTAAAGAGTTGTACTGCTGGGTAAGCATTTGAGTTTTAGCAGCTTTAACTCTTGAATCTTCTTCATGGGAAGTGATTAATGTGTCCCAAGCTTCCTTGGAAGTGGCACAAGATGAGATTCTCTTGAACTCGTACTCATTAATAGACATAAAGATTGCATTCTTGCCTTTATTGTTATTACGAGAAATTGTTTTCTCTTCTTGGGTAAACTCACTTAAGATTTTCTTTACCCTCTCATCACTTCCTTCAGTGGATGGTTTAGTAGGATAAGTATATCCATTTTCAATAATGTCCCAGACATCATCTCCCAAAGTCCCTTGGATGAAGGCAACCATTCTTACTTTCCAGTAAGCAAAGTTGTTTCCATGAAAGAGTGGAGGTCTGGACAGATTACCAAACCTTTCATTCTTCTCGTCCATAGTTAGGATTTTCAGAAAACGATTTCAGAAACACAAGATCCTTTTTGAAATAAAAGTTTACAGGGCTCTGATACCAATTGAAAAACGTTACTAATGCTGTTTAATACAATGATTAAACTGTATAAGCAACTCCGAGTTGTTTGTTGAAGAAACCCTTTTCTTTTGAAAATAAAAATGATAAACAACAAGATGTGTTTACTAAAACTTATGTACGAGAATAACGAGGACTTTGTAATCAGTTTTAAAACTAAGATAGTTTCAAAATATCAGCAACCTATAGAATGAGATGAGGAGATGAAGATAATCAGAACATAATATTTTTAATGTGGTAAAACCTCTCCCAATAGAGGAAACATCCACGGTGACTTCTAAGTCACGAAAGTAAAAATCCACTAAAAACAAATAACAGTTACAAACAATACAACATACATGCACACAACTCAGCCTATTCTAAGTTTAGGAATATACCCCACTTGGTGTCCTTCTAACTTCTTGTAGATCTGATTGTTGATGATGTTCTTCCAGTTTGATAACTTCCACTTTGCTTTAGCTTTATTTGCGTCGACTCAATAATCTTTGATCTTATACCCAACACTTTCAGTGTGGTAGTGTGTCAAGTGTTTGTGATGTGATTTCTATCCACATTCATGAACTCACACACACTTAGTTTGTACAGACAGTCCTAGAAAATTACATATAACGACTATATGCTGTGATTTTCTTTTCTTTCATTCTTACAAAACTTGAAACATTTTGACCTTTTAATCTATCCCAGATTCCACGAATATCTTGCTTCAAAATCAGTCAAGATCTTAATCAATCTCAGTTTTGAAAAGATTTTCGAGATTGAAATCCTCCAAGTGAGAATCTAACTAGGTCAAGGTTTAGTTTAACAAGAACAGAAAACCTAAAACATTTACAGATCTAAATCAACAAATATTTTCACAAATCGAGAAACAAATATGCAGATCTAGTGATATATAACATGCAATAGTGTATATCTAAGATTTCTATGAAAAAGAAATGCAGATCTCACCAAAATGTCTAACTTGGTAACAAGATCACAGATCAAGAGGTTACAGCTACAAACGATCAAACCAGTAACACCAATCACTCTCAAACACTCGAGGTTGTGTTTGGGGTTTTGAATATACGAAGGTTTGAAGATGGTTTGAAGTTGTTTAAGGGTTAGGGTTAGGGTTTCTCTAACTCAGTTTCCCTTTCACTCTCTTCTTTCTTTTCTTTTCTCTCTTCTCTCTCACTTCTCTCTTCTCTCTCACTTCTCTCTTCTCTTTTTTTTTCTCTCAAGTTAGACGACTGCCAAAAGTCTTAAAATGCTGAGAATAAGAGGGTTTATATAGGAGCCAAGGAAGGTTCTGGATCGCTGATAGTAATCAACGATTGAGATTCAGTCTTCATTTGATTGACTTGATCCAAGGGTGGTAAAATAGCGGTGGTTAAAATGAAGGTGATTGGTCCACAGTGATAACACATGGATAGGCTTTAAACACATGCAGGCCATAGATTACTTTGATCTAGCGATCCACAATACACCAAGCAGTTCTCTCACAAAACAAACACAAATGAGATAACAAGAGCATGACAAGTGTTGGCGTTCATTGGCTGGCAAACGCGCGTCAAAATTAATTACATGCAACACCCTAAAGTCTCTGGCTCATTTATATTCTACCCAATCAAACATTCTAATGAAAAACTAATTTTTCATAAATGCATTTTAACCCCACAAAGTTTATAAACACACTTTTATTAAAGAAAATATTATTTTAAATTTTTTTTAAAATTCCCAAAAAATTATTAAAACAATATTTTAAGGGGAATTTAACACATAATCAATATGAGCAATATATACACATGTATGCACTTCTAATGTGTGTAGTGTGATTCAATTTATACCTTTTTTGGATCATTTAAGAGGATTAGAGAGTGAATAAGTCTGAGGTTCTTTGGTTTCTAGGTTAGACAACAAATTTTGTCACTATTTCCAAATTAGATGAACACTTATACAATATAGACTTAAGTAAGTCAAAGGTATAAGGTGCTTCAACCCCACCGACTTAAGGACAACATATCCTACCATACACATGGCCTATACGCGCATGATCGGCCATTCTAACATAACCCTCGAATACTGTCCATTTTAATCACACTTAAATATATATTCACATATATGACTTACCAGGCTCTTGTGATTCCATTTATTAACTTAAACCAATTATACGACTCAATATGTCACACATCAATATTATGCTTTAATATAAAATTTTATTCTCTAAATAACATACATACCGTTAATAAGGACAAAACATCTCTCTACTCTCAACATTGCATTACGTTTCGTGCGTGGGGCATCTCGCAAAGTGAAATCCAAACAAGGAACCCCCCCGATACACTACTCCTTGACAATGTCGATCGTAGAGATCCATCATGTCATCTAAATATATCATACTATTGCAACTACTTAAATAAAGAGTATTTTAGTTAAAATCATATACAGAATCTCTATCTATCTCCTCGAGGTCGATATAACCGCAATTGTCTCTAAGTAGAATCTTTCGACCCAAATAAACTAGTACACCAAATAACCAAAGATGTACAAAATAGAAACTCCGTATCCTCTTCGCATATAGGAAATATATATATATATATAATCAATCTTTCATTCCTATAACCTCATATACATAACACACATAATGCATACTGCACAATACACATAACATAAACGGCTATAAGATGCAAAAATACTACACCATGCTATCATCTTTCAGGAATTACTCACTTTCTCCTGGAGTCACCACCTATCGGACTATTATCACACTGTCATGGAGACAAAATCAATCATAACATATGGTAAGCGATCATAGTTCCTAACCGACAAGTGAGAACGACTCATACCCAAGACTTCTCACCCCCCAAAATTTAAAATCATACAAATAATAATGGACGACTATGACCTGGGGAATATCCACACCTTGCTCCTCAAGCCAGGGGCTCACACTCATTGCGCAACTACCCATGATAGCACGTGTCGGGTATGCTTCACACCATCAGTATATATATTATTCACACTATATATATATATGTGTGTGTGTGTGTGTGTGTGTGTGTGTGTGTGTGTGTGTGTGTGTAGATATTTATATATGTGTGTACATATGGTGTGAATATCTATATACCGTGCATGATGGTTTGATTATATGATGTGATCATATGGATATATATATATATATATATATACACACACTATCTCTCGTCCGTATGTATGGGATTCATAAACTCGGCTATACGTGTACTTAATCCTCAATATACTAGCCGTCATTCCAAGCGTATTAACTTAATTCGTTATATAAATATGATCCCTCAGTTGAAGCATATTCATCCATTACCCCTACGATATGAATAGTCTTCCAATATATCCAACAAGAAGATTATCAACCCAACGTTTAATGTAGATAACAATCATTACACATCCCATCTGTATCTGAAAGCACATCGATATATCTAGTAATAATTTTGACTATTTGTATACACCAAACTAATAGTCTGCAAACCTCAAGCTTCATCCTAGATTTATCCCACGATCCCATCAAGTATGGGAATCTCCATTATTAATCACACACAGATATATAACAACTATCTCGACTAGATTTATAACACACCATATTCTAGTTGATAGTATGAAGCAATCACTCTAAATTCCGCCTACAGTTCAATTGTCCCTATTAACCCCCTTGACATTAAAACATTTACGATATATTCCTTGAATTTATCATCACCCAGGATACGCGACCTTTACCTCTCATTGGTCCCAAACCATATCTTGAATAGAATCCTATCATTATAAAGATTCGGCATAAATCTCAGCCTACAATTTCACACCATGCCTTTACCACTCTCCCAAAGAGTCCAAAACATTAAATCATGTCTAAACTTAGTTCTGACCTATAAATAGAACTCCCATGCTCAATGAGATTCCCCACTATACCTCAAAATATTTATTATTAATACACACGTAAACATAAAGGGACTATCTCTACATTCATAACTATTTCATAATAGCCCACCACCATCATATTGAGATAATCAGCCTATCATTCAGTTCCATAATCCTTTCCTTCCCAAAAGAGGCATCCCACCCTCATAAACCAATTTTAACATAGTCCCAAAAGCCTTTAATCACCCTAAGGCACCAATCCATAAATTTTATATCATAACCCTCCATAATAATCCCATTAAGACGACCCCTAAGAATAAAACCCAAAAGGAAATGGGTAAAAGAATTTCCTATTTTTGGGCCAAAAATAGGGGACTAGTCGACCATACCCAGACCCTCGGTTGACCGTCCATACCAGATGTCTTGGCTATTTCCATTTTTTATCAAGACCAAACTCTCCAAACACCCAAAATATTATCATCCAACCCTCAATCTTTAACTCAATTATATTCCTCACATCAAAACCCAACCTACATCTCATCTATTCAACATAAGTACTGTAACAACCCGTGATTTTTGGGATAATAATTTATTTATTATTGGGAGAAATAAATATTAATTTAATTGGAGAATGATTAAATTGGCATTTGAGGTCAAAATTTGAAGATGTTAGAAAGTGATTCGAATGACGATTTTGAGTCTGCCATTGTTTTCGAAAGGGTCGAGAAAGTCAAAATGACTGTACTTGGGGTCTATTTGGGTTCTGAAATATGTTAAGTTATTTTGGTTCGAATTAAAGTTAACGAGTCATTTAAAGTGTGTATTATCATTTAAAGTTCTGTATCTTGGGAGACAAGGCTTAAAAGCCTACGGGAGATAGAAATCTCCTTAGAGAGAAAGATTAAGAAAGAGAAAAAGAGAGAAAAGAAAAGAAGAAGAGAAAGAGGAGAAAAGTGGGATTTCAAACCATTACGCGATCTCGAGGAGGATTCAGACTCTACGAACTTGAGTCAAGTGATTAAACTTGCTAAATAATTATTGTGTATCATTTATTTCATGATTTTTGGATTTAAATTGGGAATTTTGGGTTGAATATGTAAAACCTAGATTTTTGGGAAAATCTTAGATTTGTTGTGTATATAATGGATTGGAGGTTAGAATTTAGTTGAGGTGTGTTATTTGATGAGTATTAGTGTTATATGTATGTATGGATTGAAGAGAAATGAAGAGAATATGATAAAAATAATTTTTGGGGATTTTTGGTTTTGATGAAAATAGCCATTTCCCTCGCCCTTGAATAGGCCGAATCGATTTGGCCCCAACTCGAATCGATCCAGAATGTTCCATATTGACAGGTCTGAGTGACCGAATCGATTCGGCCTGAGACAGAAGCCCAGGTCTTTGGACCTGAATGGATTAACCTTGGAGGCCCGTAAGAATAAAACCCAAAAGCAAAGGGGTAAAAGAATTTTCTATTTCTGGGGAAAAAACAGGGGACCAGTCGATCTGTCCCAGATCCCCGATCAATTGCGGGTCTAAATTTTCCTTACGAAGAAAGCAGTGGGCTCTTCCCTAAAGGCGCGGTCGACCGGTCCCCAGACCGCGGTCAACCGGCCATACCAGATGTCTTGGCCGATTTCCTTTTTTGATCAAAACCAAACTCTGAAAACACCCAAAATATTATCATCCAACCCTCAATCTTTAACTCAATCATATTCCTCACGTCAAAACCCAACCTACATCTCATTTATTCAACATAAATACCATCAATCCAATGTATACACATCAAATTCAAGTTTTAGTCCCAAAAATCTAGGTTTTAATATATAACCCAAAAATCCAATTCTTTTTCCCACAAATTTTCAAATGAAATACACAAATGGAATATTTAGCAAGATTAAACACTTGCCTCGAAATCGTAGTGGTTGAATCGTCCACGAGATTGCATTTTGGCCGGAGTTTCCAAGATTTTTCCTCCCTCTTTCTTCCTTTCTTCTTCTTCTTTCTCTCTTTCTAGGGCTTCCCTATCTTTCTCTCGTAATCTCAAGAATGATATTTTAATCTCCCAAAGGCTTTATAAGCCTAATCTCCCAAACCACCCAACTTAAATTATAATACACACTTTAACTGATTCTTTTACTTAAATTCACGTCAAACTAACTTAAAAATATTTCGAAATCGAAATAAAACCCAAGGACAGTCATTTCGACTATCTCGACCTATCCAGAATCAATGGAGCTATCAAAATTCTCATCCGGAACACTTTATAACGTCCCTAGTTTTTGGAACCTCAATTACCAAATTTTTAAAATTCTCCAATTTAAATAAATTTTATTTCTCCCAAAAATTTAATTTCTCATTCCCAAAGTCATTGGGCATTACATTGCAATGGGAGCAAACATATATATAGGCCTACGAACAACTCTCTAAAAAACTCTAGGACGCGATCTTCTAATAAGAATAGGACGCCTAGGTGGGTTAGGGTGAGACACATGTGCATCTAACACTAAAGTGGGAACCATCTCGGATACTACTTGGGAAGTAGAATCACTGCCATGACTTGTTCCTAGACTCTCACCACTAATCAAAATAGGATTGAGAACCATCTTTCAAACCTTGTTAGATTAGTTCTCTAAAGGGACTTCGACCTCCTGTGCACGTTCGAGATCACTCTTGATTTGGGAAATATGTGTCATCAAATTAGACACCGTGTTGGTCAAATCACACTTCTACCTTCCTACAACAATCAGCTTCTCACTCAGACTCACTTTCACCTTCTCAAGTTGATTTGCTTTGGCCTCAAACTCACCCAAAATCTTAATCTCTCTATACAAATTTTTCACCTTGAGACTTAACTCTTTATTCAATTTTTTTGTCTTTAAAGTCTTAGCATACAAATCTCTAAAAGCAATTTGGAGCTCACTTTCACACTCACCTTCACCCTCACTCGAAACACTCAAATCATCCTCCTAAGGGGTCTCACGAGAACTAGTCCCCCCACCTCCATCTAAACTAGGTGTGCTAACCCGATGAGCTAAAAACGCGACACACATACCATGCACTTTTTCATCAATAAAATCAAAAACCTCAATGTCGCTATCACTAAGTGTGGCAGGCATATCCACTTTCTTTCCCTCTCTCCTAACTTTAGTGGCACACTCATATTCCTTATGCCTTTTATCCCCGCACTAAAAACATGTCAAGCATTCTAAATTTTCCTCACTCTCCTTTTCTTTTTGTCTCTCCTTCTTTTTCTCACCGTTTTCTTTGGCCTCTTTATTTTTCTCAAAAAATATCTTACTGGAAGAATTATTTTTTTTCATGTTGAGAAATTTAAAAAAAAATTCGCAAACAAGGCCATATCTTTAAAATCAAAATCTTCCTCAGAATCGGACTCACAAACTTTGTCTTTCTTTTTCTTAAAATGAGTTTTTAAAAGCAATGCCTTTATCCTTAACATTAATGGTTTGGGGAAACATGCCAATCTCATAGGTTTGAAGATCTCTTACGAGTTTTTCCAACTTAAGTTATTTCAAATTTCCCAAAGAGTTCAAAACTGTGACTTTAGGAAAAAGCATTTTGGGAGTGATCTCAAAATCTTTTTAACGACACATGTGTTATCAATCACCTCAACCACATTAAAACTGGTATTTATAATGTCCGACAAACGTGCATAAAAAACATCAAAGCATTCAGACTCAGACATGCTGATAGTCTCAAATTGGGTGGCCAAATTTTGTAATTTTGATTCTTTAACCACGTTCGTACCCTCATGTGTCAATTTCAAAACATTCCATGCCTCTTTAGACGTGGTGCACGTCATAATTCGACGGAACTCATCGGGAGTGATGAATCCAAAAATAGCACTCAAACCATGTGAATTAAAATTAGACATTTTAAAATCATCTTCAGTCGAGGCCGACACGGGTTTTAAAGATGTGATATTTTCAACGGTGACAGTGGGAGGATTCCATCCATTTTCACAAAGCAACCAAACATGCTTGTCAATGGCTTTTAAACTAGATTTCATGCGAGCTCTCTAATAGGGATAATTTTCCCATAAAAAATAGGCACATTCTTAAATGAATGTTCCATTGAAAAATTGCGATTTTTCACAAAACTCATTTTTCAAAAAAATTCGTATCACACAATTTTGCGAAAAATAGGAATACGCGATAAATTAGCACAACCCTCTCTGATAACAATTTTTAAAATATGACGACGGTGTGTGATACCGATTTAAATTAATTTGCAAGTTTCCAACTCCCGGGGTTGACTGAGATAGGCATAATCTCTCCTTGGTTGACTCAAAATTTTCAGCACCCCACGGTGTAAAAATCGTGGGAGGTACATTTCTAAACCCTCGCGTCTCTCCTGTCAGTGAGTCAATTTTTGTGTGTGACTACATGTTCTTATTTGATTTTAATTTTCGCATTTATTTTCGAATGTGTGTGATGAAGTAATCAATTAAGACCTATATCCGGTCATTCATGAGAATGGATTTCATCACCCGACTCACTCACTTACCAATTGTGTCCTACCATAACTATCATTAAATTTAAAATCGATCAACTAGGTAGCCTAATAGGAGAATGTTTTTGCAAAAGCAATACTCAGATAAATTTCGTGATTTTTTATCGCCTGCGGACTTAATTAAAATTTAAATACCCTTTCACTAATTTTGAAGATAACAGTTGGTTATGTGCTAGTTATAATTTATCATTGACTTGTGTGTATATAATTCATGTTTCGGTAGTCAATTTTAGTAAGCTCATCAACAATTTAACAGTCCAAATATTTTCCCTCTATTTTCTTCCCAAAAATATCCAAAAATATTTTCTTTGTTTCATTTTCTAAAAATTCCAAAAACATTTTTTCCATTATTTTTCAAAACTCACAAAAATATTTTCTTTCTTTTTCAAAATATCCAAAAAAAACAAAACAAAAATCTAAAATCCAAAAATATTTTTCATTTTCTCTCACAATTTTCAAAATATTGAAATAAAAAATAAATATCAAAAAATATTTTTCTTTTTCAACATATTAAAAAAAAATCACACAAATATTTTATTTTCATTTTCAAAATAATAAAAAACAAGACATAAAAAAAGGCCCGTGATCGGTGTTTCTTCACCATCACCTTTGTCAATTTATCCAATAAGACTGACACTTCAGTCTTGTTTGGGGGTCATTCTCATCACCCAATTCTTCTACCATCCCGTTCTTTCTTAGTTCTTATCTTTAGGGTGAGAATAGGTTCGGTCTGGCTGAAGACATTAAACTTAGCGCTACCGACAGGCAGCCCGTCATTCTATATGAGTCTCATCCTGTTTGGGGGCGGTGTTTCACATCACCCTATGCTTTATATATTTATAGACTTGAACATACTTTTTTTATTCAGGTTTATTTTTTGCTACATCTGTCCACTTCATTAGCGGTTGATTCTGGTAATATTTTTCTTACCTTATGCTCTCAATTTTAAAAATCATTTTACTTAACATCGAGGACGATATTCCTTTTTGTTCGGGGGTGGGGAATTTTGTCCAAATCGCACCTCTTTTGAAATTTTTTGATTTCTAAACTTAATTTTTAAAAAATTTGTGCAGTTGCTTTCATTTCATTTATTGACGTGAATCTTCTATCATCCATCTTTATAGTATAGGAATCAAGCTAGAGGATTTATCTTTTTATAAATAGCTTATATAGTACGTAACAAGACATGTTGATTCACCCTTCAACTTCTTATGTAGTACGCACTTATGATGTCAGTACGGTTTAGAGTTGAAGAGTACAACAATTCTCAAGAAAGCCTTAAGGATCACTCGTAGAGACTTTAACTTATGAGATTTGTGCCTTTCACCCTTTCAGAGTGTTTTATGCAATCTCCGAGTCACAAGTTGATTCAACTTATTTTGGGTCCACTCTTTAAATTGTTGTATGATCTCATTATCCTTCATAAAATTTCTTGGCCTGATCACTGAGAAAAATATCACTTTTGAGTTATAAGAAACACGTGTCTTAAAATTTGTCCCGATCGCCAGACTTTCACCCATACACCAACCAAATTCTATTTATCATCATCTATACACCTTCCATTTTTTATATCATACCACCCATTTCCATATCAATTTTGTTTTCCACTCACCATGTTGAAAAAGGGAAGTGTGTTAAAAGTAAAAGGAGAAGATCTGTCATAGAAAGTGTCTGCATTTTTAGTGAATATCTCTCCCAAAGCCGATTCAGATGGAGAAAAATTAAATACAAGTCTATGTTGGGGTTATTTGTATTTTTAACAGATTTATCTCAGACATTGATGCATATTTGGAAAACAAGAAAACGAAAGAAAAAAATAATATATAAAAAAGAAAGTATTAAGGAGAAGATCCGTCATAGAGAGTGTTTTCATTTTTAGTGAATATCTCTCCCAAAGCCGATTCAGATGGAGAAAAAATTAAATACAAATCTATGTTGGGGTTATTTGTATTTTTATCAGATTTATCTCATACATTGATAAGTGTTTGGAAAAGAAGAAAAATAAAAAGTTGCAGTCAAGAAATAAAGACATTTGTTCGTCAAAGTGCACACATCCATCATATCCTACCTCATATCATCATATCCTTACAAGTTCATTTTCCCCCACCGCCAATCATTCATATTTTTTCCTAGGTGTTCGGGCAAATAAAGGTCAATGTGGTGAATAACAGGACGTTCTCACTAGGGTGATTATCATTCTTTTATGATATAATTTTTCCTTCTAAATGTTCGTTCTTTTTAATATATATGTGTGAGACGTTTTAACTTGCTTACTGTAACAACCCGCCTAATAAGATACCGGGCGATCACTCCAATATTAAATTAAAACAGGAGTTTCATATGGATCATTCTTAGCATCACTGTCAAAAATCCAATTAATTACTAATATCCTATTAGGTGGCCGATAAATTTTTTTATCTAACTACTCTTTTTAGCGCACAAATTAAAACATTCACAATTAAATGCGTAATGAACTGAAATAGAAAAGAAAAGAACTAAAATAACCGAACACTCGGTCCAAATAATACAACCATATCGAATGATGTACTGAAAGAATAAATAAATGCAATTGAGCCATTGGCTCGAGTGTTTATACAATAACTCCTATCTAGAGTACAAGGAAAGAAACGTCTACCGATAACCTGCAAGCATCCACAACTGCTGCAGCAGACGTCTGACTCGAAAGAGTTCCCATCCAGGCGTCCCTGTGTCTGGACACCTATATATATACAGTATAGAGAAAGAAAGGAGAGTAGACAAACGGGTCAGGGCCCAAATGTTTAGAAAATATTTTGCAAGTGCATAAATGCTTTATTTTTAGAAAAATAGTTTTATCTCATATTTAAATGGGTATCGCACTCTCGTGAGATACCCCTCACCTCTCCCCTAACAGTGCACCCCTAGCACATCCCTATAAACCTCCTAGTCAAGCTACCTTGCTAAACTAATCTAATACCCAACCACTATCTAACCTAGATAGTCAAACAGATGTACTAAGGGCTAAACTTCACTTTAATCTCGACGCTATGCCATGTTCGTGCGTGGGGTGTCTCGCGAAGAGAAATCCAAACAAGTAACCCCCCCCCCCCCCCCGATACACTACTATGCAGCAAGGTCGATCTTTGAGATCCGCCAGTCCCTCAGTACAGAAAGATATATAATATATATACCATAACATTTAATAATATAAGAGCACTAAGGATTTAACTTCTCCCCAGTCTCAACACTTTGCCATATTCGTGCGTGGGGTGTCTCGCAAAGCGAAATCCAAACAAAGAACCCCCCCGATACACTACTATGCGGCACGGTCGATCGTCGGGATTCATTAGACCCTCGGCACCCAGTTTATACATATACATACATCTACAATATACTTCCGGATAATATAAATATCTCCCGGACTGAGGATTTCTTGATATATAAAGTATTTATAAATACTTATCCTTTTCATTTCAAAAACTTCCATTTCCCTTCTCATATCCAGGAAATGTATTTAAAAACCAATTCATTATCATGAATTGCTTTAATAAATCATATACCTTTTCAAAAGCCAGTTTTATTATCATAAAATGCTTTTCCTTATCAAATATCCCATTTCCCTTTTTATACTCAGGAAATGTATTCAAAGACATTTTCATTATCATAAAAATGCTTTGATCATAACATATGCTTCCACATCCCTTCTTCCATCCAGGAAGTGTTACCGAAGCCAATTTATATATAACCCATTTCCCTTCCTATATCCAGGAAATGTAATTAAAGCAAATCCATTATTATGAACTGCTTTAATAAACGCGTTCTAAGACCGCCCGTCCGGATTTCTCCACTGTGCGCGCCCCTAAATGGATATCATCTTCCAGGGCCTCCATGACAACCTGGGATCCTATATCGAAAGACGTCGGGAAGCGGCCATGAGCCTGCGTGGTAGCCAAGACCACACCCGGAATCTCCCTACCCCCGCAGAAAATATACAACCATAAGCGCTCCCATGGCCTAGGACTATATCCACCCTGCATCATTAGCCAGGGGGCTTCACCATACGAACGCAACTTCCCTTATGATAGCGATTTAGAGAGGTGTGTAATCCATATTTTATTAAGTATGAAAACATTTATTTTTCCATTTTGAAAATATTCATTTATATATTTTCAAAGTCATTTCCATCATCATATATATACCTAAAACACACAGTATATACATATCCTATATATTCTTCCTAGAATATATTTATACGGCCATAGTGGCCTATAGCATCTAGCGATGACTAAATATCCCAAAGATTCCCTCCAGGAATCGTAATCATGCATTCATAGTTGCATGATTCTAAATCCAAAGTATTCCTTACTTTGTTAAATACTAATTACCTCAATCATCTCTTAAAGGTTTATTTATCCTCAAAACCCTTATTTAGGAATGCCCATAAAAATCCTAAATGGTAATTCAACTCCCCATACTCTGAAAGGGAGAAAACTAGAAATTCTGGCCTAAGCGAATCGATTCGCCCCTTTTGCGAATCGATTCGGGTGGGCGAATCGATTCGGTTCCCAATCCGAATCGATTCGGAAAGTATTCTGCACACAGGTCTGTAAATGGCGAATCAATTCGGTCTGTACCCGAATCGATTCGGCCCGTTGCAGAAACCCAATTCCCCTTAGGCGAATCGATTCGGCCTGTACCCGAATCGATTCGACCTGTTCGAGGGTCACAGTTTGGGCGATTTCTCAAACTCCAAAATACCCAAAAATCAATCCAAATTCATTTTCATGGTTTCTACTCTACACAAAAAATCAACCCAAACATCTACACAATAATTTCTAGCCTTTATTTTTCCAATTTCCGATTTGATTTCCGAGTTGGTACTTTCAACCGGGAGCTGTCATCTTGTAAAAATCATATCAAATCGTAGAAAAATCAGAAAAATATGCGGTCGGCGCCCACGCGATCGTAACGAAAAGATCTACAACTTTCTTGTTTTAGACGAAAGCTAAATCAATATTTTTCCTAGTAAAAATAACCCCACAAGCTTACGGGTTACTATTCATTATCCCTACCAAAATCCCAAACTCCATGTTTCTCCATTTTTGTTAGTTCTAACCTCACCCAACAACTCAATTAACATCTAATCTATGTTTTACAACTAACACATCAATTATTTTGGGGTATTAAGTCATTTCTCTTAGTTTTAAACCCTAAAACCATAAAAACCTCAACTTAGCATTTCAACCCATTTTATACTCCATTAACATAGTTTTGATACTAAAAATCATTAAGAGTTTACACTACATCAATGTGTAAACTCATAATCAACTTTTACCCAATTTATTTTAAGGGTTCTAACCCTAAAATCATGTCTATACCAAAAGTGATATGAGAGGATTGCACAAAATGAAATAAAGCAAGTAAACACTTGCCTCGTGGATATAATCCGACGACCTCGAGCCGAGTCCCGTGGAGTTTGGCCGGAACCTCCCCTTTTTCCTCTTTTTCTTCCTCCTCTCTCTCTTCTCTCTCTTTTCTTTCTTTTCTTCCTCCTCTCTCTCTTCTCTCTCTTTTCTTTCTTTTCTTTCTCTTTTCTCCATCTCCTTCTCTTTATAAAGAAAGAAAAAGGGGTTATACCCTTAAAAACCCAAAAATGACTCGTTTACCCATTTACGAGTTACTTTTACCTCTAAAATTACCCGAAACTCAATTTTGACAATCGGACACTCTTTTCCAACTATCTCGGCCATTCCGAGAATCATGGCGCAGTCGAAATTCCCATCCGAGGTACTTGACCGCAAATCACTATTCCAACCCAAAATAATTAAATGCGGGTTTTCTCATTAAAAATCTTACCTCGTGTCGCTTTACTCAACGACGACATATAATTAAATTATTTCGACCTACATAGTCCCAAAAATAATCACAACATCCTTCGAAAATTATTAAATCCTCGAAAATCCCAGAAATCACTATTTCGAGAAATTCTCCAAATTCCAAATTATACTTAATTATGGGATTTAATCGTCTCCAAAAGGGCGGGTTATTACATACTCCCCCCCCTCCCCCCCCTTACAACAGAATTTCGTCCTCGAAATTCAGATGTAACTTGCACCCTCTAACTAGGATTACTACAAATCCTAAAACCTCAAGGAAAAAGATACTAACCTAATGGTTCCTAACCATACACTATGCGGCTGCCGCAATCATAAAGTGACTCTAATACGTCACTTAATACCCATCCTCTAAAATGCCTCTTGGCATGGATTTCAATCTCGTGTACTACTCTTATCTTAACTAGGCGGTATATCAAACCACCTTACCAAGGTGCCCATACACCTTTCTAACTTGTTCATATCAGCACATACATTACGAACGTCTGACACGCATCACTCTCTCCCAATAAGGATCTCCTTTCCTCGGTGTAATACTCATCTATGGGTCCTCCGAACCCACGCATTTCAATATTCCTAACGTCGGCGCTGCTAATACTAGTGAACCTAAATCCTAAAAATGCTATGATCTATGCGTTACCCTACCTATTCGAAACTAATATAGTCCTAAGTATGTCCCTAGTGCCCAAGGCCTCTCCCAACTCCCGACAAGTGCTTGGTTTCATGCGTGGGACGTCTCGCCAAGGCGAAATCCAAACAAGGAACCCTCCCGTTACACTACTCCCTCGCGTAGTCGGTCATCGAGATATAACGACCCAAGGCACAGAAGCGGGACGTCCTAAATCCTACTAGGCTAGCCTATGAATGCATTCTTACTATCTTATCCTTCCGCCCATACAGAAGGAAACCTAACTAATCAAGTGCCCACTTTCTGTGGAAAGTGTCACGAACATAATACCCAAAATGTAGCTCCTCAAAACTTGCCTTTTCATTAAGGCCTGACTATTGTCCTCAAATCAATTCTCTAAGTCCAACCTCACCCACCCATTTGTGGCGAAGGGACCACTTTAGTGCTTCTCCATAGCACAATATGTCCATAAGTATATTAACATTATGTGGTTTATAGCCTATAGTGGTTCATCCACACTATAAGACCTTTCCACAAGATCAACATCCTTGCATCCCATAACAGCTCCCCACTCCCGACGCCGTTAAGAGTCATGTGTGGAGTGTCCCGCAAAGAGAAATCCAAACAAGGAACCCCTCCACACATTAACCCTTGACTTCGTTGGTTGTGGAGTTCAGTCATTTCAACATGCAATCGGGATAACCCTATCCCCTAATCCAACAAAAGGTGATCTGAACTCCTATCTCAAACTAAGAGTCATACCACCCTGCGCTCGCACTCGTTCCTAAGTCCTTGCACAAACTAATACTGAGCTAAATCTTATCGCTCAACAACGATTCTGTGGGCCTCAAATTATATCTATAAGGTTGCCACATATACCACCCAAAATAAGGAAGCCTCTGCTCATCGAGGTTCCATAAATCCATAATAGCAAAGGTGCACTCAACCTGTATCAAGGTGAGACACCAGAATAACAACTTGTTCCCTCCAAGAACTGCGGACACGATAGACTTGCCATTCTTAGCCTGTTATCGCTCCGAAAATACACCATAATGTATTAGGCTCCTCATACCACCATGCTCGTATAGACATATAAAACGAGCATCACTAACCAGATATGTATATATATACCACATATCAGCACCCGCCTCTATGGCCAATGAATAAAAAAATAAAACTCCGCTACTGCGGACAACACATAGGCATACATGATATAATGTTGTCGATACCGCCATAACTCAAAATACACACACGAGTCTAGGGCTAACTAATACCGCGACTTTATCTAGTCACGCAAAATACTCACACCATATACCTCTACTAAACCTTAGGCGAATAATTCCCAAAGCTGAATTCTTCTCATCCTGCTGATTCATGGGGACTCACGGTTAGAACTATCCGTAAGATCCCTTTCTAATCCTTATCTCCACGGGGAAATCCAACTTTAGTACCACACTCTATTACGGTGGCACTATGGTACTCGTAACTACTATGCTTTAGTAGTCATTGAGATAATTCTTAACAATTACCATAGAGAGAGTGACCTCTACTAAGGTACTCATCCCAACCTTCTACCAGCTGCACCAGCTAAGCCTCACCTCCTGCTGCCATCCAAGCTCCGCACACGATTCTCAAACGAGCGCGCAAAAGATTTCTATAATCTCATAATATGGCAGGAGAACGAAATCTCACAAGAGCTATCAACAATCCTAATACTGGGGCTCTATACAAATCGAGAGCAACGCTGAAAGCGTAGTACGTCCGCACAGATTCCTAATGACACTAGAACTTGATGCTTTGATACCATCTGTAACAACCCGCCTAATAAGATACCGGGCGATCACTCCAATATTAAATTAAAACAGGAGTTTCATATGGATCATTCTTAGCATCACTGTCGAAAATCCAATTAATTACTAATATCCTATTAGGTGGCCGTTAAAAACTTTTATCTAACTACTCTTTTTAGCGCACAAATTAAAACATTCACAATTAAATGCGTAATGAACTGAAATAGAAAGAAAAGAACTAAAATAACCGAACACTCGGTCCAAATAATACAACCATATCGAATGATGTACTGAAAGAATAAATAAATGCAATTGAACCATTGGATCGAGGGTTTATACAATAACTCCTATCTAGAGTACAAGGAAAGAAACGTCTACCGATAACCTGCAAGCATCCACAGCTGCTGCAGCAGACGTCTCACTCGAAAGAGTTCCCATCCAGGCGTCCCTGTGTCTGGACACCTATATATATACAGTATAGAGAAAGAAAGGAGAGTAGACAAACGGGTCAGGGCCCGAATGTTTAGAAAATATTTTGCAAGTGCATAAATTCTTTATTTTTAGAAAAATAGTTTTATCTCATATTTAAATTGGTATCGCACTCTCGTGAGATACCCCTCACCTCTCCCCTAACAGTGCACCCCTAGCGCATCCCTATAAACCTCCTAGTCAAGCTACCCTGCTAAACTAATCAAATACCCAACCACTATCTAACCTAGATAGTCAAACAGATGTACTAAGGGCTAAACTTCACTTTAATCTCGACGCTATGCCATGTTCGTGCGTGGGGTGTCTCGCGAAGCGAAATCCAAACAAGGAACCCCCCCGATACACTACTATGCAGCAAGGTCGATCTTTGAGATCCGCCAGTCTCTCAGTACAGAAAGATATATAATATATATACCATAACATTTAATAATATAAGAGCACTAAGGATTTAACTTCTCCCCGGTCTCAACATTGTGCCATATTCGTGCGTGGGGTGTCTCGCAAAGCGAAATCCAAACAAGGAACCCCCCCGATACACTACTATGCGGCACGGTCGATCGTCGGGATTCATTAGACCCTCGGCACCCAGTTTATACATATACATACATCTACAATATACTTCCGGATAATATAAATATCTCCCGGACTGAGGATTTCTTGATATATAAAGTATTTATAAATACTTATCCTTTTCATTTCAAAAACTTCCATTTCCCTTCTCATATCCAGGAAATGTATTTAAAAACCAATTCATTATCATGAATTGCTTTAATAAATCATATACCTTTTCTAAAGCCAGTTTTATTATCATAAAATGCTTTTCCTTATCAAATATCCCATTTCCCTTTTTATACTCAGGAAATGTATTCAAAGACATTTTCATTATCATAAAAATGCTTTGATCATAACATATGCTTCCACATCCCTTCTTCCATCCAGGAAGTGTTACCGAAGCCAATTTATATATAACCCATTTCCCTTCCTATATCCAGGAAATGTAATTAAAGCAAATCCATTATTATGAACTGCTTTAATAAACGCGTTCTAAGACCGCCCGTCCGGATTTCTCTACTGTGCGCGCCCCTAAATGGCTATCATCTTCCAAGGCCTCAAAGACAACCTGGGATCCTATATCGAAAGGCGTCGGGAAGCGGCCATGAGCCTGCGTGGTAGCCAAGACCACACCCGGAATCTCCCTACCCCCGCAGAAAATATACAACCATAAGCGCTCCCATGGCCTAGGACTATATCCACCCTGCATCATTAGCCAGGGGGCTTCACCATACGAACGCAACTTCCCTTATGATAGCGATTTAGAGAGGTGTGTAATCCATATTTTATTAATTATGAAAACATTTATTTTTCCATTTTTAAAATATTCATTTATATATTTTCAAAGTCATTTCCATCATCATATATATACCTAAAACACACAGTATATACATATCCTATATATTCTTCCTAGAATATATTTATACGACCATAGTGGCCTATAGCATCTAGCGATGACTAAATATCCCAAAGATTCCCTTCAGGAATCGTAATCATGCATTCATAGTTGCATGATTCTAAATCCAAAGTATTCCTTACTTTGTTCAATACTAATTACCTCAATCATCTCTTAAAGGTTTATTTATCCTCAAAACCCTTATTTAGGAATCCCCATAAAAATCCTAAATGGTAATTCAACTCCCCATACTCTTAAAGGGAGAAAACTAGAAATTCTGGCCTAAGCGAATCGATTCGCCCCTTTTGCGAATCGATTCGGGTGGGCGAATCGATTCGGTTCCCAATCCGAATCGATTCGGAAAGTATTCTGCAAACAGGTCTGTAAATGGCGAATCGATTCGGTCTGTACCCGAATCGATTCGGCCCATTGCAGAAACCCAATTCCCCTTAGGCGAATCGATTCGGCCTGTACCCGAATCGATTCGGCCTGTTCGAGGGTCACAGTTTGGGCGATTTCTCAAACTCCAAAATACCCAAAAATCAATCCAAATTCATTTTCATGGTTTCTACTCTACACCAAAAATCAACCCAAACATCTACACAATAATTTCTAGCCTTTATTTTTCCAATTTCCGATTTGATTTCCGAGTTGGTACTTTCAACCGGGAGCTGTCATCTTGTAAAAATCATATCAAATCGTAGAAAAATCAGAAAAATACGCGGTCGGCGCCCACGCCACCGTATCGAAAAGATCTACAACTTTCGTGTTTTGGACGAAAGCTAAATCAATACTTTTCCTAGTCAAAATAACCCCACAAGCTTACGGGTTACTATTCATTATCCCTACCAAAATCCCAAACTCCATGTTTCTCCATTTTTGTTAGTTCTAACCTCACCCAACAACTCAATTAACATCTAATCTATGTTTTACAACTAACACATCAATTATTTTGGGGTATTAAGTCATTTCTCTTAGTTTTAAACCCTAAAACCATAAAAACCCCAACTTAGCATTTCAACCCATTTTATACTCCATTAACATAGTTTTGATACTAAAAATCATTAAGAGTTTACACTACATCAATGTGTAAACTCATAATCAAATTTTACCCAATTTATTTTAAGGGTTCTAACCCTAAAATCATGTTTATACCAAAAGTGATATGAGAGGATTGCACAAAATGAAATAAAGCAAGTAAACACTTGCCTCGTGGATATAATCCGACGACCTCGAGCCGAGTCCCGCGGAGTTTGACCGGAACCTCCCCTTTTTCCTCTTTTTCTTCCTCCTCTCTCTCTTCTCTCTCTTTTCTTTCTTTTCTTTCTCTTTTCTCCCTCTCCTTCTCTTTATAAAGAAAGAAAAAGGGGTTATACCCTTAAAAACCCCAAAACGACTCGTTTACCCATTTACGAGTTACTTTTACCTCTAAAATTACCCGAAACTCAATTTCGATAATCGGACACTCTTTTCCAACTATCTCGGCCATTCCGAGAATCATGGCGCAGTCGAAATTCCCATCCGAGGTACTTGACCGCAAATCACTATTCCAACCCAAAATAATTAAATGCGGGTTTTCTCATTAAAAATCTTACCTCGTGTCGCTTTACTCAACGACGACATATAATTAAATTATTTCGACCTACATAGTCCCAAAAATAATCACAACATCCTTCGAAAATTATTAAATCCTCGAAAATCCCAGAAATCACTATTTCGAGAAATTCTCCAAATTCCAAATTATACTTAATTATGGGATTTAATCGTCTCCAAAAGGGCGGGTTATTACATACTCCCCCCCCCCCCCCCCCCCCCTTACAACAGAATTTCGTCCTCGAAATTCAGATGTAACTTGCACCCTCTAACTAGGATTACTATAAATCCTAAAACCTCAAGGAAAAAGATACTAACCTAATGGTTCCTAACCATACACTATGCGGCTGCCGCAATCATAAAGTGACTCTAATACGTCACTTAATACCCATCCTCTAAAATGCCTCTTGGAATGGATTTCAATCTCGTGTACTACTCTTATCTTAACTAGGCGGTATATCAAACCACCTTACCAAGGTGCCCATACACCTTTCTAACTTGTGCATATCAGCACATACATTACGAACGTCTGACACGCATCACTCTCTCCCAATAAGGATCTCCTTTCCTCGGTGTAATACTCATCTATGGGTCCTCCGAACCCACGCATTTCAATATTCCTAACGTTGGCGCTGCTAATACTAGTGAACCTATATCCTAAAAATGCTACGATCTATGCGTTACCCTACCTATTCGAAACTAATATAGTCCTAAGTATGTCCCTAGTGCCCAAGGCCTCTCCCAACTCCCGACAAGTGCTTGGTTTCATGCGTGGGACGTCTCGCCAAGGAGAAATCCAAACAAGGAACCCTCCCGTTACACTACTCCCTCGCGTAGTCGGTCATCGAGATATAACGACCCAAGGCACAGAAGCGGGACGTCCTAAATCCTACTAGGCTAGCCTATGAACGCATTCTTACTATCTTATCCTTCCGCCCATACAGAAGGAAACCTAACTAATCAAGTGCCCACTTTCTGTGGAAAGTGTCACGAACAAAATACCCAAAATGTAGCTCCTCAAAACTTGCCTTTTCATTAAGGCCTGACTATTGTCCTCAAATCAATTCTCTAAGTCCAACCTCACCCACCCATTTGTGGCGAAGGGACCACTTTAGTGCTTCTCCATAGCACAATATTTCCATAAGTATATTAACATTATGTGGTTCATAGCCTATAGTGGTTCATCCACACTATAAGACATTTCCACAAGATCAACATCCTTGCATCCCATAACAGCTCCCCACTCCCGACGCCGTTAAGAGTCATGTGTGGAGTGTCTCGCAAAGCGAAATCCAAACAAGGAACCCCTCCACACATTAACCCTTGACTTCGTTGGTTGTGGAGTTCAGTCATTTCAACATGCAATCGGGATAACCCTATCCCCTAATCCAACAAAAGGTGATCTGAACTCCTATCTCTAACTAAGAGTCATACCACCCTGCGCTCGCACTCGTTCCAAAGTCCTTGCGCAAACTAATACTGAGCTAAATCTTATCGCTCAACAACGATTATGTGGGCCTCAAATTATATCTATAAGGTTGCCACATATACCACCCAAAATAAGGAAGCCTCTGCTCATCGAGGTTCCATAAATCCATAATAGCAAAGGTGCACTCAACCTGTATCAAGGTGAGACACCAGAATAACAACTTGTTCCCTCCAAGAACTGCGGACATGATAGACTTGCCATTCTTAGCCTGCTATCGCTCCGAAAATACACCATAATGTATTAGGCTCCTCATACCACCATGCTCGTATAGACATATAAAACGAGCATCACTAACCAGATATGTATATATATACCATATATCAGCACCCGTCTCTATGGCGAATGAGGAAAAAATTAAAACTCCGCTACTGCGGACAACACAAAGGCATACATGATATAATGTTGTCGATACCGCCATAACTCAAAATACACACACGAGTCTAGGGCTAACTAATACCCCGACTTTATCTAGTCACGCAAAATACTCACACCATATACCTCTGCTGAACCTTAGGCGAATAATTCCCAAAGCTGCATTCTTCTCATCCTGCTGATTCATGGGGACTCACGGTTAGAACTATCCGTAAGATCCCTTTCTAATCCTTATCTCCACGGGGAAATCCAACTTTAGTACCACACTCTATTACGGTGGCACTATGGTACTCGTAACTACTATGCTTTAGTAGTCATTGGGATAATTCTTAACAATTACCATAGAGAGAGTGACCTCTACTAAGGTACTCATCCCAACCTTCTACCAGCTGCACCAGCTAAGCCTCACCTCCTGCTGCCATCCAAGCTCCGCACACGATTCTCAAACGAGCGCGCAAAAGATTTCTATAATCTCATAATATGGCAGGAGAACGAAATCTCACAAGAGCTATCAACAATCCTAATACTAGGGCTCTATACAAATCGAGAGCAACGCTGAAAGCGTAGTACGTCCGCACAGATTCCTAATGACACTAGAGCCTAATGCTCTGATACCATCTGTAACAACCCGCCTAATAAGATACCGTGCGATCACTCCAATATTAAATTAAAACAGGAGTTTCATATGGATCATTCTTAGCATCACTGTCGAAGATCCAATTAATTACTAATATCCTATTAGGTGGCCGTTAAAAACTTTTATCTAACTACTCTTTTTAGCGCACAAATTAAAACATTCACAATTAAATGCGTAATGAACTGAAATAGAAAGAAAAGAACTAAAATATCGAACACTCGATCCAAATAATACAACCATATCGAATGATGTACAGAAAGAATAAATAAATGCAATTGAGCCATTGGCTCGAGTGTTTATACAATAACTCCTATCTAGAGTACAAGGAAAGAAACGTCTACCGATAACCTGCAAGCATCCACAGCTGCTGCAGCAGACGTCTGACTCGAAAGAGTTCCCATCCAGGCGTCCCTGTGTCTGGACACCTATATATATACAGTATAGAGAAAGAAAGGAGAGTAGACAAACGGGTCAGGGCCCGAATGTTTAGAAAATATTTTGCAAGTGCATAAATGCTTTATTTTTAGAAAAATAGTTTTATCTCATATTTAAATTGGTATCGCACTCTCGTGAGATACCCCTCACCTCTCCCCTAACAGTGCACCCCTAGCGCATCCCTATAAACCTCCTAGTCAAGCTACCCTGCTAAACTAATCTAATACCCAACCACTATCTAACCTAGATAGTCAAACAGATGTACTAAGGGCTAAATTTCACTTTAATCTCGACGCTATGCCATGTTCGTGCGTGGGGTGTCTCGCGAAGCGAAATCCAAACAAGGAACCCCCCGATACACTACTATGCAGCAAGGTCGATCTTTGAGATCCGCCAGTCCCTCAGTACAGAAAGATATATAATATATATACCATAACATTTAATAATATAGGAGCACTAAGGATTTAACTTCTCCCCAGTCTCAACACTTTGCCATATTCGTGCGTGGGGTGTCTCGCAAAGCGAAATCCAAACAAGGAACCCCCCCGATACACTACTATGCGGCACGGTCGATCGTCGGGATTCATTAGACCCTCGGCACCCAGTTTATACATATACATACATCTACAATATACTTCTGGATAATATAAATATCTCCCGGACTGAGGATTTCTTGATATATAAAGTATTTATAAATACTTATCCTTTTCATTTCAAAAACTTCCATTTCCCTTCTCATATCCAGGAAATGTATTTAAAAACCAATTCATTATCATGAATTGCTTTAATAAATCATATACCTTTTCAAAAGCCAGTTTTATTATCATAAAATGCTTTTCCTTATCAAATATCCCATTTCCCTTTTTATACTCAGGAAATGTATTCAAAGACATTTTCATTATCATAAAAATGCTTTGATCATAACATATGCTTCCACATCCCTTCTTCCATCCGGGAAGTGTTACCGAAGCCAATTTATATATAACCCATTTCCCTTCCTATATCCAGGAAATGTAATTAAAGCAAATCCATTATTATGAACTGCTTTAATAAACGCGTTCTAAGACCGCCCGTCCGGATTTCTCCACTGTGCGCGCCCCTAAATGGCTATCATCTTCCAGGGCCTCAAAGACAACCTGGGATCCTATATCGAAAGACGTCGGGAAGCGGCCATGAGCCTGCGTGGTAGCCAAGACCACACCCGGAATCTCCCTACCCCCGCAGAAAATATACAACCATAAGTGCTCCCATGGCCTAGGACTATATCCACCCTGCATCATTAGCCAGGGGGCTTCACCATACGAACGCAACTTCCCTTATGATAGCGATTTAGAGAGGTGTGTAATCCATATTTTATTAATTATGAAAACATTTATTTTTCCATTTTGAAAATATTCATTTATATATTTTCAAAGTCATTTCCATCATCATATATATACCTAAAACACACAGTATATACATATCCTATATATTCTTCCTAGAATATATTTATACGGCCATAGTGGCCTATAGCATCTTGCGATGACTAAATATCCCAAAGATTCCCTCCAGGAATCGTAATCATGCATTCATAGTTGCATGATTCTAAATCTAAAGTATTCCTTACTTTGTTCAATACTAATTACCTCAATCATCTCTTAAAGGTTTATTTATCCTCAAAACCCTTATTTAGGAATCCCCATAAAAATCCTAAATGGTAATTCAACTACCCATACTCTTAAAGGGAGAAAACTAGAAATTCTGGCCTAAGCGAATCGATTCGCCCCTTTTGCGAATCGATTCGGGTGGGCGAATCGATTCGGTTCCCAATCCGAATCGATTCGGAAAGTTTTCTGCAAACAGGTCTGTAAATGGCGAATCGATTCGGTCTGTACCCGAATCGATTCGGCCCATTGCAGAAACCTAATTCCCTTTAGGCGAATCGATTCGGCCTGTACCCGAATCGATTCGGCCTGTTCGAGGGTCACAGTTTGGGCGATTTCTCAAACTCCAAAATACCCAAAAATCAATCCAAATTCATTTTCATGGTTTCTACTCTACACCAAAAATCAACCCAAACATCTACACAATAATTTCTAGCCTTTATTTTTCCAATTTCCGATTTGATTTCCGAGTTGGTACTTTCAACCGGGAGCTGTCATCTTGTAAAAATCATATCAAATCGTAGAAAAATCAGAAAAATACGCGGTCGGCGCCCATGCCACCGTATCGAAAAGATCTACAACTTTCGTGTTTTGGACGAAAGCTAAATCAATACTTTTCCTAGTAAAAATAACCCCACAAGCTTACGGGTTACTATTCATTATCCCTACCAAAATCCCAAACTCCATGTTTCTCCATTTTTGTTAGTTCTAACCTCACCCAACAACTCAATTAGCATCTAATCTATGTTTTACAACTAACACATCAATTATTTTTGGGTATTAAGTCATTTCTCTTAGTTTTAAACCCTAAAACCTTAAAAACCCCAACTTAGCATTTCAATCCATTTTATACTCCATTAACATAGTTTTGATACTAAAAATCATTAAGAGTTTACACTACATCAATGTGTAAACTCATAATCAACTTTTACCCAATTTATTTTAAGGGTTCTAACCCTAAAATCATGTTTATACCAAAAGTGATATGAGAGGATTGCACAAAATGAAATAAAGCAAGTAAACACTTGCCTCGTGGATATAATCCGACGACCTCGAGCCGAGTCCCGCGGAGTTTGGCCGGAACCTCCCCTTTTTCCTCTTTTTCTTCCTCCTCTCTCTCTTCTCTCTCTTTTCTTTCTTTTATTTCTCTTTTCTCCCTCTCCTTCTCTTTATAAAGAAAGAAAAAGGGGTTATACCCTTAAAAACCCAAAAACGACTCGTTTACCCATTTACGAGTTACTTTTACCTCTAAAATTACCCGAAACTCAATTTCGACATTCGGACACTCTTATCCAACTATCTCGGCCATTCCAAGAATCATGGCGCAGTCGAAATTCCCATCCGAGGTACTTGACCGCAAATCACTATTCCAACCCAAAATAATTAAATGCGGGTTTTCTCATTAAAAATCTTACCTCGTGTCGCTTTACTCAACGACGACATATAATTAAATTATTTCGACCTACATAGTCCCAAAAATAATCACAACATCCTTCGAAAATTATTAAATCCTCGAAAATCCCAGAAATCACTATTTCGAGAAATTCTCCAAATTCCAAATTATACTTAATAATGGGATTTAATCGTCTCCAAAAGGGCGGGTTATTACACTTACATTTACTCACCTCCTCTCACACAATAGCGATACACTTACCCTAATCTTGAGAGTTCGTTTGAGAGAGATGTATCTAGTGAGATTTGAAGTTGAAGCGTTGATTCCAAAAAGGTAATTTAGGAATTACTCTTATGATAATCAACCCGTTTTGACTAGTTCACACTACACACATTGTGTTCTAGGAAGGATATGCCTTGAGTATTTACTTAACTAACCTTTTTGCACTTCTAGCTTGTATTTCTCAAAATATTTATCTCATGATTGATTGTGCGATTACTGTATGTCTAATAAGAGATTGATTGTCTTTAAATAAATCATTTTAAATAAAGAATTTTGTGGGTATATTACCTGCAAATCCTCACGAGACAAAACTCGTCCTGTAAGACTACCTATAGGTTTAAAGGCTTACTTCACATGTTAAGTGCAATCGCAAGTGCCCGCAAAAGTGGTAAAACTTTTATTTCTTATCTTTCTTTCTCTCTACATTTTGCTCGAGGACTAGCAATGTTCTGATTTGGGTGGTGTGATAATCACCCAAAAGTGTACATTTTATACCCCGAATAGACGCATTTTAGTTGCTAATTCTCAACAATGTGTGTCTTATATTCGTAAATGTTAATGTGCAGGCATGATCATCATTTGTGGACTTCAAACGCTTATTTCAAGGCAAATGTGTGATTAATGGAGCTAAATCACCATTCCGGTAGCTTTACCCTAGCAATGCCCTAGCCTAAACTTAGCCCAAACCTTTACCCGAGCTCGTGTGTGTTTAGTTTGTGATTTTTAGATTTTTTTTAGATTTTTAGTTTGAGTCGTTTTTATTTTCAGGATTTATTTTGGATTTATTTAGAATTTTCTAGAATTTTTTTCCATTTCTTTTGATTTTTGATTTTTATTAGTTTTAATTTTATTTTTGATTTTTATTTTATTTTATTATTTTTAGGATTAGTTTTTAGTAGTCTTACTTGATTTAATGTTCTTAGGACTTTAGGTTTTATTTTTATTTCTTTTGTAGTTTTTATTTTTATTATTTCAGTTTTATTGTAAATAGATTTTATTTATTTTTGGAGGATTTATTTTTTATGTTTTATTTTTGTGTGTAAAGTATTTGGTTCTTTACTTTATTTTATTTTTATTTTCTTTTACTTTTTAGTTAGTGTATTTTTATTTATTTTATCTTATTTGTTTTATTTTATTTTTATTTTTAGTTTTTAGTTGTGTCCTTTATTAGTTTATAGGATTATAATTTAATTTTTATGTTTTAATAGATTTGATTATATTTAGTTTAGTTTGATTTTTTAGATAGTATTATTTTAATGTGGTCATAAGTTAAACACATACAGCATCCTACACTAATCCCACACATCACTCACACCATAACTTACCCCCCCCCCCCCCCCCACACACACACACCTAATTAACCTACACCGTAAGCCACATCCCATTACATACATCCTCACAGACACAAAACCAACCCCCACTTACTATTTATCATCACTTTCACCCATCTCTCTCTCTCATCAAACCCCCATAATAAAACCAACAACCACCATTTTCTCTCCCACCTGTCAAACCCCAAACCGAATACCCAAACCACCAAACCAACTGCAACTTTAACCCGGCACCTCTAACCCCAGCTCGACCCCTTACCTCCGGCCTTTTTGACCCTTATACCGTCAGCCACCATCTTCAACGCAACCCCAACCTTCGAACCCAGCTCCGGTGACCTTAGCACCCAGATTCGAACCCAGATACCACTTCGAACCCCCTATCGCGACTTCACCTGTCCAACCCGCAACCCACAACCCGGGCGATCACAAACAACCCCAAACCCGAAATTGCATCAACCCGGTGCCATAACCCGTGTCCTCGCAATCCCCTATACCCACACCCAGTTGTGATATCGTACCAAACAGTGTCATACCCAAAATCGAGTCCAAGCTCCCAAAACCCGATTTCCTCTTCTGTTAAGACCATAAATGAAAGGCAAACCAAAAATAAAACTCCAAAACTTCCATGGCATACCAGTTACCCATAAACCCATATCCACCTTTGACCCATTTTTCACTTATTCCATTTGTCTCAAACAATACCCACGATTCTCCTGCCAAAACAAAGACAAGCCAAAGCCAAAAACCGAAAACCCATTTAACCCTTATGTGTGATAATTAAACCATTTACCTTTTGTCCCATTATTCCAAAAATACCCTTACACTCCCACTACCCACATGCACTTATGTGCTTCCCAAATTACCCTCACCCAAATATCCTCACAGCTCACACCCCTCATGCACCAGTGTGTATTTTTCAAAATTACCCTTAGCACCATGCTTACTATTTAAAGAAGAAGAAAACCCAAATAAAAAGGAGGAAGAGTTAGGCTAGAGAGAGAAAAAGATAGAGAAACACCATTTTATTATTTGATTCTAATTTTTATTTGATGATGATTATGGAGGGCTAATCATCCCATTCAAATGATGAATTGCAACCCACATGAATTCAATTTGATTTAATTGCCAATTTTAATTTTGTTTGTGTCCTTTGATTAGTAAATTTAATTCCAACTTATTTTCACGTTGAGAAATGGAAAATTATCCTTGAGAAAGAATTGAAAATTGTATTATCATTTGATCATTTGATTCAAACAAGAGATAGGCTTATCACTTCATTTAAATGTTAGTATAATTTTCATCTACTCTTTTTTTTATTTTGATTAATTAAAATTAGTTTGATGAATTGATCCTAGACGGTGATTCATTTAATTAATTTTAATTCATTTAGAGTAGTGCATGTGGGGATTAAACTTACTTTTCTGAAAGAATATTCAATTAACTCATTAGTGTAATGAGAAATAGCCTTTGAATTAAATGAATACTTTAGAAATTTATGAAATTAAAATAGTGCAAGTTGGATTAATTTGCGTGAAGTGGGGGTGGATTTTCCATCCCTTGAATATTTTTTCCCTCATTTAGTTACATCTCATTTATTTTTATCACACACTTGTTTATATTTTTCACATTTTAATTTTAGTTTAATTATCCCTTTTTATTTTAGTTTAGTCTCATTTTACCTTCATCTCAAAAGATTATTTTAATATTTGAAAAGCAAAAAAAAAAATGCCAAAATAAAAAAAGAGAATAATAAGCAAATGAATTGCATGCCTTTCTTGTTTGTTTCATCCTTAGGTTTGGATTGATTCCCTTACTTACCGCCACACTCTAGTTTTATTATATTTTTATAGGCATGAAAGGTTTTGATTAGAGGACTTTCAAGAAACGATGAAAAATACGAAACAACTATCTCTATCATCGTGTTGGGACTAAATTAATAGAATAAAACGTAAAATATATTTACATAACCCAAATGGCCATTTTGAGTGCGCCAACATGTCTGAAAAGGTCAAAATAGTAAGAAAAGTCTACCCGGGAGTTTAGTTTGGGTTTCAGAATAGTTTTAGGCCAAACCGACACCCCGGTGGGGTATTTTTGTCTTTTGAATAATTAGGGCAAATTAATGGGAGAAAATTGGAGAAATATATCTACATGTACGTGGGAGAAGTTAGTGTTCTTCAGCTACACCACATTCATTCAACAATTCAGATCTTCCCAACAAGTTAAATTGTTACCTTTCTTTGATTAGTGCATATATTATACTTGTTAGTGTAGAATTAAGGATATACATATGATAGGATGAAATCTGGGTTGGAATTGAATTATTAATCAAGCTTTTGGGTAGGAAATTTGATGTAGATGAATTACCATATGTAAAGGCTATGAATCAGGGTCGATGCATGAAGAAAAATGAATTTAACTTTTGGTTTTGGGTGTACAAAATTATTGATGATGTAAAACTAGGGCTTTTGTTATTTAACTAAATTCCTTCACCCATATATGAGATTTAATGAGGTTTTATGGTTAAAAGATGTTAGGGAACATTTAAATGTATGTAAAATGGATTTAGCACTATTAATTTTGTGTTATGTAATGTTTGATGTGAATTGGGTGGCCAAAAATGCAAGTTTCATAAGATAGAGGATGAACTGGGTTAATATAGTTCGAATGACTTGGGGAATTGGAAAGTGTTTAAACGACCTCGTTTGAATGAGAATCCAATGAGAATTCAAACAACAATTCAAAGTTTAGTTCGTTCAAAGTTCGTTAGAAGTACGTTCGAACGACTTACTAATGAGATTTCAGAGTGAAGTTCGTTTGAAGTTTCGTTCGAATGAAACTTTTGGGAACTTCGAACGAGATTTCAGATTGTTGGAAATTTAACGGGACGAACTAAAATTTGGTGTAAATAATTTGAGGTTAATGAATGACTTAAGGTTATGTAGGGAAACCACATTTCATAATATAAAGATAATAGTAACATGAAGTATAGAATTATATAAAGATAATAGGCTCTCCTTAGTAATATCCATTATAAGTAGTGCGATACGATAGAGAGAATAGTCATAATTGGGAACGTGGTGAATATTGTAAAGAATGACAATTCGTACAAATATGGAATATTTAGGTGGTGTAATCCTATTAATTATATGGGTTGTGTATGACATACATACCATACTTGCTATCACATACCTACCATACTTGCTATCACGGGAGGTTTTAGGAAGTGGATTATCTTTTCTTCATAAGCCTTCAAAGGGATTTTAGATTGGTACCTCGGGACATAGGTCTGGGAAAGACTTATCCGTGAGTTGATAAGTTTGCGGTCACTTGGGTGCATAGGTATGTGAGTATCCCATGGGGTTGGTAACTATGTTCTCCTGCATTGAGTGTGATATGTGCTGATACAATTCCAAAGTGATTCGGAGTTCGTAGTCCGTATGTGTGTGATGTACCGGGACTGATAGCAGGGTATGTGTGCACTGTAGGTTTAGCCCTTTGGGGTATATATATATATATATATATATATATATATATATATATATATATATATATATATATATATAGGTAGATAGATAGATAGATATGTATATACACTTGAGATCATTCTATTGTTCTTCTTAGTAGATGATAAATATTACGATATTTAATATTAATCAATAATGTGGGAACTTGAATGATTAATGAGTTATTGGAATATGCTTAAGCTAACGTTACAATTACAAGAAGGTATTACTTGGGTGTTATAATTGGGTACAATGACTTAGGAAATTTAGTAAAGAACTTGGGCTAAACTAGACAAGTGGGATAGCATGACTAGAGTGGGTTAGGAGTGTATGCTAGGCGTGCACATTAGTTGAGAGGAGATAATCATAAGTGAGGGAACGAGTAACTAACATGGATATAATATTTACTGTTTAATGCATTTTAAACACTTGTTATTTTTAAACCATTTACAACTGAGGCTCTGACCCATTTTCTTCCAAATCTACTTTGTTTTTGTAAAAATCTTTTAGGTGCCTAGCCACAAGGACGCCAAGCATAGGAGTTCCTACCAGTTGACGTGTTATAGCTGTTGTGGAAGTTAAAGGACCTCGGTACTAGACACATCCACATCTATCCTTGATTCTTTTCGAGTTATTTACTTCAGTCGGACATATTGCCTATCAGTTACTCAAATGTGCTCAGAGATAGTGACTACAGACCCTTATTTGTATTTTAGTTGTGGGGATCTATTTCATTTCAGACTTTTGTATTTGGGATTTGGACTGGATGTGTTTACTCTATACTCAGCTATTCATTTATGTCATTCTTATTTCCTGTGAGATTGTTTGAGATGATGAATGGTTAAATTAATTATTTTTTTGTTGCATGTTAATTTTAAAAGATAAAATTTGACACTTAACGTTTTAACTACTAGGTGGTTAATAAATAATAAATGTTTTGTGACAGTGATGCTAAGACTGAACCAACCGAATATTTTATTTTTAATTTAATAAAGGACTCATCACATGATATTTAATTAGGCAGGGTGTCACATTAAGTAGCTAACGAGCAATAATTCTTCCCAGTTCAAGCATAAGCAATAATTGTTAAAACATGTTTAGTCAGCAAATACTCAAAATATAGATAATAAAAGATTTTTATTAGGAAAAGTGTTTAGTCATAATTACATCAATGACCAAACACACTAAGACCTAAGATGGTCCATGATGGTGAGTAAGATAGTTTATAACGCGTGCTCTTCGACCATCATCGGTTTACGGGGCAAACTCATATCCATCATCCTCAAAGGCATGTCCCAAGAGTTAGGCATGGATGGCATCAATTGTGATCCACTTGTCATTCTTCGAGAAGGGGTTGTGACGATAATCTAGGCACTCAACTTGGTATTTATACCACAAGATACACTCCTTGGGCGTTTTGACCTCTCTGAGGGCACTGAGCCACCCCCGAGGAAAGACAAGTTCTTCCACTTACTTTTTACCTTTGATGGGGAATTAGTCCAACCTTGACTATAGTCCTCCGCAAAGGCTTCTCCAGGACCGATTCACAAATAAATGCCTCAGCTTTGTGACATATCTCTAGAGTACTACATCTATCACGTATGCTCATTGGACATCCCCTTTGTGCTCAGTAGTCTCTCTCTATAGAGCTTCATTTTCAGCTCAAAATGACCAAATAGGAGGTAAAGAAAACCTTTGTGGCACCCGAGAAGACCCTGATGGAATTATTCCCTTCATCCTAGCAACTTCCATCTTCAAAGGATCATTTTCCTTTTGGATCAATTCTCCTACTTTGCTCACATCGTCCCTCGCCGACATTTTAGCCCTAAAACCATTCATCTCCTCTTGCACTGAGGCACAGACATCTTTCATAACCTAAAATTCATCCTTCAACTTGGATACCAACTTAGACTGATCTTTATATTAATTGTTTCTGATACGCAGGTATTTAGAGGGTTTAATGCATGCCTTGTGAGCCTTTACACTGATGTTTGGCCCAGAATCCTCCCTAATCGGGAGTCGAGAGGAATATAATTATCTAAGTCAATGTAGTATAATAAACAAAGAAGATAGTAGATTTTACAAACATTAGTAACAGGAAGAAGTAGAAATGCCAACATGAGCAAACAAAATGTTTTCATTAATAACAAGTGGGGCAAGAGCTAATACAATTTTTAGAGAATTACAACACATTGCTGACAATAAAAATATATACTGAGAAACAAAAGGAAAAAGATCCTACAATTAATAGGGCTACACCTCAATAGGCGGGTCGACCAGAGGCACCTCGGTACCCACAGGATTAGGGCCCGACATGTGTTGGTCGAACAAATCAGATTATGTAGGGACCCTGACAACTCCTAGGGTCTGGTCCTAACTATTCTTAAAGGCCAACTTCCAAACGTAGTCTATTTGACACTCAATGTCATCGTAATATGATTCCCAACCTTCATTATATCCACCATTCCTAGCGATCTTGGCCTCTCCCCCCAATTTTTCGACCATTCAGAGTAGGTCCTTATTCCCATCAACAATCTTTAGCTTATTGACGATCACCAAATTATAGGTTGATTGGAGATCGGACAACTCCTTCGCTGACTTCTCCTGAAGAACAGCCAAAGCTTATTTCGTCTCCTATTTAAATGCAGCTTGGCAGTGACTAAGGCCTAGTCAGACTTCTTCAGAACCTCTTTAATCTCAACATTATTCCTCCATTGGTCTACTAGACCATGAAGTAATGTGGTAAAATAAGAAAAAAATTATAAAAAAAGGAGAAACATAGATTAATATACAAAAATGGGGAAATAATCTACGTAGAGCTTAGAGAAAATGGGGTGCGTACAAAATCAATCCCTTAAGCGGACTTGGGGGATAACTGATTAAGCCCCATCCTCATCGACCGCTCGCGATCTACAATGAGCACTGCCCCATCCAACACTTTGGGAGCAAAAGGGTGGTGTCAGCTACATTGGACCCCTTAGTAATCAAAAGAGGGGAAGGCACAAAAGGGGCCTTCAAGGTTTGTGCCTTCTTCCTCTCTTCCTCTTTTTTTCTCTCTTTATCTTTTCTTTTCTCTCTCTCTCTCTCTCTCTCTCTCTTATTTTCTCACCTTCCTTCTTTTTCTTCTTCTCTACCTCACTCTCCTTCCTTTTGGCTCCTAGTTTAGAACCACCAGTTGTAAGAGAGTCCGTCTCATATCTCTTTAGGGACTTTATCTGATCAAAGAGAACTTCTTGATCATCATCTGGAAGAATTGAACACCTTATTTAGGGTGGATCCATACCCTCTTCCTCGCTGTGTTCCTCTACACTTTCTCCTTCAAACTCTTCTTTTTCATTTTATCTTTCATCCTCTCCATCCTCTTCATTACTTCCTTCTTTTTCTTCCTCTTTTTTTCTAAATCCCTGGTCCAGATGAACCACCAACCACTTTTTCAAGAAGTTTTAAGTAACGGATTCTATCCACTGGTCGAGTAATAAAGGTTCTAGTTGTGTTATTGTATTCTCGAAAATAGGCTACCGAACGAGGATGCTCACCGTCAGAAAGACTGTCCCTAATCTTCTAAGCCTTTAATATATTAGCAACCCTCAGCTCGCTAGAAGTAAGTTCTTGGTTTTTATCAAGAGATGCAAAATAGATAAAGAAAATGAAGTCATAAAATCAAACAAAGGACGGGTAAAGTATTTAATAAGAGAAAGTCTCACCAACCTATGTATTCCTTCCCAAAGGTAGGGATCTGAGGTCCCCTGTACTTTATACCCTCAGGTTAGGGAGGATATTGCCAATTCCTAGCAATGAAGCCTTGGCTTCAGTAATCGTAATACGAATAGGGTTGGTTCCCGACCAAGAACCAATCAACACTTCTTGTCTTCAAGTATAAGATACTCTCACTAGTATGCAACCAAACATAACAGTAAAAAATTTCATCCAGTCCTAGGTTGGTCCCATACAATTTGTTTATTCTATGGACACCATTTACCTTTTTCTGGACATTTGGAGAACATTGAGCAGGGAGAATATCAAAATACTTGAAGAATATTAGAAAAAGAGGGTAGAGGGAAAATTTAAACCCCCCTATGAGATTATGAGGGTATGAATCCAATGTCTATCTTATAAAGAACAAACATCTCTAAGAATGGGAGCACATTTAATGTCTACCCTATCGGGAATAACGTAGCATTTCCTAAATTCTGCTACAATTCTAGCAGCAAGAAAAGCCGTAGAAAATGACTTTGAATAAGAGGAGAAGGTCAAAAGAACTTACAAGTAAGAGTGACTAAAGAAAGATCTCGATACGAAGTAATGGTCAAGAATAGAAGCTTGGAGATGAAGTTTGCATGCTAATATTCCCAACAGTGAAATGATGATTGATTTGCACACGACTGAAGTTTGAAATGTCTTAAATGATTCGTTACAGTTTCCTAGGAAGGTCTCGACGTTACATTTCCTCCTCTGGACCAGTGCACCCTCAGTAATCCTCTTTACAAACATTCCATGACATTTTTTTATACTATTCCAAGCCCAGGGGCTTCGACTTATTTTAAATATATTGGCCCAAATTATCAGCTCAATGATTTTAGGGGCAATTGTGGGGGCATATTAAAAGCCCAATCTTCTAGCCAACGAGAATAGCACGCAAGATGGACTCCACAACCCTACTTTTGGATACTTATTAGTTTATCCGTGTATTTAAGATAGACTTAAATGCATGGGAATAGGCACAAATCAGTTACAAAAAAATCTCGGGGAGATATTTAGGGATCCTTTTGTGCTATCTAACAAGATGGTTGAGTTACCTATGTAATTTAATCACTTATCTCACAATACTATGGATTGTAAACCCTGTCCCGGGACAAAGGAACATAATCTTGAGGATTATGAGACAATATAATATAAGAGTAACCTCCGTTGACTTAGGCAAGTTGTTGAACCACGTACATTGTTGTTGTGTGTATGATTTTTACTTTCTGTGCTTTATGATTCTTTTGTGGAATTCTATTGTTATAATTCATGAACTCATATGTATTAGTACATGTAATTCCTATTTTGAGATTTTTTTAATTAAGTCCTATTAACTATTAAACCATTATTTAAGTTCTATTTTTAAAGGTTCATTGAAATATTATGGACTCCATGGATCTTGTTAGATAAATATATGGATTGCATTTTCTTGAGAACACGATAAATTTTACTATCTGTGTAATATTAACACAGTAAATGTTACTGTTTGTGAAAATGTCATAGATATAAAACTATTTCATTTTCTGATACATGCAGTAAAGTTTACTTTCTTTGTAATTTCTTTTCTTTGAAATTTTATAGGCTTCATAGATCTTGTTTGATAGATATCAATGAATAAATTACAAAAATAATAATTTTCAAAAAATGGATTTGTCAATAAAAAGTTATGGCCATTTGAAGATTAAAAATAAGATGAAAAAAATTCAACCACTTACGTAACTTCCCCCTAAAAGTTGTCGACGATTAGTTTTAAACGAGTAAAATTGTGAAAAAAAGTCCCAAAAAATTAGGAATAGGACTTATTTAATAGTTGAAAAGTCAATTGGATTTAATTAGGAAAACTCTATTCTCACCAACCTATATATAAAAAACCCTATTTTAATTATAAGCAATATAATTTCTGAAATAGAATGATAAATTAAAATTATCAAACAATAAATAAGTTTTTACATTTTAATTCTTCACTCGTAGAGTAATCTATGTCATAACCACATCTATATTATACTCCTAACACAATAGTATTAGAGGTTTTAATATGATTTAATGCTCATGAAAGTTACTCAAATACCAACTTCTACTCCACTCTCTTTCTCCATTTCCAATCCATCATTTTATTTTGCTTAATTTACTCTTTTGTTTCAAATCGTTTTGTCTCCCATCTAATCCAATATATATTCACTCAATTAATATAAGATTCCAACTCCAAAGATGAACACCCGTTAACATTCGTTCATTCATTTATATCTCCTATCTATCAAATGAAGGGTTTTCATAAAAGAATATGAATAATGTCTCTCTATGTTTCCTTGTATCTATACAAGAATTACACAACATGTTCCCATCTGTCTCCCACTCAGAGAACCTTCATCATTTGTCTAAATCTTCTTTCTCTTTAATTTTTCTACAATCTTCTTGAACATCTTTTTTTTTCAGGTACTTTCTCATTGATTATAATTTGGAAGGGAAAATTTTAGACCCATTTTACTTATACCTCTCTCAATAGGTGAGTTTGGGATTTTTGGTAGATTTTAATTTCAATTGGAATGTTTTGGTTGTAGTAAGATCTTGAAACTCTTAAAAAAGTACCGAACATTTAATCTGTTATGCAATTATAATATATCAAATATATGACAAATAATAATATAAAACCATAGGAATTTGGAATTTTTGTTTTGGAGATAAGGACTCCTCATTTCTAACCTTATATATGAATTTGAGTATTATTTTATTCATGGAAGACTGAGATGGAAGTTCCAATTACACCATTTAGAATTCAACGTAAATTATATAATTTTGAAAAAAAATAATGGCTAGAATGCATGTCAAACCGATATATAACTTTAATACCCAGAACATAAAGTAGTCTAACTTTGGTTGCTCTCATCAACCATTTATAGTTAGTTTTATTGTTTCACAAATCTAAATAACCTTTTTGTTACTATTTTGTTTCACAAATTCAAATTTGTACCTACAAAGGTTTTTGTTTTAATTCGTACTGAAGAAGGTAATCTCTCCCTTTGTGAGTGTAAGCATCTTTACACAGGTGGTTTTCAGGTGGTTGATAACATGTATAAGTTTTGTTTGGTTAAAACATTTTAGGGTTGGGTTGAAAGTTGCAAACTCAAATTCTAAAATTTAGCCATTAGTTGAAATTTGTTCTTTTAATATTATGAGTTTTCCCCAAATCAAATCCAATCAAATTCTTTGGGCTGTTTGTTTTGTCTAACTGGACTAGTAGTGTTTGAGTAGTTTATGGGTTAGCCCAATTTTTTGTTGGTAGTATATATGTTTTTAAGCCAAGTACTTTTCTAATATATTTACATTTTATCAAAAAAAGAAGTTATTTGAGGAATTGCAGCTCAACACAAGGATTCACAAGTAAATGATCTCTTTGAATTGTAATTTTTTTTTTTATCTCGACTTATCATTGGGTCTCACATTGTTATCCACATTTTTTCACGTCGATAATGAACATATGGCTAACAATTATTGTTTATGCTCTTGATTAAATATTAGCTATTTGGTGTATATGTGAACACCGAAATTATTGGGTTTTGTAGAACACCAATTGGATCCATTTGATCGACCATGCATTATAAACTACATAATCAATGCCTCTATTCTCTACTATCATCAAGAGTCATCTCTGATTGGGGACTATTTACAACTTATAATCTGCATTTTGTTTCCACAGCACTGTTGATGTGCCTATAGACAGTGTGTCTAAACAAAACATTTAAATTTACAACTATTTGTGTATCTGAATTGTCTCATTTCTTTTGGATAATTTTTCTTCATTTAAAACAAATATTTCTTTAAAATGCATGTGTGTTATCCATTCATGTATGTATTGTATTCGTTATTCTGAATATGTTCTATTTAGTGTGATTGTTTTTATATGTTAAATACATTGAAAAAATTGGATTAGTTTGAGACTGTCGATGCTTGATCTTTTTTAACAATTTATAAGCCATTATTTTGACAATTTTATGCCTAAAGCCTTCGACCGAACATGATTCAAAATGATATAATTTGTAAATTTTGGATCAAATTCGGATTGTATCACTCTTTCATGACAAGATTGTCACCCCTAATTTTGAATAATTATTTTTACTCGTGCAATATAAAGGATAATATACTTACAAATTCTATCAATTATTATCGCAATATATTATTAGGATCTTTTTAAATAAATTTTTTGTATTCTTTCTATAAAAGACCCGCGCATCACACGGGTTACATGCTAGCTCGTTTTTAATGATTTTAGATAACTGCTTAATTGTTGCAGTTATGGGCAAGCATACATATTGTAAACCTTTACAAACCTCACTATGTACATCTTGTAAACCTTACTTCTCATACACTCTTCACCCATTCGTTTATTTTCCCTCTGATCTTGGAGTATTTAAAATTCTCCACGCGATAAAGAATAGATCATTATATTATACACATAACATTAAAATACAAGGACTGGATAAAATTTAATGGAATGTTAGAATACTCATAAAATTGAAAAACAATGTTTATAATAGACTCTATACAGTGAAGATGAGTGATGTAAGTCGGAGTCCATGTATTCGGGTTGCCCGACCAAAAATCGACATCACTCACTTGGACACATTGTAATAACTCTTCTCAAATATCTTCTTCAAATAATTGCAAGAATGTGGTAGACCCATATTAAGTCTATATTTACCTAATCATGGAGACATTATTTAATAACCACTGGAATATCTTCCTTATGACCTAGAAAAATTTAGCCACATTGGATTGAAACACTTCAATTTTTTTCTAGAATACAAGTTAGAACATGGTCGATCCCATTCGGCATATTGCTCTCACAATAAATATTTCAAAAATAAATATGTATTATACTTGATATAAAAAAGGTTTTGAACATATTGTCCAACAAGGAGAATAAAAAAATACAATTCAACAAGGATGTGTTGCTAAAATGCTCCATTATGCAGCATGATTAGACTTCTTTTGTGGGCATGATTAGACTGCTTTGATTTGCATGCCCCTTTAAATCGCATAAAATATTGTCATAAGTAACTAGATAAGCATCAAATTTCTATTTTTTGGGCATACTCTTAAGCACTTGTACTATGGTTCATTCGATCTAGTTGCGGATAAGTGGACTTTGTTGTGGGAGCCATCGCGTCATCGCTCTTCGAGGGTGGTGACCCCTGACGGTTATGTAAGTAAAATGACTTTTGACATTCCCTTTTTGGTGGTTTTACTTTTTTCTTGAATTTTGATAAGGTTTTCTTCTCTTACAGTCTGATGTTTCTTTGTCGACCATGCATGCCCGCAGGACGACGGGGCTTAAGGATGTCTGGGGTTTTCTCTTCGTAACGCCGAAGATGCATTTCTACGGATTGAGTCTCATCTGATACTGTCACAGTCGTTCGAAGAACTTTCGAAGAGCGATAACATGACCTTATCTAGTCTTGGATTTGATAATCATATCATCCACATAGACCTGAACCTCTTTGTTAATGAAATCATGCAGGATGGTTGTGGAAGCCCTCTGGTAGGTATCCCCAGCGTTCTTGAGATGAAACGGCATGACAGTGTAGCAAAAGGTTCCGCATGGGGTGATGAATGTAGTTTTTTCTTGGTGGTCTAGGTGCATTTTGATTTGGTTGTATCCAACAAACCCATCGAGGAATGACTTGAAATCATGACTGGCTGTGTTGTCCACGATCATGTCGATATTGGGTAAAGGATAATCATCCTTTGGAGAGGCTTTGTTCAAGTCCCGATAGTCTACACACATAAGAAATTTCCCTCCTGATTTCGGCACAAGCACTATATTGGCTAGCCATGTAGGATATTCGATCACATGAATGAAACCTACGTTTAAATGTTTGACCACCTCTTCTTTGACCTTGAGCGACCATTCGGTGCAGAGCTTTTTCAACTTTTGTTTGACCGGCTTATAATCTGGGAGAGTGGGAATCTCATGCTTAGCTATTTCTGGATAAATGCGAGGCATATCGTCATAAACCCAAGCGAAGAAATCCACGAATTCTTTTTCCAATTCTTCGAGTTGTGCATGCTCATGCTTGTCGAGGGTATCTTCTATCCTAATCTCGCACAATTGGCTACTAGAACCGATGTTAACAACACCAGTCTCTTCTTAATTAATTTGAACGCAGTTATGTTGTTTATTATTAACCTTATTTAGATCAGTTAAGAATTGTTCATTTGCAAAATCATCATCATCAAAAGTTTGATTACATCAAAATTTAATATAAGGCACAACAAGATACTCAAAATCTTCATTTATTTCATTGATAGGAAAAATTGCATTAAGAACCCCGTCAAAAGAGGACTCGATTACATTTGAGAAATGATGGACAACATAAGAAGAAAAGGGGTAAACATTAGGATTATGTGAGATTTTAGCAGGTATAACTGGCGCAACATGCTAGTTGAGGAGAGGTGTATCAACAGCTTTAATCTCTTGGGATGGATCTAGTGATGTAGTGCCTGAATAAACCATGCAGAGTGTCAGTCCTAGTGTGTGTAAATTGAAGGAATCTTTGGAGTCACTTTCCTTAGTCTCTTTGGTATCTTTGATGAGCGGTTGTACTTGGTGTTGGGAACCTTCGGCCCACGGGTAGCTATCTTGGAAAACGATCTCCATTCTACGCTTCATCTTCTTGGTTGTATGGTCATACCATGGTTCAGGAAATCTATAAAAGGGGAAGTATTCGCCCTCTTTTATGAATCATCCATTCAAGGAGTCACCTGGGATAGCGTGGATGCAGTCTAGTCCTCTCTTTGGTCGAGATTTGCGGATCATTCGGAGCTCTTGTTCTGACTATTGCTACCCCAAACAACAAGGATGGAAATCTTTCTTCAGTTTAATTGGCTCAAGTATACCTTGTTGTCTTTGTCCTAGCCCCTGTCCGATCATAAAGTACATGTTTCGGAACATCTGAATCACGTTGACATTGCTATGAGGGTCGTATTATGGACAACCCATTTCTTTGATGTTATCCCCTGCCGGCAGTAGAAGTGGTTCAACTCGGAATCCTGATAGGAGCATATTATTTGACCTGTGATGTATCTCAAGGATTGGACTGCTGGTACTTGCACCATCGGCATTGTCGTCATCGTCCAAGATCGTAATGACCCGTTCATCGGCGAAGAACTTTAATTTCTGATGGAGTGAGGAAGATTCGCCCTTGATACCGTGGAGCCAATGTTGTCTTAGTAATAAGTTGAAATAAGTTGGGATGTTAATAACTTGGAATTCGACGATATGGTTTATAGGGCCATCCCCTATAATAAGATTAATGGATCCCATCACCTCCCGACGGGTATTATCGTAGGCACGCATAGCAGTGGAGGTTGGAGCGAGGTTGCTTTCTTTCAGTCCTAAACATTTGAAGGCTCTTAGTGGGCAGATATTCAAGGTGGATCCATTGTCGACAAGAGAGAGTGGTACAACCTTCCCCATAACTTCGATGGAGATGTTGAGTGCATGATTATGGTTTGGCCGAATCTTAGTGATTTCTTCTTCAGAAAATGATAGCATTCGGGTAGAGGTCAAGGATCCGACCAAATTTACCGCTTCTTCTGGTGTGGTTGAAGGAAGAACTATGGGTCCAGTGACCAACTTGATTAAAGCATTTATGTGTAGCAGAGAAGACATGAAAATCCCCTTAGAGTGATGTTAGATTGAGTTTTATTCAGTTGATCGAGGATCTTGCTCTCCTCTTTAAGTCATCTCTGGCATAGGAAGGTTTTCCACACCCTTTCCCTTGTCATTGGCTGGTAGTGAGTTTGGGATCTGGTAATGCCTCCCTAATCTGGTTATGTGATTTATTAAAGAAGGGAAAAACATGAATCCCATTTCCTCATCGATCTCGGGTTGTTTTTCCACCTTGTTTATTTCTCCGAGGAGTTATTCAAATGATATCATTCCACACATGTCAGCTACCAGGACAGTTTTCTCAAAAGCTTATTCTTCATTTGAATCTCCAAATTCTTCACCCCATCTAGTGGCAATAATTCTGTCTTTCCATGTAAAGTCGATGCATTCCATAACTTCAACGACTTCTTCATACATGCCATCCCATTCTGTGGGGATGTGTAAGGGTGAAAGGACCAAGCGCCCATGTAGCTTCAGAGCATCAAGTAACTGAGTCATACTGCAAATGTTGTTGGTTTCCCGGAATAATTCTACCATGATTTGGATGACATCTTCCAGGCTGACTTCATCGATTATTACTACCCAACTATATGACTCTCGGGCCCATTTTCGTGCTTCCAAGAATAGTGTACTGAACCTCTGGCAATCAATGGACATCTTTAAGGGAAATTGCAGGCCAAACTCTAGGAGTTGGTTTGACAATTCCATGCCTCTATTTTCAGAACAAGTACGGACAACGATGCATGCTCTGGTAAAGAGTAACAGTGCCAGATTAGCGAGGCTGGCAGGGTGTAGGATGAAATATGGAAAATTTTGGAGAGGTTTGGGAGAGTGTATGGGTGTGATTTGAGCTGAGGGATCAAATTTTGGGTTCTCTTCTAGGAATATGGAAATTGCATGATTTTGAAGTGGGTTGTGAGTAGTGTTTTGCTTAGGATTGGCTGGTGGGGTGATGGTACCCCGATCAATTGGACCTTGGATTATGTTTTGGAGGTGAAAGCATTGGTCGGTGGTATGGCCAGCAGTTTGGTGAAAGGCTCAATAGGCATCTGCCTTGAAGTTTCTTAGGAGTGAATTTGGCAATAGACGGGGATCCAAAGGTTCGATAAGGTTTCGTCTTAACAAGGCTTGATAAACTTTGGAGAGGGGAGCATGGATCTAGGTGTATTTTTTTCTGATTGGGACTGGGCGGCTTTATAGAGCCCATGATATGGTTGGTTGAGAGATGTTGTTGATGGTTGAGACTATAGTACTAGCAGGTTAGTCATATTTTCTGGGGGTGAACTGTCCGGACACCTTCTTCGGTTCGACATATGTTTTATCAAGGCCTTCCTCGATTTCTACTCCTGCTTCTCTGAGAGCTCATAAATGGGGATACTATTATCCTCCCATCGTTGCTCAGACATGGGGTAAGAAGTTCTTCTTCACTATGCTAACTTGTTCTTACTCGTAAGGCCGATTGGTCCTGGTAGATACTTTTTCCCTCCATCGGGCTATGAATTTACTAACTGATTATTCAGGGTTCTATTTGAGCATCTCTAAATCACGACGAGTGACCTCAAGCTATTCATTTTATTTGTACTGCGACATGAATTCCCGAGCTACATCCTCCTAGCTATGAATTCTGGACTCTTTGAGAGACAAAACCCACCGGGGGCAATATCCTTCAAAGTGTGCTGAAGCAATTGGGCCATCACTTCTTCAGAAGTCCCTAGTAGAGTCATGGAATGGTGATAAGTTTGGAGATGAACAATTGGGGGTTCACTTCCTCCGAATTTCTTGATATTCGGCATGTTGAACTTCTCGGGTAACCTCGCTTTAGGATAAGGAGACATGTGGGTGTAGTCCATGTAATTTCTTGAGATTCTGACTTGGTCAAACTTCTTGTTGAGCATCTTGAGGTCTTCTTTGACTTTGCTCATCTCTTCTTCCTTCAGATGAATGATCATTGGCAAGTTAGACCTATGTTAGGGAAGGTTCGACATCGGAAGCTAGGCAGACAGAGGCCCATTATCAAGAGGGGCACGTGGAGCGTTATGATACTCTTAGGGAACCCATATGGGCTTGGGTGGATCCATAGCACGAGGGAATAGGGCCTTGGGTTCCTGAGGAATGGGAACCTGATTTCGTTGAATCTCTCAGACCTCAGTTTGGAGGTTGTCAATCTTAGACATAAGATGAGCTAGGACTGCCGTCAAATCCGGATGCACAATAGGTACTTGATCTGTGTTCTCCATGGAAAGTAGATGGATTCCGAACTCAGAAGGAGTAATAGGGGAATGGACAAATACCAAAGCCAATAAGGATCCAGGTAAAGGGATTGCGATCGACGTGAGAAGGCACAAAAATTGGATTAATTTTTGAGAAAAAAAGGGATGAAAATATTTTTGACATTTTTTTTCTTTTTTCTTTTTGAGATTGGAAGACAAAATATTTTTAGCTTTTTGATAAAGAGAGGAAAAAAATTGGATTTTTTTATAAAGAAAAGAGAAATGGTCTCAGCATGATTATTGCAATTATTATGTTTTCACTTGCATTAATTCTCCTAAATGCAAAATGAAATGCCGAATGGGACCCGGGCCTGAAAAAATTGGGTTTGTAATATATGCAAAGCTATGGCTGGACTTGTGACCAGACTCACGGATAGGGTCCTATTTTAAAAATGCATGGAAATTCGAGCGACAGGCCGACCCAGAATTTTAGCAGAGTTGTCCTAGGCTCGACACCTATATGCGGGTATGTTGTTGGTTGTGTGAATCAGAAAGGGTTCCCCCATTTGGCGTGACTTCCATGATATACGTCTTACTCCTACGGGCAATCGGTACTTGTGTACAAGCCATATTATATACCTGAGTGTACGTGAGTTACCTCACCATATACCTCATGGGGACGATACGTGTGAGAGAGAATTCAATATACTCGATGTACATGAACGAGTTCCCTACAATATACCTCATGTCATGACTTCGGTCAAGCGGTACGATGTGGGGGAACCGTTCGATATACGTTGAAGGTACTTGGCTAATGGAAGGTTAGAGTCATATCCCTTAGGCTAACTGTGCCATGCCGGACCAGCGCCCATCATGAAGTTACCCTCCAATTACTGGGTAAAAATTAGGTCAATAACAATGCTATTTGGTTATGTCGTGTGAATCATGCATGATTCTCTTATTAGTATCTTATGAGAATGCCTTTCTTGATTATGCCAAACAAGGAGCAAAGTACAAGTACCAATGGTACACCAAGTATGGATGGGTGATGCATGCAACATGTGGATATATGTGACCCTAGGTGCACGTGGTGCGAAGAGTACATGGAGAATTTTCTACAAGTGTGTGAATATAAGCATAAGCATGGGGTACACATGAGTAATAAAGGGGAATATTCAAATACGGGGAAAGTATAAACAAACATAACAGTCATGTAAATAGAGTATAGCCCTCATAAATCCCCCGCAGAGTTGCCACTGTGGGAATCCCGGATCCTAGCGATGGGCGGGCGGCGTGAGGGTGGATCCTAGGTCCCGCGCGTCCCTCTCGGGAGCGCTTCGATAGTCATCATTTGGGTGAGGTGAAAAACGTAGAGAGATAGAGTCCCCAATCTATTTTACTGAAAATAGACAAAAGAAAGGGAGTCATCCCGAAGGACAGCATCAAAAGACATACTGATGCATACGAAAGCAAAATGATTCGAAAAGGGTCCGGAGGCTAAGTTACGAAATGGGAAGGTGTTAGGCACCCATTCCGCACTTTCGGTCTCTCATGGGTTTTTGTTATTTTCCTTTATTTTCCTCATTATATGTGTGCATGTGTATATATAGTGGAGATAGGAATCATCGACTTGCACGATGGAAGAGGTAAAGCGAGGCATCCGTAGGAAGGTATAAATATATTAGAAAATAGGATTTACGTGATTATCCTTGTGTTGACCGTTATGATGGAATGCTAACGTATGTGGAATAATACGCCACTAAGAACAAATATATGTATATATATATATATATATATATATATATATATATATATATATATATATATATATATATATATATATATATAATAGAGAGTGGAGTTCAGAGAAAATATAAAATGAGAGAAAAAGTAAAAATAGGACTCAAGTCTTGGGTTTTACTCCGAGATGCCTATGTAGCCTATAGAGGCATCAAACTCCTTATAATTTTCTTGAAAAACGAGGGGTGAGGTTTATCCCATAAATCCAACCGGGGGATTCTCTTATTTGTGTGTGTGTAGAAAAAGTGTTTTAGTTGTGAGAAAAGTGTAAGAAAAGTATGAGAATTTATGTTTGGAATTTATGAGAAGACCCTCTTTTTCTTATTTTTTGGATTTTTTTTATATGAAAATAAAATAAAAAGTATATTAGGATGTGTGAGATAATATAATTAAAGTGCTAAGTAATAAAATAAGTTATTGCGAATTTATGAGAATTTAAGGAGAGAGTTGAGAAAATTAGAACTTCTTGAAGATCTTAAGCTTGGTTTTGAATGTTGGAGAGCAACCCTTAGACTTGGATGATGATGGAGGGTAGTTAATTCACCAAGTTTGATGAAAAGGATGATGAAAAGTGAAGGTTGGAAAGGGATTTAGGTGTGGAAATCACGCTGACTTCGAGAAAGTTTTTCTGGATTTGCTGAGAGTGATATATATAAGATGTGGGCTCCCCTTGTAAGTGATGACAGGCCTCCTTTTTATAGGCCCAGGTCATTACCGATCAGCATAGCCCTATTCCTACCAATCGGCATGTGTGTTTAGGCACACTACCGATAGGCAGGGTCTGGGACCTGTCGTTTGGCAGTGTCTTTCAGGCCTTTTCAGAAAATGGGTCGTAGAACGCAAACCGCTGATCAAAATCATGCATGGGGTGGAACATTGGGTAGGTAATTCAGAGACTTAGAAATTCCTTTGGACTACTCTCGGGTTCAGGAGTTAACTTTGGGTCAAATGTGGCTCCAAAGCAATCGTCGGTCCATTGGATGGGGAATCGTCGCACGCAAACGGATCATTCGTCCTCGTGGTAAGTCCGAATCATGCACGGGGCGAACCGTTGGAAAGTTTAGGAGATTTACTTCTACATTCCAAAGAGTTTTATTTGGTTCAAGGAGTTGACTTCAATCAACCAAGCCCTGGAAGCATTTGGTGACCTTTCGAAGTAAAATGGATCGTTCGTTCATACCATAAGTCAGAATCATGCACGGGACGGACCTTTGGAAAGGGGTTTTAGTGACCTTTGAAGATTCATTCAGTCTCGATCGATTTGAAGACTTTGACTAGGTCCAACAGATCCCGGGAGCGCCCGGTGCCCTTCTGATTAAGTTTCGGGGGAAAACAGGTCGTTCGTACGCATCGTAAGTCAAAATCGTGCACAGGACAGACCGTTAGAACGGTCTTTCAGTGCCCTTGGAAGATTCATTCAGTCTCGGTCGAGTTGAAGACTTTGAATTTTGGTCAAACGGAGGCTGGGAGTGCTCGATGGCTTCTAGGTCAGTACTCGAGGTATGACCTGGGTTTATAATGATGAAGGGAGGTTCTAGGGACCTAAGGAGAGTTTAGGGGATAAGAGAATGGGGTTTCTACAAGGACTACTGGGAAATAATTCTAGGGTTTGATACGTGTGTTATGACAACGGTTAGATGGGTTCGGGTGACACGAATCAGGAGTGCAAGTGAGTGAACACTTAATTATATGATTGGTAAGTCAGTTCGGACTTTAGGATTAGTTAGACTAGTAGACTTTGAGATTTCAGTATCTAGTCATATATATATATATATATATATATATAGGGTTACCTACATATTTGTATATGTGTGTTTGATGTGTATTTATTTGAACATACCTGCTCAGTAGTGCTATTGTTGTGAGGTTATGCGTAGTGGGTTGTCTATCTTGGCATTGATTAGAAGGTGATGGATTGATTCCCCAAGTTATAGTACTGTTGCATGACCACTACCCATGTGTGAGGATATCTGTTGGTTTACAGACCGATTGGGTGCGATATGGTATAGTTGAGATCCTTGGATGTATGTTTATGACCACCTCCATTTGTTTGCGATTATGTTTGGGTCTTATGGTGAGATTTTGATCCGGTGGCCCAGTTGTGGTTCGTGGTATACCTGGATCATGATAGCACAAGATGAATGTATCCGGGAGGTCCATGCTCTGTGGATACGGCTTATACGTATATAGCGAGTGATAGATATGTATGTGTATATGACATGTTGTGTGTATATATATTCTATCACGAGTTAAGCTATGTTATTACATTGTCTGTATATTTATTAATAGCACGTGTGTCTCTATGTTACTAAATATGAACATATACCTAGCGAGGGTGGTATGTAGTTAGCTAATGGTGATTATTAGCGGGACAGTCTTGGATAACGATTATTGTATTAGTTAGACTGGGTATTATAATTAGGATAATAAAATGATTTTTTAGGTGCGCACTCTAGATGAGAGATGAGGCTTCATCATGTGAGTGCAATCGGTAAATTAATTGTTAAAGTAATAAACTATGTGTTTTATTTATTTAATTCTTTTAAATAATTGCAAAATATTCTCAACATTTCGAGCTTTGACCCAGAGGAAAATCTATTTTCTTATTTTTCTTAAAACCCCATGTGTGAAGCAGTAACAAGGACAACAAAGATAGACCGTAATGACGTTGAAAACAGTAGTAGTAGTTATGGATGCTATAAGATTTTTTTATCCGCCTCAGCTTCGTTTGATCTAGACAGGACACTATTTCCTTTCATTATTTTTTCTCTTGGGCTAGTTCAACTGGACATTACATTTATGTCAGATATACATATTCATTTATTAGTTTATATTTTCGTTGGATAGTTACTTATTGTGGGTGATGATTTATTTGATTCCCATTTATTTATTTATGCATATTATTTATTTTGTTCATTTACGTGTATGGTTTTATTCTTTTATATTTATATTTCCTTTTGTGAGAGTCATGCTGAGAATAAAATCATAATGAATTCCTATTTTATTTTAATAAAGGATTGGCCACCTGGCATTAGAATAGGTAGAGTGTCACAAAATATTCAAAGATAAAAGAATTTTTGTAATAATTACGAATACTTTGTTTTAAAATAGCCATTTATGATCATCACACATATTAATCCACCACCATGAAGCTTTCCATATAAATATAGTTAGCTCCCATTAAATTATACCACCCCACACACATATTGTCCCTCTAAATGAATTTGAACATGAAAGACTGGTTGACCTTTAAGCATCTTGTAGTTAAGAACTTGTGGCATAGTGGAGTAAGATGAAGTCACCATTTCACTATCAAAAGGAGTTAATTCTATACTATGAATGCATCAAATCCATAAAATTTTGAATAAAATTAAAAAAGTAAAAGCTTGACTGATTTGTAATGAACCCAATAAGCCGATACCAATTAGAGCCTTCGATAAAACTACGAAATAAGTAACTATATATATATATATATATATACCCATGACTTTTTTTACTAATTAATTTCTGTGTGCTTTATATTGTTAATTTGATTCGGGGAAATTAAATTGGAATTTAGTAAATAATAATTAACTAGATAAAGTTATAATAAAGTTATTATTTACTTGTTTGCGATAGGTAAATAGTTATATGATTTATTACATGTCACGTATAAGTGATAGTGACCGTTAACTGTTATATGTCGACAGGGTGTTACATCGGCGAATTGGTATAATTTATTGGCAACGCGTATGGTACACATGTGTCGGGGCCGATTAATGAAAAAGTAGCATATTTGGAGTTGAGTGACTAAGATGACCTTATAGAGTGCACCAATGATCTGGGAAGGTCTAAATTGATGAGAATTGGTACCGGGGTGTTATGTTTGGGTTTCGAGAGCTTTATAGACATAAATGGACCCATACAAGGTTAAGAGGGTCATTTTATACTTAGGGATGAGAAGAAAAATGGGATTAGGTTTATTAGGAGAATATTAAAGGGATTGGGGAAGGTGGATGGGATCCCACCTTTCATATTCTATGCAAGAGATTGAGAGAGAGGGCCCTATAGAAGAGAAAAAGAGGAAATAAGAGGAAACTTGAAGAGGAGAAGAAAGAGGATTCAACCCGACATCAAATTCATAGAAGACTTCAAATTTTGATACAACAAGGCGAGTAGTTACTTGCTTTATATCATAATTTTATTGTCAATAATTACTTTCTTGGTTTAAAAATAGAAATTGGAGATTTAGAGTATGAAAGATTATAACTTAATGAATTGATGTAAAACCTAAATGAAAAAAGGATGAATGATCTTAAACTAAGGAGTAATTAGGATTGCTTACAGTTGTAATTAGAAATAAAATTTGGGATTTTAAAGGAAGAATATGTAGATTTTAGATAAAAGACTGAATCTTCAAAAATAATTTTGATTAAGGATGTGTGATCTTGAATTTATAGGGGTTACCATGAGAGGAATGTACACACAAGGATGGGAACGTGTTTTCTTATTTACAATTGGGTTATAGTTCCTGATATTTTTTGTAGGAAGAACCCTAAAAATGAAATTGAATTTTTAGGGATAAATCCCTCCTAGGAAAAATTCTACAAATTTGGTTTTTGTAATCTAATTTGAACCTCATTTGAACGACTTGTCATTTTTGTTCGAACGAGATGGTATTTCATTCGAACAACTCATGGGTTTGGGTCAAGTTTGGATTATGGATTTGTTCTAGGGATTTTTATGAACTCAAGCGAGCATGTGGGAGATTATCCATGTGATTAGATATTTAACTAAATATAGCTTACTGTTTCTATTTATTATCTGGAAATTTAGTAACTAACGAGGGTGCTCAGGTAGGGGATAAGGTAAATTATTAATCGGGAAGTGGTTCCAACTTTAGGATTTAGGTGAACCATGAATGGTGGGATATGTGTACGAGTTTGGTACTTATTATGTATACATATTAAAGTGATTTATGTATTCCACTTTTTTATTTAAACATACCTTCTCGGTATTTCTATCGTAAGAGGTTGTGTATCGTTGGCAGTCTACCCTAGTGTTGACCAACGGGTTTTGGGTTGATTCCCTAGGTTATAAGAATTTTGAATGACCAATTTCAATGTGCGAGGAAAAATGTTGGTTTCTAGTCTGATTGGGTGCGGTGTGGTATGGTTGGAACCCCTAGATGTATGAGTATGATCGCCCCTATTGTATGTGTATCCATTTGGGATTGGTGGTGAGATTTAGACCCGATGGCTCGGTGTGAGGCTTGATGTCTAGGCCTGATAGCACACGAGGGATGTTTCTGTAAGATCCAAGCTCTGGGGATAAGGTGATATGTATATAGCGACTGATATATATATATATATATATATATATATATATATATATATATATATATATATATATATATATATATATATATATATATATATATACTAGCGAAATTCCCGTGCTGAAGGCACGGTAAAAATTTCCAAAGTACGTGATCGTAAAAGGATGAAAAATTCTAAAGTACGTAGTTGGTAAATGGAAAAAATTTCATTCTCCAATGCAAGTCATGCTAAGTTGTGTATAATTTAAGTTAAATTTTTTTTCTTATAAGATATAATTGTGAATAATTTTATAAATTTAGAGAAAATTGCCTCTATTTATAGGACTATCCACCTAGTTTAAGAAAATAAAGTAATCCAACAATAGTACTAATAGTCTACATTGGAATCCCAATAATAATGAACCATTTTTCACTTGTTGCACGTATACCATTGCTCTCAATACGAGCATTTTTCAACATCTTGCAAGATCAAGTAACTTCATGAATTTGCTAGCGTCGAATATTATATGAGCACTGGTGAACAGTGGCTCAATTGGCAGAACTAAGAGTGGATGAATAGATATGCAATATAAAAGTTACAATGAACATGCCATGATTATGTAATTAATAAAAATGGAAAAGAAAAATAAACTAAAAGATATAACCAAAATAATAACTAGTATCTTTATCTACTTGAGTTATATCACAATATTTGTAGCAATTATTGGAGCGAATATATAATAGGACATGCTTTTAGCCTACAACATGCCTCATGTACGCCACTCTAGTCATTTTATTACTTTCAAAACATTACAACCAAATAATAAAGGAGTATATTAGAACTTTTGAAAAATTAATAAAACTTTCAATGGATAAAATGATGAAACATGTCTCTTTACATAATATCAACATCAAATGTGAAAAATAAAAGCAGGGCATGGGAGATCTATGATAATTCTACTGATGGAAGGATTCATATGTTGCAATGTTTGGCCTTGAGTCCAATTCTTCCACAAAACCTGAGGTCATCTCCATGAAATATTTCATCTTTAGTTGTTTCCATTCCTCAAATTTCCATTCCCAATATAAGTTTGGATCAGTATTTTTTCTCCAAATATAAGCATAAGCATGTAACTTCTTAAAACTCGCCATCATAGAAACATCAACAATCCTCTTCTCATACTCATAGTCCTCATCATTGATGTATGAAGACCTTATTTTTGTCTTCATCTCATAAACCTATTGTATTAATTCAAATAATGGTAACAAAAAAGAATATAAACACTAAAAACAGCTAGTTGAAAACTGCTATTTATTATAGGAAAACTGATATACCTAGCTGAAAACATCAATCGAAGGTCTTGAATCACATGGAAACCATTATTTACCTGATAACATCAATCAAATGTCTCCTATTGGAGCAGTTTCCCATGAGAGTGAAATTAAAAAGGTTCTGAAAAAAATTGAAACCTACTTCTAAAAAAAATAGAGCAGGATCTCCTATGTGGTTTCCAACACCTTTATGTTTAATAGATTGATGAGAAACATGGCTACAAATAACTGAGGCAAATAAATTATTCAATGGTGGATCCGGAGTATAAAGCCCCTAGAATAACATAAGTAATGTGGTGAAGATATATTACAACAACACATATCAATGCATATGCAAATTTGCATGGTCGTAATCACCATTTAATAATTTCCTTTCATGTTGAGAAAACAAAATCTAGTACAATTTTAAAAGAATTTTACCCAAACTAATCATTTACAACTTGTTCTCCTACACTTTGATCCACTTGACCCTACCCTATCCTATAAGTATCTCCAAACAATATTGTATTGTAAAATGAAAAAATTAACATAAAGATAGAGTATGAATAAACTATAGTAAAAGTTGAATCACTACAAACATATTTGCTCCCCTGGGTTGATCGATAGATCGTTCAGTACTCGTCTTCTCCAGCCCACTGTCGGCCATGGACGAGCCCTAAATCTTTTATTCTCAATCTACACCCGTACCCAATTACAATTAACGTATCCTCCATATAAGAAAAGGGTCTAAACATCCTAAAGACCTTAATTCATCATCGAATTCCATCAATTCCAACGTTTTTCGGATTTCGGTTTTATCCGGGTTTCAAATCTCCAATACGAATTTCATTCATATTATAAAAAATTAACCATCGATTCTTACTGGTTTTAACATACGGTTCATTCCTCTAAATTCTAGAATCCTAAAAATAATAAAGTTCACCCTTAATCCCATTAAATTATATCAATTTCCAAAAACCCAATTTTAATTATGGTTACACACCCAAAACGAATTTTCATATACACACACCATGATATGAATTGATTATCATCAATTTAGAAATCACAACAGTTAACTACTTGCCTGGAATTGTTCGTAGGGTCTAATCCGTTGGTGTAGTCCCTTAATTTGGCTCTAATAATCCCCAACTGGCTCTTGATTTTCTTTCCCCCAATTCCCTCTCAAACCCTAGGTTTAGAATTTGTGTTTACTTCCGTTTAACAATTCCCAAAAACACTTACTCCTATTTTTGGCCACGTGGGCCTAATTAAAATGGCACGAAACTCCCCGTGTGGGCCCGACTGTGCCCAAGAATGTTTCGAGACCCAATTTCTACCCCCGAGTACTCTTTTCTGGCTATCTCGACCCATCCAGACTCAACCGCGCCCTCAGACTTGCCATCCAAAATACTTTTTGACATTCTCCAATTTTGACCACAAAATGCGACACACGAGATTTCGAACAATTAAACTTATAAATAATTCGGCTCACTCAAATAAATTCTCCAACTCATGAATATAAGTTTATCCAATTTAAATATTTTTATATCTCCCAAGATAATCAAATATTTAAATCCTCTAAATTACGGGGTGTTACAGTTTCATAAGAGGTTCCCAAGTGGGGCCTCGACCACTGAGGTTCCTATGGAAGACTCTGCTTTTGAGCTCGAGAAAGCACTTGACTATTCTTATGGCTAGAAATTTTTGTCTACTTCTAGAGAGTATGTCCTTGTTTTCTAGAGGCATCCGCAAAGTATTAATTCAAATGTCTCTATGAGAGTCCCAAATGAGGATGAAAGAGTATTTGATGGATGATAGGGTGAAGTTGTCGTCTACGATGAAATGTTTAGGGTCACCTTTTACCTTCCATTCCATCCCTCTATTTGAGCCATCTTGGACATTACGGTTCATGCTCCCTCCCAACTGGAGCCAAACTCATGGAGGATTATACTCGGCTTTATCTTCCTCTGGATGTTGAAGTACGAGGACGAGCCTTCAATTGGAGTCTTCAAGTCTTGTTATAACATTTTTTTTCGATAAAAGCCCAGTCTGGTTACTACCATTTGGAGGAAAGAAAGCCCGAAAAGAAAATTATCCAAGTCAAGAAGACCTCTAATCACCATTGGAAGTTGAGATAATCTTTTATCTTTGAGGCCTCAAAATTCACAGTTAACGTTGTACGTGCTGAGAAAGTCGAGGGTTCCCCATACTTGGGCCAACCCTTCCATGTTTGCTAAGTTAGACCCAAGTCTCATCATTGACAACAACGAGAGTTAACTTCCTAAGATTCTAAAGGAAGGATGTGGGTCTACCTGAGTTTGAGGATTTAATGAACACTTCCTTCCTAAAGTCGTCTGGTCTAGGGGTTGATTCCCTGAACCACTTGTGTAAGTTCTTTTAGCTTTTCTTTTAAATTTACAATTGTGATCTCATCACTACATGTATGTGATCTGTTCTAATCATCATCTTTTATATTTGTTGTAGATCGGCCTCCTAACACTCCATATCATATTTGGAATATTATGACTCCCAACCTCTAAGCTACCCTAGGCCGAAAGGGTAAACAACCTACCAACACTGGTGGCAAGAAGATGACCAACATTGGTCCGAGCCATGATGAGTCCGAGAAAAATAGTAAGGAACTATTTTGATGGTGTAAACCTCCCCCACCACGGGTAAATGATAATGAGAACCTAGATACATGATGAGTGGTCGGCGTCCTTTACTTCCCAAGCTTCTAATGAAGCTATCGTACCAGATTGATTTTCCCATATCAAGGCGAGCGGAGACTCCATCATTCTAAGTGGTCAAAGATCTAAGTCGTCCCTTATTTCCTTTACCTCATCCTCTAATAAATGCTTCATATAGTCAATGGAGGCATTTCATGTCTTCAATTTCAAAGTCCATCATCTGGCCCAGGTAATTATCTTAGTGGACCTTACTTTAATAATGTCTGATTTTTTTAATCCCTTATCTCATCTCATATTCACCCTTGTAATGTATTTTTTCAATCCATGTGCACCTTTGTTTACACTATAAAGTGGGTATACGAGAAGCTTCCCTAAGTTCGAGAGGTTGAAAGGGCCATTTAAGATGAGAAGTACCGAAAGAGAAGGTGAAGATCATGACGGACGACCATAAAAAAGGCCTCACTGACTTAAATATGGAACATAACAATGCTCTTGGAGCTCTGAGGAAAGAGAAGAATGACATTTTTATTGCCCTATCAACCCAGCGTGCGACTGATGTAACTGAGGTCGTCAAAAGCCCAAGGATGAGGCTACCTCTTCTCAGGCCAATAGGAAGGCCTAGGATAAATTTGTGGTGTCCTACGAAAACTCTGAGGAGTATGGTGACTTTGGTTACCAATTATTGAAAAGAGGTGCCAAGATGGCCTATCGATAGGCCATTTTGAAATTTCCCAAGGTTATTTCCTCTATCTAGTTGGATATAGAGACTCTTGACTTGTCAGATCCTATCCTTCAAGATGCCTTAGTCAAGGTCGAAGTAGTCTCTGGGAGCGCAGTTGAAACAGTTGATATTGCTGCTGCTGGCACCGGGGAAGAGGCTTCCGGGATAAGAGCTGTATAGGCGGTTGGCCATAATGAGGCAGATGTTTAGGGTGGTCGCATGTGACCCATACCCTCTTCCTTTTGTACTTTATATTTTGAAAATTTTGTAAACATTCTATAGTATAAACATTTCTCATCAATGAAGATCTGTTTTGCCAAGCTTTTTGTCCATCTTTACTATAAGCTCTCGTACCTTTATAGATTGTTGGGACGACATATAATTAAGTGCATTAAAAAATATTCAAATTAATGATGTTTTAAATAATCATAATATAATGATTTCTAATGTGAGACCACAAAACTAATTATTCAAATTCCAAGTCCATTCTCATCTCAGCCGAGGGAGATAACCAAATAAATAATTTTTAATTAGAGACCCCAAATTAATGATGTTAATTCTCAGGAGACTCGTCTAAGCTGAAAGAGATAACTAAATTAATGATTTTTAATTAGAGACCACCAAATGATGTAAATTCTCAAGTCTAATCTTGTCTCAGCCGAGGGAGAAAACCAAATAAACAGTTTTTAATTACATACCACCAAATAGATGATGTTAATTCTCAAGTCTACTCTCGTTTCAATCGAGATAGATAACCAAATAAATGATTTTTAATTAGAGACCACCAAATCAACGATGTTAATTATCAAGTCCCCTCTCATCATTTTCAGAAGTGTACAGATGAGTTTCATCTCTACATAGACTTCAGTCTTCTCCAATAGATGGACTAAATATAAGGCCACCATGTCAATGATGCTTGAAACAACCATAATAAAATGATTTTTGATTGGATTTTTTTTGTTTTTCAAGAGCTTAGTGATCTTGTCACACCATTCCCCCCTCTCGGTGTTACTAGGAGTTCATGGATGATATGAACCTCACATGGTCTATTGTACTATTGAAAGTGAGTGAAGACTGATTCACCAAATGAATGATGTCATTTAGCTTAAGATAATTCAAACCATGCATCGAATAATTGGATAGAAAAATATGAGGAAACACTTATGCTTTTGTCATTCATTACTTTGAGGTATTAAAAATACAAAGAGGATGAAATACACATATGATGAAAAATAAACTATATACAAGTCTATTGATAATACTTATTCAAGTCGTCTCAATTCTATGGGTTAGAAAAAGGTTCGCCCTATGAGTTCTCCAGCCGATAGGTCAATACTTATGTCAATGGGGAGTACCTTCCCTTCTCCAATATTATGTCCTAAAATTGAACATTTGTTTGAATATTTCATTTTAGGAGCGGAGACAACTAAACCATTAGTTTTAACAACATCTTTAAAAATCTTTAAATGTTTAAAGTGTTGGTCAATTGAGTTAGAGAAGATAAGGATATCATCAATATACACAATTGAAAAATCAGAAAAAGGATTAAAAATATCTTTCATGATATTTTGAAATTCAAAAGGGGCGTTCTTAAGCCCAAAAGGCAAAACATTCCATTGGTAATGGCCAAAAGGGACCACACAAGCAGTTTTATACCGATCTTGAGGCGCAATTTGGCAACCCGGTTACGCGACAAGTTACCAGTATATCGCAACCAGATTTCTAATTCTCCTGATTATTATCATTTAAATTAGGTTTTCAATATGAATAGTAATCATTTAAACTAGGATTTTAATATGAATAGTGCTTATTTAGATTAATATTCTGATGTGAATAGTAAAATACTATTCACGCCGGTGAATAGTAATCTTACTCATGCCGGAGCAGAGTAACATTACTATTACAACGACATATCTCAGATCATCTGTATTACTAACCTAAATACTAACACACAGATTAGCCAATCATGGCTCTGATACTAAGAAGTAATTAATATTTCCGCTTAATTGTTGATCCTTTACTTGTTGGTATCATTTAACTAGCGAATTTCGATTTAAATAGTAATTTCATTTAGATTCAGAATCTTGATTTGCATATTGTTTTATTTAAATAAATATTTTGATTTGTATAATGTTTTCCTATTCCAGATCATAGGGTTATTACTATCCTAAATATTAACATCTGTGCAATGGATTCACACACCATTGATACACACACAACACAAGAGTTCACGAAGAACTCTTCTTTAATTGAGTTTGATGTTCAGAAGGATCTGAACAGATGGACTATTCCTAAAGTCCATCCTAAAGTTATATACAACACTAACTGGTATAACATTCGTAGCAAGTATGCTCTTAAGACTATGGAACAAACCCTTAGTCTGGACGAGCAAGATAAGAGTATCGAGCTCTTTAAACGGGATGATCTTTTAAGTCATATAAAGGATAAAAATTATCACTTTATTCATGTTGGTTTAATTCAAATTGCTTTTAAACCCTTGACCCTTTCTGGGATGAACGCCTGTCTCCAAGCTACACTTCGTGATGGAAGATGTACTAATTTTAGACAATCTTGGATGGGAGCTATTGAAACTAGTTTATGTAATGGACCAGTTTATTTTGATGTGTTTCCAAATATAACTTTGTCTTTAACTGATATGCACCTTTGTAAATGTTTGAGTTTTAGGGTCCAAACGAAAGGTTATAATTTTCTTCCGGGATCGGAAACTGTTGGGATTATTTATAGAATTCATTACAAGGTAATGAATACTAAGGCTCCCAATATTAAGTAATTGAGTCCTTTTGGTAAAACTGTGTTAATTGACACACATCTTATAGATTCTAATGTTCACACACCTAGAACTATATTGGTCATGTCACCAATGTCTAGAAAGGGGTCGTCTTCTGGATTCTGGGATTCTTCGGCCAGACAAAAGAAAGGATTATCCTTTTGAGCAGAAGCCATTGATGCATCATCATCATCATCATCAGAAGGGAGATGAATGGGATTCCGATTGAGTGTATCGGAGCTAAAACTGGTTTTAGCAGGAACACTAAGTGCAATTCCATCACTACCAAAAGCAGTCCTGAACTGGGTCTGGGTGTACTCCATGTCTTTTTGCAAGATCTCTTGCTCAGTCGCTTTGGGAAACTGCTTCTTCAGTGCAGTTTTCAAATCCATAATTGGATTAGGTGCATGCATCATCTGTTCTGCAAGGGGCGGTGATTCTTTGTGGATCTGCCAGTATCCAGATTTTAAATCAAATTTGGAAAAAATGGTGGCAGAATGAAGCCTATCTAATAAATCCTTTTTATTAGGATCCATCACTACCAAAAGCAGTCCTGAACTGGGTCTGGGTGTACTCCATGGCTTTTTGCAAGATCTCTTGCTCAGTCGCTTTGGGAAACTGCTTCTTGAGTGCAGTTTTCAAATCCATAATTGGATTAGGTGCAGGCATCATCTGTTCTACAGGGGGCGGTGATTCTTTGTGGATCTGCCAGTATCCAGATTTTAAATCGAATTTGGAAAAAATGGTGGCAGAATGAAGCCTATCTAATAAATCCTTTTTGATCTCTTTGAGATGGGACATAAATTCTGTTTTAGTTTTGTACTTAATAGTTTCCGAAACCTCTTTAGCAGATTTCTTCTTGCTGAAAGGTTTAAGAGGGGGAGCATTCTCCTCCCTGTTCTTTGCACTCTGGCGGAGGAACTCAACATAATCCTGTATCAGAGGATATTGATCATCATTCACGATGACCTTTTCTTTTTCAGGCTTGCGAGAATACCCGCTGCCTCTGCCACGCCCATGAGAGGGGCCACTCATCGGTCCTGCAAAAACTCTCTAGTTAAAAAATCGGTCGTCTCAATTCTATGGGTTAGAAAAAGGTTCGCCCTATGAGTTCTCCAGCCGATAGGTCCTCTGGACAATCTCTTCAGTAAACTTGTATGAGCCATCCCAATTAGGGTGCAACTTCTTTGGATTCTGCCAAACCTTTTTTAAAACTAAGCCCCCCATCGCTATCGTCCCTGCTTTGACCCTCCTATTACAAAACTTGGCCGTCCTTTGCTGATATGCCACTTGTCTAACCTCGGTGCCTGTAACACCCCGCGCAAAATGCGATGCACTACTACGATGAAACCTAAACTAAATCCTCAACAATTATTTTAAAGAATATATATTCCACAAAATAAATACAATGAATCCAGAATTTACACTTCCAAAGAAATTACAATTGATTCAACTCGAAAATAATTATAAGCTCTCCAATAAATCACACTTCCAATCTATTTAAAAATAATAAAAGTCCTCCAAACTTCAAGCTCTAAAATCCTCCAAATAATCCTTAGCATCCAAATCCATGCTAACCTGCCGCTAAAACAAAAATACGAGGAAGTACACAATATGAAAAGAATAGATTCTCAAAAGAGTGTAACACCTCGTATTTTTTACGATTAAATAATTTTGTGATTTATTATTTTTATGGGAATAAGTATGCGATAAATTATTTTTGTTGGATTAATTAAATTAAAATGTGAGAAATTAATTTATTATTAATCCGGATTAAAATAATTATTAAATAGTGTGCCAAGGGTTAATACTTATTGTTGTGAACAATTGAATATTACTGTGTGCTATGTAATATGGAATTATGATATTTGATAAATTGTCGGAAGTAAGAAATATAGCAGTTTGGTAATTTAAGTCTAACACACGTGTGAGTCGTGTCGGGACTAATTCAATGGAATAAAAAGATAATTTATTTTTAGTAACTCGTATGTTCATTTCGAGTGCTCCGTTGAGTCCTAAAGGGTCGAGATAGTCAAAATAGTATACCCGGGTGTTTAGTTTGGGTCCCGGGGCGATTTTAGGCCTAACTGGCACCCCGAGAGGGCATTATGGTAAATTGTATTTTAGCGCTAAATTAATGGACGAAAATTGGGATTAATTATATCAGATAAGGAAAGTCCATTAGGGTTAAGAAGTGACAGGAAGTTAGAACGGCCATGGAGGGTGTGAGGGAAAACCAAATTCCAAGAGAAAAGGGTCGAATCATCCTCACCTTGCACAACCGTGACCATCAATGCGTAGATCAAGTAGAGAGGAACGCGTACATACCAACATCACCAACAGATCAGACCGTCATATTCGAGGCAAGTGTTTATTACTTTCTTTCTTTTAGCAATAATCATGCCCATGTTAGTATAGGTGGATTTAATTATGATTTATATGTTAGTTGGGTGAAAATTAGAGATTTAAATTATGATTAAGGATTGGATTAATTAGTGGTTGGAATTCCTTCTTGTATGTAGAGGATTAATCACGGAATTTGATTATATATTAACGAACGAATCTGGGTTGATTAGGTTCTTTAATTGGAATTTTGGAAACTAGGGTTCATGTAAATTAATTTGGGGGTTTTATGTAATTATGATGATTAATGATGAATTAAGGATCCTAAGATGATAGAAATGATCTGTAACCTGTTAGGGGTTGATGGATATTGATGATGAGTTGTTGGGAATTGAATCTTAGAGGTTTTTAGGTTTAGAAATGGTGAAAAACGCAGAAGTTTGTTGAAGAAGACGAACAGTGTAATCTCACGCAATCTCGCGCGAAGTGGTTCAAACGAGATGCGGATCTCGCGCAAAGTGGTTCGAATGACAGTGGAAGTCGTTCGAACGACATGTTTTCTGGTTGGAATGACATTTCTTCTGGTTCGAAAGACATGTCATTCTTATTCAAACCACAGGGTGAATTTCTGGAAATTTGCTTAGAGCCCAGTTTGGAGTTTATTGGTTTATTGGAGTGAGAGAAACTACCAAATAGTAAATTCAAATAAGAAGGAATTTTGGGAAAAGTATGTGGGAATTAATACTTTAATTATTTCGGTATAGAGAGAAGGTACCTTGGAGATTACGAGAGAAATCGTAATCTAATTATTTATACTATACGTAGTAATGAGATTAAAATACGTATGGGGATTATATATGTAGGTTGGAGAAAATACCTATAAATTATAATAGGATGTGAGTTTGCCTATTATGTGATATTATTATTAAGAGCACTAATGGGTGCTAACCCGGGGGTGCAAGAACCTTATAGCTAAGAGCACTATTGAGTGGTAACTCGGGGGTGCAAAAACTCTACTATTAAGTGTACTAATGGGTGATAACCCGGGGGTACAAAGATTATTATTGTTTAGCGCACTAATGGGTGATAAATCAGGGGTGCTGGATTAATATTGATAGGTGCATTAATGGGTGCTAACCCGGGGATGCAAGATTCTATTGTTAGGCGCACTAATGGGTGATAACCCGGGGGTGCTGAATTATAATTGATAGGTGCATTAATGGGTGCTAACCATGGGATGCATGATTTCCAAAATATGTGCACTAATGGGTCTTAGTCGGGGGTGCAGGATTTGTATATATATATTTATATATGTGTAGGGATGATGTGACTATATATATATATATATATGGACTTGTGAATATTGTTACTATGTGAAATTTGTAGACTTGGTAATAATAATAATTATTAAATTGCACCAAGTGGTCTTAACCTAAGGGTGTAGGGTTAGTGTATATATATAGGGATGATGAGACTATATATATGTATGAGTGTACTTGGGTAACTTTCTACTTTGTGAGACTGGTAGATAAAATGAAAATGAGAAGTAAAATGATCTTAGTGAATAAAAGAATAACCATTTAAACGGTGAATAATGAAATTTAGTATGTGAGATAACGATTTGAATAGCATATTGTATGGGCGATACGAAAATACTGCTACAGAGCATAGTTAGTATTAATATGGTTTCTGACTAGTTAGACTGGAAGGTATAACTAGGGGGAGATTATATGTACATAAGGCGTGCACAATAGACGAGAGGTGAGAAACTCATGTGAGAGTTCGATAACTAACTTGCATATAAGACTTGTTTTAAGAACCAGTTTTAAATACTTGCTAAATCATTTTTACACATCGGGCCCTGACCCGTTTCTTGTATCTCTTCTCTCTTTTGCTATATATATGTATTATATCTGGTGCTCAGCCACAAAAGTATCATATTTAGAGATTTGGATTGCTTGACGTGCTGCAGATGTAGGTCCTTGCAGCAGACGCGTCTATCCTTTCCATTCAGTTTCATCTAGACTTGTTGTTTAGGGTATATGTTTCCCACTTCTATTTATTTCATCAGAGATATTGTATTCAGTTTATTGTATGGTTTGGATTTTTAGACTGAGAGGTTTTATCCAGTCTTATTTATTTCAGTACTTGATTCACGTTCAATATTTATTTACATTCATATGTGTGGTGAATGTTTTATATTTTAAGATGGAAAGAAATGGATTTACTTGGTTTTATTAAAATTGGAAATGTTTTGACACCTAGCTTAATTTGATAGTAGGTGATTAATATGTTAAAAAGTTTTTCAATAGTGATGCTGAGAATGAACCAACAAAATACCCTGTTTTAAATTGGTACAGGACTGATCACCCTATATTTAATTGGTCAGGGTGTCACAGGTGGTATCATAGCATCAGGTTCTAGTGTCCTTAGGATATGTACGACTTATTACGTTTCATCGTATCGTTCTTTGATGTTGAGCCTTATGATAGGATTATTATGTCCCCCTTACGTATGCGACTTACGTTCTCATGCTACGAATTATAATGGATGTGACTCATTATACAAAATTCAATGTGATTCGAGCACCGAACATTTTATAACGACCAGTGAGGTCCGTTAGAAGAATTGCGGGAGGAGAAGCTTAACAGAAGACATAGAACAATCAGGTAAGAGTGACTGTGATAAAAATCACAATGAGAATTACTTAAGTAAGAGATAGTAAGATTGTCACTCGAGAACTGTGGGTTCCCAGGACACAGTCATAGATAACGGTGGAGTGAATTTAGGGCCACCTAGCATAGTCGATAAAGGGGAAATCAGAGGGAATCGTTTGAAAACCCATCGGTGAAGATGCAAAAAAGAAAATGAGAAAGTGTAACAGACCAGCGGAGGTAGAAAATTCGAAGGCAATTGTGTAGAGTGGGGCATGACATAACCCATAATTAAATTTAGAGTTAAAAGCCATAGCTCTTAGGAGCATCATCTAGTGATTAGAGGCAATCACCATATATGAAGAAGTGTGTTTGAAATTTAGAGAGAAATTTGAGTAAGATTTGACTGTGAAGTATTCCATTCGATGTGGTAACAAGTGCGAGTGAAATTTTGATGTTTAGCACAATGAGTAAGATAGAAACGATCGTGAGAGAAAGGTCGAATTTCATAATGAACTTCGTACCTAACAGAAGGGCATAAATTATCCAAAGGGTCTATAGTTGATAAAGGACCTGTGAGTAGAATACAAGTATGGATGAGAAATCCAGTAAGGATGACTAATGTTGATGTCGTCAAGGTTATACGATGACTAGTTATTGCGTTCTTTCCAGAAAAAGTAAGCCAGGAAGGTTAGAGAATCTGTCTGAAGGGCAGAATTGAACATAACGGGGTTAGTGAAACCCCACGTGAGAGTATACCCAATAGGGAACTCAGCTAGATGATTTTAAGTGATTAACTTCAAGAGGACGATGAATTCAATCAAGCTGTAGCGGCCAACCATTTTTATGAATAGCTAGCATATCCAAAGCGATAATGGAAGAATAATAGTGAGTTGAGGCTGTCGATCCGAGAGAAGGACATTCCCAAAATGGTTCATGGGACGAGTGATGGGGAAATAGTTTGTGAATTTTTCCTTATGTGAAGGAAGTAGAACTATAAGTGTTGAGTGTGTCCATAATTGAGAAGTGAGACCGAAGAGATTAGAAATGGTAAATCGTGCCAGTTAGGCATAACGACTGGAGGAGCGAAACTTCTAGTGAAAGAAATTGGGGTTAAAAGAATTAGACCCAAGAAATTTATAACCCGAGAGTGATGGGTTCAGTCTGGATAAGTAGAGTCTTCGTTAATAGAAGCATACAGTATGACAGGGTCTACGGGACCCTGGATGTAAACAGGAGTTGTATAAAGCTATAATTGAGGCCTGGAGAGTTTGGGCCAACGTTTTAATAATGGGCGGGAAATCCACATGATGGAATAAATTATCCACGATGAAGAGGACAACCATAGGATGAAATCTTAGGATGTATGACGATTGGAGATGTTCATGGGTCGTGACGGAAGCCATGTGCTGAGACCCTGTGATCGGGCGATACTGGTGAGGTTTTGCTTCTTCCTTGTGAGTAAAGGATAGATTCTAGTGACATGGGTGTACCACAACTTTTATCTAAATTGGAAACCCTAAACTTTGTGTGCGGGTCGAGTTTAGTGGGAACGTTAGTTTTAACAGTCTTGTTACAAACATATTTCTCGTTGTTAGCAGGGAATTTTGATGATTGCTCGTGAGGGAACCGAGCAGGCCCTAAGAATGTGTTTTGTTACTATAATTTACTACTGCAGTGAGTCAAATTTAGTAGAGTTTATTATTCTAATGTGTAGTGATTAATTACCATATGGTTAAACGATAGTAAATATGTAGTGTTATGACTGTCATGCCGGATACTCCAGGAGGAGTGATCTTAGTTTTGTGCGGCGCCACCTGAAATAGGGTTGGGCCCAGATATGAGTATATATGAAACTTTCATGGTAATATAGACCTCAGCGAGTATAGTGTCTAATTAAATGTGATTTCCGAGCATAGGAATTTATTTGTCTGTTAAGACTTAGAATACATTGTGTTCTTCTCGAGCGGTAAGATATAGCTCGTTATATATTTATAGCGCCAAGTACTTGGGATTGTTAGGGCACTATGCTTCATGTTACATTTTTAGAGACACGAGAGTGGACGAGTAAACTTTTATGTCACAATACGTAGATTGTGGGAAAGTACATAGTAGGGACGGAAGGCCTTGCGGACCTCAACAACCGACTAGGTTAGATAGTAGTGTATCGAGGGGGTTCCTTGTTTGGATTTCACTTTGCGAGACATCCCACACATGAAAGTATCGAACGTTGGGAGTTGGAGAGAAGTTTTGTCGATAGTACATAAGTTTGTATGTTGGTTATTATACCTATAGGAGAATATATTTGAGAGTTGATAATTCTTTTATAATTTAAGGCCAATAAAGTAGCCTGGCCTTAGTATTTTTCGGAATAGATGAATGATTCCATTGAAGGATTGATTAAGTTTTGACTAGTGGGGTGGTTGAGTGTACCCCTACCACATCAGCATACCGAGTGTGCAAGAATTGAGGTAAGAAAATTTTATGTCTTTTGTATAATGATGCGCGAGGCATAGGGTGTATGGGAGCCCTCGGTGATTGAATCTGGTAGTGGATTATGATTAGCATGTGAATTCGATAACATGTAGTCGGGTAAGGCGAAGCTTATTCGTGAAGTTTTGTCAGAGACTTACGTTTCAAGATAAATTGAAATTTATTCAAGAAAGACAAGATGCGTCAGAATAAAAACAACAGTGGTGATGGGTTTAATGTTGAGTAACCTTCAAAGTTAGTCTGCAGTGGGTCGGCTAACTGTTAAAAAAAAGGGCGGACAATTCGAAACCGGTAGGGGCTTCTTCCACTCGAGACTGGAAGAGTATCCCCAAGGATCTTCTCATGTAGCTGAGATGGGGAGATTATAGGTACTAAGATGCGATTGAGTACGACCTATTACCCACAGAGGGATGGGTAAGGACAAGCCGTCTAATCGGATGCGGGAGAGAAAATTTTATATGAACCCTGAGATCTTAGAGGAGGGCGGGAGCAGTACCTTCCACTAGTGGAGTCCGTGTCCAAATAATTCCTATAAGTTCACGTTCAGGCAGAGTGCTAGTAGAAGTATGGCATGGTAAACTTTGTTGTTGTCTTACTTGATAGTTAAAGGTGAGGGTCCAATTATGATTACAAATGTCGAAGAATAATCGATATTATCGTATATATTGTGTGTGAAATATATACTGCACAACCAATTCACTTGTATGAACGAAACGAGACGAAGTCGTATCTATATAAAAAGAGGATAGATCTACTAAGTGCAAATAGTAGAAGGCTTGATAGTGAATATCTAAAATAATGTTAAAGTAGTGAAACCTAAATAGTAAGGCTTGGGGAGAAGCCTACATGAAAGGGTAACCTGGAGTTTAAAGCAAAAACATGTGAGGTGATCATTATTAAGGGTATTCGATAACGTACTATATGGGTGGTACGTAGTATCTTACTTGTGAGCGTCGGGATGCGATGCGCAATATTTTTACAGCGTTGTCTGTACGTGGTATACTTTTTCCGAATTTCGGGACGAAATTCTGCTGTAAGGGGGGAAGTATGTAGCACCCCATATTTTTTATGATTTAAATAATTATGTGATTTATTATTATTATGGGAATAAGTATGCGATTAATTATTGTTGTTGGATTAATTAAATTAAAATGTGAGAAATTAATTTGTTATTAATCTGGATTAAAATAATTATTAACTAGCGTGCCAAGGGTTAATACTTATTATTGTGAACTATGGAATATTACTGTGTGAGTCGTGTCGGGACTAATTGAATGGAATAAAAAGAGAATTTATTTTTAGTAACTCGTATGGTCATTTCGAGTGCGCCGTTGAGTCCGGAAGGGTCGAGATAGTCAAAATAGTATACCCGGGTGTTTAGTTTGGGTCCCGGGGCGATTTTAGGCCTAACTGGCACCTCGAGAGGGCATTATGGTAAATTGTATTTTTGGGCTAAATTAATGGACGAAAATTGGGATTAATTATATCATCTAAGGAAAATCCATTAGGGTTAAGAAGTGATCGAAAGTTAGAACGGCCATGGAGGGTGTGAGGGAGAACCAAATTCCAAGAGAAAAGGGTCGAATCATCCTCACCTAGCACAACCGTGACCACCAACGCGTAGATCAAGAAGAGAGGAACGCATACATAACAACATCACCAATGGATCAGACCTTCATATTCAAGGAAAGTGTTTATTACTTGCTTTCTTTTAGCAATAATCATTCTCATGTTAGTATAGGTGGATTTAATCATGATTTATATGTTAATTGGGTGAAAATTGGAGATTTAAATTATGATTAAGTATTGGTTTAATTAGTGGTTGGAATTCCTTCATGTATGTAGAGAATTAATCACGGAATTTGATTATATATTGATGAACGAATCTTGGTTGATTCGGTTCTTTAATTGGAATTTTGGAAACTAGCGTTCATGTAAATTAATTTGGGGGTTTTATGTAATTATGATGATTAATGATGAATTAAGGATCCTAAGATGATAGAAATGATCTGTAACCTGTTAGGGGTTGATGGGTATTGATGATGAGTTGTTGGGAATGAATCTTAGAGGTTTTTAGGTTTAAAAATGGGGAAAAATGTTGAAGTTTGGTGAAGAAGACGAACAGTGTAATCTCGCGCGATCTCGCGTGAAGTTGTTCAAACTAGACGGGGATCTTGCGCGAAGTGCTTCGAATGACATTGGAAGTTGTTCGAACGACATGTCTTCTGGTTCGAATGACATTTCTTCTACTTCGAACGACATGTCTTCTGGTTCGAACGACATGTCATTCTGGTTCAAACCACATGTCATTCTAGTTCAAACCACAGGGTGAATTTCTGGGAATTTGCTTAGAGCCCAGTTTGGAGTTTATTGGTTTATTGGAGTGAGAGAAACTACCAAATAGTAAATTCAAATAAGAAGGAATTTTGGGAAAAGTATGTGGGAATTAATACTTTAATTATTTCAGTATAGAGAGAAGGTACCTTGGAGATTATGAAAGAAATAGTAATCTAATTATTTATACTATACGTAGTAATGATGTTAAAATACGTATGGGGAGCATATATGTAGGTTGGAGAAAATACCTATAAATTATAATAGGATGTGTTTATGCCTATTATGTGATATTATTATTAAGAGCACTAATGGGTGATAACTCGGGGGTGCAAGAACCTTATAGCTAAGAGCACTAATGAGTGATAACTTGGGGGTGCAGAAACTCTATTATTAAGTGTACTAATGAGCGATAACCCGGGGGTACAAAGATGATTATTATTTGGCGCACTAATGGGTGATAAACTGGGGGTGGTGGATTAATATTGATAGGTGCATTAATTGGTGCTAACACGGGGAGGCAAGATTCTATTGTTAGGAGAACTAATGGATGATAACCCGGGGGTGCTGAATTATTATTGATATGTGCATTAATGGGTGCTAACCCGGGGATGTATGATTTCTAGAATATGTGCACTAATGGGTCTTAGCCGGGGTGAAGGATTAGTATATATATATATATGTGTAGGGATGATGTGACTATATATATATATATATATATATATATATATATATATATATATATATATATATATATATGGACTTGTGGATATTGCTACTCTGTGAAATTTGTAGACTTGGTAATAATAATAATTATTACATTGCACCAAGCGATCTTACCCTAAGGGTGCAGGATTAGTGTATATATATAGGGATGATGAGACTATATATATGTATGAGTGTACTTGGGTAACTTTCTACTTTGTGAGACTAGTAGATAAAATGAAAATGAGAAATAAAATGATCTTAGTGAATAACAGATTAACCATTTAAACGGTGAATAACGAACTTAAGTATGTGAGATAAACTATCTGAATAGCGTATTATATGGGCGATACGGGAATACTACTACTAAGCATAGTTAGTATTAGTATGGTTTCTGACTAGTTAGACTGGGATGTATAACTAGGGGGAGATTAGATGTATGTTAGGCGTGCACAATAGACAAGAGGTGAGAAACTCATGTGAGAGTTCGATAACTAACATGCGTATAAGACTTGTTTTAAGAACCAATTTTAAATAAATGAGGAACAAATGACTACTCTAGAGAGATTGTAGGAGCATATTGCGTAAACCCCATACCATAAAATTATCACAAGAAACTCATAAGATTTTTCCTCAATATTCTGATCATACCACTGCGTTCCTCGGGCGAAAATAATAACTTGAGGGAACACCAAATAAGTCTTCAAATCATGGGTTGAATATTGGAGAAAAATCTTATGAGTTTATTGTGATCATTTTAAGGTACATAGTTTATGAAATATGCTCCTTGAATCTCTCGAGAGTAGTCATTTGTTCCTCATTTATTTGTACTAATATTGTTGATATCATGACATTTATTGGAATCTAAAATATTGATTCGATTAAGATATTTTATTTGTTTATGGGCATGGTTTCATAAGATTTTTATATGGCACGGAGAATGGTCACCCGCCAATGGTCCAATAGATATGATGAGGCTTTACGACACTTAGTTGAGGTGAGGTGAATCCCGCTGACCTATTGATGTGATATTGAAAAATGAAATTGGTATAATGCTCGGATGTTGCATTGAACTTGAATTTAGATTTGTATTGTTGCATTTATTCACCGCTATTCTTTTGAGAATCTATTCTTCTCATATTGTGTACTTCCCCAAAATTTTCTTTTAGTGGATTTTTAGCGTGGATTTGGATGCTAAGGATTATTTGGAGGATTTTAGAGCTTGAAGTTTGGAGGACTTTTATTATTTTTGTATAGATTAATGTTGGGATTTATTGGAGAGCTTAGAATTATTTTCGAGTGGAATTTAATTGTACTTCTTTGGAAGTGCAAATTTTTGATTCATTATTTTTATTTTCTGGAATATAGATGCTTTATACTAATTTTGAGGATTTAGTTTAGGTTTAATCATAGTAGCACCTCGTGTTTTGCGCGGGGTGTTACAGATCGTATCAGAGCATGGTCTTAGGTCTCATAGGTTATGAGTCCATTTAGATTCTACGTTATCAATCTTTGATTCCCTTTATTGATTCGTACTCCTTAAGGTTGAGGGTCTAGCATACGTGATAGATGCGTTTATTGAAGATGGAATTTATTTGGAGTCTTAGCATGCGATGAATTTCTTTTATCGCATTTTGGACATTATCATTTGGGATTGGTTTTCATTTCTCGTGCGGATTGATTTATTTATGTCTCATATCTGTCACATGATAAGAATTGTATTTATTTAGTGATGCCCGACGTGGTTCGAAGACGGTGGATGTCCACCCCATCTGTCAGATCGTGTGGGGTGTTATAGTACTTTCCCTTCTCACCTCTATTAAATCCAGATCTAGCCTTTTTCTTTATCACTGGTCTTCGGGTTCTAAGTCTAGACCATGTGACTGTGTAAGTCGAGTTCAGTTGGGATTACGACCTCTAAATAATAAGCCATCATGAAGGGTGTCACCCTAGTAGGTGTCCTTTATGTCATCATATAATCCCACAAAACTCCATTCAACTCGTCTATCCAAACCTTTACCATCTTCTAACTTTTTCTTGATCCCATTTAAAATTGTCTAGTTGGTTAACGGGGTCTGGTTGTTGGCTTGAGGTCATCCCGACGCTGAGTAAAAATGATTGATACCGACCCTTTAGTAGTAGGCCTCCAAGGACATTTTCTTTAAATGATTTCCATTATTTTTTATCAATGTTTCGGGAAGACCATACCTATAGATGGTGTTCCTGTAGATGAACTGGAAGGTCTAAATCTCATTTATGGATACCATGGCCTCAGCCTCCATACACTTTGAAAATTAGTCGATTGCCACAATTAGGTATTTACGATTACTCGTAGCCTTGGGATACCACGTGGATTCCACACACTACAAATGGCCAGGGGATAATGATAGTGTCAATGGTTTATGAGTCTGATTGGGGATGCGAGCATACCTCTGGAAATTATGACATTTGATGACATGGTTAATTGCATTCTTAGCAAGGGTCGGCCACCAGTAGCCTTGTGTTACAATTCTCCTTACCAGACATCGTCCCCTAATTTGTCTTGTGCATAACCACTCATGCATGTTGTACACGTCATAACAAGGGGAGTAAAAAAACTCTTTTTGGATAGTACCTGTCCTATAATGGTGAACTTTGCTACCCTGTACCGTATTTTTTTCATTTTGACTTTCGCTTCTGCGAGCTCTATGTCTCTGATATACCTGATGAGGGGGTCCATCCATAATGCTCCAAGGTTCAAATTTAAGGAAAAATCAACTCTATTATCATCCTCATCAATTCTTGGCTTGTAGAGGATCTTAACCAAGATAGTCCTCTAGATTTATGTTCTGGTAACAGAAGCCGACCTTGCTTACGCGTCAGCTCGATTGTTCTTCAGTCGGGGACACTTTTCACCCCGCGTCGTTGAATATGCTCAAAATCTTCTCGAGCCTTGCTGTGACACCCCGACTAATTAAATACCGGGTAGCTACTCCTTTATTAAATTAATTCAAAATGCCAAGTTGGTTCAGTTAATAGCATCACTGTCGAAAACATTTTAATAATTACTAACCACCTAGTATTTAAGAAGGTAAGTGCCAAATTTTAAGTTAAGTCTGATTAACATGCAGTAAAAGAATAATGAAAGAATAACAACCATTCACTATAATGAAGTAATGAATAACCGACAACATAAATATAAATCCGGAGGAAAACTCCTCACAACAATCCCACAACTGAAAAATAATACTACAAGTCTGAATCCTGAATAATTACATGCCAGAAGTCTCAATAACTGAAATAAATGAAATGTCTCTAAAAGAAATGGGCGACATGCCCTACAACTGATAACTGGAGAATATCGAGTCAAGATAGATGAAGCGTCTACAAGTAAAGTCATGTATCTTCCACAAACAGCTACAACTCGTCACCTGAATGAGAATCCTAAGCATGGTGTCCTTGTGGCTGGGCACCTAAAATGGTTTTACAAAATAGATTTGAAAGCAAATGGGTCAGAGCCCGAAAGTGGAAATCATTTTAAAAACAGCAAGTGTTTTAATAACATTAAAACATTAAATGCAAAATACATGTTAGGACGTGCACTCACATGAAATTCTCACCTCTCGACTACATGTGCACTCCTAACGTACCGTACCCATCTATAAGACATCCATATCTAACCAAACTGTAATAAGTTCTACCCCTTACTACTCGATTCCCATATTATATTCTAACGTTATCAATTAATTAGAGGGCTTTACATACACTCGGATTCTCAATTAGTAATATAATTCACTATCAATTAACCCGTTATGTTTTCTCAAAACATTACCATAATTTTATTCACCATATTAACATGAAAGTTCTCATGAATTAAGTGTCTATTATTCACGTCATAAATATACAATACAAGCACCCCGAGACTAATCTGCGGTGCACACATACTCTACTATCCATCCTGGTACATCACGTACATAAGGATCACGCATTCTGAATCTCTCAGGAATCGTTCAGATAACAACATCACAAATAATGGAGGCGAACACAGTCACATAACATGGGTCACGCACATACCTGCGCTCCCACGATCAGCAAACTTATTAACATCCCAATAAGTCCTTCTCTGACCTATGTTCATCGAGGTAACCAATCTAAATCCGGGCAACACAAGGATTAGAAGGCCCTAAGCGAACGCAAACCTCCCGTGATAGCAAGTATGGTAGGTATGTCATACACATAAAATCAATACATATACTAAGTATTCACACATCTTAGTAATCACGATAATATATTGGTGGTATACTTCTCATTTTCATACCGACATATAATACTACACAATTTATATGTTCCCGGTTAATATAATACATTAGGCCGTAAATAGTTCTCGCAATGTAATAGACACTCACGTCCTACTTCATATATTTCCCTTAGGTTCCAACTACACTTCTAGGTTTGACTCCTCATTATATCCCAAACATCCCAAATGTCACAATTAATCATCAAGGGAAGGTTGTCTCTACGTATACACAAGGTTACGGGACACTCGGGATCAAAACAGGCTAAAAAGCCTAAACTGTCAACTCGTTCGAAGCCTCGTTCAATCGAGGCTGTTAGAACGAGAGTTCGTTCGAACGAACTGGGCCTTCCAACGAGATCTCGTTCGAAAGAAAGTCTTCGAACGAACATCCCTCTCGTTAGAACCCAAACTATCAACTCGTTAGAAGCTCGTTCGAACGAGCTCGTTCGAACGACCTGGGTAGGTCTTCTAACGAGTGGCCAGATGCAAGCTCAGAAATTTCTTTACTCGTTTTTCAAATTTCTCTACACCTCTAATCTCCTCTAAACATCGTTCCAACATAAATTTAAGGTTCCTAATTCATTCTAAACATACATAGGTCACCTACTAACGTTTTTGTGGGGATTAAATCACTATAAACATCATCCAAATATCAAATCCATACATTTATCCCCAATTTCAAGAACATGAACCCTAAAATTAATAAATCATCAAAGAGTCTAAATAAATCCATTTTTGTTTCATCCAAAACGTATTAACAACAGGTTATTCACCTACATATTGTTCTACATGAAAATCCTCAACACAATACAAGTTTCTAATTCCAAATTAATGGGTTTTTATCAAACTCCCAAGAACAATCAGATTTTTATAAATTCCTACACATGGAAGAAGCATTCTATGAAATGAATTGGAATTAAACCACTTACCTTATTGGAATCTCTGATTTGATGATGAATTTCTGAAGGTTGAATTGCCTTCTCTCTCTCTCTGCAGAGTCCTTCTCTTTCTCTCCCTCTCTACAAGTTCTTCTCAAGGTGTTAATGGAGGTGGGGTTTGTTTTGCGAAGATATAACTTCTCCCGTAGCCCACTTCCTAAATTGGGGTTGGAAATGGCTTAGTGGGTTAATACTAAGTCAGATTTTTAACTCTAATTTTCGTGGGTTTTAATTACCCAATTTCCAAAATTACCAAAATGCCCTTATAAGTTACCGGTATGGCCCAATAATGCCCCGGGACCCAAACTTAACCCCCGGCTAGTGTTTTCTGACTATTTCGACCCTTCTGGACGCGTTGGCGCACTCAAAACGACCATACGGTTAATAGAACTAAAATTCACTTTTTAATTAAAATAAATATTTCCCTGACGCGACTGTCACACGCGTCTCAATAAAATTTTCCAACTTGCCGTATTTCAATCTCACGATAAATTTCATACTTCAATATTCATGTATAATCATATATGCACATTATATTCAAATACCAACTCGCATCTCGCTAGTATTTTAATCCAGATTAATTTCCAATTAATACGCTTTTAATTTAATTAATCCCATAAATAAATATCACAAAAATACGGGGTATTACTTACTCCCCCCCTAATAACTGAATTTCGTTCCGAAATTCAGAACTAGAAAGTACCTGGTAAGAATAACTTTGGATAACGTTCGCGCATCTCATCCTCGTGCTCCCATGTGGACTCATCCACATTATGATGTCGCCACTGAACACGCACTAACGGGACTATCTTTGACCGCAGTTTCCGCTCACTTCGGTCCAAAATAGCAATCGGCCCCTCCTCGTAGGAGCTATCAGGCTGGAGATCGATGTCCTCCAAAGCAATGTGAGAATGAGCCAAATCGCCTCTAAGATATTTCCTTAGCGAGGAAATATGAAACACATCGTGAATCCGATGCAAATGCTCCGGTAACCCAAGTCTATACGCAACCGGTCCAATCCGCTCAATAATAGGAGATGGTCCCACATATCTCGGTACCAACTTCCCTTTCTTCCCGAAATGCATAATCCCCTTCATAGGAGATACTCTGAGCAAAACCTGGTTCCCCACTTGGAACTCCCTGAAGAACCTCTTCGCATCAGCCTAGCTCTTCTGCCAATCCTGAGCTACCCGAATGCGACTTCGAATCAATTCTATCCTTGCCGAAGTATCCTGAATCACTTCCGGCCCTAGTAGTTTGTTGTCCCCCACTTCCAACCAACATGCTGGGGAACGACAAGGTCTACCGTACAATGCCTCAAATGGAGCCATGCCAATGGTGAACTGGTAGGAGTTGTTGTAAGCAAACTCTACCAGTGGAAGATACTGCTCCCATCCACCCCCAAAATCAATGATGCACATACGTAGCATGTCCTCCAACATCTGGTTCATACGTTTGGTTTGCCCGTTGGTCTGCGGGTGGTACGCCATGCTCAACCGCAATTCTGTGCCCATGGCCTCCTGAAAACTCTCCCCAAACCGTGAAACAAATATCTTGTCTCGGTCAGACACGATATTTAGGGGCACACCGTGAAGTCTCACTATCTCTGTAATAAAGAGCTGGGCATACTGTCCCGCAGTGTAGTCTGTCCTTACGGGTAAAAAATGAGAGACTTTGGTCAACCTGTCCACAATTACCCAAATGGAGTCGTGACCTCTCTGTGACGTAGGCAACCCCGTGATAAAGTCCATGGATATGCTCTCCCACATCCACATCGGGACTTTCAACGGCTGTAGCAGTCCTGCCGGTCTCTGATGATCCACTTTTACTAACTGACAAGTGGTGCATTTAGAAACAAACTTGGCAATATCTATCTTCATCCCACTCCACCAATACTGTCGTCTCATGTCTTGGTACATTTTGTCCCCACCGGGATGTATCGTGAACCGTGAGCCGTGCGACTCGGCCATCACCTCGTGCCGCAATTCCTCCCCTTCCGGAACTACCAATCTCCCATTGAAGCGTAATCCCCCATCTGAGCTAACGGTATAGGAGTCAGCTCCCTCTGCTAGTAATCGAACTATCAGCTCCTGACAGAACGAGTCATCTGCTTGTGCCTTTACCACTCTCGTGACAATCTGTGGTGTAACGGTCATTACAGACATGAACGATCGGGCCACAGCATCCTGGTGTCCCAATTCCTTCCATTTGTCCTTCCACACCCCTGCCACTTCATCTGTTGGCCTACATCTCAATGCGTCTGCTAACACGTTAGCCTTCCCCGGGTGATACTGGATATCGAACTGATAGTCCTTCACAAACTCAAGCCACCTTCGCTGCCGCATATTCAACTCCTTTTACGTGAATAGGTACTGTAGGGACTTGTGGTCTGTGAACAATCAAAACTTTTCCCCCAAAAGGTAATGTCTCCAAATACGAAGGGCAAATACAATTGCCGCCAACTCTAAGTCATGAGTGGGGTAGTTCTTCTCGTGAGGCTTTAGCTTACGGGATGCATAAGCAATGGCCTGACTCTCCTGTTGTAATACACCTCCAATTCCTTGCAAGGACGCATCGGTGTAAACTAAATACTCAACTCACGGTCTCGGTAATGCTAACACAGGTGCTGAGGTCAACTTATCCTTCAATTCATCGAATGCCAACTTACAGGCATCACTCCAGATGAATGGCACACCTTTACGAGTCAGATGTGTCAAAGGACCTACTATCTTCGAAAATCCCCGAATGAACCTCCTGTAGTATCCTGCTATGCCCAAGAAACTACAAATCTCTGTCGGTGTCGTGGGCTGTCCCCACTCCCTCACCGCGTATACCTTCCCCGGATCAATAGATATTCCCCGGTCGGAAATAATATGTCCCAAAAACTGGACCTCCTTCAGCCAAAACCCGCATTTCTCATATTTTGCATACAACTAGTTCTGACGTAGTGTCTGTAAAACTTGCCTCAAATGCTCGGCGTGCTCCTCCTCTGTCTGGGAGTAAACCAGAATATCATCGATAAAGATAATGACAAACTGATCTAGGAAATCCCTGAACACTCTATTCATCAAGTCCATAAACACTGCTGGAGCGTTGGTCAAACCAAAAGGCATAACTCGAAACTCGTAAGATCCATATCTCGATAAGAACGCAGTCTTCGAGACATCCTCTTCCCTGATATGCAACTGATGGTATCCCGATCTCAAATCAATCTTTGAGAAGAAAGAAGCTCCTCTCAACTGGTCGAATAAGTCATCGATTCGAGGCAACGAATATTTATTCTGTATCGTGACCTTATTCAACTCTCGGTAGTCCACACACAATCTCAGTGAACCATCTTTCTTCTTTATGAACAACACAGGGGCACCCCATGGAGAAGTACTCCTCCGTATAAACCCCTGACCAACAACTGCTCAATCTGATCCCGTAACTCCCTCATCTCAACTGGATCCATACGGTACGGTGCGCGTGCTATAGGTCTCGTATCTGGAAATAAGTCTATGACAAAGTCTATCTCTCGACTGGGGGGTAATCCAGGTATATCCTGAAATACATCGGCAAACTCTCTAATAACTGGAATCGAATCAAGTGGTATCACCACCTCCTTAGAGGTCTCCTCCTTTATATAGTACAAATGAGTGGACGATCCTCCCTCGGAACGAGGCATCGCCACCAAAAACATCTCCTGCCCGAGAATGGCAAAGATAATACTCCTACTGAAACAGTCAATCATGGCTCGGTACGCAACAAGCCAATCCATACCAATAATGGCATCATACTCGGTCATCTCTAATACTAACATATCTGCAGGTAATACCAAACTACCAATCTCTACCCATTATCCCCGGCATATAAAGAAAATAAGTGACCCACTCCCCAATGGTGAGTCTACACACATCACTGTGCTCTCTGCTGTGGCTAACAACCCTAAGGCTTTCGCAAAATGTGTAGCTATAAAGCAATGTGTTGCCCCCGTATCAAACAAAACCCGACCCATAGTGCCATGGATAGGAAACATACCCTCAATCGCGGGTGGTGCCTGCGGAGCTGCTGCCTGGTGGACGTTATAGACACGTCCATACTGTAACTATCCCTGTTGTACAGGAACTGCTGGAATGGCTGGCACCTGGGCTGGAGCTGGAAGGGCTGGTGGAAAAAGTGGCCTCTTTGGCTCATGTCGAGCACCTTGCTGCTGTTGCGGGGCCGTGCCCCTCTCAGGATAGTCCTGGCGTTTATGGCCAGTCTTTCCACAAACGAAACACTTCCCCGCGAAGTTCCCCCCTCTCTGTCCCTGCTGCCCCCGACCCTGGTGGCCGTTACCGTTCCTCCACTGGACCTGCTGGCCCTGCTGAAACTGCTGTTGACCATTCTGACCCTGCTGGTGCTGATGGCCGTTCGGACCCTGATGGCCCTGCCGAAAACCTCCCTGTCCGTGCCTGAAATGTCTTGACCTGAACCTCTTGTGATCCCCCTACTGGGTACCCTGATCACCCTGCCTCTGCCCCTGAATAGATTGTGCCCCACTGGCACCATTTCCTCCAGTCCTGCCCTGATGGATAGACTCTCCCGATCGCTTGCCCTCAGCCATGTGAAAGCGGTGATCCTGGCAATGGAGCAATGCAGCGTTAACCACATCAGAATAAGTGGCTAACGAGAGGTTTCCTAACAAGTGTTGACGAATCCTCCATGTCAACCCGTCTGTAAATTTCTATATATTCTTTTCCTCCGTTGGTATCTCATCTGAAACAATGTTCAGAAGATCAATAAATTCGTCCTCATACTCGGCCACAGTCTTACCCTCCTGATTGAGGCTCATCAACTTCCTCCTCATCTCTGTGTGAACAGCCGACGGAAAGTACTTGGGGTCAAACCGCATCTAAAACTCCTGAATAGTGAGAGTATCTCTCTCCTCCACTGTGGTAATAGACTCCCACCACTGCAGTGCAGACCCTACTATCTTAAAGGTAGCTAGTATCTGCTTCTGGACATCTGTGCACTCATACATCCTCTGGTGTCGCTGTATGTCCTTCCTCCACTGACTCGAAACTACTACATCGGAGCTACCTGCGAACTTCGGAGGGTGTGCTTTCGGAAAAGCATCACGCATATGTTCCCAAGCAGACGGGAATGCATGAGCCTGAACTGGCGTGGCTATCGGTGCCTGAGGTGGTGCCTGCTGAACTACAGCTAGTGCGGCATTTACTGCCTGGGCCACAATGGCTGCAACCTCGGCGGCATTCATCGTGCCCTGAACTGGTGCGGGCTGTGGTTTTGGCGTTGCATCCTTGGGAATCCTTTGTGCACGTCGTGGAGGCATCTGAAATAAGAATGAAGTTTATAAGTTCGCAGTTATAAACTTAAAATATCTGAAGAACGTAGCATATACAAAAGAATACAACAGTCCTAAAATATAGGGCTCTACATCAAAGAAAGCTCAGCGGAAACATAATAAGCTGTTCAGATCCTAAAGGACACTAGAACCCGATGCTCTGATACCACCTGTGACACCCCGACTAATTAAATACCGGGTAGCTACTCCTTTATTAAATTAATTCAAAATGCCAAGTTGGTTCAGTTAATAGCATCACTGTCGAAAACATTTTAATAATTACTAACCACCTTGTATTTAAAAAGGTGAGTGCCAAATTTTAAGTTAAGTCTGATTAACATGCAGTAAAAGAATAATGAAAGAATAACAACCATTCAGTATAATGAAGTAATGAATAACCGACAACATAAATATAAATTCGGAGGAAAACTCCTCACAACAATCCCACAACTGAAAAATAATACTACAAGTCTGAATCCTGAATAATTACATGCAAGAAGTCTCAATAACTGAAATAAATGAAATGTCTCTAAAAGAAATGGGGGACATGCCTTACAACTGATAACTGAAGAATATCGAGTCAAGATAGATGAAGCGTCTACAAGAAAAGTCATGTATCTTCCACAAACAGCTACAGCTCGTCACCTGAATGAGAATCCTAAGCATGGTGTCCTTGGGGCTGGGCACCTAAAATCGTTTTACAAAAATAGATTTGAAAGAAAATGGGTCAGAGCTCGAAAGTGGAAATCATTTTAAAAACAACAAGTGTTTTAATAAAATTAAAACATTAAATGCAAAATACATGTTAGGATGTGCACTCACATGAAATTATCACCTCTCGACTACATGTGCACTCCTAACGTACCGTACCCATATATAAGATATCCATATCTAACCAAACTGTAATAAGTTCTACCCCTTACTACTCGATTCCCATATTATATTCTAACGTTATCAATTAAATAGAGGGCTTTACATACACTCGGATTCTCAATTAGTAATATAATTCACTATCAATTAACCCGTTATGTTTTCTCAAAACATTACCATAATTTTATTCACAATATTAACATGAAAGTTCCCATGAATTAAATGTATATTATTCACATCATAAATATAAAATACAAGCACCCCGAGACTAAGCTGCGGTGCACAAATACTCCGCTATCCATCCTGGTACATCACGTACATAAGGATCACGCATTCTGAATCTCTCAGGAATCGTTCAGATAACAACATCACAAATAATGGAGGCGAACACAGTCACATCACATGGGTCATGCACATACCTGCGCTCCCACAATCAACAGACTTATTAACATCCCAATAAGTCCTTCTCTGACCTATGTTCATCAAGGTAACCAATCTAAATCCGGGCAACACAAGGATTAGAAGGCCCTAAGCGAACGCAAACCTCCCGTGATAGCAAGTATGATAGGTATGTCATACACATAATATCAATACATATACTAAGTATTCACACATCTTAGTAATAACCATAATATATTGGTTGTATACTTCTCATTTTCATACCGACATATAATAATACACAATTTATATGTTCCCGGTTAATATAATACGGTAGGCCGTCAATAGTTCTCGCAACGTAATAGACACTCACGTCCTACTTCATATATTTCCCTTAGGTTCCAACTACACTTCTAGGTTTGACTCCTCATTATATCTCAAACATCCCAAATGTCATAATTAATCATCAAGGGAAGGTTATCTCTATGTATACACAAGGTTACGGGACACTCGGGATCAAAACAGGCTAAAAAGCCTAAACTGTCAACTCGTTCGAAGTCTCGTTCGAACGAGGCTGTTCGAACGAGAGTTCGTTCGAACGAACTGGGCCTTCCAACGAGATCTCGTTCGAACGAAAGTCTTCGAACGAACATCCCTCTCGTTAGAACCCAAACTGTCAACTCGTTAGAACCTCGTTCGAACGACCTGGGTAGGTCTTCTAACGAGTGGCCAGATGCAAGCTCAGAAATTTCTTTACTCATTTTTCAAATTTCTCTACACCTCTAATCTCCTCCAAACATCATTCCAACATAAATTTAAGGTTCCTAATTCATACTAAACATACATAGGTCACCTACTAACGTTTTTGTGGGGATTAAATCACTATAAACATCATCCAAATATCAAATCCATACATTTATCCCCAATTTCAAGAACATGAACCCTAAAATTTATAAATCATCAAAGAGTCTAAATAAATACGTTTTTGTTTCATCCAAAACGTATTAACATCAGGTTATTCACCTACATATAGTTCTACATGCAAATCCTCATCACAATACAAGTTTCTAATTCCAAATTAATGGGTTTTTATCAAACTCCCAAGAACAATCAGATTTTTATAAATTCCTACACATGAAAGAAGCATTCTCTGAAATGAATTGGAATTAAACCACTTGCCTTATTGGAATCTCTGATTTGATGACGAATTTCGAAAGGTTGAATTGCCTTCTCTCTCTCTCTGCAGAATCCTTCTCTTTCTCTCCCTCTCTACAAGTTCTTCTCAAGGTGTTAATGGAGGTGGGGTTGGTTTTGCCAAGTTATAACTTCTCCCGTAGCCCACTTCCTAAATTGGGGTTGGAAATGGCTTAGTGGGTTAATACTAAGTCAGATTTTTAACTCTAATTTTCGTGGGTTTTAATTACCCAATTTCCGAAATTACCAAAATGCCCTTATAAGTTACCGGTATGGCCCAATAATGCCCCGGGACCCAAACATAACCCCCGGCTAGTGTTTTCTGACTATTTCGACCCTTCCGGACGCGTTGGCGCACTCAAAACAACCATACGGTTAATAGAACAAAAATTCACTTTTTAATTAAAATAAATATTTCCCTGACGCGACTGTCACACGCGTCTCAATAAAATTTTCCAACTTGCCGTATTTCAATCTCACGACAAATTTCATACTTCAATATTCATGTATAATCATATATGCACATTATATTCAAATACCAACTCGCATCTCGCTAGTATTTTAATCCGGATTAATTTCCAATTAATACACATTTAATTTAGTTAATCCCATAAATAAATATCACAAAAATACGGGGTATTACACTTGCCAAGTATTTTGACATTGTCTTGTCTTTTGCTTCATAAATCCTCCGAATTTGGTTCACCACTAGTTGAGAGTCGCTATTTACTATCATATGGCTAACATTAAAAACCATGGATAAGAAAAAAATAACTAAAAAAGCTTAATGCTCAAATTTATTATTTGAGGCCTGAAGCATAATATTAGTACATGTTCAATATCAGTCCCATCTGTAGATGACATTATGAACCTTGCTCCACTACTTGTTTTACAAGAGGATTCATCCATAAATAAAACCCAAACTGGACTATCATGTAAGAAAGGACCTTCATTAGCTGTCCCATTTCTGAACAAAAAATATTTTTCAATATGGCTAGCCCTGGAACCATCGATTATGGTAAAACCCAAAGTTATCTTCTTAGGAAGCATTGCAACACAATCTTCTTTAACATCGACCTTGACCCAGGTGATCTCATATATAAAGTTAGCTAATGCCTTCCTTTTTATTGCAGCCCTTAGCTAATAGATGATTTCAAACTCCCCTAAATCGATTGACCAATCCATTAGCCTACCCGATTTCTTAGGTTTATGGTTGACTTGTCTCAAAGGAGTGTCGGTGACCACCACCGTAGTATGAGCTCGAAAATATGGCTTCATTTTCTGAGAGGCACGGATCAAAGCATACGGTAACTTTTCCATCCTTAGAAATTTAATTTGGGCCTCTTGTAGAGACTTAATGTTGAAGTATATATGTTTCGTAACCCCTTAATCATCTCTGATAATGGCAGCACTTATGTAAGACTTTGATATCGTTAAGTATACAAATAGATCCTCCCCTGGATGGACCGAGACAGGAGCATTAGAGAACCAGATAAAATTTATGTTCTGAAAAATATGTCTCACACTCTGCATCCCACTCAAATTATGTTCTCAAAATTTTTAATAAAGGGAGACACTTATATGTGGCCTTGGAGACAAATTTATTGAGAGCACCGACTCATCCTGTCAATCTTTGGCATCTTTTATCATCTTCGGCATCCCTCTTTTATTAAATATGAAGTTGAGCAATTTTCCTACACCCATGCCGAATACACACTTGGATGAATTTAACTTCATCTTATACATATCCATTGTGTCGAACATTCTCCTAAGGTCAACCACATGATCCTCGGCCTTTAGGCTCTTCATCGACATGTCATCTACATATATCACCATAGTTTTTCCAATTTCCTCCTCAAACATTTTATTGACCAACCTCTAGTATGTTACCCCTGTATTCTTAAGACCGAAAGGCATGACCTTGTAGCAGTAGGTTCCTTTGTCAGTGATGAAGGAAGTCTTTTTTGAGTTAGCTGCGTCCATGAAGATTTGTTTGTATCCCGTGTATGTGTCCATAAAACTCATTAACTCATGCCCAACTGTTGCATCAACCATCTGATCTATATGAGGCAACAAAAAGATGTGTTTAGGGAAAGATTTGTTTAGATCCGTGAAATCATTATATATTCTCCACTTTTCATTCTCCTTTTGGGGTATTACGATGTTGGACAACCACTCTAAAGACTGTACATCCCTAATGAATTAACCCGATTGGAGTTTCTTGACTTCTTATTTGATGATGCCATACTTTTATCTTGCATAGGTCATTCTTCTCTATTTTAGAAGCTTTGTCTTCTCGTCGGTATCCAGTTTATGGAAGATGACCTTTAGATGTATTCCTAGCATGTCTTTATGGATCTACATAGAGACCTTTTGCCTCTTCCTCAACAGCTATATTAAGTTTTCCTTCACCTCCTTTTTTAATGATGATCCAATTTGGATATTTTTTTGTCTCAACCTCATCTGGGATGATGGATTATATCTCTTATAAGGCCTCACCGTTGTTTAGTTTCCTCTCATCCTTGGGGAGTACCAATCTTATAAGAGGTTGTCAGTTTTATGGGCCTTTTTCTGTTCTTTCAAGATGAAGTAACACTCCCTGGCCTCTACCTGTTCACCTAAGACTTACCCTACTCCATGAAGAGTCTAGAATTTTACCATTTAGTGAATGGTGAAGGGCACGACTTCAAACTCTTTGAGAACCACACGACCGAGGATGATATTGTAGGCAAAAAACACCCCATGTGGGTGCACTTTTATCTGTTGAACCCTATCAGGGGTTAATGATGAGGAACCAACCTCTTCTTACTGAACTTCAACCCTTTGAAGCATTCCCAGAACATGGTGTCAGTTAGGAACCCACCATCCACCAGAATTCTAGACACATCATACCCATGGACCCTAGTGCTGATGACCAAAAGGTCATGATGGGGGGGCCAAGATGCCCTTGAAATAAAGCTGTGAGAATATCACAATCAAAATGTCCATATCCACCTTCTTTATCTTTCCCAACTTAAACTTTGAAGTAGCCAAGTTTACTTCCATTTGTGTGGGAATCGACTTGGCTTTTACGATGTGCACCTTACGATCGGCCGACTCTATTCCTCAATTGTCCATCCCCACACTGATTATTTTCACATCAAACATGATCATACACATTCCTCCCTTAGGCTGAGGGCTCTTCATTGGGAGGTCTGGGTCATCATCATTGCTATTAGACTGATCATATTTCTTTTTGGCCTGAGACTATTATCTCGGCCTCTTGTTTCTTAACCCACCGTGTTTCTTTCAGGCATCATCCTTGGAGCTATTTCGACCAACGTACTTTCGAAGCTTCCATTATTTTAACATCTTCTCAGTCTCATCTTTTAGAGAAAAACACTTGTCGGTAGTTTTACCGTGGTCCTATTAGAAGTAAAACCACTTAATTTTATCCCTTTTATGAGGAGGGGACTTAATATTTTCAGTCCATGTCAATGTTATATCATCCTTATTCTCGTTCAAAATAAGGTTCGAACTTACTATTAGTGGAGTGTAGTTAAAAAACTTAGCATCATCCCGACCTCTTATTCTCGTCTTTGCCCTTTGCTTTTTGAGATTTACTCCCACTAGCTTCCTTCTCATCTTCCCGTTTAGCCTCCATGACCTCCTCTACGTTCATGACTCTCTGGCCACATCCATAAGTTCTAGTATAGACTTGGGAGGGTCCTCGACCACATCTAGAGTAATTTACCTTTCTGTAGTCCACCCATGTGGACTGTCCTTGGAATATTCTCCTCATAATCTTACACCTCAATCTTCTCCTTATTGAACCGTGTGATATAGTCTCTTAGAGATTCATTCTTACCTAATTTTACAGACGAAAGATAGGTATCTTTCTTTTAGGACTTCGTGCTGAAGCAGAAGATGTAAATGAACTTCTTAGCTAGCTGTTTGAAGTTCTCTATGGATTTTTAGGAATATAAGTGTACCATATATGAGTTGCATCGGTGAGAGTACTAGAGAAGGCTTTACATCTTATCTCATTTGAGATAGATAAGATATCGACCGCTGATAGATACCTGTCTATGTGATGTATCGAATTTGTACTCCCATCATACCTAGGAGTGACGGTTGGAGGTTTTAATTTGGCTGGAATGGGATAAATTGTAATTCTTTCTACGAAGGTAAACCCTTCCACATTGGGCACATGCTCTATAACAATCGTCCTATAGTGGATATGTACTTCCTATATTCCCACTATTATCATCGTTAAGTTTGATTATCAACACAACATACATTCCCTCTAGAGGCTGCAATGGTATGGGATCAATAAAGTCAGTCTCGTAGGTCCCCTATCGGGTTGGGATGGTCAAAAGTTGACCTTCTACAGAATTTATTAAATGTTGAAGCCCGTAGTCATCCTTTTGGGGTCAGCGTAATGCTTTTGCCCCTATAAGTTAGTGTTGGGTGAATCTTGTTTCCCATATATCTCAAATAGATCCCAACAATCATCCTCTTCATAATCAAGGTCGTCTGGACCTTCTTTATTTTTCGACGTTGAGTCTATTGGGATCAAACAAATCTCTACACTTTTGATGATGTTGTGACTCCTTCTGTTGGGTTGAGGTTGGTCCCCCCTATCACTTCATCCACACCATCATTGGCGGCTAGAGTGATCATCTCTTCCGTAGTGCCAGAAGGTCTGGCCATCATAGTTTAGCTAAAGGCAGTAAATAATTATTGCATTTTTTACTGGCTGGACACCAGTGAGCAGAGCGCCGCCACTACCTCAGCCATTTTTGACTGAGGTGGTGCCTGAATAGAGTTTGGTATAGTGCCCTGAGGCAAATCCTAGGCCAGTTTCTCCGACGAACGAATAAAGCAGTTGGGTGAGCTGGAAAAAAACCTTAAATAACCCAACAATAGGTTTTTTAGTGGTGATTAAGACCCAACCAAGGGTGGAAATGGATCACAACTAGAGAATTAAGTGATAAACATTATAAAAAGGAGAGGAAGAAGATGAATCTTCATTCCCACACACGATGCCAAAACAATGATGCTAAGAAATCAATATTTAACTTTGTATATACAGCTCAAGCTTAAACACAACACAATAATGAAGATATGCAGACATATATGAAAATAAGATAAGGATGAGAGGAAAAGAGGAAGAAAAATCATATGTAAGTGGTTTATCTTTTCAACCTACTCCACTATGCACGGATGTGAGGTTTTCACTCTAAAATGAGTCTCTAATAGCCTTAGTTGTACAACACCCAAGATCTCTCTCTCTCACTCTCTCTTTCTCTCTTTACTGTAAATTAGATTGAGTCTGGCTAGAGTCTACAATTTTTAGATCCCTCCCAAGGAAATAGATGATGAGTATATATATTTCTTAGGGTGTGCATTGTACCCTAAGCATGTAAGAAGCATGTCCTTGGTGAACCCTCTAATAGGGTGTAAACACCTATCCCTGGAACAAGTGTGTAATGATGATGAAATATTTCACCACGTGCGCTTGAGATCTTGTTATAGTTGTTAGTCCATGTGGGATGGTGACTCATTGAGCCCACGTGTATCCTGCTAGGTATAAAGTGTTGATCATCCTGGTCCAAGCCAAGATGATTCGTCAAGTTAGTCTTCTGATGGAATAACCATCGATGTTTTGAGCTGAGTCTACATATAATCCTCATCCTAGATGTCATGAAAGAGTCTGAGGGGTTGTGCAAGGGAAATGAGATCATTGATGTTGTCATGTGCCTGAGTAATGGTCGAGGATGAGGCCCCTTTTTATCTTACCTCAGCCGAGTCATCACATATTGTTGAACTTGATGGTTTTCCAAGGTCATCCTTGGCTGATTTGATCCTAATTTTGGATGGGGTCATACTTGGGTATATGAATACACATTCGCAACATATCCTCCAACATCTCTTCACCCTATTTGTTTGACCATCGATATGTGGGTGATACTCTATGCTCAAACACAACTGTGTCCCCATCACCTCCTTAAAAGTTCTGTCAAAAGTGAGACACAAATACCATATCCCCATCTGAAATATTGTTGAGAGGAACCCCATGCAATCTCACTATCTCCGTTATGAATAACTACGCATGTTGACCCATCGTTTAATCCACCCAAACTGGAAAGAAATGGGCTACCTTAATCAACTGATCCATAATGATCGAGATAACATCAGGACCTCGTTGTCATGTTGGTAACCCTATGATGAAGTCCATAAAAAAATCTCCCATTTCCATACTAAAATCTCTAACAACGGTGAAACCTCGACTGGTCTCTTAAATTTCACCATCTGACAAGTGGTGAACTCAGAGATAAATTCTTCTATGTTGCGCTTCATCTCGAACCATAAATATTAGTGCCTCATATCCTGGTATATCCTATCCCCTTCAGGATGTACCAAAAATTGTGACTTGTGTGCTTCCTGCATAATTGCGTGTCGTAGTTCCTCATCATCTGGAATAATCAACCTCCCATTTAAGTGTAAGCCACCCTCAGAACTAACTGAGTAAGACTTTACTCCACCTATTAATAATCAATAAATCCTCTCCTAACAACACGAATCCCCTGCCTATGCCTTCACAACCCCCAAGATGATCTTGGGTGTAATGTTTATCACTTCTAAGTATACCCAGACTACCCCATCCTTTTGATGAAGATCTGCCCACCATGCCTTCCATACTACTACTAACTTCCCTTTCAGCATATATATCAATGCATCTGCCACTACGTTAGCCATTCTGAATGATATTGGATGTCAAACTAATAATCTTCATGAACTCAAGCCCATACACTGCCTTATATTCACCTCCTTCTACGTGAAAAGATATTGAAGTTGTTTGTGGTCTTTGAACAATCCCAACATCTCCCCCAGAAGATAGTTCCTCTAGACACTTAAGGCAAATACTACTACTGCTAACTCCAATTTGTAAGTGGGGTAGTTATTCTCATGAGGCTTAAGCTTTAGAGATACATAAACTATGGCCCACTCTTACTGAAATAGAACTTTCCCAAGTCCATGTAAGGACACATCGATAATAAAAAGTACTCCATTCATCCCTTAGGAAATCCGAGTACTAGTGTTGAAGTCAACTTATCCCTCACCTCATCGAAAGCAAACTAATAGTGGCGATTCTAAAAAAAGGCACTCCCTTACGAGTTAATTCATCAAGGGACCCGTAATATTTTAAAATCCTCTAATGAACTGCTTATAGTACCCTACTAACCCTAGAAAATTATGTCTGTGTCGTGGGATAGCCCCACTCCCTCACTACTAACACCTTACTCCGATCCACCAAAATCCTTCTATCGAAGATAATGTGACCTTTAAATTGCACCTCCTGTAACCAAAATCCACATTTCTCTAATGTGTCATAGAATTTGTGGTCCTGCAAGGTTTGAAGAACCATATCCAAGACCTCCACCTGCTCCTATGTCCAAGAATAAATAAGATGTCATCTATGAACACAATTAAAAACCTATGCAAGAAATACTTGAACACTCTATTCATGATATCCATGAAAACTGTTGGTGAATTGGATACCCCGAACGTCATAACCCTGAATTTATAAGACCTGTATCTCGTCAAGAACACGGTCTTGGGAATATCCTCATCCCTAATACATAACTGATTTTACACTGACCTCAAATCAATCATAGATAAGTAGAATTATCCCCTTAGCTGATCGAATAGGTCATCGACATGCGACAACATATACTTATTTTGAATCATGACCTTATTTAACTCTCGCAATCGATACACAACAATATTGACCCATCCTTCTTCTTCATAAATATAACCGGGGAACGCTAAGGTGAAGTAATCCTACGATTAAAATCTTACCCCAATAACTATTGAATATGTTACCTCAACTCCTTCATCTCCAAAGGATCCATACGATACAATGCTCGCGCTATCGGTCGAGCCCCTGATGCTAAGTCAACCACAATCTTAATCTCCCGACTTGATGGTAATCCCAATATATCTTAAAACATATCAACGTAGTCCTTAGCAATACGAATCGAAACAAATGAGATAACTACACCCTCAGAAGTCTCATCCTCAATATAGTATAAGTGTTCACTCGACCCTCCCTCCGGACGAAGCATCATCACAAGAAATATGTTCTTCCTCGGAATAGTAAAAATGATATTTCTACTGTGATATTCCACCATCACTATACAAGTCACTAACCAATCCATACCAGAAATAACATCATACTTATCCAAGGTTAATACAAGAAGATCCTCCACTAAACCAACCTCTTGCAGATGGAACGAATGAGATTTCCCATCACCTAATGGTGAATCTGTAATCATAATAATATTTATGGCTAAATCCACCAAAATTGTGCACGTAAAAACCTAGTGTTGAAAAATGAATGTGAAGATCCCATGTCAAATGAAACTCGTCCCATGTGACCATGCATTGAAAACATGGCCTCAATCACTAGAGGTAAAACCGGTCCTCAGAGGTGATACACAAGACCAAACTATCTCTAACCCTACCATGTTGACGTGGCAACGCTAGAACTGTCGGTAGGGCTAGAATTTATTGTACTTGTTTCCCTTACTAGGAACCCTGCTCCTGATCCCTAGCGCTTCTCGAACATGTACACCGCATGTGGCCTTAATCACTACACAAGAAATATCTCCCACTAAAGTCTACAGGACTCTCTCCCTACTGGCCCAAATAGCCCCAACTATATTAGCTACCGATTTGATTCCATTACCCTATTGTCTCTGAGGGTTATGATGCTAACCCTGATTGCCTAGCCTAAATTTTTAGTTACTTTTTGGGAACCTCTTAATATAGTCCCCCTATTAAGCACCCCGCTTATACTACCTTTGTTATTATTGTGGCATCCCACTAGCACTGCTACTCCCGATCTTACCCTACTGGCTAGATTCTTCGATCCTTTTTTCTCCCTTCATATGGAAGAGATGATCATAATAGTGGATCAATGTGATTTTTACGGCCTCAGTTTAGATCCACAACACCGGGTTCCCGATAAATACATGCGAATCCTCCAAGTAGTTAAGGACCCTATTATTCTCAATGTTCACCTTATTGGGCATAAAGAGTAGGTGTGTGAACTCTTCCTCATATTTAGCAATTGTCTAGATCCTACGAAAGGTTTAGGAACCTCCCACTCTTCTCCTTCTAACCCGTTGATGAAAAGTACATGCAGTCAAAACACACCTAGAACTATTGGATAGTCATAGTGTCTCTCTCTTTTGTTGTGGGGATCAACATCCACCACTGAACTGCTACTCTTACTAGGTTAAATGTAGTCAGTATTTTATTTTTAGTGTCACTACACTCAACCATGCAAATATTCTTTTGGATACCTTTCTTCAATTGCCTAGCTGCCACCATATCAGCACTTGCATGGAACTCTGGCGAACGACCCTTTTGGTAGGCCTCTTTAACTCTCTCCCAAACACACAAGACTAGATGATTATGAACTGGTTACATTGCTTTCTTTGGTTTTGCATGGGGAAAATGTTATTCTAAGGTTGTCATTGCGGTATTAACTTCCTGTACAATAATAGTGGTGACCTCTGCTGCAATCATTATCCCTTAAGTGGCCGAAGGCTCTGGATGAGCCTCCTCTTCTGTGGCCCTCCTAGCGGCATGTATTGGTATACCTTTCATGTTGTTTGGAATCTGAAACCAAATTGAAATTTCATTATAATAAATAATTGCAAAAGGACACAAATGCACAATATGAAATAACAACCCTAGAAATAGTACTCTACATCAAAGAAATGCAGCGCAGATAATGTAGTAAGTTTGTATTGATCCTAAAGACCCTAGAACCTGATTCTATGACACCAACTGTGACAACCTACCTATTTTAATACAATGTGGCCAAACCTTTACAAAAATAAAATTATAATCTCAATAAGGTTCATTCTCAGCATCATTAATGTAAGAACAATAATGAATTAACTAAGCACCATGTATAAATAAGTAATAAGCATGAACTGAATAAACCATCGGTTACCAAAATAACATATACTGAGTAAACTAAAAATAAATTGAGTACTAAGACAATATTAAAAAAGCATGTCCATATAAGGGCAACACGCCCAACTGGAAGTGATGCCATCGATCCTAGCTAGATGAAATAGACTGAGGCGTCTAAGTAAGCATGTAGTGTCTATAGGTACTGTACGGAAATAATGACTCTACTCATGCAGTCCTACTGCCGCAAACCTGGGGTAATATATGTAAAAAATATTTTACAAGTAGATATTTGTGTTAAATAGATTAAAACAATAATGTATCACTTTTAAGATTACCCGGTCACACACACATGAGATAAAACCTCACATGTCAACTACAGTGTGCACCTAATGTGTCCATTATAATGTCCTAATTAAACTACCTATTCTAACAAGGGTATATAACCGCTATTTAAGGACAATCACATAATATCCGCTGTTAACTAAGCATAACTACCTTCACTAGGTACTCATTCATAAACAATATTGTAGCAACACAATTGTTGTAAATATTTATTCATATTATGAAAATAGCATAGCTACTCTCGTGTGTGTGTGTGGGTGTGGGTGTGTGTGGGGGGGTACCTTGAATAAACATTCTGGCCCAGATAAGTAGCCTACTTCAGCCTGGCCCAATGTCTGTAGGCCTCGTGCATAACTAACTTAGTTATGACCCATTCAACCCCTAAAATCTCTCACGAGATATTCTAGGGAGTTATGGGCTAACGTGGAGGAGTCCAACACCCCCACACTTCGAGAAACAACATATATAAATATTAAACCCTCAACCGTGGGCAAAGGGTATGTATTCTTTTCTGTAAACGCTCCCCCGGAGTAAAGAGAAATAAAATAATGAGATCACCACCGTTGACGTAGGCCTTCTTGCCGAACCACGTATATCTTGTGTTGTGTGTGATTGTAGTTCCTTTAAAGTTCTTTCTCATGATTTACTTTGCTTATTATTCTGTGTTGAGTTTAATTGTCACCACAATTGGCGTCGTCTATGGGAAGCGTTTGTTTTCATTTGAGAAAGCCTTCACCAATAAGAATATGGAATGTACATACACAACATCAATTCTCCTTAAGCAGGGGATATTCAAGAGCAACCTACCCCTCGCAGGATCAGATTTGAAGTTCGACATTCAAATCCTAGGGCTCACCTAGAACGACAAGCTTCAGAGGAAAGCCAAGGATCATACAGGTCCACACGGATCTCCAGGCTAATCAAAGACTATGAGGCTAGGCTCCAAGAGAAAGAGGAGGACACTCATAAGCAAGAAGATGGTAATGCTCATCTCAAAAGAAGATTGGAGAAAGTGGAGAGAGAACTCCACCGTAGCACCAGGCAACGTCAATATCGCACTCATATCCCTCAAGGGAGAAAGTCACGCAACCGAGGAATGTTTTCTAGACGTGGATCTCAAAGATTTGAGGAACACAGGTTAGATGATGACTTGCTCGAGCAACAGTAACCAACTCGCCGTTACAGGAGCCTAGCTCAAGGAAATGATGACATTCAAAATTTGGTCCAAAGAGAAATGGACTAGCACCCAACTCATCGGGGTGCCAGATCGACCAGAGAGCTAGCTAGGAGAGCTCTCAGGACCAAGATGAAATCCCCTTTCTCAAGGGAGATAAAATAAGAAGAAGTCCCCAAAAAGTTCCCGATTCCCAAATTCAAGATCTACGATGGAAAGACTGATCCTATCGACCATGTTAGGTAGAACAGGTAGGCCATGACCCTATGAAACCATAATGACGCATTAATGTGTCATATCTTTCCATCGAGCTTGCATGATTTGGCCCAAAATTGGTTTGAGAAACTCCCTCATAGATCGATCAAGAGCTTCAAGTCCTTCGTAGAGCTCTTCATAACTCTATTCATTACCAGCAACTCCCATCCGAAGAGGATGGATGCCTTATTAACAGTGAAGAAAATTCCCTAGGAAAGACTCAGAGACTATGCAAAAAGATATTGGGAGTTATTCAACGAGGTCGAGGACTGTTCAGAGCAGGTCGTTATGGCTTCCTTTAAGACTGGCCTACCTAACTCTTGCCTCTTGAACCAATCCCTCACTAAGAAGGGGGCCACAACCATTGATGACCTAATGGCTCGTATCGATAAATATGCCAAAGTTGAGGATGTGACCCGCCTCAGTGCAGGGGAGAACGGTCGTTCCAAGTTCACTGGCAAGAGCAGCGACAAAGTTGAGAACCAAAAGAAAGGACCAAAAATGGGGGCAAAAGTGGCTCCAAGAGCGGGAACAAAAATGATGCCTCAAAAGCATTTCAGGTAGTGAACACTATTTTTAAGGAACCAATCTACAAGATTATAGCAAAGATCAAGGACGAGCCATTCGTTAAGAGTCCTATAAATATGGGAGGAGACTACTCAAAAAAGAACAACGCACTGAGATGTGCTTTCCACAAAGAGGGTGGGCACAAAATCGAGCACTGCAAGGCTCTCAAGTATCACCTTGAGGAGTTAGCCCAAACTGGACATCTCAACGAATTTGTGGAGAAGAAGGAAGAGAAGGTCGTTGCCAATGGAGACCTGAGTCCTGAAAACATGCTCGTAGAGGATGCTGGCCATGAGTTCGTAGTGATTCATGGGGCATCGGATCTAAAGAAGATTCAAGGAAACTCAACTCAGATGGAAGTTAAAAAGATTATGGCAGTAATGCAAGCTTTTCAAATCGATCCAGCTAAAACATAGATAGGAAAGCGTCGTCGAGTAGATGATGTCGAATACAGCAAACATATTGTGTTCACGAATGAAGACCTAGTGGTAGTAAGGATCCCACATCATGATGCCTTGATCATTACACTCAATATAGCTAACTACGATGTCAATAAGTTGCTCATCGACCAGGGTAGCTTGTCTGAAGTAATATATTTCGACCTATTCAGAGAGTTAAAGTTAAGCGTCGCCGACTTAAATGAATCCATAGTCCCTGTAGTTGGCTTCGCTAGTAAAGTGACCATCCCTTTGGGAAATATTGTACTGCCAGTAAGGGAAGGAAGTGTCTCCAAAATGATCGAGTTTCTAGTGGTCAACATTGACTTTCCCTACCAGGCCATCCTTGACAGAGGGTGGCTACATGAAATGAATTTCGTCCCCTCTACCTACCACCGGAAACTCAAATATATGACTGAGCAAGGACTGATGGAGATCCGTGGAGATCAAGCAATGGCGAGAAGGTGCTTTATAGAAGCCATCCGCCCAAAGTTGGAGAAGAAGGTTGAGAAGGCCAAAGAGAAGGTTGAAGAATAGGAAGGTTTGATACCTTCTAAATAGAAGCTAAAATATGGAAGACCTAAAGTGGATGAGATCAAGCTCCTCCCCTATGAGCATGTCATTGAGAACCTGGAGAAAGTCGCAGCTGGCGGAAACAAGAAAGATAGGACATTCTTGATCGGAGATTCTCTTATAGAACAAGAGAAGAAGGAACTAACGGTACTTTTATGGAATAACTTAGACATTTTCGTATGGTAACCCTATGACCTTCCCGGGATTGATCCCAGTGTGGTCTGTCATCAGCTGCACATTGATCCAACTTTTAAGCTGATCGCATAAAAGGCACGATAAACTACACCCAAGAAAGCCAAGGCTATGGAGAAGGAAGTGGAGAAGCTACTGGATGTAGGATCCATATGGGAAGTTCAATTCCCTAAGTGGTTGTCAAACCCTGTAATGGTCCCAAAAATCAATGGAAAATGGAGAGTATGTATTGACTTTATCGCCATCAATAGAGCGTGCCTTAAAGACAGTTTTCCTCTCCCATTGATTGACCAGTTGGTGGATGCCACAAAAACACATGAAAGAATGAGTTTCCTAGATGCGTACTCCGGGTATCACTAAATCCCTCTACATGATGCAGATCAAGATAAGACATCATTCATCGCCACCATCTAGTTGTATTGTTACAAGGCCATGCCCTTTTGGCAAAAAAAATGCAGGAGCAACCTACCAGCGATTGGTCACCAAAATGTTTAAAGACTAAATGGGAAACACCATGGAGGTCTACATCAATGATATGATCATAAAGAGAATTCATAAATAAGAACACCTCTCAGACCTATCAAGGACCTTCGAAATACTTAGGAAATACCGAATGAAGCTTAACGTAAGTAAGTGTTCCTTCGGTGTCCAGTCAGGAAAATTTCTCGGGTACTTGGTTAGCAAGAAAGGAATTGAAGCCAACCCGAACCAGATTGATGCCATCAATAGGGTGAGACCCCGTACGATAAGAGACATGCAAGAGATCATAGGAATGCTCACCACCCTAAACCGATTCATCTAAAAATCATCCAAATGGTGCCAGCCGTTCATCCAACTTTTGAAGAAAAGAAAAAATATAGAGTGGAATGAGGATTGCTTGAAGGCGTTAGAAGGACTAAAGGCTTACCTCAGTACACCACCGTTGCTCGTAATCCCTTATGAGAATCACTCTTTATACCTATACCTTGTAGTTTCCATTCACGTTATAAGTTCTGCACTAGTATGCGAGAGAACAGGGATCCAACACCAAATCTATTACGTGAGCAAAACCCTTTTGGGCAACGAACAGTGGTACTTGCCTGTTGAAAATCTCTCCTTTGCACAAGTTGTTGCCTCAAGTAAATTTAAACATTACTTTGAAGCCCACTCCATCATCATCCTTACATCTTACCCCCTTAAAGCATTCCTGTAAAAAGAAGATCTGTTCAGTAGACATTCAAAGTGGCCAGTCGAGCTCAGGAGATTTGTCATCCAGTTTCAGCCAAGGAATGCAATCAAGGGACAAGTCCTCGCCGACTTCATCAAAGAATTTATAGTAGAACATCATTAACCAACTTCAACCTATTGGTCAAAGGGAAAACCCCTCAACACAAGGTGTTTGGCGACTGCTCATTGACGAAGCCTCTAACTCCAAAGGGGCAGGAGTGGGGATTGTGATGGTTACCACTGAAGATGCAATCCTCAATAAAGGAATCAGGCTTGAATTTATAGCCTCCAACAATGAAGCACAGTATGAAGCACTGATAGCAGGCCTAAAAAAGGCACATGCACTGGAGGTAAAGAAACTCCATCTTTTCGATGACGCACAGCTGGTATCCAACCCAATAAGTGGATACTTAAGCGCAAGGGATGAGATAATGGCGTCCTACCATGCCACAGCTAAGAAACTCATGTCCAACTTCGAATAGGTCATCATCCAACAGTTTCCCTAAGGATAAAATAACCATGCTGATGCCCTAAAAGCCTTGAGCTCAACGATCAATTTTGACCTGAAGAGAACAATTCCGATCGACTTCCTTACCCAGCCAAGCATTACCCAAGTTGATAAACTTCTGAACATAGGTCATGTTTTCCAGATTGAATTAGCCCCCAGTTGGATGGACCCCTTAAGGGATTATTTAAAAGATGGTTCCCTACCAAACGATAAGAAGGTCGCTCATCAGATAAGAGTCAAAGCTACTCGCTTTCACTTATCTCCTGAGGCAAAACTGTGTAAGAGATCTTTCACCGGTCCTCACCTCCAATTCGTTCACCCTAAGGACGTCGAGTAAGTTATGCACGATCTCCATGAGCGAATCCATGGGTGTCATATTGGGGGCAGGTCGCTAGTTTTCGTCCAATGAAAGAAGCCTATTTATGGTCGTACATGTATAATGATTATGGAATATATGCTCGCAGGTGCAAAAAATGTCAACTTCACGCTCCTAAGGTTCACCCACCGGACAGCTACCTAAAGTCACTTATTAGCCCATGACATTTTGCCCAATAGGGAATGTACATCGTAGGCCCTCTTCCTACCATTGTCGGTAATCACAAGTATTTGTTGGTCGCGAAAGATTACCTCACCAAATGGATAGAGGCAGAGCTGCTCGCGAACATCAGAGATGCGGATATGATGAGATTCATATGGACGAACATTATCACTCGCTTCGGGATCTCCGGGACCATCATCACGGATAACGAAACCCATTTCGAAAATGGCCTCTTCTAGGGTTTCCATAACGACCATGGGATCAGGCACCATTTTAGCTCGGTGGCATAACCCCGGAGAAATGGACAAGTTGAAGATTCCAACAAAACAATGATTATTGGATTGAAGAAGCTATTGGAGTGAGCTAAAGGGGCATGGGTGAGCGAGCTTCCACACATCTAAAGGGCTTACCGCACTACCCCACGATGAGCAACCGGGGAAACACCATTCGTAATGACATATGGTATCGAGGCAATCATTCCCATGGAAGCTGAACTCCCCACCATGAGGTCCACACTAGTCGACCAAGACCAGAACAATGCAGTATTGTTCTCTGAACTTGACCTAGATGAGGAACGAAGAGAGCTGGCTGTAGTGAAACTAGCAGGCTATCAACAACATCTAGCAAAGCACTAAAACAAGAAGGTCAATCTGAAAGCATTCCAAGTTGGGGACTACGTCTTAAGGAAAGTTCTTGGCAGCGCAGTAAAACCATTAGATGGAAAGCTAGGAAGAAACTCATAGGGACCATTCAAGGTGATAAGGGACAACCTACAAGGATCCTATCACTTAGAAACTATGGAGGGCAGGGAGATACCTCAAGCTTGGAACACAGCCAATTTAAAGCAATTCTACTTCTAGTTTTCAGTGTTAATCTTTTATTACAATGTTGAAACTTGCAATTCATTTCTGATTAATAAAAGATTGTATGGAAATGGAATTCTACAAAGTATTGCTTTTTTTAAATACTTTATAATTTATGCACCTTTTCCAAGTTACGGGCTCTCCTCTTAACATATAAACGCAGGGTATTACCCTCCTTAGGTTTTTGTCATCGAACATGAACAACCTCCTAGCATTGCCCTGGAAATATATGAAGCCCTACAGGGGACCCTTAGGTAGCACGACCAACTCAAGTTGGTCACCATACTATGTTTGGCTAAAAAACGTGCTCGGATAGAAGATCCAACACCAGGTGTGCCCTCTCCAGTGCCCCAATTAGGCCTAAGGGAGTGTGATGACACAACCTAAAAGATAAAGGGAGGCAAAATGGTATCTTATAAGAATACTGGACTGGGGGGGGGGGGGGTGACACCTCACCTAATTAAATACCGGGCGATCACTCCTTTATAAAATTAAAATCAAGGTGAACAGTTGGTTCATTCTTAGCATCAATGTCGAAAGAAAAATAATTTTTCCAATTTAAACACCCTAAATAATTAAGCTAAGTGTCAAAATCATTTAGACATTACTTTCCAAATTTTACTTTATAACCCAATATTTAAACTTTACATAATTCACAATTAAAGAATCACACAACAATTAACCTGTAACATATAATCCAAAGAATATAAACATTCAACTAACTAATCCCAACATTTAAAACTAAAAGGAAAATAACCTGACAGTAATAAAATCCAAAGTGTGAATAACGGAAATAAACAAGTCACAATATCCCATAGACAACTAAAAAATGGAAACGGGCGACACATCCTCACAGAATAAATATACTGGGAGTGGAATCAAATAAATGAAGTCGTCTAAGCAAGAGGCCTGCAACTCCCACCTAAGTTGCAATGCATTCCTTCCAAAGGATCCTATGCAAGACGCCCCTGTGGCTGGGCACCTATAATATATACATATATATACAAGAGAGAAAAGAAAATGGAAACGGGTCTGACCCAATTGTAAAAATGATTTAAAATTTTGTTTAGCAAGTATTTAAGATATTTACAGGCCAATGCAACAACATATTAGTGCGGCACTCCCTTGAGAAATTCTCACCTCTCTGCTAATGTGCACGCCTATCGCACTAACCTTCCAAACGGTATAACTTATCTTATCTTAGGTCGCTCGTAAGATTTAATACTAATAAATTCAATTGTTAAAGAGGTTAATTTCTTTTAACACTAAAGTTCTCATTTAAAACCTTATTTACTCATAAAGTGTCTAAGTATCATATTATACTTTTCAAACACATGTTCCCCAATTGAAAATAATAATTCATTTTCTTACTTACCATAAACACAGTAGGTAGTTCCCAAATTTAATAATTAAATATATATATTAAATACTCATATAATATATATATATATATATATATATATATATATATTAACGACACCCCACATAATAATTATGATGTGGGCATACACTTCTATCCAATCCCCGTCTCACTCGTACTAAAGGAAATACAAGTTCGGAATCACTCTCGAACTGTATGAACACATACACAAACAATATCGAGGTGAAGCATAGATTCCAAGTCTCTAAGAGGTGAGTACATACCCTCACGTCTCTTAGGACCGTCTGACCATCGATCAGATAGCCTGTACCAAGGATATCTATTTTCTAGGGTACGATTCAATATCCCCCATAAAGGTCCAATCGAGATATGACTGTCCCAGCACGGTAACCTCAGGGACAACAAGTAGCGCGGGCATGATTTTCACACGTATATAGTATATGAATAAACACAGTCATATAAATATACTACTTTTACCATATCAAATTTAGGTTCATCTCATAACCCATAATTATAACATTTATCCTTATTTCTCAATATTTAGTTATCACGTATAACGGTTTGTCTCTTACTTTAATTGAGGAATTAATCCAACGTACTACGTAACATTAATGGACTCTATCCTCCCAAGTGTATAATTCAGTAAGTTCTCATCTATTTTTCCAATGTAACTATCTTACGCGTCTCTCCCTTTAATACACAGCCCCATAGTCCCTTATGTGTAAACATCCCAAAAATGCAACTCTCGTCTTAGATTAAAGGTCTCATAATTATTAATAAGTCCTACTGGTCTTCTTTATCTCCCAAAATAATTTAATAAGGAAGTCCAAGGATTATTACTCATTTAAATTGAACTCAACTATTTAAAAGGGGAAATATGAGTCTACCAGAACGGGTCGATCGATCGATCAAACATGTATGGCGAATTCTGCAGATTATCAGTTACGTGTTCTATCATCCAACATCACCCAAATTCATATTTTTAACACCCAAACTCCCTGAAATTTGTACTACAAACATTGTAAACTCAGATTCAACATCTCCTATGTAAAGCATGCGAATTTTCATCAATATTCATGGATTAATGGGCCAAAACTTATATAAATCTCAAGAACCCTAGAAATTTCTTTAACTTTGTTCTAATCAGTCTTTTTCCAGAATTTCTACTTCTAAATCATCATAAATCCGTGGTTAATCGTCTACACATGAAGGGGGTTTCCAGATTATCATTCATATCATTACTACATGCGATTTTCGTATCTCTAACATGGGTTGTCTTCTACGAAACTCATCATAATCACCCTAGGCTAACATGAATGATGCATTAGCGAAAATAAGCAAGATAAATACTTGCCTGGGAATTTAGGAGTTCTGATTTCTGGACGAATTTGTTGTTGTCGCGTTCCCCGTCGCGTGATCTACGTGTTGGTGGTGGTGGCGGTGCAACCGGATGGATTTTTGGCCTAGATCACCTTGGCAGGATCTCTCCTTCCCTCTCCTATGGCCGCCACTTATCATTGGTTGTGTTCACCCTAGAAGACAACCCTAGGCATCTGATATAACCATTGAAAATTCGTGGGTTTACTTACCCAAAATTAGAAAATGTCCAAAATGCCCTCTCGGGGTACTAATTAAGCCTAAAAATGCCCCGAGACCCAAACTAAACCCCCGGGTACACTTTTCTCACTATCTCGACCCTTACGAACACTTTGGCACACTCAAAATGACCATACGAGCAACTTATAATTTATTCACTTTTATTAATCAATATTTAGTCCCTAACGCGACACCGGCGCATCCTGACTCAAATTTCCAAAATTGTCATTTTATTCACTCTTGACATTTAATAGAACCAATATTATATATTACTCTACTCATTAGTAATATTCAACAAGTTCCCCATAATTACTAACTCACATCACGTTAATAATTATAAAGCAATTAATTTTCGGGTTTATATTAAATTAATAACTCACATTAAATTTAATAAATCCCCAAATTTATAAAGCATAAAAATACGGGGTATTACATACTCCCCCCCCCCCCCCCCCCAATAACTGAATTTCGTCCCGAAATTCAGAAAATATGGCATACCTGGTAAGAATAAATCTGGGTATCTCTCGTGCATATTCCTCCACATTATGATGCTCCCACTAGACCCGTATAAGTAGAACTACCTTCGACCTCAGTCTCCTCTCGCTATGGTCTAGGATATCCACCAGTCTCTCCCCGTAAGAGCTATCAGGGTGTAAGTCTATCTTCTCTGTCACGATGTGGGTGTCAGCCATTTCATCCCAAAATTTATAAAGCATAAATATATGGGGTATTACGTACTTCCACCCTAATAACTTAATTTCGTACCGAAATTCAGAAAAGAAGGCATACCTGGTAAGAATAAATCTGGATATCTCTGGCGCATATCTGCCTCACGCTCCCAAGTGGATTCCTCCACATTATGATGCTCCCACTGGACCCATACAAGTGGAACTACTTTCGACCTCAGTCTCCTCTTGCTATGGTCTAGGATAGCCACTGGTCTCTCCTCTTAAGAGCTATCAGGCTCTAAGTATATATTCTCTATCGCGATGTGGGTGTGATCCATGTCATCACGATGATATCGTCTTAACGACGAGATGTGGAATATATCATGAATGTGATGTAAATGCTCTGGCAGTCCCAATCTGTATGCTACCAGCCCAATCATCTCTATAATGGGAAATGGTCCCACGTACCTCGGGGTCAATTTCCCTTTTTTCTCGAACCTCATCACTCCTTTCATAGTAGATACACGTAGTAACACTTGCTCCCCCACATTAAACTCTTGGAAGAACCGTTTCGCATCGGCATAACTTTTCTGCCTGTCCTGGGCTACTCGAATGAGACTCCTGATATTCTCAAGCCTTGCAAAGGTTTCCTGAATCACCTCTGGTCCTAGCAACTTGTTATCCCCCACCTATAGCCAACAAGTTAGGGATCGATAAAGCCTGAGATACAAGCTTCGAATGGAGCCATGCCAATCGTGAACTGATAAGAGTTATTATAAGCGAACTCTACCAGTGGAAGATGTGGATCCCAACGTCCTCCAAAATCGAGGACACACATGCGTAGCATATCCTCCAGCATCTGATTAGTACGCTCTATTTACCATCTGTCTGTGGGTGATAAGCTCAACTCAACCTCAACTCTTTACCCATAGCCTCCTGAAAGCTCTCCCAGAAATTCCACACGAAAATCTTATCTCTATCTGACACAATATTCAGGGGCACCCCATGTAATCTAGCAATCTCAGCAATGAATAACTGAGCATACTGACTCATGGTATAGTATGTTTGCACCCACAGAAAATGAGCCACCTTGGTCAAACGGTCTACAATCACCCAGATGGAGTCGTGGCCCCGCTGTGATGTAGGCAACCCTGTAATAAAATCCATGGAAATACTCTCCCACTTCCACGCGGGTATTTCTAATGGCTGAAGCAACCCTGGCGGTTTCTGATGGTCCACCTTTTCCAGTTAGAAGGTAGAACATTTGGACACGAACTCATTTTGCAAAGGCCTTACGATTATTAGCCACGAGAGAGACCACTATGACGTGTGTAGACTCACCACTGGGAAATGGTTCGCTTATTTTCTTTATATTCCGGGGTGTGGGGGTAGAGATTTGTAGCTTGGTGTTACCAGCAGACATGTTAGTCTTAGATATACATGAGTAGGATGTAATTATCGTTATGGATTGGCTCGCAGCTTACAGAGCCATGATAGATTGTTTTGGTGGGATTATTGTCTTTGCCATTCCGGGGCAAGAGATGTTTGTAGTGGCGATGCCTCTCCCAGAGGGAGGCTCGACAGGTCATTTGTATTACATAGAGGAGGATACCTCTAATGAGGTTGTGACTCACTTAGACTCGATTCCAGTTATTCGTGAGTATTTCAATATATTTCAGGAAATACCAGGCCTACCCCCCAGTCGAATGATAGACTTTGTCATAGATTTATTACCAGATACATGACCTATAGCACGCGCTCCATATCGTATGGCTCCAGCAGAGATGCGAGAGTTACGAGATCAGATAGAGAAGCTGTTAGGTCAGGGCTTCATTCGAAGGAGTGCCTCACCTTGGGGCGCTCCAGTTTTTTTGAGGGATTGTTCCAACTCACTACATAACACTCATGGACTCTATCCTCCCAATTGTATAATTTTAGTAGGTACTTATCTAATTTCCAACGTAACTATCTTGCTTGTATTTCCCTTTAATACATAATTCCATCGTCCCTTAAATGCAAACATCCCAAAAATGCAACTCTCGTCTTACATTAAAGGTCTCATAATTATTAATAAGTCCTACTGGTCTTCTTTATCTCCCAAAAGAATTTAATAAGGATGTCCAAGGATTATTACTCATTTAAATTAAACACAACTATTTAATAGGGGAAATATGAGTCTGCCAGAAGGGGTCGATCGATCTATGGCAGGAGCTCGATCGATCGATGCGTCGATCGATCGACACTCCTGGTTCGATCGATCGATCAAACAAGTGTGGTGAATTTTGCAGATTAACAGTTATGGTTTCTATGATCCAACATCACCCAAAATCAGATTTTTTACAACCAAACTCCCGAAAATTCGAACTACAAACATTGTAAACTCAAATTAAACATCTCCTACGTAAAGCATACGAATTTTCATCAATATTCATGGATTAATGGGCAAAAACTTATAACAATCTCAAGAACCCTAGAAATTTCTTTAACTTTGTTCTAATCAGTCTTTTTCCATAATTTCTACTTCTAAATCATCATAAATCCGTGGTTAATCCTCTACACATGAAGGGGGTTTCCAGATTATCATTCATATCAATACTACATGCGATTTTCCTATCTCCAACATGGGTTTTCTTCTATGAAACTCATCCTAATCACCCTAGGATAACATGGATGATGCATTACTGAAAATAAGCAAGATAAATACTTGCCTAGGAATTTTAGAGTTCTTATTTGTGGATGAATTTTGTGTTGTCGTGTTCCCTGTCGCGCGATCTATGTGTTGGTGGTGGCGGCGGTGCAACCGGATGGATTTTTGACCTAGAACACCTTGGCAAGCTCTTTCCTTCCCTCTCCTATGGCCGTCACTTGTCTTTGGTTGTGTTAACCCTAGAAGACAATCCTAGGCATCTGGTATAACCCTTGAAAATTCGTGGGTATAATTACCCAAAACTACAAAATGTCCAAAATCTCCTCCCGGGGTGCTAAATATGCCTAAAAACACCCCGAGACCCAAACTAAACCCCCGGGTACACTTTTCTAGACTATCTCGACCCTTCCGGACACTTTGGCACACTGAAAACGACCATAAGAGAAACTTATAATTTATTCACTTTTTATTAATCAATATTTAGTCCCGACGCGACACGGGTGTGTCCCGACTCAAATTTCCATAATTGTCATTTTATTCACTCTTGACATTTAATAGAACCAATATTATATATTACTCTACTCATTAGTAATATTCAACAAGTTTCCCATAATTACTAACTCACATCACGTTTATAATTATAAAGTAATTAATTTCCAGATTTATATTAAATTAATAATTCACATTAAATTTAAAAAATCCCCGAATTTAGAAAGCATAAAAATATGGGGTATTACATACTTCCCCCCTAATAACGGAATTTCGTCCCGAAATTTGGAAAAATAAGGCTTACCTGGAAGAAAAATTCTGAATATCCTTTCAGTACGAAAACTATTTACGTAGTAAGGCATTTAAGCACTATAGCCCCCGCCTCACAGCAAGCTTGATTAACATTCTCATTGGCGACACCTCACATGGTGCTCCTAACCGACAGCATTTGCATAGGTTACGCGTATACATTATAAATTCCCATTATCTCACCATCATTGGGAGGCCGTACCTCACTACATGACAACTATTCAGATGTATTTATATACAAAACTCCCATTCTGAGAAAAACCATACGAACTTTTGACCACTCTTGTTCACTTAAAACAGTCATGGAATTCCACCATAGTTATCAGATTTTTCTTGACCGATCCAAAATTCTGATTATCCACTCACCTCTAAACATATAGAAGGAGAATAGTCGAGGTTCTCCCATATCAAAACCATAATAAGCATCTCGTACGCGACAAACAGGTATGAGTGCTTCTACGGAGCATTCCTGAAATCATCGTACCAAGATTCTAAAATTTCCTTCACGTGGCTCCACTAACCTTTAATCACCGTGCGCCTATTCCCTCGCTAATGGTGATACGTCCTAATCGAAACGAAACTTACCTCCGTTGTTTCTTGAATTCCCATATCAAAGGTGGGATTCACAAACCTCATCCTGATTCAGAAATTAATACTGTGTCGTACCATGTATTGGCTCGATCCTTCCTTTCAAAGGAAGTCTGGGGCATACTAGTTAATATTGTAAACCAGCCCAAAGGAATATCAATCACTTCCTTCTTGGGTGACTTAATTCACATGTTCTAATGAACCCTTTATCTTGTCTTGAGGATGGTAACACATCCAAGAACTTCACCGACTTTACCGAGCTCTTCCAATTACAGGAATTGTCGATAAACACAAAATCCTCTGGTTGATTCTCCTCTTCCAATCGAACCCTACCTATGGGCGGTGCATGAATAGATTACTCACTACGTCCTGCTAAACATTGGTTTTTCCTTGAAATGTCTCACATTAAGTGACACGTAGTACTCCCCTTCCTTCCTTGAAGTATGCCGAAAGTTTCGACCCGTGCTCTTTCCTCCACGATGCGCACTTCTTGATCCTTTATTTCATACTAACATCATCACTCTTTGTATGCGCAAGTCGCTCTCACACATGACTAATTACAACTCCTTTCCAAGTGTTCTTGATAATAATAAAATTCTACTTTATTCAAGGAATACTCCTTCTTAAATGGCTTCCCACAACCTTCCAATCAAATTATGGTGTACTATTCTAATTGTACACTTACGTATGGATTATTTCCCCTCATGTGACGTTTAATCCACTCCATTACTTCCACTTCGTTATACTAGTCCCATAAACTTATACTTCACACGTCTATTACCACGTCCCTTCAACACGGACTATTTTAACAGTAGCTAACCCAGATGCCCACATTTTTGCAACACCCCGACCACCCTGGGAGAGAGAACGGTGTGCTACTCATCTGTAGAACTAACTAAATCCAATGAAATAAAAGGAATAGGGCATTCAAATTCCATGACCATAAAAGAGGAATAAAAAATCTCAACCTTCTTCAGATAAGTACAACAATTTTCCCAAATAGGTACAACAACAAAAATAAATCACTAACGCTCTATTCATCAAAATAATTACAGGTCATCTCTTTTGTATAATAAAGTTCTTTCCAGTTAATCCATGCTAAAAATCATTCCAGCTCTTTATTCACCTTGTGTTCTGAACGCGGTTACGATATTTGGGTACTCTCTATCACCATAGAAATCAAAAATTTTAAATCCTCCTTATCATCATTCCACCCCTCAACACGTGGGGATAACTTTAAATGCTTTCTTACCACAACATCCAGCTCCAATGGCTTTAAAACAAAATTCAACTTCCAACTTACATACATAATTACTTGTTCCCATTTCGATTGGGGTACCAAACTCATGGAATAGTGACCAAACATCTCCCTATTTCCAACCCATTTCCCATTATCGAGAGGATTGGGCTAATAACATATAGATTGGGACTGCCAGAGCATTTACATCGCATTCACGATGTATTCCACATCTCGTCGTTGAGACAATATCTTCGGGATGACATGTCTCACACGCACATCGCGATGGAGGAGATAGACTTACAGCCTGACAGCTCTTACGAGGAGACACCGATGGCTATCCTAGACCATAGCGAGAGGAGATTGAGGTCGAAGGTAGTTCCACTTGTACGAGTCCAGTGGGAGCATCATAATGTGGAGGAATCCACTTGGGAGCGCGAGGCAGATATGCGCGAGAGATATTCAGATTTATTCTTACCAGGTATACCTTATTTTCTGAATTTCGAGACGAAATTCAGTTATTAGGGGGGAAGTATGTAATACCCCATATTTTTATGCTTTATAAATTTGGGGATTTATTAAATTTAATGTGAGCTATTAATTTAATATAAATTCGGAAATTAATTAATTTATAATTATTAACGTGATGCAAGTTAATAATTATGGGAAACTTGTTGAATATTAATAATGAGTAGAGTAATATATAATATTGGTTCTATTAAATGTCAAGAGTGAATAAAATGACAATTTTGGAAATTTGAGTTAGGATGCGCCGGTGTCGCGTTAGGGACTAAATATTGATTAATAAAAGTGAATAAATTATAAGTTTCTTGTATGGTCATTTTAAGTGTGCCAAAGTGTCCGTAAGGGTCGAGTTAGTCAGAAAAGTGTACCCAGGGGTTTAGTTTGGGTCTCGGGGCATTTTTAGGCTTAATTAGTACCCCGGGAGGGCATTTTGGACATTTTCTAATTTTTGGTAAGTAAACACACGAATTTTCAAGGGTTATATCAGATGCCTAGGGTTGTCTTCTAGGTTGAACACAACCAAAGACAAGTGGCGACCATAGGAGAGGGAAGGAGAGATTTTGCCAAGGTGATCTAGGCCGAAAATCCATTCGGTTGCACCGCCATCACCACCAACACGTAGATCGCGCGACGGGGAACGCGACAACACCAAATTCGTCCACAAATAAGAACTCTTAAATTTCCAGGAAAGTATTTATCTTGCTTATTTTCTCTAATGCATCATTTATGTTAGCCTAGGGTGATTAGGAATAGTTTCGTAGAAGACAACCCATGTTGGAGATAGGAAAATCGCATGTAGTAATGATATGAATGATAATCTGGAAACCCCCTTCATGTGTAGAGGATTAACCACAGATTTATGATGATTTAGAAGTAGAAATTCTGGAAAAAGACTGATTAGAACAAAGTTAAAGAAATATGTAGGGTTCTTGAGATTGATATAAGTTTTGGCCCATTAATCCATGAATATTAATGAAAATTCGCATGCTTTACATAGGAGATGTTTAATCTGAGTTTACAATGTTTGTAGTACAAATTTCATGGAGTTTACGTGTTAAAAATATGAATTTGGGTGATGTTGGATGATAGAACAGGTAACTGTTAATCTGCAGAATTCGCCATACATGTTTGATCGGTCGATCGAACCAGGAGTGTCGATCGATCGACGCATCGATCGATCGAGCTCCTGCCATCGATCGATCGACCCCTTCTGGAAGACTCACATTTCCCCTTTTAAATAGTTGAGTTCAATTTAAATGAGTAATAATCCTTGCACATCCTTATTAAATTATTTTGGGAGATAAAGAAGACCAGTAGGACTTATTAATAATTATGAGACCTTTAATGTAAGACGAGAGTTGCATTTTTGGGATGTTTACATATAAGGGATGATGGAATTATGTATTAAAGGGAAAGACGTGCAACATAGTTACGTTGGAAATTATATGAGTACCTACTAAAATTCTACACTTGGGAGGATAGAGTCCATGAGCGTTACGTAGTGATTTAGAATAATCCCTCAAATTAAAGTAAGAGAAGAACCATTATAAGTGATAACTAAATAATGAGAAATACCGGGCGATCAATTCTTTATTAAATTAAAATCAAGGTGAACAGTTGGATCATTCTTAGCATCACTGTCGTGAAAATAATTTTTCCAATTAAAACAGCCTAAATAATTAAGCTAAGTGTCAAAACCATTTTAGACATTACTTTCCAAATTTTATTTTATAACCCAACATTTAAACTTTACATAATTCACAATTAAAGAATCACACAACCATTAACATGTAACATATAATCTAAAGAATATAAACATTCAACTAATTAATCCCAACATTAAAACAAAAGGGAAAACATCGTCACACTAATAAAATCCAAAGTGTGAATAACGGAAATAAACAAGTCACAATATCTCATAGACAACTGAAAAATGGAAACGGGCGACACATGCCCAACTGAATAAATATGCTACGAGTGGAATCAAATAAATGAAGTCGTCTAAGAAAGAGGCCTGCAACTGCCACCTAATCTGCAGCGCGTTACTTCCAAAGGATCATATGCAAAACACCCCTGTGGCAGGGCACCTGTAATATATACATATATATACAAGATAGAAGAGAAAATGGAAACGGGTCAGAGCCCGATTGTAAAAATGATTTAAAATTTGGTTAGCAAGTATTTAAAATGTTTACATGCCAATGCAACGCAATATTAGTGCGGCACTCCCTTGAGAAATTCTCACCTCTCTTCTAATGTGCACGCCTATTACACTAACCTTCCCAACGGTTTAACTTATCTTAGGTTAATCGTAAGATTTAAACTGAAAAATTCCATTGTTTAAGAGATTAATTTCATTTGATCACAAAGTTCTCATTTAAACCTTATTTGTTAATAAAGTTTTCCAATATCATATTATACTTTTCAAAACAAGTATTTCCAAATTGAAATCATTATTCATTTCTTACTTACCATAAACACAGTAGAAAATTCAAAATTTCCATAATTAAATACATATATTAAATACTCATATAATATATATATATATTTTAACGGTACCCCACATAATAATTATGGTGCGGGCATACTCTGCTGTCCAATCCCCGTCTCACTCGTACTAAGGGAAATATAAGTTCAGAATCACTCTTGAACTGTATTAACACATACACAAACAATATTGAGGCGAAGCATAGATTCCAAGTCTCGAAGAGGTCAGTACATACCCTCACGTAACTTAGGACCGTCTGACCATCGATCAGATAGAATGTACTAAGGATATCCATCTTCTAGGGTATGAGTCAATATCCCCCATAAAGGTCCCATTGAGATAAGACTGTCCCAGCGCGGTAACCTCAGGGATAGCAAGTAGCGCGGGCATGATTTTCACACGTAAATAGTATATGCATCAACACAGTCATGTAAATATACTACTTTTACAATATCAAATTTAGGTTCATCTCATAATCCATAATTATAACATTTATCCTTATTTCTCATTATTTAGTTATCACTTATAATGGTTCGTCTCTTACTTTAATTTGAAGGATTATTCCAACTCACTACGTAACACTCATGGACTCTATCCTCCCAAGTGTAGAATTTTAGTAGGTACTCATCTAATTTCCAACGTAACTATCTTACGCGTCTTTACCTTTAATACATAATTCCATCGTCCCTTATATGCAAACATCCCAAAAATGCAACTCTCGTCTTACATTGAAGGTCTCATCATTATTAATATGTCCTACTGGTCTTCTTTATCTCCCAAAATAATTTAATAAGGATGTCGAAGGATTATTACTCATTTAAATTGAACTCAACTATTTAAAAGGGGAAATATGTGTCTGCCAGAAGGGGTCGATCGATCGATGGCAAGAGCTCGATCGATCGATGCGTCGATCGATCGACACCCCTGGTTCGATTGATCGATCAAACAGGTATGGCGAATTCTGCAGATTAACAGATACGGGTTCTATCATCCAACATCACCAAAATTCAGGTTTGTCACACCCAAACTCCCAGAAATTCGTACTACAAACATTGTAAACTTAAAGTAAACATCTCCAATGTAAAGCATGCGAATTTTCATCAATATTCATGGATTAATGGGACAAAACTTATATCAATCTCAAGATCCCTAGAAATTCTTTAAGTTTGTTCTAATCAGTCTTTTTCTAGAATTTTTATGTCTAAATCATCATAAATCCGTGGTTAATTCTCTACAGATGAAGTGGGTTTCCAGATTATCATTCATATCATTACTACATGCGATTTTCCTATCTCTGACATGGGTTTTCTTCTATGAAACTCATCCTAATCACCCTAGGCTAACATGAATGATGCATTAAAGATAATAAGCAAGATAAATACTTGCCTGGGAATTTTAAAGTCCTGATTGGTGGACGAATTTGGTGTGGTTGTGTTCCCCGTCGCGCGATCTACGCGTTGGTGGTGGTGGCGGTGCAACCGAATGAATTTTCGACCTAGAACACCTTGTCTCTCTTTCCCTCTTCTATGGCCGTCACTTGTCTTTGGTTGTGTTAACCATAGAAGCCAACCTTAGACATCTGATATAACCCTTGAAAGTTCGTGGGTTTAATTGCCCAAAATTACAAAATGTCGAAAATGCCCTCACGGGGCGCTAAATAAGCCTAAACACGCCCCGAGACCCAAACGAAACCCCCGGGTACACTTTTCTTACTATCTCGACCCTTTCGGACACTTTGGCGCACTCAAAACGACCATACGAGAAACTTATAATTTATTCACTATTTATTAATCAATATTTAGTCCCGACGCGACACGGGCGCGTCCCGACTCAAATTTCCAAAATTGTCATTTTATTCACTCTTGACATTTAATAGAACCAATATTATATATTACTCTACTCATTAGTAATATTCAACAAGTTTCCATAATTACTAACTCACATTACGTTAATAATTATAAAGTAATTAATTTCCAGATTTATATTAAATTAATAACTCACATTAAATTTAATAAATCCCCAAATTTATAAAGCATAAAAATACGGGGTCCCTTAATAACTGAATTTCGTCCCGAAATTCAGAAAATAAGGCATACCTGGTAAGAATAAATCTGGATATCTCTCGCGCATATCTGCCTCGCGCTCCCAACTAGATTCCTCCCCATTATGATGCTCCCACTGGACCCGTACAAGTGGAACTACCTTCGACCTCAATCTCCTCTCGCTATGGTCTAGGATAGCCATCAATCTCTCCTCATAAGAGTTGATAGGCTATAAGTCTATCTTCTCTATCTTGATGTGGGTGTGAGACATGTCATCCCGAAGATATCGTCTAAACGACGAGATGTGGAATATATCGTGAATGCGATGTACATGCTCTGGCAGTCCCAATATGTATGCTACTGGCCCAATCCTCTCGATAATGGGAAATAGTCCCACGTACCTCGAGGCCAATTTCCCTTTCTTCCCGAACCTCATCACTCCTTTCATAGGAGATATACGTAGTAACACTTGGTCCCCCACATTAAACTCTCGGAAGAACCGTTTTGCATCGGCGTAGATTTTGTGCCTGTCCTGGGCTACTCGAATGTGACTCCAGATCATCTCAATAGTTGCAGAGGTTTCCTGAATCACCTCTGGCCCAAGAAAATTGTTATCCCCCCACCTCTAGCCAATAATTTGGGGAATGACAAGGCCTGCCATACAAATCCTTGAGTGGATCCATGCCAATCGTGAACTGATAAGAGTTATTATAAGCGAACTCTACCAGTGGAAGATGTGGCTCCCAACCTCCTCCAAAATCAAGAACAAACATGCGTAGCATATCCTCTAACATATGATTAGTACGTTCTACCTGTGGGTGATAAGTTGAACTCAACCTCAACTCTGTACCCATATCCTCCTGAAAACTCTCCCAGAAACGCGACACGAAAATCTTGTCTCTATCTGACACAATATTCAGGGGCACACCATGTAATCTGACAATCTCAACTATGAATAACTGTGCATACTGACCTATGGTATAGTCAATTCGCATTGGCAGAAAATGAGCCACCTTGGTCAAACGGTCCACAATCATCCAGATGGAGTCGTGGCCCCGCTGTGATGTAGGCAACCCTGTAATAAAATCCATGGAAATACTCTCCCACTTCCATGCAGGTATTTCGAATGGTTGAAGCAACCCTGACGGTCTCTGATGGTCCACCTTTACAAGCGGGCATGTAGAACACTTGGACACGAACTCAGCAATGTCCTTCTTCATCTCACTCCACCAGTATTTCTGCTTTATATCCTGGTACATCTTATCTCCTCCAGGATATATTGTAAATCGGGACCCGTGAGACGGGGTCATCACTGCATGACGTAATTCTGATCCTTCTGGGACCACTAATCTCCCATTAAACCTCAAACCCCCATTGGAACTAACAGAATAGGACTCAACACCCTCAGCTAAAAGTCGTATAATCTGCTCCTCGCAAAATAGGTCTGCGGTCTGTGCCTGTATCACCCCCGTAACAATCTCGGGTGTCACTGTCATGACAGATACAAAAGAACGGTCTACTGCGTTCTGGTGACCCAAATCTTTCCACTTTGCTTTCCAGATGTCCGCTACATTGTCTACCGGTATACGGCTCAACGCATCAGCAACTATGTTGGCCTTCCCCGGATGGTATTGTATGTCGAACTGATAGTCCTTCATGAACTCTAACCATCTGCGCTAACGCATATTCAGCTCTCACTGAGTGAACAGGTACTGCAGTGACTTGTGGTCTGTGAACAAGCAGAATTTCTCCCCTAATAAATAGTTCCTCCATATCCTCAATGCAAAAAAGACGGCTGCTAACTCCAGGTTGTGGGTGGGGTAATTATTCTCATGCGGCGTAAGCTTGTGGAAGGAAAAAGCTATAGCCTTCTCCTCCTACTGAAGTACTCCCGCAAGTCCCCGTAAAGAGGCATCGGTGTAAACCAGGTACTCCACACCCGGCTTAGGTAAAGCAAGGACCGGTCTTAAAGTAAGCTTGTCTTTCACCTCGTCGAAAGCCAATTGACAAGAATCATCCCAAACATATGGTACCCCTTTGCGAGTCAGGTTCGTCAATGGACCCGCTATTTTGGAGAATCCCCGAAGGAATATCCTGTAGTATCCGCCTAACCCCAAGAAACTACGCACTTCCGTCGGTTTCGTGGGATGTACCCACTCCCTCAGCGCTGACACTTTACTTGGGTCAATTGTTATCCCCTATTTAGAAACAACACGTCCCAAGAACTGTACTTCACGTAACCAGAACACACATTTCTCGTACTTAGTATACAACTGATGCTCTCATAGATTCTGAAGAACCTGCCTCAAGTGATCGGCATGTTCCTACTCAGAGTGTGAATATATCATAATGTCATCTATGAAAATAATGACGAACTGATACAAGAACTCCCTGAACACCCGGTTCATCAAGTCCATGAATACGGTTGGAGCATTTGTGAGTCCGAATGGCATCACTCTGAACTCATAGGACCCATATCTCGTCAAGAAAGCATTCTTTGAAACATCCTTCTCAGTAATACGCAACTGATGGTACCCCGACCTCAGATCTATCTTCGAAAAGAAAGTTGCTCCCCTCAGCGTGTCGAACAGATCACCGATTCGAGGAAACGGATACTTATTTCGTATCGCGACTTTGTTCAACTCCTGGTAGTCCACACATAGCCTCAGTGAACCATCTGTCTTCTACACAAACAAAACCGGAGTGCCCCAAGGTGAGGTACTCCTTCGAATGAAGCCCTGAACTAACAACTTCTCTATCTAATCTCATAACTCTCGCATCTCTGCCGGAGCCATACGGTATGGAGCGCGTGCTATAGGTCGAGTATCCGATAATAAATCTATGACAAAGTCTATCTCACGACTAGGGGTAGGCCTGGTATCTCCTGAAATACATCGGAATACTCACGAACAACTGGGATCGAGTCTAAGGGAATCACAACCTCCTTCGAGGTATCCTCCTCAATGTAATACAAATGAGAGGTTGAGCCTTCCTCTAGGCGAGGCATCACCACTATAAACATCTTTTGCCCCAGAATGCCAAAGACAATACAATTAAAGAATCACACAATAATTAACCTGTAATATATAATCCAAAGAATATAAACATTCAACTAATTAATCCCAACATTAAAACTAAAAGGAAAACATCCTAACAGTAATAAAATCCAAAGTGTGAATAACGGAAATAAACAAGTCACAATATCCCATAGAAAACTGAAAAATGGAAACGGGCGACACATGCCCAACTGAATAAATATGCTAGGAGTGGAATCAAATAAATGAAGTCGTCTAAGCAAGAGGCCTGCAACTCCCACCTAAGCTACAGCGCATTCCTTCCAAAGGATCCAATGCAAGACGCCCCTGTGGCTGGGCACCTGTAATATATACATATATATACAAGAGAGAAAAGAAAATGGAAACGACTCAAAGTCCGATTGTAAAAATGATTTAAAATTTGTTTAGCGAGTATTTAAAATGTTTACTGGCCATTGCAACAACATATTAATGTGACACTCCCTTGAGAAATTCTCACCTCTCTGCTAATGTGCATGCCTATCGCACTAACCTTTCCAACGGTATAACTTATCTTATCTTAGGTCGCTCGTAAGATTTAATACTGATAAATTTAATTGTTTAAGAGGTTAATTTATTTTAACAACAATGTTCTCATTTAAACCTTATTTACTCATATAGTTTCTAAGTATCATATTATACTTTTCAAACACATATTCCCCAATCGAAAATAATAATTCATTTTCTTACTTACCATAAACACAGTAGGTAGTTCCCAAATTTCCATAATTAAATATATATATATTAAATACTCATAGAGTATATATATTTTAACGGCACCCCAAATAATAATTATGGTGCGAGCATACTCTGCTATCCAATCCCCGTCTCACTCGTACTAAGGGAAATACAAGTTTGGAATCACTCTCGAACTGTATTGACACAGACACAAACAATATTGAGGCGAAGCATAGATTCCAAGTCTCTAAGAGGTCAGTACATACCCTCACGTCTCTTAGGACCATCTGACCATCGATCAGATAGCCCGTACCAAGGATATCTATCTTCTATGGTACGAGCCAATATCCGAAATAAAGGTCCCATCGAGATAAGACTGTCCCAACGCGGTAACCTCAGGGATAACAAGTTGCACGGGCATGATTTTCACACGTATATAGTATATGCATCAACACAGTCATATAAATATACTACTTTTACCATATCAAATTTAGGTTCATCTCATAACCCATAATTATAACATTTATCCTTATTTCTCATTATATAGCTATCACGTATAACGGTTCGTCTCTAACTTTAATTGAGGGATTAATCCAACGTACTACGTAACACTCATGGACTCTATCCTCCCAAGTGTATAATTCAGTAGGTACTCATCTATTTTTCCAATGTAATTATCTTACGCGTCTCTCCCTTTAATACACAACCCCATCGTCCCTTTTGTGTAAACGTCCCAAAAATGTAAATCTCGTCTTAAATTAAAGGTCTCATAATTATTAATAAGTCCTACTGGTCTTTTTTATCTCCCAAAATAATTTAATAAGGATGTACAAGGATTATTACTCATTTAAATTGAACTCGACTATTTAAAAGGGGAAATATGAGTCTTCTAGAAGGGGTCGATCGATCGATGGCAGGAGCTCGATCGATCGATGCGTTGTTCGATCGACACTCCTAGTTCGATCGATCGATCAAACAGGTATGGCGAATTCTGCAGATTAACTGTTACGGGTTCTATCATCCAACATCACCCAAATTCATATTTTTGACACCCAAACTCCCAGAAATTCGTACTACCAACAATGTAAACTCAAATTAAACATCTCCTACGTAAAGCATGCGAATTTTCATCAATATTCATGGATTAATGGGCCAAAACTTATATCAATCTCAAGAACCCTTGAAATTTCTTTAACTTTGTTCTAATCAGTCTTTTTCCAGAATTTCTACTTCTAAATCATCATAAATCCGTGGTTAATCCTCTACACATGAAGGGGGTTTCCATATTATCATTCATTCAATTACTACATGCGATTTTCGTATCTCCAACATGGGTTTTCTTCTATGAAACTCATCCTAATCACCCTAGGCTAACATGAATGATGCATTAACAAAAATAAACAAGATAAATACTTGCCTGGGAATTTCATAGTTCTAATTTGTGGAAGAATTTGGTGTTGCCGCATTCCCCATCATGCGATCTACGTGTTGGTGGTGGTGGCGGTGCAACCAGATGGATTTTCGGCCTCGAACACCTTGGCAAGCTCTCTCCTTCCCTCTCCTATGGACGTCACTTGTTTTTGGTTGTGTTAATCCTAGAATACATCCCTAGGAATCTGATATAACCCTTGAAAATTCGTGGGTTCAATTGCCCAAAATTACAAAATGTCCAAAATGCCCTCCCGGGGTACTAATTAAGCCTAAAAATGCCCCGAGACCCAAACTAAACCCCTGGGTACACTTTACTGACTATCTCGACCCTTTCGGACGCTTTGGCGCACTCAAAATGACTATACGAGCAACTTATAATTTATTCACTTTTTATTAATCAATATTTAGTCCCGACGCGACACGGGCGCGTCCCGACTCAAATTTCTAAAATCGTCATTTTATTCACTCTTGACATTTAATAGAACCAATATTATATATTACTCTACTCATTATTAATATTCAACAAGTTTCCCATAATTACTAACTCACATCACGTTAATAATTATAAAGTAATTAATTTTCGGATTTATATTAAATTAATAATTCACATTAAATTTAATAAGTCCCAAAATTTAGAAAGCATAAAAATATGGGGTATTACATACTTCCCCCTTAATAATAGAATTTCGTCCCGAAATTCAGAAAATAAGGCATACCTGGTAAGAATAAATCTGGATATCTCTCGCGCATATCCGCCTCGCGCTCCTAAGTGGATTCCACCACATTATGATGCTCCCACTGGACCCGTACAAGTGGAACTACCTTCAACCTCAATAACCTCTCGCTATGGTCTAGGATAGCCACCTGTCTCTCCTCATAAGATCTGTCAGACTGTAACTCTATATCCTCCACCGCGATGTGGGTGTGATCTATGTCATCCCAAAGATATCGTCTCAACGACGAGATGTGGAACACATCGTGAATGCGATGTAAATGCTCTGACAGTCCCAATCTGTATGCTACCGGCCCAATCCTATCGATAATGGGAAATGGTCCCACGTACCTCGGGACCAATTTCCCTTTCTTCCCGAACCTCATCACTCCTTTCATAGGAGATACACTTAGTAACACTTGGTCCCCCACATTAAACTCCCGGAAGAACCGTTTCGCATCTGTGTAGCTTTTCTGCCTGTCCTGGGCTACTCTAATGCGACTCCTAATCGTCTAAATCCTTACAGAGGTTTCCTGAATCACCTCTGGTCCTATCAACTTGTTATCCCTCACCTCTAGCAAACAAGATGGGGAACGACAAGGCCTGCCATACAAAGCCTCGAATGGAGCCATGCCAATCGTGAACTGATGAGAGTTATTATAAGAAAACTCTACCAGTGCAAGATGTGGCTCCCAACCTCCTCCAAAATCAAGGACACACATTTGTAGCATATCCGCCAGCATCTGATTAGTACGCTCTATTTTCCCATCTGTCCTTGGGTGATAAGATGAACTCAACCTCAACTCTGTACCCATAGCCTCCTGAAAGCTTTCCCAGAACCGCGACACAAAAATCTTGTCTCTATCTGACACAATATTTAGGTGCACCCCATGTAATTTGACAATCTCAGCTACTGACCCGTGGTATAGTCTGTCCGCACCGGAAGAAAATGAGCCACCTTGGTCAAACGGTCTACAATCACCCAGATGGAGTCATGGCCCCTCTGTGATGTAGGCAACCCTGTAATAAAATCCATGGAAATACTCTCCCACTTCCACGTGGGTATTTCCAATGGCTGAAGCAACCCTCACGGTTTCTGATGGTCCACCTTTACCAGCTGGCAGGTAGAACATTTGGACACGAACTCAGCAATATCCTTTTTCATCCCACTCCACCGGTATTGTCACCTCATATCCTGGTACATCTTATCACCTTCAGGATGTACCGCAAATCGGAACCCGTGAGACTGGGTAATCACTGGATGACGTAATTCTGATCCTTCTGGGACCACCAATCTCCCATTAAACCTCAAACCCCCATCATAACTAATAGAATAGGACTCAGCACCCTCAGCTAAAAGTCGTATAATGTGCTCCTGGCAAAACGAATCTGCAGTCTGTGCCTGTATCACCCTCGTTACAATCTCGGGTGTCACTGTCATAACAGATATGAAAGAACGGTCTACTGTGTCCTTGTGTCCCAACTCTTTCCACTTTGCTTACAGATGTTCGCTACATCCTCTACCGGTCTATGGCTCAACGCATCAGCAACTACGTTTGCCTTCCCCGGATGGTATAGTATGTCGAACTGATAGTCCTTCACAAACTCTAACCACCTGCGCTGACGCATATTCAGCTCTCACTGAGTGAATAGGTACTGCAGTGACTTGTGGTCTTTGAACAAGCGAAATTTCTCTCCTAATAAAAAGTGCCTCCAAATCCTCAATGCAAAAATGACCGCTGCCAACTCTAGGTCGTGGGTGGGGTAATTCTTCTCATGCGGCTTAAGCTTGCGGGAGGCAAAAGTTATAGCCTACTCCTCCTGCTGAAGTAATCCCCCAAGTCCCCGTAAAGAGGCATCGATGTAAACGTGGTACTCCACACCCGACTTACGTAATGCAAGGATCGGCGCTGAAGTAAGCTAGTCTTTCAGCTCATCAAAAGCCAATTGACGAGCATTATCCCAAGCATATGGTACGCCTTTGCGAGTTAGGTTCGTTAATGGACCAAATATTTTGGAGAATCCCCGAATGAATCTCCTGTAGTATCCTGCTAACCCCAAGAAACTACGCACTTCCGTCAGTGTAGTGGGCTGTCCCCACTCCCTCACCACTAAAACTTTACTCGGGTCAACTGCTAGCCCTGTTCACAAATAACATGTCCCAAGAACTGCACTTCACATAACCAGAATCCACATTTCTCGTACTTAGCATACAGTTGATGCTCTCGTAGAGTCTGAAGAACCTACCTCAAGTGCTCCGCATTTTCCTCCTCGGAGTGTGAATATATCAGAATGTCATCTATGAAAACAATGACGAACTGATCCAAGAACTCTCTGAACACCCGGTCCATCAAGTCCATGAATATGGCTGAAGCATTCGTGAGTCCGAATGGCATCACTCTGAACTCATAGGACCCATATCTCGTCAAGAAAGCAGTCTTTGAAATATCTTGCTCCCTAATACGCAACTGATGGTACCCCGACCTCAGATTTATATTCGAAAAGAAAGTTTCTCCCCTCAGCTGGTCGAAAAGATCATCGATTCGAGGTAACGGATACTTGTTCTGTATCGTGACCTTATTCAACTCTCGGTAGTCCACACATAGCCTCAGTGAACCATCTATCTTCTTCACAAACAAAACTGGAGCGCCCCAAGGTGAGGTACTCCTTCAAATGACGCCCTGACCTAATAGCTGCTCTATCTGATCTCTTAACTCTTGCATCTCTGCCGGAGCCATACGGTATGGAGCGCGTGCTATAGGTCGAGTATCCGATAATAAATCTATGACAAAGTCTATCTCACGACTGGGGAGTAGGCCTGGTATTTCCTGAAATACATCGGAATACTCACGAACAACTACAATCAAGTCTAAGGTAGTCACAACCTCCTTAGAGGTATCCTCCTCTACGTAATACAAATGAGCAGTCGAGCCTCCCTCTGGGCGAGGCATCGCCACTACAAATATCTCTTGCCCCGGAATGGAAAAAATAATACTCCCACCGAAGCAATCGATTATTTCTCTGTAAGATGCAAACCAATCTATACCGATGATAACGTTGTGCTCATGCATATCTAAGACTAACATGTCTGCTGGTAACACCAATCTACCAATCTCTACCCCCACACCCCGGCATATAAAGAAAATAAGTGAACCATTCCCTAGTGGTGAGTCTACACACGTCATAGTGCTCTCTGCTGTGGCTAATAACCCTAAGGCCTTCGCAAAATGAGTAGCTATAAAACAATGCATCGCCCCATTATCAAATAAAATTCGACCCATAGTACCATGGATAGGAAACATACCCTGAATTATGAGTGGTTCCTGCGGAGCTGCTACCTGGTGGACATTATAGATACGTCCGTACTGTAACTTCCCCTACTACACTAGAGCGACTGGAATGGCTGGTAGGGCTGGTACCTGAGCTGGTGCCGGGAGGGCTACTGGAAAAAGTGGCCTCTGTGGCTCATTATGGGCACCCTGCTGCTCTGGGGCCCTATCACCCTCTGGACAATCGTGACGCTTATGGCCATTCTTATCGCACATAAAACACTAGCCTATGAAATTACCTCCCCTCTGACCCTGCTGACCACGACCATGTTGGCCGTTACCGGCCTGCCACTGGCCCTGATGAAAATGTTGTTGGCCCTGCTGCTGGCGGTGTTGGCCTTGCTGGCCCTGCTGGCCCTGCTTATTAGGCTAGCCCTACTGACCCTGCCTAAACCCTCCAAATCTCTATCATGAATCACCTAATCGGAACCGCTTAGCAGGGTCCCCCTAATGGGAACTCTGCTCATGCTGGCGAGTCTGCCCTTGAGATGTCAGATCTCCACTAGCACCACTACCCCCTGTCCTGCCCTGCTGGTCGGGCTCTTCTACTTACTTGCTTCTGTGCAGATGGAAGCAGTGATCCTGGAAGTGTTGTAAAGTAGCATTGAGTACATCAGTGAAATTACTCAGAGATAGATTCCCTATAAGGTGCTGACAGATCCTCCAAGCTAACCCATCCACAAATAGTAGTATCTTCTTACCCTCAGTAGGTGCCTCATCTGGCACTATGGTGATAAGTCTTGTGAACTCCTCTTCATACTCGACAATGGTAGAATTTTCCTTCTTTAAGTTCAGTAACTTTCGCCTCATCTCAGTTTGCACGGCGGGTGGAAAATACTTTCTGTCAAACCGCTCCGAGAATGACTGAATCAGGATAGTATCCCTCTCCTCGAAGGTGGTGGTGGATTCCCACCACTGTAAAGCGTCCCCCACTAACTTGGAGGAAGCCAACAATTTTTTTTGCACATCTGTGCACTCATACATACGCAGATGCCTCTGAATATCTTTGTTCCATTGGCTGACGATAATGACATCTGAACTACCCGAGAACTCAGGGGGATGCGCCTTCTGAAAGGCATTCCTAACCCGTTCCCATGCAGATGGAAGTTGTACGGGTACTGGCACTATTGCCTGAATCTGGGGTGGAGCCTGCTGTACTACCTCTAACGTGGCATTCACCACCTGAGCAATAATAGCGACTACCTCATTAGCATTCATCGTACCCTGAGTCGGAGCTACTAGATGCTCGGCTTGGGCGCGCCTATCCTTTGGTGCACGTCTCGGAGGCATCTGAAATGTGAAGAAATTTATTAGTCTACAGTTATTATCAAACCTCAAATAGCTGAAGACGTAATCGTAAAAGCAAGAATACAACAATCCTAAAATAGGGCTCTATGGAAAAAATGTTAAGCTAAAAGCGAAATAAGCCGTACAGATCCTAAGGACACTAGAACCTGATGCTCTGATACCACCTGTGACACCCCGCCCAATTAAATACCGGGCGATCACTCCTTTATTAAATTAAAATCAAGGTGAATGGTTGGTTCATTCTTAGCATCACTGTCGAAAGAAAAATACTTTTCCAATTTAAACACCCTAAATAATTAAGCTAAGTGTCAAAACCATTAAGACATTACTTTCCAAATTTTACTTTATAACCCAACATTTAAACATTACATAATTCACAATTAAAGAATCACACAACAATTAACCTGTAACATATAATCCAAAGAATATAAACATTCAACTAATTAATCCCAACATTTAAAACTAAAAGGAAAACATCCTGACAGTAATAAAATTGAAAGTGTGAATAACGGAAATAAATAAGTCACAATATCCCATAGACAACTAAAAAATGGAAACGGGCAACACATGCCCAAATGAATAAATATACTAGGAGTGGAATCAAATAAATGAAGTCGTCTAAGCAAGAGGCCTGCAACTCCAACCTAAGCTGCAGCGCATTCCTTCCAAAGGATCTTATGCGAGACGCCCCTGTGGCTGGGCACCTGTAATATATACATATATATACAAGAGAGAAAAGAAAATGGAAACGGGTCAGAGCCCGATTGTAAAACTGATTTAAAATTTTGTTTAGCAAGTATTTAAAATGTTTATAGGCCAATGCAACAACATATTAGTGCGGCACTCCCTTGAGAAATTCTCACCTCTCTGCTAATGTGCACGCCTATCGCACTAACCTTCCCAACGGTATAACTTATCTTATCTTACGTCGCTCGTAAGACTTAATACTGATAAATTCAATTGTTCAAGAGGTTAATTTTTTTTAACAACAATGTTCTCATTTAAAACTTATTTACTCATAAAGTTTCTAAGTATCATATTATACTTTTCAAACGCATGTTCCCCAATCGAAAATAATAATTCATTTACCTACTTACCATAAACACAGTAGGTAGTTCCCAAATTTCCATAGTTAAATATATATATATCAAATACTCATATAGTATATATTTTTTAACGGCACCCCACATAATAATTATGGTGAGGGCATACTCTGCTATCCAATCTCCATCTCACTCGTACTAAGGGAAATACATGTTCGGAATCACACTCGAACTGTATTGACACATACATAAACAATATTAAGGCGAAGCATAGATTCCAAGTCTCTAAGAGGTCAGTACATACCCTCACGTCTCTTAGGACCATCTGACCATTGATCAGATAGCCCGTACCAAGGATATCTATCTTCTAGGGTACGAGTCAATATCCCCCATTAAGGTCCCATCGAGGTAAGACTGTCCCAGCGCGGTAACTTCAGGGATAACAAGTAGCGCGGGCATGATTTTCACACGTATATAGTATATGCATCAACACAGTCATATAAATATACTACTTTTACCATATCAAATTTAGGTTCATCTCAAAACCCATAATTATAACATTTATCCTCATTTCTCATTATATAGTTATCACGTATAACGGTTCGTCTCTAACTTTAATTGAGAGATTAATCCAACGTACTACGTAAGAGTCATGGACTCTATCCTCCCAAGTGTAGAATTCACTAGGTACTCATCTATTTTTCCTATGTAACTATATTACGCGTCTCTCCCTTTAATACACAACCCCATCGTCCCATATGTGTAAACATCCCAAAAATGTAAATCTCGTCTTAGATTAAAGGTCTCATAATTATTAATAAGTCCTACTGGTCTTTTTTATCTCCCAAAATAATTTAATAAGGATGTTCAAGGATTATTACTCATTTAAATTGAACTCAGCTATTTAAAAGTGGAAATATGAGTCTGCCAGAAGGGGTCGATCGATCGATGGCAGGAGCTCGATCGATCGATGCATCGTTCGATCGACACCCCTGGTTCGATCGATCGATCAAATAGGTATGGAAAATTCTGCAGATTAATGGTTACGGGTTCTATCATCCAACATCATCCAAATTCATATTTTTAACACTCAAACTCCCTGAAATTCGTACTACCAACATTGTAAACTCAAATTAAACATCTCCTACGTAAAGCATGCGAATTTTCATCAATATTCATGGATTAATGGGCCAAAACTTATATCAATCTCAAGAACCCTAGAAATTTCTTTAACTTTGTTGTAATCAGTCTTTTTCCAGAATTTTTACTTCTAAATCATCATAAATCCGTGGTTAATCCTCTACACATGAGGGGGGTTTCTATATTATCATTCATATCATTACTACATGCGATTTTCCTATCTCCAACATGGGTTTTCTTCTATGAAACTCATCCTAATCACCCTAGGCTAACATGAATGATGCATTAACGAAAATAACCAAGATAAATACTTGCCTGGAAATTTTAGATTTCTGATTTGTGGACGAATTTGGTGTTGTCACGTTCCCCGTCGCGCGATCTACGTGTTGGTGGTGTTGGCGGTGCAACCAGATGGATTTTCGGCCTAGAACACCTTGGCAAGCTCTCTCCTTCCCTCTCCTATGGCCTTCACTTGTCTTTGGTTGTGTTAACCCTAGAAGACAACCCTAGGCATCTGATATAACCCTTGAAAATTCGTGGGTTTAATTTCGCAAAATTACAAAATGTTCAAAATGCCCTCCCGGGGTACTAATTAAGCCTAAAACGCCCTGAGACACAAACTAAACACCCGGGTATACTTTTCTGACTATCTCGACCCTTCCGAACACTTTGGATCACTCAAAATGACCGTACTTGCAACTTATAATTTATTCACTTTTTATTAATCAATATTTAGTCCCGACGCGACGTGGGCGCGTCCCGACTCAAATTTCCAAAATTATTATTTTATTCACTCTTGACATTTAATAGAACTAATATTATATATTACTCTACTCATTGGTAATATTTAACAAGTTTCCCATAATTACTAACTGACATCACGTTAATAATTATAAAGTAATTAATTTTCGGATTTATATTAAATTAATAATTCACATTGAATTTAATAAATCCCCAAAATTTAGAAAGCATAAAAATGTGGGGTATTATAGGGGGATACTCACTCAATAAAACAACTCTTCCTATATCAAATCTCTTCGGCTAATAAGAGCCCAAGATAGTCCAACAAGAAATCAATGAAGTAAAAAATACACGTGTTTAGTCGGTGAATCGCCCAAAAGATAATCATTTTATTACATCATTGCATATATAGAGTTACATGTGCTGAATAAAATTAATGCTAATGAGGATTAGGTCTCCGAGGAATATAGTCAACAACTTGCACTCTTTGACCATCATCTGGGTGAGGAGATAATTCCTCCCCGACTTCATTTGAATCTGGCTCCAATAGCTTCCTTGGGATAGAATCTATGGGTATCCACTGATCATCCCTCTTGAATGGGTTAGGCATCAATGTTGAGGGGGATATCTCATGATGATACGAGAGGACAATGTTCCTAGGTACCTACAACTCCCTAAGATCACTGAACCATGCCCTAATAAAGGATAACTCTTCAACTTCCCCCAACTTCATCGGAGCATCGTTCCAACCCTGATCGTAACCATCAGCCCACACTCGTCAAGGACCTTTCTTCAACAGATGCCTTAGCAAGGTAACATCCCTTTAAAGACCGACAGTTATCACGTATGCCCGACGAAAATCATCTCAAAGCTCGACAATCTCCCTAGCTGAACCTCTGTCATCTTTACCAGATCGCAATCCAGGCGATGAAGAGGAACCACTTACAACTCGAGGAGCAATGTTAGGAGCATTCTTTCTGAGTCGCGATACTTCTCTCCTCAGAGCATTGTTCTCTTGATGAAGTACCTCTCCATCCTGATTAACCTCGGAGGCATCCAGGAACTTAGCCTTCATAGCATCCACCTCTTCTTGAATAGAAGCACCGATTTCCCCCATCTCTTGGAGCATGTCCTTCATCTTGGTAACGAGCTCTTACTGGTCCTTATACTCCATATTCTTTGATTAAAGTGACTTGTAGATCCTCACTAAGGCTCTATGAACTTGATTAATCGCATCAGGTCCAAGAATCTTTCCTAACTGAGAGGTAGCAGGAATATAATCCCCAACATCGATGAGCTACAAACCATATAAGCATTAAAAAAACAAGTAAATCATTACACGAAAGGAAATTGAATTTCATTTCATTTAAAGAAGGTTCAGAGTACATCAGTGAACATAAAGAGTGATTGAAATATAAAAAAATATAATAGCTCCCTAAAGAAGACAAGCTGGCAACCTCAGTCTGCTCTGAGGTCGCTGGTTGCTTCCCCTTCTCTGCAGCAGCAGCAGCAGCTCAAGGAACACCTCCTTTAGATGGAGTAGTTTCCATCCCCCGGTCAAGGGGATCATTAGCAACGATGGTTAGAAGAGCAGTGACATCTTCATTGGCAGCAGGGAGAGACACCTCATCAACAACTGGCTTGGGACTAAGGCCATGCTCGTCAAAAAGGGTGGAGTTAATATCCACCTCGGCAGCGAGTAAGGCCTTGTCCCAACCCTTCTTAAAGTTGGAGCGACCAATATAACCAATCTGGGCCTCAGCATCCTCGTACGCAACGACCCATCCAGCGTTCTCTGAGCTCTTTTTAAGGGTGGCTTCCTCAGATTCCACCTTTTTCACCTTCCCAGTAAGAACCTTGTTCTCCTCTACCATAGCTAGCCTTCTCGCACAAACCAAGTCATAGGACTGCCTCAGGTCTTAAAGTTCCTTAGTCTCCACCACCTTCACTTTGTTGGCGTGGGCTAAGGCAAGGTCATAAGACTTTTCAGTAGAACTGGCAGTCTTCAAGCTAGTCTTCATCTTAACATTTTTCCTTTCCAGTTTAGCATTCTTCCTTGCTATCTCATTACGACTATAGTAGAGGACGGTGAAATCAGACACAAACTATAGAGAAAAAGAAAACATCAACAAAGAATGTATTGAAAGAAGTATTGTATGAGAAAAAAGTGAAAATATGCTTACCAAGGCTACCCCTGACTCGCTTTCAGGGCTAACTAGTCAGTCCCTACGTTTATCGACCTCTGACGATCAGCTGGAAGCATTGGCCTCTCAAGCACTGCCGGAGCCAACTGAGGGGTAAGAAAAATAGAAGCTCCCTCATCCATAGAAAACACAGGCACCAGAGACTGCCCTACCCTTCTCCTCACCTCTTCTCTCCTCCTCTCTTATTCCCTCTCATTTTTCTCCCTCTCTATCCTCTTTCTCTCTTCCACCTTCTTCTTCTCCGCTTCCTTCTTTCTATCCCTCTCTTTCACCAGTTCCTCATATCTTTTCTTCCTCTCCTGCTTATGAGCAACAGTCTGGGAGCCATTTACGGTATCCCCGCTCCCTAATTTCTTCTTCTTCAACCAGCGAGAAAGAAACACGTTGTCTTCATCATCATCTCGGATCAAATTCATCCTAGTAGGAACCATATCTTCCTTGATGGAGCTACTTGCTTCCCCCGAAGACTCCTAGGCCTCTGAACCCTCCTCCGGGCTAGAGTATTATTCACTACTTGAGCTCGCCTCACTATAATCACCTATAGCACCACCCTATTAGCCCCCTCGCTCCCTTCACCAGATCTGCTTTCCTTCTTGTCCAATTGGATTGGGTCAGTAGTAACCTCTTCTGTGATATCTAGTTGAGGAATGCTATCCACAGGCCATGCGATGAAACTTGACCCAATGTTATTGTATTCCATAAGAAATTCTGCTGATCAAGGATGCTCACCGTCAGGTAGGAGTTCCCTAATTTTCCAAGCCTTAACTAACTCAATAACTCGAATCTCACGAAGAGGAGGTTATAAGTTTTTTGCCTTCGATGAAAAAAAGAAAGAGAGAAATATATAAGAAATACCATAAACTAACATATGATCAATAAGAAAAATAAGAACTATGCCTACCTATATATTTCTCCCCATAAAAGGGAATCACGAATCTCCCAAACCTCGACCCTTTAGTATGGGGAGGGAACTTCCAATTTCTTGATATAAACCCCTCATGCCAGAAGTCCTTGTGGGAATCAGGTAGATTTACTACCAATACCCTATCAGGACTCCTAGATTTGAGGTAAAGAAGACCAGAGCTTATTCGAGAAAAATAATAGCAATAGAAGATTTCAACTAGCCCAAGATTAGTTCCATAGAGCTGATTAATTCTATGCAAACCATTGATAATTTTCTAAACATTTGGCAAGCACTGTGCGAAACTATATTGAAGTAACTAAAAAAGTGCAAAAACAAGCGATTTGGGGGCAAATGGCCCTGTATCTAGTGATCATCCTCGATGTCTCTGACATTACCAGGAACAGGGGCAGATTCGATGTCTATCCCGTTTGGAATATCGTACAATTTACTAAACTCAGTTATCGACCTATTGCCTATCTTCGCCATCAGAAAAGAGAAAGCCTAGTATCGAATATGAATAAATTCCAAAATAAAAATAAAAAAGAAGGAGTGAGAAGATCTCATGAAGTAAGAGTCGGCTTGAGACAATGAAAAGTCACAAGCAAGGAAGATGAGAAGATAAGGAAGAATCTTGAAGATGTAAGATGAGACGTGGAAGTGAGAAAGCAACAGTATGAGGTTGGAGAAATCTAGAGAACACAGAGAAATTTGAAGCGACGCCAGAAGAATGACCTCTCCAAGCTATTTTAAACCTTTCTAATCATAACGCAGAGGGAACGAACCAGTCTGCCGCTAAATCGATTCAAGAAAGAGGCTTCAATCCCAAGGTGTCATGCGATTCACAAAAATCCCACTAAGGATTTTATTTAAAATTCTTGAGACCAAATTGTGACCCAAAAATTTCAGGGGCAATTGTGGGTACCTTGAATAAACATTCCATCCCAGATAAGTAGGCTTCTTTAGTCTGACCTAAAGTCGGTAGGCCGCATGCATAAATAACTTAATTATGACCCATTCAACCCCTAAAATCTCTCACGAGATATTATAGGGAGTTATGGGCTAATGTGGAGGAGTCTAACACCCCCACTCTCTGAGAAACAACTTGTATATATTAAACCCTCATCCCGAGGAAAAGGGAATGTGTTCTTTTCTGTAAACACTCCCGCGGAGTAAAGAGAAATAAAATATTGAGAGCACCACAGTGAACATAGTCCTTCTTGCCGAACCACGTATATATTGTGTTGTGTGTGATTGCAGTTCCTTTAAAGTTCTTTATTTATTCTCGTGATTGCCTTTGCTTATTTTTTTGCGTTGAGTTTAATTGTCAACACAATATATATATATATATATATATATATATATATATATATATATATATATATATATATATATATATATATATATATATATAAAATAAGGAGTAGAATTTTGACACTATTCCATAAGACTATAAGCTAAGTTGAGGTTGTGATGGTGCCAACAAAGCAAGAAATTGATGGTTGTGATTACCCTTTTGTTTTTCATTATCCCGCCCATTTATTCCCAAGGCCCCTTTTTACTTTAATTAAAAAAAAACTTCACTTGGGAAACACAATCTCTATACCAAACCCACACAATCGTAAACCCATCTCTTTCACACATCGATTGACGCACCTGGTGGGATTTCAAAGGTGACACTGTGTTAGAGGTTCTCTCTCTCTCTCTCTCTCTCTCTCTCTCTCTCTCTCTCTCTCACACCACACACACACACACACACACACACACACACACTTCTACTATTAAGTTTAGGGTTCGAATTTTGGTTTCCAAACTATAGGGTTCGACTATATTGATTTGGGGATTTTTTAAGATCTAGGGTTCCAAACATAGTTACTCACAACATTTCTTTGTGTTTGATGAAGTTGCAACATGTATATATGTGAACGTGCACCGTGGGATCTCTATAGAGGTTGGTTCATTTCGATTCTTTTAGTATTTGTGCTATAATTAGTTTTTTCCCTTTTATCCTAAGGATAATTGAATGTTGTGATATACATTTCTTATATTATGTTCTGTGATAGACATTTCTTATGTTATATTGAGCGATTTCTATTTTAATTGTAGATGGTTGATTAGAAGATTGAGTATTCATTCCTATAATCTTATGTAACGACAATAGTGACGGTTTAGCGGTATTGTGTTTATTGGGTGGCAATTTAATGTTATTGGGTGGCAATTTAATGGTACTTTGTGAAGGCTTCAGTACTGCTTGATGGTTTTCTACCAGTGTTTATGGTTATAAGTCCAGAGAGGAAAAGGTAGATTTGGGTTGGTCATGGGTTATTTCTTACAATTTGTTTTAGTTATCATCTAGGTGTTTGACAAAATAGCAAACACAATATTCTAATTTGCATTCTTCCCACTTATTGTCTTTTTACTAGATTTTATGAATGTATAAACGATGTTTTATGACTATCAACGTGAGAAAATATTATTACCTACTTTATTAAATGACTTTAGACAATAAGTGGAGCCCACAACGTGTATTTATCTCAATATTGTTACCTACTTTGTAAAAGATGTTTTTGACTTTGTTGTTTCAAATGTTCGGGCTAATTTTCTTAAACGAGCATTAGTTTTCTTTTATCTCTAATGTGTAAATCAGGAACCAAACTTTTATTTTTACATCGTATGCTACACACCACCACCATGCTTTCATCAGTATCAATTTGTTCCCCCATTTATGATTATATATTGATTATTATTGTCATTTTAAGATTGTCTATACATATGAAAAAGTACTATCATTTGGGTTGTGTATACATTTGCATTTTGCCAAAATCAAATATCATTTGCATTGTCTATAATGTTATGGGACACGAATCTAAAGCGAGTGTTTAAGTGCATTAAATTTTTTGGGGAGTTTGATTGATCTATGTGGTTTTAATTAATGTTTTTCAAATCCACATCGAATTCCACTTATACTCGGTTAATTTCGGTGCCTTTTAGATAATGCATATATTTTTCGAGTGGTGGGTTTGGTGATTGTTGTATATTTAAATTTTTTCTCTATTTTGTCAATGTTCTGGGTGCTTGCCATTTTTTTGTGTGCGGAAGTGTAATTGGTATTATAGAGAAAACGACAATGGACGTTATTCTTTGTACAGAGTTAAGAGAGTGGCTTCCATATGCTTAAGCAACAACAACGACAACAGGTGCTTCTATTATTGTAACATTTAGAGCTGACACTTTCTTGACATCAACTATTGTAACAATTATGCATGGATTGTCAAATGTAATAATAAATGCATTTTCTTTGCCTTTGTTTGTGGCTTACTCTAACAAAACCTATTTGAATACTCGGATTTGTTATATTCACTGGAGGTAGCTTTATAGTTTAATTTCTAAGACCTATTTATTATTTATGCAGACTCTTATGTTAGATTTGGTGCTTAAACAGTCAACAATAGACTCCTTAGAGCCTTAAACAACTACTTTCGATGCAAAATAACAAAATAATCAAGGGATGACCCAGTTCCTCTTGGTGTATCATGGTCTAATGAGTATCGTGGCTTGGATAGGTAACATTTTGTGATTAGTATTTCATTCCAATATATACATGACATGTTTCCTCTAAGAATTATTATGCATCCAATTTCTGTTGTTCTTCTACTGGATGTTTTTCTTATATTGGGAGCTATATTATAAGACTTTCTCAAATGTTCACGTGTTGAATGACAAAGATATAGTCATTGGATTTAATTACACAACTAAATAGGATCTTTCGAGTGTTTAGTGTTTGATGATTACATTTTGAGTGTGCAAATGTATAAAGTAACATTTCATCCCCCTTCTTTGAACTATTCTTTTTTCAATTATTCTTTGGGTGTTTTGTTTTTAACACTGGAATATTTAATGTTCATCTCCCGGAGCTATAAATTTCGTTGAGCAAGAAAAATAAGTTTTGTGTTGTAACTATTGTGTGGGTAAGGATGGATGTCGTAAGTGATCTGTGTCCACTGGTAACAGAGTTCTATTTAAGGATGGGTGTCGTAGGATGTTGATCACTCTAATAGGTACTTACATGCCTGAATAGTGTAATCATAAGAGATGACAAGTATATATGCAACATGTATTTATACGTAACAACAGGTACTTATATGCTCAAAAAACATCTCCTTTGTATATTTGGTTGTTCATTATTATCAATTTATATAGATGGCGATGTGTATATTATCGCGAGCTTGGGGTGTGACTTGGGATGCGAATTGGACATGAGCAGACACTTGCGGAATGCTTTACTACCTCCATTGGACATGTTTTAGAAACATCTGCTATAAATATGTAAACACACTTTGTCTTCGAAACTTCCCCTATTATTGTCTTATTTCCTTCCAAGTTAATTATTTGTTTTTCATATATATAGTGCATATATAATGTAGAACAACTCTGTTCACACGAGTATCTGCACGGAAGATTTGCCAAAGAGCTTAACCTGAATTTTCAGTGCACACTCCATGCGAAAAAATTTAATATATATGAATGTATATCATGCAACATTATGGTGTAGTGCTCGAAACTCCAGGTCAATACAAGTTGTACACACACTTATAGTGACATCTATATGTTGAATACACCCAAAAACCCACACACATATTTATATACTAAATTTTCTTGTTTATTGTCCTGTTTTTTATTCATTGGCAATCGTAGATATATTGGTAATTTCTACACCCATTTGTAATATTAATGTTCAATGTGTTGATACATGAGCAATGGTAAAAATATTAGGATTCCTTGATAACCGTATGTAATTTTATTATCCATTGTTTTGCTCCAAAATGAGATGGAATATCAAAACAACACCTACATGATGTTTAACGATTTTTTTTAACAATTTCATTTGGTACAAGCTAAAGAATGGTTGAATATAGAGTTTTTGGGGTCTAAAAGTTAGAGGGGGTCTTTAAGGTACTTCTCAAATGTTTTTTGTACTTTTCATGTTTGAACATATTTTCCCCCATCTCCATGTAGACACTCCCACGACCCTACTTTGAAAGTGGAACAAAATACGCATTAAAAACAGGTGTACATGCTTGAACAATTGGAACATAATAGGCATTAAAAGTGTATCCATACAATCATTTGTTTTTTTTATTGAAATGAGACCCTTATTTTCAAGGGTCGATTTGTGAAGTGAATGCTAAATATACTTTTCATGGTTGTAGGTGTAAGTCTCTTGACTTGGTAGCTGCTGCATTAAATCTAAATAGGTCTGGTACCATTCTCGGCGAAAAAACTCGAAAAGGTCAGGAATTTTTGTTCTATAAATGATAGGACAACATTTATGTTTCTATGTACAACTGATATAGGTGTTTGAAGGACAAATGGAACATCCAGTATCTTCTTCAAGCATATTAGGTGACATAATTGATTATACAAGCATTTAGAGCAGCAATTAAACAGCCCTTGCAACCATCCACAACTACTACATGTCCCTTTTCGTCTCTCTCATGGTCATCATATTGTTTATTAATGTAGTTTTGTTCTCTGGAAGGTGAAGGAGAAGTTTCAATTGAATCTTAACTATCATACGAGCTTTCATCATATTGTTGATTAATGTAGGTATATAATATCTATTTTTAATTCAGCAACCTTTATTGAAGCATATCTATTTTTATGTTAATTTTATTACGTCTAACATGTGTACATTTATTTTTGTTCCTTATTGGATTTAGATGTTGAATGGAAATATCAATATTTGCCTACTTCTGGCTCAGCGAGTATTGGCACAATAAAAGAGGTTGGTGGTGATTTTTCCTCTGCCTCTTACCCATAGCTGAGGAACACAATGTACAAGTAAAAGCCTTCAAGTGACATGCTTCCCAGGTGTTCTTACCCATAGATGAGAAGCACAAATGATTTTTCCTCTTCCTCTTACCCATAGATGAACAACACATAATATATTTTCAATACTTTTCCAATTATCATTAGTAATTTCATGTAGCTAATGTTGTGTTTGGTTAGTGACGATAATGATGAATTTGTTGACTCTGGATCAGATGGTGATGAAGAGGCATTGCCTTGGGACGGAGCAGTCATAGGGAATGAAACCATTCATGAATTAACTTCCGGCTATAAGTTGAGGTCAAAACACCATCCGAAAACTATAACCTCTCCCGTAACTGCTCCTCATAATAATTTAATTCCCCTGCGTAGAATGCCAAGATCCCAGGTTACATGAATTAGAGACAAATTCAAATACAATTCCAACATAATAATATGATTAGTAACTTTTTTTTAATAATGATGGACACAGAGGATTAGTACCTAATGAACATTTTTCGTGCATTTTGTACTAACCTTAAGTGTCATTACTTTTTTTTTCTTTTTGGCTGAAAAGTAAGCTTTATAAATGCTGAGCAATGTAGGATGAATGCTCAATGTTGTAGCATTATAGGACGAGCGTTGCTACTCACCATAGATTTTACCAGTTTGTTTCTCTTTATGTTTTGTACTATTTTGTCTAACTGTCTTAATTTTTTGAATATTTACCAGGAATAGGATAAATTGGTAGCATGTAATCAGTCCAGATCATTAAAGTGCTGAAGGTATGGGTTAATTCCATCTCCTAATAATTTACTTTTTTAGGATAAAGTTTCTTGGTTAATTTTTTTAAGGCGTCTCTGAGATTTACATAGGAGACTTGAATATTGAGAAGATTTCCCTTTTAAATATTGCACTAATAGACTACACTGCACTAATAGACTCTCATGTTATATAAATATGTATGCTTTATGGATGGTGGTGGTTTAGTTACACAGTATAATTTCTTTTATTAGTTTTTATCTGCAGACGAACCATTTGCCTCATCAATACTTTTGCTTCCACCAGCAATTTATGAGTTGAATTTGCTTTTTTCTATCTCCACTTATCCACCATTAAGTGTCCTAATAATTTGAAAATCCAGATATGTTGGTTTCGATCGATCGATGCTACAGATATTTTGATAGTTTCGCTAGTTTTGTAAATAAAGAGAAATTTACTTAAGATTTAAACCCTTACTTTTATTTAGTGATAAATTCATTTGTAGAACATATTTCATTAACAATTATAGGGTGATATAATTGGGTTTAAGAGGGTTAAAATAGTATGTCATGAGATGAATGAATTTCGGGAAATAATTCATAAGTATTGAGGTTGGTCCGAGGAATAATATTCGAGTATTGTAGTTGGGTGACACTACATTATTAAAGGAATTGAGGTAAAATAAATTAGTTATGGGGAAAAAGGATAGACTCGGAAAATATTAAGTTACGGGCCAAGTGAGTGAGTCCGGGTGTAATGGTTGGGCGACACAAAGTATTTAATTAATTAATGTGTAGTTAATTAAATTAGAGTCGGACTATAGACTCGGAAAAGTATTTAATTATTTAATGCGTAATTAATTAGATTAGAGTCGGGTTGTAGACTCGGGTTGATATAAATTAATTAATGTGTAAATTAATTAACTGAGTGTCGGACCAAAGACTTAGATTGGTATTAATTAATTAATGTGTAAATTAATTAAATGAGAGTCGGACCATAGACTCAGGGAAAATATTATATTAATTAATGAGTGAATTAATTAAATTAGAGTCGGACCATAGACTCGGGATAATAATAATTTAATAAGTGAGAAAATTTATTTAGTTGAGTCAGGCCAGAGACTCAAGAAATTATAGGCTAGTGTTACGGGTTGTGAGTAAATGGTAAAGCCGGGGTGTATGTTATATATATATATATATAAAATAAAGGAGGATGGTTTTTTTGTCTCCCCCAACTAACGGTTGAGATTAATTCTTGAAGGATTTGGTCTTTATCAACTGGTGGCCCAAATTTAATACAAAAGTTTCAATGTAAGGGTTCAATACACTACCACGTGACCATTGTCTCCAGCCACTCATATGTCTCATCCCTAACTCTCCCTTACATAGAGACCCTAAAATCCAGTGACCAAAAGTCAGTACGTATGAGTAAAAAGGCTCTAAAACTGATCACGGAGAAATCAACAAATCTCACCTACCATGAACGCTCAGAACTAGAGGCACGAACGCTCAGAACCTAGGCCTATAAAACTTGTACATCCTAACCAGACTTCTGTCAAAGAAATCGTGTCACATTATACCACCAACACGGACGAAAATGTGAACCAAACGCACTTGGACGCTCTCACCCGACCCTTACCTTCTCTTTCTACCATGAATATCTCTAATCACCACGAATTCTCCCTCTCATTAACTTAGTTTTCGTAAGGTATTCTCTCTCTCTCTCTCTCTCTCTCTCTATATATATATATATATATATATATATATAATATGGGACAATGGTGTTATGAATAGTAACTTATGTATGATAAACATGCATAATAAACATTCATGGCATTTTATGTGTTGCATGCTTGCATGCATACACATGCATGTATGCATGCATACATATATACAATATTATTTTATTATTTTTTAATAATATATTTTTTTTAAAAAAATTAAATATTTTTTTTTAATATATTTTTTAAATTTTTTTTTTTTAAAATATTATTTTTAAAAGTTTTTTTTATAAAAAAGGCTGGTTATTATGGCCTGAATTTTATCACGGGAGCAAATTTATCGCCGTGCCCTCGGGCACGGGCATCCGCTAGTATATATATATATATATATATATATATATTCCAGAGATTCATTTGATCACCACGAAAATCTCCAAGACTTTATGTCGCGATCGTCGCTGGATCCATCTCCGTCGGAGCGTAGGTGACGGGATTCATCTATGTTAGACCCATAACTGGTGGGTATATATCTTTATCTCTCTCTAAATATTTATATGATTTTGAAATTGGTTTTTTGGTTGGTATCACTCTAAACTAGTGTGTATGACTCTAAATCTATGCAGATGAATTTGAGGATGATGATGAAGAAGGCGATGAATTTCAAGATATTGAGGTTACTGATTTCTTTCTTTTTCACTTTCCTATGTATGTATCATCCTTCTCCTCAAACCCTTTTTATTTCGGGGTTTATACTTTCCATTGGAGATTTATTCAACGGTAAAAACATTATATACTCACATTCATATTTGTGGTGGGGTGGAGTCAAATTGTTTTTTTTTTAAATTAATACTACCCTTTTCAAATTTTGGGGGTTTTGTTCCTCCATTTGGGTCTATTTGTTTTGTTCCTTAAAGCTGAGAATTAATTGGTTCATTTCAAACCGATGGGAACAATGATTTAAGTTTTACCCTTTTTGCTGTCGTAGATTTAAGTTGTTATCGTAAGGTTTCATCCTTTTTTGCTACCATAAGATTTAAGTTTGTTTATGTAATTTGGTTGGATTTATTTAAAAAATGTTAGATGCAATGAATGAACAAAGACCGGATGTAAGGCTAGTTTGAAAACTTTTTTTGGGTTTCAAAACGTAATTTTTTGGGCTTTTTCATGTCTCTTTCTAAGTCTTTTTGTTCTTGGTGTTTATTTAGTTCTTTGGTTTTTTATTTTTGTATCATTTTTAACTGTAACTTCAATACAATTGTGAGGTACTACTACGTGTTGGCGAACCCTTTAAAATCCAAACCCCTGATCTATTCTTGGTTTGATGCCGTATGTGTTGACAAAAACTCAAACTCAAATTGGTGGGATATAATCTTGGTTTGGTGCCTATTTTGGGTTAGATCTCAAAAAAGTATCACTATAGTTAGATCTCTATCTAAGCATCAGGTAGGGGTGTTCATGGTCCAGTTCGGGTTTAGATATTATTATGGACTCCATGTTTATTAAGACTCGAGACCGGACATGATTAATCGGGCACGGTCTAAGTTGATTTCAATCAAAATATTGTTTGGATTCGGTCCAATTCAGCTGGACATGGTTTGATTATATAGTAATTAAAAAAATTATTATTATTCTACTGTTTTTTGCATGTTAAAATTCTGCAATTTTTGCTGTAACTTTCTACTCAATTTTACTCATTTTTGTATAAATTTTGGCTTACTTTTTTTTGTAAAAATGTGCAACTTTTTTTTAACTTTCTATCATATTTATCATGTAAAAACCTGCTTTGCATAACTCGGGGTCAAATTGGTAGCTGATCTCTAGAAATATAATGTCCCATCACTACCTTGATAGCCAACCCATGGTCACTGGTTGTACTCGAACTGTCCCTTCTAGGCCTGAGGCTATTGCTCTAAGTTGGACCATGACCCAATCTTGTGAGGTCCCTGCCAATAGTTTTAAAGACCCTAAGTCGATATCTTCTATCATAGCAGGTCTTATTAGAGACCCTATGGGAAGATTTCTAATGACCCACTTCTTAGTTCAAAATCATTTGGGTACATAAATCAAGTATTGAAACCTATAGTTTTGTAAGGCCATGTGTGTGCGCCTAAGTTTATTTATTTATTTTCTTTCTTTCTAAAGGTGTTTTTTGAGGATCTTATTTATTTTATTTATTTTGTGGAAATTGATGTTACTCTAGAAATCAAAAACCTCATAATGATTAATTTGTGCTGAAACTGTTATCTATAATTGCTTATTGCGACGACTTTACAATTTTATTTTGTTACATGCATATTTAATTTTAGCTCCAAGTAGGATTACATTGTATACGAGTTTTTACTATATTTATGATATGTTGTAGTCTGTAAATGTGAAGATTCAGTGGATTATAAGTGCAACCAAATATTTTTATTAACACCGTGTTCATGCTTGAGTTCCCGAGAGAACAAAATATATTTATTAACACTGTGAAGAAAATGTTTTACAACTTTTTTTTATTTTTATGAAAAAAGTTCATATTTATAGAAAAGTTTTATTTCAAATTTTTTATAATACTTTTTATTTGTAAAAAGGCTTGCAACCATTTACTTTTATAAAAAGAAATTGTAAAACAAATTGTATTATAAAATAATTATAAAAAAGTCGTATATAGACTCAACTCCAATGTTTATAAAGTTACAAGGGCACTTTAGGTAGTGGGTGAAACAAACTAATGGGTTTGTAACATTGTTGGAGATTTTGACCGTTGAATAATTAAGTGATAAAAGTGAGATTAAGTTTAAATGACATTAAATTAAAAAGTGGTATGTAATTACTACAACAACAAATAGAAAATATACAAAAATAGTCACAATAAAAACAATTAAGAACATGAAATATTAAATCTTAATGATACATCTCTAATGATAGGTCGTTAATAGTAATACGTCGGGATAAAATTATGAGTGTGATATCGATACGGACCCAAATTTATCACAGGAACAAATTTATTGTCATGCCATCGGCACGGGTACACAAAATATCGAAGTAAAGTTAACCACGATTAAATAATTTTGAAAAAAATATCCGTCCTTCAGGAGAAAAGAACAGGATTAATTCTTTGAAAAATTATACTATAGTACAACATTTTTATGACTTGACAACACGATTCAATCTTGAGAAAACTGTCATCGTGCCTTCAGACACGGGCGTAGCCAATGCATTCATTAAATTTATTAAATTTTTTATTATAAAAAAATTTCACTCGTTATATTTCATTTAATATATTTGTAAAGTTGTGTATTTATTGTCTTCTAATTTAAAGTCCCATATATAGAGACCATTCAAATGGATTGTCTTTGGCCATTTAATCTATTGCTTTAATCGGTACATTGTAATTGATTCGAAATTGACATTTATATAGATGCGCCATGTTCAATTAAAAATTTGATTCCAATAACCCTTGAATCAGCACATTTGAAGTTATTTTTTTTTAAACTAAACACTTCTTTAGACAAGATATGGTGACACGACATGAAAGCCGAAATAATCAGGAGTAAATTTTTCACCATGACATTTACACGGGTATAAATGTACTGTAATCACAAGCAATCAGGAGCAAATTTTTCACCGAGCCATCGGCACGGGTACAACCTAGTATATATATATATATATATATGTGTGTGTGTGTGTGTGTGTGTGTGTGTGTTTATATTGTGTGTGCTATTAAATATCAGTGATTAGATATTTATTTAATTATATACTCTAGTGTTATTAAGGGAGGTTGCGCGATGTGGGTGAATCCCCTAGCTTGAGGAGTAGGGTGAGTATATCCCCAGGTCATAGAGTCCCGTATATGGGTGAGGGGATTATCTCACTTTCAGGGAAGGAATATGACCGCCTCCACTTCGTTGATGTTTTGGGCCAGGTTGGTGAGCGATCCCAGCCTAGGTATATAAGTTATGTGAGCACACCTAGTGAGATGGCACTTTAGAGGGAATCATCCGGTGAGGGTATACTCGGAAGGATGGATACGCATGATATATGTGTGGATGTTTTAGTAAAGATACATATAATATGGTAGTAAATATTATATGTGGGTAATAATACAGTGCATGATGTATTTACTTTATATAACTTATCTCACGATTATATGCTATTAATTAAGAATGAATTAATTAAGTTAGTTGGTGAGATAACTTATAATTCATGAATAATTATACTCGGGGTAGATTAGTATGGCAAGGGGAGGTTATACCAAGACTAGTTGGACGGGGTAGTACAACTTGGTGGGGTTGAGGTAACCGTTAGGTGTGCACATTAGTGAAGGTGTGAGAATGTCCACAAGGGAGTGCGACACTAACTTAAATATGAAGCGTATTCATGCATTTTAAGTAACTCTAGTTAATTCACTTGGTAAATATTTTTTAAATGTTTTGGTTTCTAACCTTTGCTATAAAACTATTTTCAAAACCTTTTACGTGTCCAGCAACAGGGGCGCCAGGATTGATATTCTATTGCAGGGACACAGAGCTGGAGCATATGTGGATGCTAACAAGAGTTTGGATTAGACGCATAGTTCATTCATTCCTAGAGTAGGGATCATTTATCAGTTTTAGTTTTATTTAGGGCTTGTCCCCCAGACTTATCAGTACAATTTTCAGGTTCATTTTACTCACGTGTTGGGTGTTTGTACTGGACTATTTTCTATGGTAGCCGATGGTTTATTCGGCATGTCATTTTATTTTTGTTCAGTTCATTTAATTCAGTTGTGCTAATGGTTTATATTTAATTCCTCATGTACTGGTTTGTTTAACTAAAAAGATAAAATTTGGCACCAGCTTTTTGGAATACTAGGTGGTTAGTAAGTTCATAAAAGGTTTTCGACAGTGATGTTAAGGATGAACCAACTGGGATTCCTTTTTATATTGGTATAGGACTGATCACCCGGTATTTTATTAGGCGGGGTGTCACAGATGGTATCAGAGCATCAGGTTCTAGTGTCCTTAGGATCTGTGCAGATTTTCACATTTCGGCTTAGTAATCTTTGATATAGGGCCCAATAATAGGATTGTTGTATTCTCATACGTATGCGCACGTTCTTCTGCCAATTACTTTTGTTTGAGGGTGAACTCATATGATTCGATTTTCATTTCAGAAGCCACCCAGGAGAGAGATATCAGCTAAGGCAGCAGCATGAGATGAGACTAGGAAGGCTCATCAAGAGCCAGAGTTACGACAACAACTGCCAGAGATGATTTTGGCAATGAAGGTAACTGAATTAGTGGCGCAGGCAGTTGAAGTGACGATGGTCGCAATGGTAAGGTACTTTCCACGAGATCATCCACAGGAGTTAGTGGTACCAGATGTTCAGGCCCACCCGGGGTCATCAGGGTGGTAGTAAGTACGAGAGGTTTTTCAAAAACGGCATCCACCAGAGTTTTGAGGGGGTTCAGATATACTGCTAGCGTGTCACTAGAAGAGAGATGTCCAGCATCACCTACGCATGGTAGATTTCAATGAAGTGCAGAAGCAAATGCTAGGCACTTTTAGGTTAGTGGGAGCAGTGTTACAGTGGTGGGGGTCGATCACCACAGTTGAGGAAAGGGATACATTGACTATACTTAGTTTTGGGTGCGGTTCGACCACAAGTATTTTCCACCAGTAGCTGAGACTGAAATGAGGAGAAAATTCAGAGAGGTGACTCAAGGAGACCGTTCAGTGGCCGACTACGAGGAAAATTTACTCATTTTGCAAATTTTGTACCGGATGAGGTTAGAGATGAAGAGATAAAGAAAGTAAGGTTTGTGGATGGCTTAGTCTGGAGAATCAGACAACATTTAATTAGTAATCCCGCATTAGTAGCTTATACTGATGTCGTTAATGCAGTACTCCTGCACTGTCAGGAGTATCGCTTCCATGTGAAAGGAAGCAGGAGGGGAGTGGAAACTAGCCAGTCGGATAAAGCAGGAGGGGATAGTACCAGTGGGGTATCCCATCAGCAGATAGGGGAAGATCAGGGGTAAGATTTTCGGCAAGGAAATCATGCCAAACGATTTAGAGCTGGAGGCTATCGACAGGATGGCCAGGAATTTCGACAAGGCTAGCAAGGAAGGAATTAGTGGAAGCGTGAATTTAATAAGAGGTGTTTCGTTTGTGGGGAAGCGGGGCACATGAAGAGAGATTGTCCTCAGTGAGGTAGGGGTCAACTACAAGATGAGGTCCTGGATGTACAGCCACTACATCAAGTCATGGCTACATTCGGGTAGGGTGAAAATGCACCAGAACCCGAGGATCATCCGTTGTAGCTAGAGTATGGAGGTAATTATTTTTACCCTATGGGCATGGGGTATATTTTTTAGTGGCAAGGAGGATGTCACAATATAAGACTTATTTTTCACTAGAGCTCACGGGTGAGTCGAATTTAGTGGGTGCGTTGGTTGTAGCAGCCACTGTATGTGGATAAACTTTTCGTGGGGTAAAGGAGTTCTTTGGTGTTCTTCACGGGAGAGTGGAGGTTTATACTGAGTGAAGGTTTGAATTATGCCAGGAGTTACCACTTTCTAAGATTATGGGAGTAGGGTTGATAATATTTCTTAAATATCAGGTGGATAGCAATGGAATTGAAGTATTATGGATAGTGGGGTTAAGTTTTGGTGTTCACGACACTAGTGTATGTTTAGTACTAGGTACCACCTGAGAGGGCGTCTAGACTATACATATGTTTTTAGATATGTTGTATTGCATGGTACGATAGGCACATAGTGAGGTCTTGTGGTCTCACATTTTATCCCGGTAAGTAGGGATGCTTACTGAAATGAATCAGGGTGGTTAAAAATTATTTTTGAGCAGGGAGAGAGATAGCTCAGGGTTTATTTTGTGCAAGGACTAGTGATAGTAGGGCGCGATAATTTATGTTGTGTTTTGTAGCATAAGGGTAAGCGTGTATGCTTTTGTGTTAAGAAACAAGTATTTTGGGGTACGTGCTATGGACTGAGGGTCTAACAGATCTCAATGACTAAACATGTTTGGTAGTAGTGTACCGGGGGGTTCCTTATTTCGATTTTACTTTGCGAGATGTCCCACACATGAAACTTAGCGCAACGTTGGAAGTGGGGAGATGTTTGGTCATTAGTACATGGGTTGGGTACCTCGAGAAGTATATATATATATATGTATATATATATATATATGATATGACTATGGGTTAGAAGTCATATTTCGAGTTACGACTAGCATAGTCGGGTAAAACTTTTGTGTTGTAAAGAACGAGCATTGGGCGTATGGGCACCCGGGTTAATTAAGGCAACTTTTGTGCGGTCAAGCACAGGTACAGGGTGTATGGCATCCTGGTTAATTAAAATGCATAATTGTGTAACTTATAGTTAGAAACGGGAGAGATAGATATAGCGAGCTTAGAGACGCATGACTAGAAAGTGAGATTTGAAGCTTGAAACACTAGGCTTAGCTTAATTTTGAGGATGAATTTGCTTTGTAAAGGGGGGAGTATGTAACACCCCATAATTTTGAGGATTTAATATTTAATTATCTTAAGAGATATAAAAATATTTAAATTGGTGAAACTTAATTACATGAGTTGGAGAATTTATTTGAGTGAGCCGAATTATTTATAATTGGTGACTTTTAAGTTTAATTGTTCGAAATCTCGTGTGTCGCATTTTGTGATCAAAATTGGAGAATGTCAAAAAGTATTTCGGATGGAAATTTCGAGGGTGCGATTGAGTTCGGATGGGTCGAGATAGTCAGAAAAAAGTACCCATGGGTAGTAATTGGGTCTCGGAACATTCTTGGGCATAGCCGGGCTCACACGGGGTTGTTCGGGCCTTTTTAATTAGGCCCATGTGGACAAAAACGGGACTAAGGGTTTTAACCTAAATTGGTAATTTTTAAAGGGCTATAAACACAAATTCTAAACCTAGGGTTTGACAGGGAATTGGGGGAAAGAAAATCAAGTGACAATTGGGGATTATTGGAGCAAAATTAAGGGACTACACAAACGGATCAGACCCTACGAACAATTCCCGGCAAGTGGTTAACTATTGTGATTTCTAAATTGATGATAATAAATTCATATCATGGTGTGTGTATATGAAAATTCGTTTTGGGTGTGTAATCATAATTAAAATTGGGTTTTTGGAAACTGATATACTTTAATGGGATTAGGGGTGAAATTTATTATGTTTATGATTCTAGAATGTAGAGGAATGAATCGTATGTTAAAACCAATAAGAATCAATGGTTAATTTCTTATAATATGAATGAAATTCATATTGGAGATTTGAAACCCAGATAAAACCCAAATCGGGAAAACGTTGGAATTGATGGAATTTGATGATGAATTAAGGTCTTTAGGATGTTTAGACCCTTTTCTGGTATAGAGGATATGTTAATTGTAATTGGGTAAGGGTGTAGATTGAGAATCAAAGATTTAGGGTCCATCCATGGCTGACAGTGGGATGGAGAAGACGAGTACTAGAACGATCGATCGATCGACCCAGGGGGTTTCATCGATCGATGCTATAGATATTATGGCAGTTTCGCCAGTTTTGTAAATAAAGAGAAATTTACTTAAGATTTAAACCCTTACTTTTGTTTACTAATAAGTTCATTTGTGTCACATATTTCCTTAACAATTATAGGGTGATATAATTGGGTTTAGGAGAGTGAAAATGGTATGTCATGAGATGAACAAATTTCGGTAAATAATTCATAAGTATTGAGGTTGGTCCGAGGAATAATATTCGGGTATTGTAGTTGGGTGATGCTACATTATTAAAGGAATTGAGGTGAAATAAATTAGTTATGGGGAAAAAGGATAGACTCGAAAAATATTAAGTTACGGGGCAAGTGAGCGAGTCTGGGTGTAATGGTTGGGCGACACCAAGTATTAAATTAATTAATGTGTAATTAATTAAATTAGAGTCGGACTCTAGACTCGGGAAAGTATTTAATTAATTAATGTGTAATTAATTAGATTAGAGTCGGGCTGTAGACTCGGGTTGGTATAAATTAATTAATGTGTAAATTAATTAACTGAGAGTCGGCCACAGACTCAGATTGGTATTAATTAATTAATGTGTAAATTAATTAAATGAGAGTCGGACCATAGACTCGGGAAAAATATTATATTAATTAATGAGTGAATTAATTAAATTAGAGTCGAACCAAAGAATCGGGATAATAATAATTTAATAAGGGAGAAACTCTATTTAGTTGAGTCAGACCAGAGACTCAGGAAATTACAGGCTAGTGTTTGGGTTGTGAGTACACGGTAAAGCCAGGGTGTATGATATATATATATATATATATATATATATATATATATATATATATATAAATATGGTATAGTGATCGTATATATATATGTGTATACATTGTGTGTGCTATTAAATATCAGTGATTAGATATTTATTTAATTATATACTCTAGTGCTATCAAGGGAGGTTGCGCGATGTGGGTGAATCCCCTAACTCGAGGAGCAGGGTGAGTATATCCCCAGGTCATAGCGTCCGGTATATGGGTGAGGGAATTGTCTCACTTTCAGGGAAGGAATATGACCGCCTCCACTTCGTTGATGTTTTGGTCCAGGTTAGCGAGCGATCCCATCCTAGGTAACTAGGTTATGTGAGCACACCTAGTGAGATGGCACTTTAGAGGGAATCATCCGATGAGGGTATACTCGGAAGGAGGGATATGCATGATATATGTGTGGATGTTTAAGTAAAGATACGTATAATATGGTAGTAAATATTATATGTGGGTAATAATATAGTGTGTGATGTATTTACTTTATATAACTTGTGTCACGGTTATATGCTATTAATTAAGAAGGAATTAATTAAGTTAATTGGTGAGATAACTTATAATTCATGAATAATTATACTTGGGTTAGAGTAGTATGGAAAGGGGGGTTATACCAGGACTAGTTGGACGGGGTAGTACAACTAGGTGGGGTTAAGGTAACCGTTAGGTATGCACATTAGTGGAGGGGTGAGAATGTACACAAGAGAGTGTGACACTAACTTAAATATGAAGCGCCTTCATGCATTTTAAATTACTGCAGTTAATTCACTTGCTAAATATTTTCAAAATTTTTTGGGTTCTAATCCTTGCTATAAAACTATTTTCAAAACCTTTTAGGTGTCCTGCCACAGGGACGCCACGATTGATCTTCTTTTCCAGGGACATGGAGCTGCCGCATATGTGGAAGCTAGAAGGAGTTTGGATTAGACGCATCGTTCATTCACTCCAAGAGTAGGAATCATTTATCAGTTTCAGTTTTATTTAGGGCTTGTCGCCCAGACTTCTCAGTATAGTTTTCAGGTTCATTTAATTCAGGTGTTGGATTTTTGTATTGGACTATTTACATTAGTGGCCCATGGTTTATTCGGCATGTCCTTTTATTTTTGTTCAGTTGATTTAATTTAGTTGTGTGAATGGTTTATATTTATTTTCGCATGTACTGGTTTGCTTAACTAAAAAGATAAAATTCGGCACCATCTTTTTGAAATACTAGGTGGTTAGTAAGTTTTAAAAAGGTTTTCGACAGTGATGCTAAAGATGAACCAACTGGGATTCATGTTTTAATTTTGTATTGGATTGATCACCCGGTATTTAATTAGGTGGTGTGTCACAGAAACTTTCTCTTAGTCATGGACTATGAAGGAACGATCATGGGTGGAGATTCCACACTCACACTAGGCTCCTCAAAGGACTGAGAAGAGGAATATTGATGACTATATGATGCCTCGGTTGCATAAGACTTAGTTGTATGAGATGTGGGAAATTCAAGAGCCTCCTAAAAAAATTGGCCGATGAGGCACCCCAAGAAGATGAAGGATATATCCCTGAGAGGACGAAGATGAGATATCAGGCATCTCATCCCCACTCACTTCGATGATTGGTGGGGGGATGAAATCTAAGGTGACGGGGAAGATCAGATGTGTAAGGTCGGCCACAACTTTTCTCTTTGCCTCGGCCTTTGGCTCACCATTCCTTACCTCCCAAAGGATTCTTTCACCCAAATAGGGGTATTGATTTAAAATGTCAAAAAGCACCCTAACCTTTTAAGGGTATGACTACAGTCTGACCTAAATATCAAAAGAAAGAAAATGAATTGTTTTCAAGCTTGAACACAAAGAAGATTAAGACTAAAATTCTCTAGAGATGGTGATAGTGGGAAAAATGGTAAAGTGGTAGCCCAGAAGGTCCACAAGTAACAACCAAGCCTATAAACCACCACAAACACTCTAGAAGAGACCCTAAAACCTACAATCCCTTTCGCCGAAAAATATGGAAACCCACCCAAAAATAAAACAACGGACAAAAATCGCCAAAATATTAAAATGATAGGGAAAAAGTTTGAAGAAAGTTATCTGGTTGGAAGAAGAAGACGAAGGAGCAAGAAGTAATCATAAAAATGGCTAAAAAATCTTCAACATGGGATAGATATAAAGGCAGACTGGTTTTCTAGAGAGAGTGGGAGAGTTTGAGTGCAAGAATGGAAGTGGAGAAGAAAGACAAAGTTGGTTTTTAAAACCATTTAAATAAATTTTAATCATTTTGTACAACTTACCAAACAATCATCATTGGGCACAACATCCCAAGAATGGCCTATAACCGTCACTCTTAAGAAACACTCCAACCCACAGGATGACTGCCAAAACTCCACTCAAAATATCTTATCAAACGTTTAAGACTTCATAGTGAAAGGACATCTTAGCCCTTAATCACGAATTATTATCAATATCTACTCTCATAAATGTTTACCCCTCATCCTTACACTCACATTGAAGATTAATGGATAGTGGTGATTGATATACCCAGGTATGACCCCTTCCCAATATTGTATCAATTTGGCTAAGGCCGACCTTAGCAAACCATCAAATTAAGCAACATATGACGACTCGGCTAAAGTACGACCATAAGAGGCATCGTCCTCGGATCTTACTCATACACATGATAGAATCAATGATCTCAATTCCATTCCATATCCCCTCGGCCCCGTCCATAACATGGGGGTCAAAAATCATATCCACACTCAACTCAGCACACCGATGGTCGTTCCATCAGAAGACTAACCTGACGACTCAACTCGGCATGGACAAGGATGGCTGACACTTACCTGGAAGGATGCACATGGACTCCTTAAGTCACCATCCCATATGGTTAAACAATTATAATAAGATCTTGGGATCACGTGAGGGAATATTTCACCATCACTACACCCTTGTTCTATGTACAAGTGTCTACACCCTATTAGAGGCTTCACAAAGGACATGCTTCTTACATGATTGGGGGTACAATTCACTCTCCAAGAACTATATGTACTCATCATATCCTTCCTTAGGAGGGATCTAAAAAATGAAAACCCCAGACAAACTATGACTAATTTATTTTAAAGAGAGAGAGAAAGACTGAGTGTTGTATAACCAATGACATTAGAACCTCGTTTTATAGTGAAAACCTCATATCCCTGTATAGTGGAGTAGGATGACAAGTTGAACCAGTTACATAATCGCGTCTTTCCTCTTCTCCTCATCTCATTCTCTTATTTTCGTATATGTTTAGATATCATTATTTTTGTGTTGCGTCTGAGCTTGCGCTGCATATATAAATTTAAATGGTGATTTCTTAATATCATCAAGTATTCTGGACTTTAAAGGTATCTAGGAATTGTATTTCCTTTTGGAAGACTTTTCGTATAACAAGTTGTACTAGTTCACTATTAGCATAGCACCGTTTGAGGCTTTGTTTGGGATTCATTTTTGTTCAGCCTCTTTTTGGTTATAGGTGGGGGAAATAAGCTACTCAGGATGAATTCGATTCAAGAGACATCATCAAAGATCTAGTTGATCAGGAGTCAAATTCTAGTATCCCAGGACAAGAAGAAGAGTTATGCCGATGCAAAGTGAAGATTCATAGAGTTTGACATAGGCGATAAAGTGTTACTGCGGTTATCCCCCATTATGGGAGTGATGCGGTTCAAAAAATAGAGGAAATTGGCACCAAAGTATATGATACCCCTTACCATTATCTAGAGGATTGGATCAATTACGTATTGGCTCGACTTACCAGCATTTTTTTAAAGTATTCACTATGTGTTCTATATATCGTCGTTGAAAAGCTATTGCAGGGGTGACATGGCCAACTAGCACATACCATTAGAGGAGATTGAGTTACAACCAAATATCTCATATGAGGAGATACATGTTTCCATTTTATATCGTAGCAAGAGTATGATCCATTCAAAGTCAATAATGTAGACACCACATTCTAGGACCCCCTAAGCACCTCCTTAGGTCCTTAACAGTTTCGCATTCACCATAAAACCCTAGGTAATAGTTTAAGTACTAATATAGAGGCCATCGGGTGCCCTCGGGTCACATTTGACTCCGATCGACTTTCTCATTTAACTAAAATCTCAATAAATCTTTGAAGGACTCTGAATCATCTTTCCAACAGTCCATCTCATGCATGAATTAGCCTTACGGTACGAACAAAAGGACCATTTTCCCTCAAAAACTAATTCGAAGTCCATTAGGCACTCTAGAGATCCATTTGACTCTTCCCAACTCTTCAGATCGAATGAGACTGAATGAATCTTCTAAGGGCTATGAATACACATTCCAACGGTCCAACCTGTGCACGAATTAGCCTTATGGTATGGATGAATAACCCATTTTACTCTCAAGGGTCGTCGGGTGCTTCTATTCCCCATTTGACCGAAGTCAATTCTGTGTAGTGAGCAAATGTCTTTGGAACATCAAATATCCCTGCATAACCTTTCTAATGGTTCATCCCGTGCGCGAATCGACCTTATGGTTCAGACGAATACTCTGTTTTCCCCTTATCCAAAAGATCATCGATCACTTTCGAGCCTTGTTTGAACATACAAAATTCTCAAACTAGGGAGAGACCCACTGGATTCTTAAAGGGATCAAAATACCCTTTCCAATGGTTCACCCTATATGCAATTTTGACTTACGGATTGTGTTTTACGACTATTTTTCCGAAAAATTTGCATGAGACTATGGAATGGAAAACCCCTTTCGCTCCCTATCAACATTTTGTTTGGGGTTTCCTGTCAATAAGAATGTCAAGGAAAATGCCTATCGACATGCCCCTTGGCCTTATATAAGGTCAGTATAAGCTCACTTTGAAAAGCACCTCAGAAAAATCCCTCTCAGTGATATCAGCAATATCTTCTCGAAGTCTGCATGATTTCCATATTAAAACCACTCCCCCACATTCCATTTCCATCTTTTCTTTACCTAATTTGGCAAATCCCCTCTCTCTTTCTCCTCATACCACCTTCATCAAGTTATAATACCAATCCTTCAACAATCAAGATCAACCTTAAAGTCTCCAAAGAAGGTCCAAACCTTTTTCTATCTCTTTAGATTTCCTTATTTTTGCATTAGTTAGTTAATTCTTACATTAGCATTTAATCTTTGTTGGATCACACATGTTAATATCAAAGTTTTTTATTAGTAGTATTGCAAATACTATATTTTCTATCAAAACCCCAAAACAAGAAAAAGAGGGTTTTCTTGTAAATTCCAAACGGGAATTTCTCACTACATTTTCTCACACTAAAACATCCTTTTCCTACAAACACACATATAATAAAGTCCCCGGTTGGATTTAAGGGATAAATCCCACCCTTGTGTTGTATGCCAACTATGTGGAATTTGATGCCTTTTTAGGCTATGTAGGACTTTCGAGTAAAATTCGAAATTAAAGACCTCATTTCCTATTTTTGTTCATATATTATATTTGTGATTCATGCCTGCCTTTTATCCAACCTATACCATTGTTCATTCTTAAATGACCGGTGAGCCGAGAAACGTCCACATTATATTTTTAATTACTATTTTTGGAACATTCCTAAGGATGAACTCACTCTGTCTTTATCCCTTATGCGAGTCGAGTAATTATACTCTCCATTTATATACATAGACACACACACACACTTCACGGAGTTATTAAGGAGAAGAATAATTCATGCCCAAGAGAGACTCAAAGGATGGTATGGGTGCCTAAAACCTTCCCATTCCGATGCTTAGATCCCGAATCCTTGAACTAATTGGTTTCGTAAGCATCAATATGCCCTTAATGCATTTCTCTCGAGGCGAATCTATTTCTATACACCACCCCAATGGACGATGGTAAAAGTGCTCTTTGGAAGGGCACGAGGCCCTCTCACCCACACGCACTGATCGGGATGGGATGGCCACAGTGGCGACTGCACTGGGTACATTGTTTTTCATAAGAGGGTTAGACTCTATTCTTAGATGGGTGTTATCATTTTCCTCATGTGTGAGTATTCACTTACCTGTACGTTCCCTTTTCCCTCTGTGACTTGTATATATCTACCTCATGTTCATATGACCTTTCACTCACTTTTAACTTCACACACTTGTAAATACCCTCCATATACAGTTCACAGTACCTACACATGTATATAAAATCTCTTATACCCACATGCCTCACATTACACTTAGAATACCCATGTTTAGCCTTCGCTAGCACACACCTCCATTTATCACACTTATACATATCCATGCTCACTTGCACATGTCACACGCCACTTGTAGTTGATCTATGTTTAGGATCACTAATAAATGCTCATTTGTAGATATTCACATATCACTCACATGTATATATGCTTAGTGTAATCTTCACATTCCATGCTATATTTACTTTTACCTAAACATGTTTCCCCAATAGTATTTTTTTCACTCATCATAAAAGATTCTTTCCATAATATACTGATTCAAGAATCATGCATTTTGCACACTACATCACCAAGATCATGACTATTGAACAAAAAATTGTCTTCTACTTGGGGCTCACTTTGTGATGGGGCTGGTCTGGTAGGTCGCAGTTAGTCTGAGCAATATGAGTCTCACCTTCCATTGGCCTATTACCTTCGATGTATATCAAATGGTTCCCTCGCATCATATCGCTCAACCGAACTCACGACAGGAGGTATATAGTAGGGAACTCGCTCACGTACATTGAGTCTATCGAATTTTCTCTGACACGTACTATCCCCAATAGGTATATAGTGTGGAAATTCATTTACATTCAGGTATATCAAATGGCTTGTCCACACATACCGATTGTCCTCAAAATCAATAAGTATATCGTGGAAGTCATGACAAATGGGGGAACCCTTCCACTAACCCAACACTGCATAAACGTCATATAGGCGTCAAACCTAGGGAACTCATAATTTGTTTGCCAGTTGTTACACGAAACTCTATCGAAATGCGAGGTCGGCCTGCGACCCAAATTTTTGTACTATTTCATCGATTTTCAGAATACGACCCTATCCATGAGCCTAGAAACAAGTCAAACCATATCTTACCTATTTTTCAAACCCAATCTTCCCAGGCTTGGGTCTTTTCTGGAATTTCTTTTGTATTTAGGTAAACCTAATACAAGTGAAAACATAATAATAATAATAATAATAATAATAATAATAATAATAATAATAATAATAATAATAATAATAATAATAATAATAATAATAATAACAACAACAACAACAATAATAATAATAATAATAATAATAATAATAATAATAATAATAATAATAATAATAATAATAATAATAATAATAATAATAATAATAATAATAATACTAGTAGTAGTAGTAGTAGTAGTAGTAGTAGTAGTAGTAGTAGTAGTAGTAGTAGTAGTAGTAGTAGTAGTAGTAGTAGTAGTAGTAGTAGTAGTAGTAGTAGTGGCAGTGGAAGTGGAAGTGGAAGTGGCAGTGGCAGTAGTACCAAGGTACCAAGAAATTATGGGAGGTAAGTATTATTGACACTTTTGAGCCCTACGACAAGCAAGTGTAAAAATTGAAGAACGTGTTACCAAGGTAGAAGCTGATTCGAAGAAGGTTATCTAATACTTCATTCCCAGAAAGTATGAGAAGACTTCCAGTGCCAGAGTCTCAACCTTCAACAATATTTCCTAGCCTGCTGCCTCTTGGTCACTAGAAAACTGCCCTAATCCCATTAGAAAGGAATACACCTCGTTCCATGCTCTCTTATCCAAAGTCTACTAATCCTTGTTAAGACAAAACCTCATCAAACCCTTAGAATCCTATCCATTACCAAACCCAATTCCCAAGAATTTCAAAATCGATGCCCACTATGACTTCCACCAATCCGCGGGCCACAGTACCGACCAATGGTTCCAGGTTAGAAATGTGATTCAAGGCTTAATTGTTCGGGGTATCATCGCCCCACCAAAAGATCCTAATCTTAACACCACTCATAACCCACTTCCATACCACACAAATTCCATCTTTCTAGAGAATGACAAGGAATTCAATCCATCTACCAAAATTATGCCCATTGAAGCACCCATCATACCCCTAATCTCATCCAAACTGCTAAAAGTTTTCCCATATTTTCTTCTGCACCCTACCTGCTTCACTGACAAAGCTCTGTCACACCTTATAAGGTCCTACATTGTCGTCCACGCCTAATATGAAGGGACAAATATGGAGTTATTGGCTGTTTTGAACCAACTCTTAGAGTTCGGGCAGAAATTTCCCATCAAGATGACCATAGAATGTCAGAAATTTAGTGACTTGTTCATAAAAGATCTAAAATGGGCTTGCGAATCAGATCAATGGGTGGTACCAGCCAAAGAAGTTAGTTTAACTGACATTATACAGATTATGGAAGACATATTTCGAAAGACTAGAGAGATCTATAGCATTTTCAAACTATTCATTGCTTTGAAGCTGCAAGGACGGTCGGTTCCTTCGCTCCTGCACCTCCTCGTTGAGTGGGAAGATTTATATGAGGAAGACGTATAGGTCGTGGAATGAATTAATTTATCTTAGTAAGAAGACATCGTTAACACCGGATGGGGGGATAAATTTTATAACTATGATGATGAACCGAGTCAAAAAAAAATCAGTTAAGTATTTAACGTGCGGAAAGTATGTCTGACTCTCTGTATGATCCATTCAGATGCTACACCATCGAACCCATACACTTTGATCAAGGGAGATGATTAGCCTGGTCTCAACTGGAATGACATACCAATCCAACCTACTAAGATTCAACCCATTCGTGATGTTTACCCTATACTTTCATCTATTGTTATTTCTCCCTTTTTTTGATAATAATGCAATTGAGACCTCTTTTGGTAAGGTTCTCAACGTTGTGTTTCTCGAAAGAGAAATAAATTAGTATTTTGAGTATCTTGATGTGCCTTACATTAATTGTCTTGATTCTAATCAAATTCTTGATGATGATTATTTTTCAAATGAGCAATTCTTAAGTGATCTTAATAATCGTAATAACAAAAAACATAACCACATTTTAATTAATTAGGATGAAACTATTGATATCAATCTCGGTTTTAATAGCCAACAACACGTGATTAGGATAATGTCCGCCCTTAATGAGCTTTAGCGCGTATAATTCAAAGAACTATTGAAAGAAGTTTTAGACGTCTTCACATGGTCCTACAACAATATTCCCAACACTGATCTCAAAATAGCTCAGCACAAGATCCCAACTCTCTCAGAATGCAATCTAGTCAAATAGAATCTAACACAACTCCTTACCGAATGGTTGTTAAAACTTAAAGAAGAGGTACTCAAAAAAATGAACATAGGCTTCATCCGGGTGATCGAATATTCCATATAGCTCACCAACATTGTACCCATACATAAATTAGGAGGAAAAGTCCACATGTGCATCGACTATCGAGATTTCAACAAATCCTCTTCTAAAGATGATTATCCATTGGCCGACATTGGCATCATTGTGGAAAATATTTCTAGCCAAACCCTCAAGTCATTCATCGATGGATTCATTGGATACAATCAGATCAATATGGACCCTGACCATTAGGAGAAAACTCTCTTCACAACTCCTTGGGGAACCACTTTTTACACGGTTATGCCATTCGGGCTATGGAACGTTGAGCTACCTACAAAAGAGATGTCACAACCATCTTGTATGATTTCAGAGACAAGTAGGTTGAAGTATAAATAGACCACATGATTATTAAGTCTAAGAATTAAGAAGGTCATGTGTCCGCCCTCCGAAACTTCTTTGAACGATTAAATGTCGCTAAACCTAAAAAATTATATTTTTGGCATCACAAAAGGAAAGATTTTCGGATTCGTGGTCAGTGAAAAGGTAATCAAATAATACCCTACTAACATGAAAGATATACTCAAAGGGACACCATCCTGAATGGATAAGGAAGTCCTAGGATTCTTGGGAAAAGTATATTAATGTGACAATCCGAATATAATTATGATAAATTATATTTAAATCATGCTTATCTTATGTGATATGAATAATTTGATATTATTATATCTAATGTTAAGTGATTATGTTTATTATAATCCTACTTTCTTAAATCATGAAAGGTCGAATTATTTACGAACACAAAATTTTGTTGTTTTTGGTAGAAAGGTTCCTGTTAGAGACTAGTTTCGACCTTTATAACATTATAAATGACTTGAGGTGAAAACTAGATAGCTGTATACATTGAATTTAGGGTTGTAACACAACAAACATATCATCAAATGGATGCCCGAGTAAAGAGTTATACCAAATTTACGAACAAGGGGCAATTTGGTCAATTCCCTTTAAGTGGTAAATTGTCTTTTATTAAACCAAATGGTTTAATTTGATTGGTTGGCTTGGGAGGCAGCCTTGGCCGACCTTATACCCTTTAAATATCCTTATCCTTCGGCCAAAACCAGCCATGAAAGGGTTTTAAGCTTAGCGAAAGAGAAAGTAGAAGTTAAGGAAGAAAAGTGAGGAGAAAAAGTGTAGAAAAATCAGTAGAAATTACGTAAAAAGCCCTGAAGGTAATCCTAATTGTAATTCTTGTCATTTATCTTATATTACTGATTTATATGATATAAATCATCATAAGTTTATGAAAGTTTCAGCCCTTTATATATATGTATGGTCAGATGCAAGTTTATGTTAAGTTGAGTGTAGAAACCCTTAAAATTGCTTTGTATTGAAACCCCTTGTATTCAAACTTGCATATCTCTTTTCTTGCTTATTGGAATTGATAAATTCCAATTTGATATAAAATTAGACTCATATATTCATATCATATCTTAAAATTAGAATGTATCTCCTTGTGGTTAGGCCGTAATGATGATTTCAAGTTGGTACATGGTTTCTGTTTTTATACTTCATTTCGGTATGCCCTGAGTTTAGTCAAGCTTTTGAGATAGCAAATGAAGTCAAACAATTATGAAACTTTAATTCTGTACGATTCAGTATGTTTAATGAAGATGGGTTGAAAATCATGTAAAGTTATGATGGATAAAAATTATGAAAATTCTTGGAAGTTGAAGGAACAATAGAGGAGCTTGTAGGGAAGATTTCTTCTGTTGTAGAGAAATGGTCATAACTTGCCCTAGGAAGCTTGAAAAATTACACCGTCACTTGTACTGGATAGTATATTCATATATGTTTTCATATTGATGAGTTTGGACCCATGTATTTGTACAATTTTGGAATATTGGATGGTTAAGTATGTAAGACCATAATTTCAAGCCATACTGGGTACCCCTTGAATGAATGTTTGTATTTCGTCCTTACAAAGGGTACTTTGAGTACATGTTTCATGTGTATATACATCGAGGAATATAATTTCATGTTTACTTGAGTTTAGTTATAAATTTCTCATAAGGTATTTCCTACGGTTGAATGTGCGTAACTTTATGAATATGTACATAATTGTTTGCCTTTACCTATGTTTTATGGAATGCGACTTAATTGGAATTATATTGTTGATGTATAGCCATGGAAAGTTACATAATTATGTTTGGATAATATTTATGATTGAGGTTCAGTATTGATTTAGTTGGATTGACAGGTGTAAGACCTAATCAACCCAGTTCAGCTCCACCAGAAGGAAACCTAATTACGTAGTTGTCAACCAAGGTGAGTGTACTCACTGGAAAGAGATATTTGTATCGTGTTGTTAGTAGGATCATAATAAAATGAATATGAAATTGTTCATTTCGGTTTATCGAAATGAGGGGTTGCTTCTCGACCAGGAATGGGGGAGATTTGTCTATTAATGACAAGGGGTTACTCCTCGACCAGGAATGGGGGAGAATTGTCTATTTAGATAGGATATGTGAATCATGATTCGGAAAAGTTGGTCATTCATTATGAATGAGCTGGATAAGTTAATACATAAGTATATGGACATGATTTATTGCATTTAAATTGATGCAGTAGTATAGTAGTGATGCATTCACTGGGCTATTTTGCTCACGGTTCCTATGTTCACATTTTTCAGGTTACGCGATGTCACTGCCAAATCTAGGAGGTCGGGTTGGGTTAGCCAGGAATGGGAGAAACTATGATTTTGTGTAAATGTAAATGATGTGATTAAGTTAACTTATCCTTCAAGAAAGTTTTTATAGGCATGATTACTCTGATGTTGTAAAAAGGTTTTCAGTTATATGAATTTACAATGATGACTCTGAAATCAAAACTCGTGATTATGGTTTGGTTAGATTAATTATGATTTGACTCACTTTTACTTTCAAACTTAATTATAAGTAACTGGGTTGGGGTGTGTCAGCTTTTGGTATCAGAGCCTAGGTTTTAGAGGTTCTGGAGTGAGAAGAGTCTAGATTTGGCAGTGAATTATAAAAGTATATTTTATTTGATACTAACGATTATGGTAGAAAAAATATGTATATATGCATGTTGTTATATCTTTGATGCATTTCAGATATAAAAGAATGGAAGGAGGGAATGTGAATGTGGAAATAGAAGATGAGGCTTTAAATATGGCAGCAGAGGCAAAGGTTGAGCAACCTGTTCATGGAAATGTAGAACCTGACCCAGAACAATTGATAGACATGCAAAAAATGGCACGTGCTATGACTCTAATGGCAGAGCAGCAAGCTAGATTTATGGCACAGATGGAAGAACAACAGACCAGGCAACTGGAGGCACAAGCATTGGCTAGAGCTGAGGAGGTGATACACCGGGAAGAAAGAAGTACTTCACATGAGAAATTTATTAAGTTGAAGCCACCCTCATTTGAAGGAGCATTTGATCCAGCAGAGGCGGAAGTATGGGTTAAAGAGATTGAACTTATTTTTGGGGTAATTAGAATGCCTGAAAATCAACGAGTGACCTTGGCGACGTATATGTTGAAAGGAGAAGCTAAGTAATGGTGGGATGCCACAAAACATTTGTTGATTACTCCAAGAGGTGAGAATATGATCTAATGGGATGCTTTTGTCAAAGCTTTGTATGATAAGTATTTCCCCCCAATGTATCAAAAACAAAAGGAGAAGGAATATTTCCTGTTGAATCAAGGGAGTATGACAGTTAGAGAATACGAAGCTAAACTTACAGCTTTATCTCGATTTGCTTCGAGGTTTATAAGAAATGAGGAAGATATGTGCAGTCGATTTCTCGATGGGCTTGATTAGTCATTAAATCATGGTTGTCGGCTTTAGAGACTGTTAATTATTCAGCCTTGGTGAACAAAGCCATGTTAGTAGAAAGGGACGTGAATGAAGCTAGAGGTAATCGAGAATGAGGTGTAAAGAGAAGAAGATTCGATTCAAGTTATCAAAAGGGTGGTGATACAGAATATTCGAGACTTGGAGGGAAGAAATTCCAGCATGGTAGAGGCATGGGAAGTAGTTTTCAAAGGGGTGAAGCAAGTGGTGGAAGAGGTTCAAGAGGTTCATCGCAAGGAGATCCAAATATTTGTTTCTTTTGTGGGGCATCAGGTCACATAAAGAGAAATTGTCCAAAGTTACTGAATATAGAATGTTTTAACTGCCACCAGAAGGGTCATTTGAGAAAGAATTGTCCTATGTTGGCAAGAATAGTTTTAGTCAGTAGTGTGGGGCCTCATAAAGGATCTTCTCCAGGTAGTGCCACCAGGGGGAGAGGTACAGAACAAGCAACTGGATCGAGGGTAGGAGGAAGAGTGTTTGCGATGACGCTACAAGATGCCCATGCTACACCTGAAGTGGTTACAGGTAAACTTTCTATTGCAAACAAAGATTTATATGTGTTCATCGATCCTGGATCTACGCATTCATTTGTGGCATTAGATATTGTTTCATATTTGGGTAGACCATGTTCATTCCTCAATTGTTCCTTATATATTTCTACCCCAATGGAAAGTGTAATTCTAGTTGAGCATGTTTATAAAGATTGTGTCTTACGAATGGGTGAGAGAGATTTCTATGTTGACTTGATACCGTTGGCCATTCGGGATTTTGATATTATACTGGGGATGGATTGGTTATCATCGTATCATGCTTCCATTGATTGTTTTCGAAAAGAAGTTACATTTCATCTTTCGGGTGAACCGGAGTTCCAATTTACAGGGGAAAGGAATGTTGTCCCTAATTATCTCATGTCAGCGATTAAGGGCAGAAAGTTATTGAGTAAGGGTTGTACAGGGTACTTAGCGTATGTGGTTGATGTTAGTAAGGAAGCACTTAAAGTTGAAGATATACCAGTGGTTAGAGAGTTTTTTGATGTCTTCCCAGAAGAATTGCCAGGATTGCCACCCGATAGGGAAGTAGAGTTTTCTATTGAATTAATTCCAGGTACTGGTCCAATTTATCTTGCTCCATATAGAATGGCACCAGCGGAGTTGAAAGAATTAAAAGTACAATTACAAGATCTGATGAGCAGAGGTTTCATTCGGCCTAGTGTTTCGCCATGGGGAGCACCGGTGTTATTTGTGAAAAAGAAAGATGGGACAATGCGATTATGTATTGATTATCGGCAACTGAATAAGGTGACCATTAGAAACAAGTACCCTCTACCTCGTATCGATGACTTGTTTGACCAATTACAGGGGGCCACAGTATTTTTGAAGATTGATTGGAGATCGGGTTACCACCAACTGAAAGTGAAGGATAGTGATATTTCCAAAACAGCTTTTCGAATTCGATATGGGCACTATGAGTTTCTGGTGATGCCATTTGGATTGACTAATGCTCCGACAGTTTTTATGGATTTGATGAACCGGGTATTCCACCCTTTCATTGATTCATTCATGATTGTATTCATAGATGATGTGTTGATTTATTCGCGTAGCATGGAGGAACATGAAAATCATTTGAGACTTGTATTGCAGATTTTGAGAGAGAAGAAATTGTTTGCTAAATTTAGCAAGTGTGAGTTTTGGTTGAATAAAATTGTGTTTTTAGGGCACGTTGTCTAGGGAAATGGGATATATGTTGATCCAAAGAAGGTGGAAGCAATTGTTGAATGGGATAGTCCTAAGAATGTGACCGAAATTAGGATTTTCCTAGGATTGGTAGGTTACTATCGAAGATTCATTAAGGGATTTTTAGCAATAGCATTACCATTGACAAAGTTGACCCGTAAAAAAGTGAAGTTTGTGTGGGATGAAGAATGCGAAAGGAGTTTTGAAGAATTAAATAATCGGTTGGTTTCAGCCCCTATACTTACTATTCCATGTGGGAATGAGTCTTTTTTGATCTATACAGAAGATTCATTTCAGGGTTTAGGATGTGTTCTTATGCAAAATGGGAAGGTAATAGCATATGCTTCCAGACAATTAAAGACGCAGGAACGAAATTACCCTACACATGACTTGGAGCTAGCGGCCATTATTTTTGCTTTAAAGTTGTGGCGACATTACTTGTATGGAGAAACTTGTGAGATATTTATGGATCATCAAAGTTTGAAATACTTGTTTACACAGAAAGAACTGAATTTGAGACAGAGGCGTTGGATAGAGCTGATTAAAGATTATGAATGTACTATTCATCATCATCCTTGGAAGTCCAATGTAGTAGCATATGCTTTGAGTCGAAAATCATCAGGGATGATTGGTTGCATACAGTGTGCCCGTGTTGGAAATATTCTTGACTTGGCATCGATGGGGATTGAATTGAAGTTTTCAAAAAGTGGAGGATTATTATCACATGTCAGAGTGAGACCTTTATTGGCCGAGCACATACGAAATTTGCAGACCAGTGATCCATTCCTTGAGAAGAAGAAACAAGATGTCCTGGATGGTAAAGAGAGTGACTTTGAAATGAAGAATGATGAATCGTTGTGTTATAAAAATAGGATTTGTGTACCTAATGATCAACACTTAAAAAAAGATATATTAGAAGAGGCACATAGTTCTATTTACTCTATGCATCCGGGAGGTACCAAAATGTATCAAAATTTGAAACAATATTACTGGTGGAACAATATGAAACATGAGATTGCAGAGTTCGTAGCTAAATGTTTAGTATGCCAGCAAGTGAAAGCAGAGCATCAGAAGCCGGCAGGATTATTGCAGTCTTTGCCTATTCCGGAATGGAAGTGGGAGCATATAACGATGGACTTTGTTACAGTATTACCCCCGTCACCAAAGGGGCATGATTCTATTTGGGTGATTGTAGACCGATTGACGAAGTCAGCTCATTTTCTCCCAGTTAAGACCACCTACACTGTTGACAAGTATGCACGTATGTACGTTGATGAGATTATCCGTTTACATGGGGCACCGGTGTCAATTGTATCAGATAGAGATCCAACATTTACTTCTAAGTTTTGGCCTCGTCTCCAGAATGCCATGGGCACAAGTTTGAAGTTCAGCACTGCGTTTCATCCACAAACTGATGGGCAATCAGAAAGGACGATTCAAATATTAGAAGACATGTTATGAGCCTGTGTATTTGACTTTAAAGGTAGTTGGGATGATCATTTGCCATTGATGGAATTCTCGTATAATAATAGTTATCAAGCTATTGGTATGGCTCCTTATGAAGCTTTATATGGGAGGAGATGTATAACACCTTTGTGTTGGGATGAAGTGGGTGAAAGGAAAATTTTGGGTCCTAGATTGATAGATATGACAACTGAAAAGATCAAAATGATTCGAGAACGGATAAAGATAGCGCAAAGCAAGCAGAAATTTTATGCAGAAAAGAGGAAGCATCCATTGGAATTTCAGAAGGGAGATTTTGTATTCCAGCGTATTTCACCTTGGAAAGGTGTTATGAGATTTGGGAAAAAGGGGAAACTAAGTCCAAGATACATTGGACCATATGAGGTGTTGGAAAGAATTGGGGCCCTGGCATATAGATTAGCATTGCCTTCAGAGTTGTCTCATTTACATGATGTGTTTCACGTATCGATGCTCGTAAGTATTTGGCAGATCCATCTCACCAGTTGAAAACTCAACCAATTGAACTCAAGGAAGACTTATCGTACACCGAGGAACCAACTGAAATTATTGATCGTAAGGACCAAGTATTGAGAAATAAAGTTATTCCCTTAGTTAAGGTTATGTGAATGAGCCATGGAGTTAAAGAAGCAACTTGGTAAATGGAGGATAGCATGAGGAAACAGTATCCCCATTTGTTTGGTAAGTGACCTGTATATTAAATTTCGGGGACGAAATTTTCTAAGGTGGGTGAGTTGTGACAACCCGAATATAATTATGATAAATTATATTTAAATCATGCTTATCTTATGTGATATGAATAATTTGATATTATTATATCTAATGTTAAGTGATTATGTTTATTATAATCCTACTTGCTTAAATCATGAAAGGTCGAATTATTTACGAACACAAAATTTTGTTGTTTTCGGTAGAAAGGTTCCTGTTAGAGACTAGTTTCGACCTTTATAACATTATAAATGACTTGAGGTGAAAACTATATAGTTGTATACATGGAATTTAGGGTTGTAACACAATAAACGGATCATCAAATGGATGCCCGAGTAAAGAGTTATACCGAATTTACGAACAAGGGGCAATTTGGTCAATTCCCTTTAAGTGGTAAATTGTCTTTTATTAAACCAAATGGTTTAATTTGATTGGTTGGCTTGGGAGGCAGACTTGTCCGACCTTATACCCTTGAAATATCCTTATCCTTCAGCCAAAACCAGCCATGAAAGGGTTTTAAGCTTAGGGAAAGAGAAAGTAGAAGTTAAGGAAGAAAAGTGAGGAGAAAAAGTGTAGAAAAATCCGTAGAAATTACGTAAAAAGCCCTGAAGGTAATCCTAATTGTAATTCTTGTTATTTATCTTATATTAATGATTTATATGATATAAATCATCATAAGTTTATGAAAGTTTCAGCCCTTTATATATATGTATGGTTAGATGCAAGTTTATGTTAAGTTGAGTGTAGAAACCTTTAAAATTGCTTTGTATTGAAACCCCTTGTATTCAAACTTGCATATCTATTTGCGTGCTTATTGGAATTGATAAATTCCAATTGGATATGAAATTAGACTCATATATTCATATCATATCTTAAAATTAGAATTTATCTCCTTGTGGTTAGGCCGTAATGATGATTTCAAGTTGGTACATGGTTTCTGTTTTAATACTTCATTTCGGTATGCCCTGAGTTTAGTCAAGCTTTTGAGATAGAAAATGAAGTCAAACAATTATCAAACTTTAATTCTGTACGATTAGTATGTGTACGGAAAATGAGTTGAAAATCATGGAATGTTATGCTAGAGAAAAATTATGAAAATTCTTGGAAGTTGAAGGAACAATAGAGGAGATTGTAGGGCAGATTTCTTGTGTTGTAGAGAAATGGTCATAACTTGCCCTAGGAAGCTTGAACAATTACACCGTCACTTGTACTGGATAGTATATTCATATTTGTTTTCATATTGATGAGGTTAGACCCCTGTATTTGTACAATTTAGGAATATAGGATGGTTAAGTATGTAAGACCATAATTTCAAGCCATACTGGGTATCCCTTGAATGAATGTTTGTATTTCGTCCTTACAAAGGGTACTTTGAGTACATGTTTCATGTGTATATACATCGAGGAGTATAATTTCATGTTTACTTGAGTTTGGTTATAAATTCCTCATAAGGTATTTCCTACGGTTGAATGTTCGTAACTTTATCAATATGTACATCATTGTTTGCCTTTACCTATGTTTTATGGAATGTGACTTAATTGGAATTATATTATTGATGTATAGCCATGGAAAGTTACAAAATTATGTTTGGATAATATTTATGATTGAGGTTCAATACTTATTTAGTTGGATTGACAGGTGTAAGACCTAATCAACCCAGTTCAGCTCCACCAGAAGGAAACTTGATTACGTAGTTGTCAACCAAGGTGAGTGTACTCACTGGAAAGAGATATTTGTATCGTGTTGTTGGTATGATCATAATAAAATGAATATGAAATTGTTCATTTCGGTTTATCTAAATGAGGGGTTACTCCTCGACCAGGAATGGGGGAGATTTGTCTATTAATGACAAGGGGTTACTCCTCGACCAGGAATGGGGGATAATTGTCTATTTAGACAGGATATGTGAATCATGATTCGGAAAAGTTGGTCATTCATTATGAATGAGCCGGATAAGTTAATACATAAGTATATGGACATGATTTATTGCATTTAAATTCATACAGTAGTATAGTAGTGATGCATTCACTGGGCTATTTTGCTCACGGTTCCTATGTTCACATTTTTCAGGTAACACGATGCCACTGCGAAATCTAGGAGGTCGGGTTGGGTTAGCCAGGAATGGGAGAAACTATGATTTTGTGTAAATGTAAATGATGTGATTAAGTTTACTTATCCTTCAAGAAAGTTTTTATGGGCATGATTACTCTGATGTTGTAAAAAGGTTTTCAGATATATGAATTTTCAATGATGACTCTGAAATCAAAACTCGTGATTATGGTTTGGTTAGATTAATTATGGTTTGACTCACTCTGACTTTCAAACTTAATTATAAGTAACTGGGTTGGGGTGTGTCAATTACATTAACCGATTCATCAAACAGTTGAATTCTATTAGAGGACCCATCTTTAAACTCCTTTGGGAGGATTCTACCAAAGTCTGGAATTAATCCTATCAGGAAGGCTTCGATAGAATAAAGCAGTACCTTAGTCGACCTATGGTACTTATTCTTCCGCAACTAGGTCTACCCATCCTCTTGTACTTAACCGTAATAAATATTATGGTAGGGGCTTTGCTAACCCAATATATCGAAGAATCCCGTAAAGAAAGGGGCATCTACTATCCAGTAAAAAATTGGTTAGGTACAAAGTCAACTACACTTCCTTGGAGAAAGCATTCATCACCCTTGACTTGATCACTCAAAAGTTACGGCACTACATTATCGCTTTTCCCATCAGACTTGTGTGTCGAATTGATCCTATTAAGTACATGTTTGAGAAAACTACCATATCTTATTGAATGGATCGGTGGTTGATATTACTAAATGAGTTCAGTATTATGTATATCACATAGAAAGTCATGAAAGGGGGGATCCATCTCCTACTTACTTATTAACTACAATATGGGAGAGTCCGACATTTAGATCTCCAAATTCTTGGATGATGATATCCTCAAAACCCCTCAAGAGGACCTTCAATGACAAATACTTTTTGATAGCACTGCTAATAAAAAAAAGGATACGTCATTGGGATACTCTTGATCGCCCCTGATGACTCTCACAATCCCATTGCCATCAAGTTAGATTTTCCCTACACCAACAATATGAATGAATATGAAGCATGCACTGTAGGCCTCAAAATTACCATCAAGAAAGGTATTAAAAACCTAGATGTGTTAAAGGACTCTAACCTCATTATCGGTTAAGTTCTTAGAAGATGGAAAGTCAAAGACAAAAATCCCTTACCCTTCCATACCCACCTAGAAGAACTGACCTCCCAATTTTGAGAAATCACCTTCCACTACTTACCCCACGCAAAGAACTTCTTAGATGATGTCGTTGCTATCCTAGCCTCTATGGTCGACATGCTCGAGGGAATAATGATGGTCCCTTTCCTAGTCAAAAAAAGCTATGTCGGTCCAGTACTATCACATTTAGCTCATCACAGAGGAAGACTCTGATATAGATGAGTTTTGGTACTATGACATTTGGTGCCTCCTCAAACATGGTAGGTATCCCCAAGACACCAATAAGAAATATCGTGTGACACTTCACAAACTAGCTGCCTAGTACGACATCTGCAATAAAGTAGTGTTGAAGAGAAACTTCGATGGAACCCATTTCCACTACATTCCAAGGACTCACATTATAGAAATGATGCAGAAGATCCATAATGGGGAATTAGGACTTCACATGAACGGTCAAATGATTGCAAAGAAGATTATCCATCAAGGGTACTATTGGACCACTATAGTTCAGGATTACACCGCCTATGTTCGAAGATGCCTCAAATGCTAACACTTCACCAATCTCTAGCACTTACATCCTCGAGAATTATACTAGATGACTTCTCCCTAGTCATTCTCGATATGGGTCATTGACATCATAGTGAAATTCACTCATAAAGATTTAAAGGGCATGAGTTCATACTAGTCTCCATTAATTACTTCACTAAATGGGTCAAATGCGAGTCATAGGTAATACTGATTGTCAAAAAGGTGGCCAATTTTATCGGATATAACATCATCTACTGATACGGGGTTCCCCACTAGCTATTATCAAATAATGGGTTACATTTTAAAGACGAGGTCACAGGATTGGTTGAAAAAATATGTGGTTTTGAGATGAAAATATTCTCCTCATCGAACCCAAATCAATGGTACTATCGAATACGCCAAGAAGAACCTCAAAGCCATCATCAACAAAATGATCGAGAGTTGTTAAGACTAGTTCAATCATATACCTTACGCCCTCTAGGCTACCGTACTTCTGTCAAGACATCTACAAGGTCTACCCCTTAGTCTTTGGTATACGACATAGAAGAAGTCCTACCAGTTGAGCTATAAATACCTTCTCTGTGCGTTATGCTCGAGATCAGAGTCAGTGAGGAAGACTGGCATTAGAGTCGCTTTGGCAAATTTTTTCTTTGGGATGAAAAGAGGCTGAAGGCTATATACCACATACAAGGGTACCATCGTCGGATAACGTGATCATTCAACTGAAGAGTTAAGGACCTTGGTCTATTAGAAGACGACTTGGCCCTTAAATAGATCATAGAATCCGTTTGGGACCCCAAAGGGAAATTCAAGCCAAATTAGAATGGCCCCTACATAGTAAAGAAGATCATATCGAGTCGCGTCACAATTCTCAAAGATCTCAATGCAGAAGAGATCGAACTTCTAGTCAACTTGGACCATCTCAATAAGTTCTACCCTTAGTTCAAAGTCTCGGTGCACTATGGCCCTTATCATACCCCTTATATTCTAATTTCTACCCAGAACTACATGGAGCTTAATCCTCTTAATAACCTTTTTCTTTTAAAATGGAACTCGTTAAAGTTTCAAATACCTAGAGGTACGTAGGTAGCTCATACACCTTACATAGGAACGGTACCCTTCTTTTTTCATAAAATATTATTCGTTTCTAACCTCCGAGAACATCAATTCATTTTATCATTCAAATGAACAAGAGCATTTTGTATGCCTTAGCAATTGGTATAGATAAATCAAATACAAAACTCATCAAAAGGCATAACGTTATGATCAAAATCTTTTTTATTTCAAACAAGGAAGTTCGGTACCATTACATGAAGTCTCGACGAAGGGAGTTAAAATAAACCACCTTTTTTCACTAAAATTATCGAGCTATACCAAAATTATTTCAAAAACAAAATCTAGAAACACACAAGGTCTTCACACAAAATAATCGCATATTCATAAAATACTATCCATGATTTCCAGAAGACATAGCCTCATTATCATCAACCCTTAGAGGTCCCCAAACTTCCCTTGCCTAGTCGATATTCTAAGTATGCTCCATGGAGAGGTACGCCTTAACCAGCATGGAAAAAAAACTACCCCTCCTTCCATGGTATTAAAAAGAACAAACCACCTCTGTCTAGTCTCTTATTCCAGGATCTTTGTTACTACTCATTTCCATGACCAATTCAGAGAGTCCTCAAATAATGCCAAAGTCTTCCTACATATTGGGATGGACGGGTAGATGGCCACCGACTCTCCTACAAAGAACCCAACATCATGCATCGGGATTCAGTTAGGTCCTTGATCATTAAAAAGTCTAATGTGCGAGGAGGCACTATTTTCTCCCACCCAACTTGGCCCAATATCCACTAAGGTAAATAGAAAGAAGTCTTTCACAGACCAACTAATTGTGCGTATCGATATTCTCCGAGATCCATAACATGTTGTAATTCTCCCCACCATGGCACCGAACAACTAAGGCAACATGTTCCATGCTCTCAAACCAGTTGACCCAGTTCTATACAAATGGGACAAAATTGAAAAAGTATTGAGCAAAGAAATTTGGTACACTCTCCAAGGGGTACTCAAGAAAGCCTCTAGACGAAACCTCTTAGCAAGCCACATGAACAACATCACTAGGATCCCTCTCAGAAAATCAGAGTGACCTTCTCTTCAAGTATCAATAACATTCAGAGTCTCCTCTCGTACCACCGTTACAAGACTACGATGGTAACACATCCACGCTATTATCACACCCAACTTGGGATCCATCATTAAGTTCCATGTAAAAGACTTACCTTAAGGCCCAAGACAACATCTTCGGTAAAGTCAGCATCACCAAAACCATTCACAATTAATCTCCAATAGCTTCTGAACATCTATGGGAGTGATAGTCACCTCACCGAAGATAAGATGAAAAGTATGGGTAGTGTCCCATCACCTCTCTCCCAAAACACACAAAAGTGTAGTAGAACGAGATGTGTCATCCAAAGAAACATCTCTCATAAAACCAACATTATTACAGTCAGTTCAATACACCAAAGTCAGCACCATCTAATGAAGGCGACAAGCCCCACTTTACAACAAAACTTTATATCCCCTCATACATATACCAACCAAGCTGCTAAGGCCTTCCTCTATTAAAAAAAACCCAAAAAACTCATTTTTTGTATTTTCTTCTCAAAATAATTCCCATCAAAAGGGAAGATCTTTTTTAACCAATCCTTCGAGTCCATCTTCTACTTAAACATGCGAAAAACATATTAAAAAATTTCTAAAAAACACACTTTTCCTACTCTTTCTCAAAGACAAAACTCGACATTAAATTGAAATGCATATAGATTAAGCTACTAAATCAAGATACTAAAAAAAATATTCATTTCCTCTTTCCTTGTTGAAGTCTTATTTTAGGTGCAGTGTCACTGCATCAAGAATGCAACATGGTTAATGCTGATATCCCCTAGTCAATGATTAATCTACAGGAAATCTCAAAGGGAAAGAACTAGAATTAGATTTCACCTCATCTTCCCCATGACCCTCTTCCCTAGGTACCAGACATAATCATATGACTACAACCTCCTCATTTACGCATACATGCCCATAACCTCAAAGGAGTCGTCCCTTAGGGATAAAAGGTCATCTTCAATCCCCAACAGTGAATCAATGTTTACTCAAGAGACAAAATGGCCAGAAAAACCAAAAATTTCTCGAAAAATTCCTAAAAATGCCAAAAATATTAGAACATTTCTCCATCAAGAAAAGCATTTTTTGGGATAATAAATTCCTTAAAAAATCCCAAAATCCCCATCAGGGTTAATATTACGCTCTTATCGCCAGTATAAAACCTAATCTATGCTCAACATATAATGCGCCCACATCCCAAAGTCTACTTTAATTCCCTAGTGGAATCTCGAATATCAAGTCTTTCGTAGTGGAATCCAAATTTCAAATCAAATGCTTCCCCAATAAGATTGCTAAATAATACCTTCCCAAATCCCCAACATAATTTCCAGTCAAAATTTTGGGATATGCTCACAATCAAAATCCTTCACAGCTTCACCAACAAAGTTATCCCCATCCGGTTGTCTCAAGGATAAAACATTCCATAGAAAACTCTCAAAATAACACAATCCTAAGAGGAACAGGTGCTTCTGCATAAAAAAGATAAGCTAAAAATTTCCTAAGAGAACAACTCCCCGCATCAAACTTTAGGTCCTCATAACTGACCTTGACTAGAAGAATCAGTCTATAAAAATTTAGAACCTTGGAATTGACCTCGACCCATATAAATGGTCTCTACAACTTTAGGTCGTCATAATTGACTTCGACTTGCAGAATCGATATCTACAACTTTAAGTCCCCAGAATTGACCTTGACCCTCAAAATTTGTCCCAACAAGTTTAAATCCACATAATTGACTTCGACCCTATAATATCCCACCCCAGTTAATTAATAAAATTATATATTAATTATTTTTGAGGAGGAGTTTATTGAAATTATTGAAGAATTCTACATGAAAAGTTTGAGAAAGATAATAAGAAAAAGAAATAAGGTCGTTCAAACCACATGAGGTTATTGTTGAAATAACGGTGTAAAGGTCGCGAGAAGGGCTGTGAGTAGTTGGACATCTAACGACGTGCTACTGGTTTACAATAGCAGGTCGCACGAAGGGCCACGCAATCAAGAGATCGAACGATATAGGGTGTATCGTTCAAACGGCATATGGAAGTTGTTCTAACAACCTTAGTCTAGTTTTTAGATTTGATTACCATTGTGCACAGTCACAATTTGGAGCATTGATTTTGTGTGCTGCCGAGCCCAAAAAACCCAGATTGGGCAAAATTGGAATTTGGAGTCTTTGGAGGTTTTATAACGGTATGTTTGGGCTAGTTTGTGGGGAAAAATGCAAGAAGAGAGAAAAGAGAGGGTAAAGGATAGTCTTCATCCATGGGAGGGTTTGTCCCACCCATCCACCACCATTCCACCCTATTCCACCACCATTTTGTGTAGTATTCCACCTTGTCCCAACCCACAATAACCATTTCCACATTTCTTGAGGTAGTGCTATGAATTTGGAAGATGTTGTTGGGGATCTTTAGAGATGAATATGTGTCTCTCATGGATTATGAAGTTGGTTTTGAAGGAGTTCTTAGCTTGGACCATTTTGGAGGATACTTTTGGTAACCCCATTAGGCCACCTTTGGAGGTGGGTGTTGCTCCTCCTACACCAAATATTTCCACCACCATTAGAGACATTAGAGGTTGGAAAACTATATTGTTAGTGTAAGATGTCATCTCTCATTTGTAGTCTTGTTGTTAGACTAATTGAGAATGGTGTATTTAGATAAATAGTGAAATTAATGTGTAGAAGATAATAAACATTTTTATGAAATAAAAATGTTGGAAAATATTAATTCTGATAAAAATAAAGAATGGGTGAATATATCAAGGGTTTGAAATAACAAGAGTTGATGTTTTATGAGAATGGTGTATTTTCTAAAGATATTGATGAAAACATTTTATGAAATAAAATATTTGAAGATAAGGTCATATTTTGGTAAATATTGATGAAATAATGTTCTCTTGCAAAAATAATTATTTTCTGAAAATTAGATACTTGTTGATATTTTAGAAATAAAAAATAGCTTTTGTGCCTTAAAAATGTATTTTTGCAAGTATAATGGTTTTCCATGATGAAAAATATGTTTAAACCATGTAGTAGAATTTTTTGGGTTAAATTCCATCTTCTCGTGCATATAAACTTGCACTATTTTGATATTAAATGTATAAACAAGTTTAGAGAATGTTTTGTTGGTTTTAAACATAAAAATAAGAAAAGTTAGAAATTAGTCTTCAAAGTGTGTGAAAATGTGACTAAAAGATATTATGAATATGATATTATAAGACTACACATGTTGATAAAAAGAAAAAAGGTATTTTCTTATAAAAGTAGTCTTAACGGTAAATGAATTTATTGAATGAAGAATTAAAGAGCAATATGATTTAGGAAGATGTTGATAAAAGTGTTCATTAAGTGTTAATGAGTAAACATGGAAAGGTTAGTAAGTGTAACTTAGTAATATTGGGAAATATTAACACTTATGGAATTAAAAAGGGACAAAAGGTGTAAAAGTGTTTCCAATTAAAAAGAATATTCCTCCAAGTGAAAAAAGGTGTTAAAATGTTAAAACACTTAAGAAGTTCGTATGAACAACTTAACAGTATTTTGGAGAAATTAACACTTGTGAAATGTAGTAAAAAAGATATTTTGAAAGAAAATGGGTAAAATGGTAATTTTGCTTAAAGTGGAACATTTTTAATGAAATAAAAATGTTGGCAAGGGTGTTACATAGGTGGTGTTAAATAAATATGATTTTTGGAAAAAAAATTAAGGTTAAAGTGTAAAGGAGATGAAATGTCAATTTTCCAAGTGTAACAAAAATGGGGCGGTAAGGTCCCGAGTTTTGGCTTCGGTCGGTTAAAAGGAAATTGGAATAATGTGGACATTTGTAAAATGTTAAATCACATAAAAGGAAACTAGGATGACACCAGGATAAAAGCAAGAAGGCCCCGAATCCCTTTGGTGAAAATCCCTAAATCAATGGCCAGAGCATATGGTGCTCATAGTCAGTGGCATGGAGCCTGTGGAAGTAGGCGGTATAGGAAGATTGTGAGAAAAGATAAAGGAAAGATGGAACATGTCAAGAAATGGGTTGTGTGGTAAAATGTGTTAATAGAGCCTAACTTTAATAAACGAAATATATGTCCAGGTAATGGTGAAATGGACAAGTAAATACGTAAATCTATTAATGTCCATAAAAGAAAGGAAAAAGGGTAAAGTGAGTGGGTAAATGGGTGATTAAGTAACCTAAGCGGTTAAACCCATAATTAACACAAGAATGTGTTGTAAAACGTTTTTCAATGATTAAATGTGTTTTTTCTAACTCGGTGTTCGCATGTGTTGAAAGAGTGAGTTTCAATGAAAATACTGAACTATATTTAAATGAATAAAAATGGTGATTCTGGTAAAGGAATGAGTTCGGATAAATCAGGTGTAGTGGTTTTAATTTTTGAACCGGGTGTGTCAAATAAAGTGATAAATTCTAAGTATTGAGTCTTCACAAGATTAAGGTAAATAAATCTGGATAAGTAGCGTTTTCGAAAGTAAAACTGTTAATGCATTGGAATATGTATTTTCAAAAGTATGAGTATCCTTTATGTCCTTCGTTTCTTACCTGCTTGTATATTCTCACTGGGCATAGGCTCACACCCTCGCTTTGTTACGATAGGTTAGGTGTGGTTTCGTATTTTAAGGGCGTTATACATGTAAGTACTATGGTTACTTTTAATTTAGTATATCTGTTTACTTGATCTTCGGGGTGCTCAACATGGATCCTTCACGTTGTTAATTTTGAAATTGGAATCGTATGCTAGCAAGTGAAATGTTAATTTAAATAAAACTGGACTAGCAACATTATGTAGTTTTTTCCGTTGCACTTCACACCTAACTCTCAGGTCAGATCGGGTTGACTCACGTGTAAACTATAAATTCAGTCCAGGAATTACAAATGGTATTAGAGATCTAGGTTCAAGGGTCCTTTCGAGAGTGATGTGGTGAGGTCGTTATTGGATCTTTTGACGTTGGTGTGATTTGGGTCGGTCATGCTAGTTTGATGACGGTTAGTTCCTGCCTTGACGGTAAAGTCAAATATGTTAGCACGACAAATAAGTGAGTTCCAAGTTGCTTATAATTAAGTTAATGGTTATTAATCTCTTTCTCACTTCTGATTAGAATTCTAGTAATTTACAAGTGTCCATGTTAGCCTATAGTGGTGAGACCATTGTTGTTAGTGTGAGGTGCTTGTGTTGAAATTCTTAGTGACATAGAATCATTTGAGATGTCGATAGAATGAAGTGGCTCCAGATGGGAAAGTGACATGAATGTCATATATCATATAGTGAATGGTAGAGGTTGATGGTTAGGGTGTATCGACTAGGAACTGATGATTGCTGATTCAAAGGTATATATGATCCTTAGGTACGACGCTTATGAGTATTAACGCCAGTGATGTAATGAGTCAAATTTGATCCTTGGGGTGATATCATTATTGACGCTAGTTCGATGAATACATATGATTATCCAGGATGATAGTAGAAATGCCATAACCCTTGTGTGAGGTGTATTGTGAAATGACCTTGGTGACGAGAGTAGCCTTATTAGTGTCAACAACGGGTAATTTTCACAGCGGCCTAGCGGTAAAGGTTGTGTATCTTATATGCGGAGATTAGAAAATTCCATAACATTCATAGATATTGATTTTGTGGTGAAAATATACTATTTCTTTGGTCGAGGATTTAGGTTGAGTGTATCTTGATTACAATGGGATATTGAGGAATAGGATCTCGTGCGGCGTCCGTGGTGTGAACCTTGGTATTAATCGGAAATACTCGAAATTCGTATCCTACGAAGATTATATAGTCGTGTTAACTCGTAGGTTATCATTTGATATGATATTATCATAGTGAGGAAATTTTGGTAGACATATTTAATCGATCATTGAGGATGGGGTGGTGCAGGCATTGAGTTTTAAAGGTTATAAGCGACGCCTTGTATCCTTCCATGACCCGTAGTAGCACTAATTATGGGTTGTACGTGCCTTATAGTCACAACCGTTTGGATGAAAGGTGAGATTAGTATCTAAGTGTTGAAATTAATTTTAGTCGTCGCGCTAATGGCTAGGTGCTAGGAAATCCTAGTATGTGAGTAGTTCCTAGGAAAGTTGATGTTCCCATGGGACCAATTGTGTGTGGCATCACTGAGGATAAATATCGAATCTTGTGATGTCTTGAGATGTTTGAGGATTAAGGTACTCTATAGTTTGAAGTTCACAGACTAGTGTGTTTGCGAGCACCGAGTAGTATCGTTATGGGTATCGAAAGGTCTATAGAGTGCGCGTATTATGATAAAAGTATAGACGATGGAACTTTTTTGAGTTTTGGATGTTTTACATGAAATATGTTTAGTGTTCTTGGGAGACAAATTAAGTCTGGTAAAAAGAGGCAGTAGCATTCTAGTAATGATTGAGTTGAGGGTCAAATGATGATCCCATGTTGCGAGTTATGTAGTGTACATATCGAGTGTGGCTTCCAAGTTGGCATGTAAGGGTGGTACAATACCTTAGGTAGGATGATATTAGACTTATTATAGGAGTGATGCTGGGATGCCATGGAATGACTAGTGTAGGTGTGTTGATACTCAATCTGGGGATATGCTAGATATGTATTCGAGACTTAGAGTGATGACAATATATGAATAATTCAAAAATGGCTATTCAGTTGGATTAGCATCCAAGCATGATTAGTATGTTGGAGTATTGACTATATATGCTAGGGTAGCCTTGTAAAAGGAAGGGCTAGTTCTTGGCATGTGTTGCCAATATAGTATGAGTTAGAAGAAGTAGTCCAGTGTGGTAATTACTTACCTTAGAAAGCCAATGAAGACGGGTGTGGTCATAACGTAAATTCTATATGGGTAGAAACATGAGGTAGGTTGGATGCCAATTGCGTGTGGTCGATAAGGGACATGGTTATGTAAGTGTATCGCTGGGACTAAGTAATGTCTATGGAATTTGGGATTCGACCATGATATGTTAAAGCAGATAGTAAACTATGTGTAATAGGTTGGTGACGTCATCACTAGTGATTGGATAAGATCAATGACTAATGCGTGAGGTATCCTCCAATCAAAATTATTTATAAACGCCAAGGATGTGAAAGTTAGTGCCTTTCTCCCAAGGAGGGAAGTTGGTCTTTGACTTCCTAAAGGACTACCGATTCATAAATTAGGCTTTTATTTTGAGAATGAATGTTGAGATTCGATTCATCACGGATAGTGATCGAGACTAGGGTATATGGCCAGAAGTGGTATTCGGTAAGATTTTTGGGAATGAGTGGCAATACTTCTAGTATACAGTGTATGTTACCTTCTATAAGTCAGAATTAGACGCCTATGGGTGAAATTCCTCGAGACGATTGCTGGTCATCTTTACTCATGTGTATTCCTTTCGATTTCAGTAATTGGGAATCAGTATTCTCACCTATGTGGTAAATTAGATTGGTATCATGCCATGGTATGGCGCAGTTGGGCCCGAGAGAGAAATGTGGACCGAGTTTGGTCAATGCATCTCGGTAACTGAGTGTACCTATTTGAGGTATTCATTCTATTGCAAATAGTTTTACGTATGAGTGGATATGCTTTCGGTCACTCAATTTTCTCGTAGTATCAATCTCCCTTACACTAGTCGACTTTTGACTAACCAACTCGACCGTCAGTGGCTTGGGTTACGAAGAGCGCGATGTGGTTTGAGAATAGAATATAGTACTGGAAATCGAGGAAAACTGAGCACAATACATTTCTTTACCATGGTTAGTGGATAGAGTTAGACTCTAGTGAGTAATCAAGGATGATATGCCTAAGGTTGTGTTAGGTTCATTAAAAGTGATGCAGCATAAGGTGGAAATCGGTCATGCGGTACTGATGTGATGGGTTTATTCCTCCTTGGAGTGAGAGAATAACATAGTATGGTTCTCGACAATCTCATGCCAGTTATATAGTTAGGATAATATGAAAAGTTATGGAACACACGATGTACGATCTTAAGTTAGAAATTTAATTTTGTGATATATACGATGGTTGGTTATATCTTCCGTTGCTTTGGGTGAGTGTTGATCGCTAGAAATGGTTTTCCCACAAAGGCACCGGTATGCCTTACATGCTAGCATATGTGGTGATAATAATGGTTTGGATTATATCATAAGGCGGGTGGAGACTTGGAGTAAATTATGTAGTGACATAGTTGGCGAAATGGTGAGCATTAAATAATGATGCGTGTTAAACATTTGGTGACTTTAGTGTGAAGGACTTCGATGAAATGTATTGGAGGATTTATGGGACTTAAAATAGAAGTTGGCGGACTCCATGAGTTTGAGGACTGATGAACCAAGAATTTCGGTGACAAAATTCCCTAAGGAGGGAAGTTTATAATATTCCGCTCCAGTAAATTAATTAAATTATATATCGATCATACTTGAGGAGATATTGATTGTAATTATAGAAAAATTACAGATGAAAAGTTGGAGAAAATAAAAAAGTTCAAGAAAAATAAAAACTAAAAGAATAGGGTCATTCAAACGACATGAGGCTATCGTTCGAACGACAACGTATAGGTCGCGAGTAGCAGGACATCTAATGACGTGCTACTAGTTTACAGTAGTAGGTTGCATGAAGGATCACGTGATCTAGATATGAAACGACATAGGTTGTGTCGTTAGAACAAAATAAGGAAGTCATTCGAATGACCTTAGTCGAGTTTTTTGATATAATAACCCTTGTGGGCTATCATAATTTAGAGCATTGATTTTGTGTGCTATCGAGCCCGGAACAACCCCGATTGGGGAAAATGGGAATTTGGAGTCTTTGGTTGTTTTAAAAGGGTGTGTTTGGGCTCATTTCTTGGACAAAATGCAAGAAGAGCGAGAGGGTAGATGATGGTCTTCCTCCATGGGAGGGTTTCTTCCACCACTCCTCCACCATTCCACCACCATTTTATGTACTACTCCACCTTGTCCCAACCTACAATAACCATTCCCACCATTGTTGAGGTAGAGCTACGAATTTTGGAGATGTTATTGGGGATTTTCGGAGATGAAGATGGAGCTCTCATTGATTATGAAGTGGGTTTTGAAGGAGTTCTTAGCTTGAAGTATTTTGGAGGATGCTTTTGGTAACCCCTTGAGGCCACCTTTTGAGGTGGGGTTTGGTCCTCCTACACTCACATTACCACCACCATAAAAGCCATTAGAGGTGGAAAACCCTAAATCTTAGTGTAAGATGTTATTTTGCATTTGTAGTCTTGTAGTTTGACTATTTGAGTATGATGTATTTAGTTAAATGGTGAAATTAATGTGTAGAAGATAATAAATATTTTTATGAAATCAAAATATTGGAAAATGTTATTTTTGCTAAAAATAAAGAATGAATGAATATTTCAAGGTTTTTAAATAATAAAAGTTGATGTTTTATGAGAATGGTGTACTTTCTAGAGATATTGATGAAAATATTTTATGAAATAAAATGTTTGAAGATAATGTTATATTTTGGTAAGCATTGATGAAATAATGTTGTATTGCAAAAATAATGATTCTATGAAAACTAGACTTTTGTTGAGATTCGAGAAATAAAAAATGTCTTTTGTGCCTTAAAAATGCATTTTTGCAAGTATAATGGTTTACTAGGTTGAAAAATATGTTTAAACCATGTAGTAGAATTTTTTTGGGTTAAATTCAATCTTCTCATGCGTATAAACTTGTAATATTTTGATATTAAATCTATAAACAAGTTTAGAGAAGGTTTTGTTGGGTTTAGACATAAAAATAAGAAAAGTTAGAAATTAGTCTTCAAAGTGTTTGAAATTGGGACTAAAAGATATTATGAATATGAGATCATAAGACTACACATGTTGATAAAAAGATAAAAGGTATTTTCTTATAAAAGTAGTCTTAAGTGTAAATAAATTTATTGAATGAAGAAGTAAATAACTCTATGATTTAGGAAAATGTTGATAAAAGTGTTCATTATGGGTTAATGGGTAAACATGGAAACATTAGTGACTATAACTAAGTAATATTGTGAATTATTAACACTTATGGAAATAAAAAGGGACAAAAGGTGTAAAAGTGTTTCCAATTAAAAATAAAATAACTCCAAGTGTAAAAAGTTGTTAAAATACTAAAACACTTAAGGAGTTGGTATGAATAACTTGATAGTGTTTTGGAGAAATTAACACTTGTGAAATTGAGTAAAAGATGATTTTAAAAACAAATGCGAAAATGATAATTTTACTTAAAGTGGAACATTTTTATGAAGGAAAGGGTGTTACACAAGTGTTCCTAAATAAATATTATTTTTGGAAAATAAATCAATGTTAAAGTGTAAAGGAAATGAAATATTGATTTCGAAGTGTAACACAAATGGGGCAATAAAGTCCCGAGTTTTAGCTTTGGTCAGTTAAAAGAAAAGTGGAATAATGTGGAGATTTGTAAAATATTAAAACACATAAAAGGGAACTCGAATGGTACCAGGATAAAAGCAATAAGGGCCTGGAGCCCTTGCGTGAAAAGCCCTAAATCATTGGCCAGAGCATATGGTGCACATAACTGGCAGTGTGGTGCCCGTGGAATTATGTGGTATAGGAGGATTCCGAGAAAAGATAAAAGAAAGATGGAACATGTCAAAAAAGGGGTTTTGTGGTAAAATATGTTAATAGAACCTAACTTGAATGAACCTAATAAATGATCCGATAATAATGAAATGGACAAGTAATTGATTAAATTTATTAATGTCCATAAAAGAAAGGAAAAAGGGTAAAGTGAGTGGGTAAATGGGTGATTAAGCAATCTAATTGGTTAAACCCATAATTAACACAAGAATGTGCTTTAAAAATATTTGTAAAGATTAAATGAGTATTTTCTAACACGGTGTTCACGTGTGTTGAAAGGGTGAGTTTTAATCAAAATACTAAAGTATTTTGAAATGAATAAAAAGGGAGATTCTAGTAAAGTAATGGGTTTGGATAAATCAGGTGTATTAGTTTCAAGTGTTTAACCAGGTGTGTCAAATAAATTGAGAAATGCTAAGTATGAAGTTTTTACAAGTTTAAGGTATATAAATCTGGGTAAGTAAGGTTTTCAGATGTAAAACAGTTTATGCATTGGAATATGTATTTTCAAAGGTATATATATATGTATATATATATATATATATATATATATATATATATATATATATATATATATATATATATATTTAGCATATATGTGGTTTTAGCGTGTGAGTGTACTTTATGTCGTTCGTGTCTATACTGCTTGTATATTTCCATTGGGCATAGGCTCACACCCTCACTTTTGTATGACAGGTTAGGTGTGGTTTCATATTTTGAGGGCATCATACATGTAAGTACTTTGTTTACTTTTACATTAGTTACTCTGATTACTTGGACTTAGCGGCACTCAACATGGGTCCTTCACATTTTTCATTCCGAAATTGGAGTTGTATCCTAACAAGTTAAATGTTAATTAAAATAAAACTAGACTAGCAACACTGTGTAAGTTGTTCCATTGCACTTCACACTTAACGATCGTGTAAAATAAGACGTTCGGTGATAATTAATTAAATTCACAAATATCCAATTTGGCACACTTATTTAATTAGAGTTAAAAATTTTAACCAGATTAATTCAACCCCTAAACATGCAACTATGTGTGTGTGTCAACCCATAAATAAATAAAGCATGCGACACAAATTTTCAGGAAAAATTTCTTAAGGGAAAAACCTTTTATTTCATTATAATAAGTAAATCGCAACTTATAAGGATTACAATGAAATACAGTGACACGCGAATACCTGGAGGTGTCGGTCACTATCGTCAGCAATGAATACACGCGCAATGAACCCACATGGACTGCAATCCAATCCATAAAGGAAGAACCGCAACACTCCTTAATGGCACACAACCATAAAACTTCATAATGACTCCATCAGCAATACACGCAGCCCTCGGTTGCAGAGATCTCCCCACAAAAATGAACAAAATCAATGTAGTGTTATTGGGTTCCAAAAGGATTCACAAAAATATGGGAATGATGTGTGAATCAAAATATGGGTTTTTGGGACTCAAAAATATGAAGACTTGAGCTAATATAACTCTTAAAAATGTCTCTCCAAGTCTTAAAAAATAACTCTCCCGAAGTTGGCTTTTATAGGAAAACCAAAAGAGTTTTGAGTCGGTGGGACTTTTGCTGTGCATTTACCCCGAACCGGCTCGCCATGTACCCTGAACCAGACCCCCGAACCGGTTCACGGCACCTCGCTGGTTTGGGTTAATAGAAATCAACATTCTTCTATGGAATTTTCTCCATGTTTAAAAGGTCATAACTCCTTCACCGTAGCTCAGATTGAGGTGCCATTTCTTCCAGTATGTTCGGGGCATCGAGCTCTTCAAATTTCAAGTTGACCAGACCTCCAGAATATGGCTGTAAAACTACCAAAATCCCCTTGAACTTCTCTAGCGTACCACTTGCATAAAATCAATTAAATTGTGGAACGTGAAATCGTTGAGGCAGATGTGGGACAATTATTGAAGATGTTGAATGCTTTATTCCTACAATTAGGATAGAGGCCGTCATGTGATATCGTTAAGTGACGTGCCAAATGTAGTGGCGTACGACATACACAAATGTAACATATCTGACTTTAGAAAAATGTCCTTACAAATCTCCCTTTATATCTATGCCGATGCAAAATAAAAAATATTAATTATTATCATTCAATTGACCTATACAAATATTCCCTCCCATGAACCCAAAACTTAAAAGATACAAATGAGTCAGTCTTCATCGTTTGTTCTTCAAATCTTCAAAATCTCAAATCTTTTATCATTAGGGTATGCAACATATGATCATCAATGTAGTACCTACACACATGAGATAAAAAAAAATACCACGTAACGTATCGAGTTTGAAATGAGGTAAACATAGATAATTCAAACTCCCCTATAATAGGATAATTCGTTCTCCCCCTTTTTATTATGTCCCCAAATAGACAAAAGAGAATAATAAAATCAAACAAGCAAAATTGAGGTGTCACGGTATTCAAAACAAGGCATCTATCGAATGGCAAACGTGATCTTGAAAAGAGATACTAAAAAAATCTTCACAAAATATTTTTAAAATTTTCAAATATTTCATACAAAAACAAGATACTAAAATCACACCATGGATTTAAACTAAAACAAACATGTCATGGAAATGGAATGAATGGTCGTGAGCACATTCGATAGGTAAATAAACTCAATCAATCATATGTCCTCGATGAATTATATACTCCTAACGAATGAACATCAAAAGTATCCGTAGGTGTAAAAATTGTTGAATTTAAATGACATCGTCTTATGCAAATCAACAAATCAAAGTCAAAGATATTTCCAGACCAATAAGGTCCAAAACTATGTAGCGCTTTTTCAAGAGATTGAAGGACGTGCAAACCCATTTTAATTCTCCATCCAAACTCCCTCGTATATATTTTCTTTTAGAGGTGTATAAACTAAATACTCAAACTTTAGAGAATTGGTTCAAAAACCTAATTGGCCCATAATTGGGATGAATTTCTTTTTATTGCCTTCAGAAATTTTCGGGCTCTTTGAAACCTCTTTGGACCCCAGATAATAAAATTCCACAATTTTTTTAGGTTCAATTTAAACGGCGGCTTAATCGCAAAGGATAAATTCTTTCATAGCCCTTCACCATTTTTAAACAAAGCACACAAACTCACAAATGACTCTTACATGCATAACGTTCTATCAAGTTTTATCGTGCTTGGTTCGTGTCACCAACATGTGATACGACAAGCACAATAATCAAACAAATCCATGCACGTGTGCAATAAAGGAAATCATGAGTCAAACATGTAGGAAGTAACACTTAATTACATCTTAATGACTCCAAACATTATAAAGAACATCGATGAATTAACCTATTATTTCAAAACACTATCAAATAGTCACATGAAAAATGTAACGATGTTGTGACTTGGCCATCCTATGTGTCCATCCATAAATGGTGCAAACAAAATACAAAAATCTTTTTGGATTTTTCAAAAAATTTATCAAAATAAAATCTTTTTGTATTTTTAAAAAATTTTCTAAAGAAATTTTTTATAGAAATGATACATACTAGAAATAGGCAAATAATGACATCATGGAAAATATCCTATGCTAGTAAACAAGTCAAAGCTCAATCGTTTGGTACAGAGGGGTTTTCCAAAGGTGGTGCCAACTTATGAAAAACATCCATCAAATATTGCGAAGTTTTGACTAAAAACTTAACTTTCTCACCTATATGTGTAAACTCTTTCATGTAGTCTCCAGGAACATGTAAGGAATAATGTGTGGGTGCATGCGTAGCAGAAACACGTGTAGTAGCAAAGTATGACACATAACCCAATTTAAAATTAAATTCCCTAAGGTGTCCTCTCCTTTTGCAATGGGAACAAACATATATAATACTAGGAACAACTTTCTCACAAACTCTAGGATGAACTCTCCTAATAGGAACTCTCCTAACACTAAAGTGGGAACCGTCTCGAGTGCTAATTTGGAAGTAGAAGCACCGTCATGATATATTCCTAACTTCTCACCATTACCCTTAAGAACCACATTTTCATCCTTCTTAGGTGCGTTCTCAAAATTGACTTTGACCTCCCTGGCACATTCGACATAACTATCGAGTTGGGATAGACGCGTCGTCATCCTAGACAACGTGTTGGTCAAATCACATCTCCCATTTCTTAAAACCTCCTTTTCTCTCTCCAAATCTAAAACCCGACAACCTAAATCTCTGTTATACTTCTTTATTTTCAAGGTCTCGATGTACAAATATCTAAACGCTTTTTGGAGCTCACTTTCATCTCAACTTTCACTCTCGCTTTTTCCCACACTTGAAGTGATCAAATCATCACTATCACATTCATGTGCACTATTCTGGGACAAAGTGGGTGTACTCACACGACTCGAAAAAGCTACAAACTTCTCATCACTAGTCTCATCACCCTCACCTTCACTAATATCACTAAGTCTGGCGGGCATGACTACTTTCTTTCTAAGCCACGTAGGACAATCAAACGACTTATGTCCCTTACGCCCACATTCAAAACAATTCACGTTCTCAAACTCCTCCTCACACTCCTCATCTGAGTCATTCCATTTTTCCCTCTCACCACTTTTTTTTGGCCTCTCCTTTCTTTTTATTTTTCTCAAAAAATCTCTTTTTATTGGAAGAATTTTCTTTACAAATTTTGAGAAACTTTTTGAAATTTTCACAAGGACAAATCATCAAAGTATCCCTCAGAATTGGACTCACAAAATTTTTATTTCTTTTTCTTAAGATGATTCTTTAAAGCAACGCCTCTATCCTTAGCCTTAATAGTTTGGGGAAACATGTCTATCTCATAGGTTTGAAGGTCTCCTACAAGTTATTCTAACTTAAGTGATTTCAAATTTCCCAAAGAGTTCAAAATAGTGACTTTAGGAATAAAGCATTTTGGGAGAGATCTCAAAATCTTTTTAAGGACATGCGTGTTATCAATCACCTCACCCAAATTAAAACATGTGTTAATAATGTCCGATAAACGTGCATAAAAATCATCAAACCATTCAGATTCAGATATGGTGATAGTCTCAAATTGGGTGGCCAAATTTTGTAATTTTGATTCTTTAACTGCGTTTGTACCCTCATGTGTCAATTTCAAAACATCCCAAGCCTCTTTATACGTGGTACACGTCTTAATTCGGCGAAACTCATCAGGAGTGGTAGCTCCAGAAATAGCACTCAAACCACGGGAATTAAAATTAGACATTTTATAATCATCTTCAATCCAGGCTGACACGGGTTTTAAAGAGGTGATATTATCAACGGTGACCATGGGAGGAGTCCACCCATTTTCACGAAGTAACCAAACACGCTCGTCAATGGATTTTAACAAGATTTCATATGATCTTTTCAGTATGCATAATTATACCCGTAAAAAATAGGCATCATATTAAATGTATGTTCCATTGAAAAAATTGCGAATTTTGACAAAACTGATTTTTCAAAAAAATCAATATCTCACAAATTTTGCAAAAAATAGGAATACACGATAAATTAGCGCAACCTGCTCTGATACCAATTTGTAAAATAAGAGGTTGTGTGATAATTTATTAAATTCACAAATATCCAATTTGGCACACTTATTTAATTAGAGTCAATTTTTTAAACCAAATTAATTCAGCCCCTAGACATGCAACTATGTGTTTGTGTGTCAACACATAAATAAATAAAGCATGCGACACAAATATTCATGAAAAATCCACGAAGGAAAAAACATTTTATTTCATTATAATAAGTAAATCGCAACTTGCATGGATTATAATGAAATACAGTAACACACGAATACCCAGAGGCGTCGGTCAATGTCGTCAGAAATGAATCCACACACAGCGAACCCACATGGACCGCAATCCAATCAGCAAATGAAGAACTACAGCACTCCTCAATGGGACGCAACCATAAAACTTCGTAGAGACTCCCTCAGCCATAACACGCAACCCTCGGTTGTAGAGATCTCCCCATAAAGATGAACAAAAGAAAAGTATTGTTCTTGGGTTCCAAAAGGATTCACAAAAATATGGGAATGATGTGTGAATCAAAACATGAGTTTTTGGGACTCAAAAATATGTAGAATTGAGCTAATAGAACTCAAAAAAATGTCTCTCCAAGTTTTTAAAAATAACTCCCTCGGACTATGGCTGTAAAATTACCAAAATGCCCTTGAACTCTTCTATCTTGTCTTCCTTTCATTGATTTGACTTCTCTAGCGTACCACTTGCATAAAATCCGTAAAATCGTGTAACGTGAAGTCATTGAGGTAGATGTGGTACACTTGATGGATATGTTGAATGCTTGATTCCAAAAATTCGGATAAAGGCCGTCATGTGATATCATGAAGTGACGTGCCAAATGTAGCGGCGTACGACATACACAAATGTAACATATCGAACTTAAGAAAAATGTCCTTACTGCTCGGGTCGGACCGGGTTGACTCGCGAATAACCCATAAATCCAAGTCGAGGTGTTATAGACTGGCAAAATCCGTCCCTACAACGTTATGACCTCATATTGACCTTGAGCTACAAAATAAGTCCCATCAACTTCGGGTCCTCTGAATCGAACTTGACCCATAGAATCGGTCATCCCCAGGATAACATTAAATTCTCATAATGGACCTCGACCTATAGAATCAGTCCCCTTAACTTCATGTCCTCAGAATTGATGTCGACCTATAGAATCGGTCATCCCCAGTATAACCTTAGATCCTTTAAATTGGCCTCGACCCTTTAAATTGGTCATCAATGTCGCTTTGGTCCGCATAATTGACCTATTTCCCAAACATTCACGTGTTGTCTATTAGATGACCTTCACTTATTCCAAGATCACAAGTTAAGAGGCTCTATAAACATCATAATCTTGGTCCCCTAAGAATCTTCTTAGGTCCTTAGCACTTTCTCCTTCACCATAAAACCCTAGGTCATACTCCACTGATAAAAAATGTCCACTAGGTGCCCTCGTGCCCCATTTAACTTTGGTTGACTTTTGCATTTGAGAAAAATCTCTATGAATTTTTGAAGTTCAATGAATCCCCGTTCCAATGATCCATCATATGTGTGAATCAGCCTTACGATACACACGAACGAACTATTTTCCCCAAAAAACTTATTCGGAGGCCACCAGGCAAACCGGGCTCCATTTGACTCTCGTCAACTCTTCATCTCAAATGAGATTAAATGAATCTTCAAAGGTCTCTTAATAACCTTTCAAACTATTTGCTTCGTGCACGAATCAACCTTATGGTACTAATGAATAACCCGTTTTACTCTAAAGGGTCATCGGGCACTTCCGAGCCTTGATTGACCAAAGTCAACTCTCTGAACCAAAAGGATCTTTAAAACTTCAAAGATCCATGCTTAAACATTCTAATGGTTCATACCATGCATGAATAATCCTTACGGTTCAGAGAAATGATCCTTTTTTCTCTTGTCCAAAACTCCGCCAGGTGCTTCTGGGCCCTATTTGACCACAGTCAATTCCTGAACTGAGGAGATGACCTATGGACTCTTAAAGGGCTCTGAATATCCTTTCCAACAATTTCTCTGAGCGTGATTCTGACTTATGGATTGCGTTTTCTGACCATTTTTCAAAAAATATGGGTGTGAATGTCGAATGGCAAACCCATTTCTCTCCTTATCGGTAGTATGTCTGGGGTCGCCTGCCAAAAGGTATGTTAAGGACAATGCTATTTAGTACCCCGCTTGACCCTTGATGAATGAATTATTTTATGTGAATTATGCCCAAATCTAGGCCTTGTTGGGTCTGCTATATCATAAATAATGAGCTTTTAGAGTCATTTTCGTAAAATAAAACAAAAATGCAACTTTGAATAAAATTTGAGTTAGAATGCAATTTTAATAACTCTAGGGGTGAAATCATAATTTTTCAAACTTTATGGGCTTGAAAATAATTTTTAAATGCATATCTAGGAAAAATGAAGTTCTCCTTTAAATTTGATTGAATTTGTAGTTAAATATGAAAATTTATTAATTTCAGGGATAAAAGTCAAAGAGGTGTAATTTTGTAATTTTTTAAATATTTATGACCCTAAATTTGAATTAATTATTTTTATTTCACATTTTTACCGGTAACCCAAAAATTTGGACAACAAAGGAGTTGATGTGAAAAAATTATCAGGATACGTCCCAACACGACACGACACAAATGACCCAGACATACTAAATATTTTTATAACATTGCTCAAGTGTCCTTTGGGGTTGTGTCATAGCATTTCTAAAAGGTCTTGACAAAACTCACAACTTTGAAGTTATAACAGAAATGAGATTTTAAAGTTTTAGGAGTCAAAAATACGATCAAAGTTGGTGTTGTGAATAGTGATGTGAATAGTGCCGAAATTGGGTACAATTATTTATAAAAAAAAGACTTCCCAATTAATTCCAACTCTTCCCAAGACTCCATGATATAATTACCAACTCAAATACAACAAATCAGAAAGATTTCCACCATAACTCAAATACCTCATTCCTAAGCCTATAAAAAGGACCTTTGAGCTCGCAATTTTAGGAGAGTTTCGGGTAGCAATATTTGAGAGATTGTATTTAATTTGAAGGCCAAGTTATTATCAGTTTTTTGAGGATTGAAGATTATTTGTGAGAAAACTTGTTGTAAGTATGATTTATCAATGAAATCTCTACTTATTCTTGCAATTTGTCTTTCATTATGGTAGTTAAATTCTTCTATTAGGATTATGGTGAAGTTTATCATAGTTAGCTAATTCTGTCATAGAATAGGTATTCATTTTAAAATGACACGAGAGTGTGTTTTAAAACCTTCAAAATTGTTTTGTCAAATCAAATTTTGAGATTTAAAAATAGTAATTTTTTATGGATTATGCTTGTACTTTGATTGTTTTGATAGTCCAGGCTGAAATACATTTGTTGAATTTAAAACTTATCCAAGCGAATAGGGATTTTAGCCATCTATTAGATACGTTAAAAATATTTCAAACATAACTTTCATATTTTTCGAATTAAATGTGACGAGAGTCGGTTTAATTTGAGTTATAAAAAGAAAATGACAATGTCAAATTAGTGTGCAGTATTAGGTACATGATACATGGATCCCAAATCCTAATTCTTTAATATTATTTACAAATCTTGTGTGTCACTCTCATTATTCGTCGTTGCATTTATTTATTGTCGTTCATAAATATTCTTTACCCCACTTAGTCTAAATGGATAGTCGCAATTCTTTTAAAAGTTATAATTGACAAATCTCTATGAGTTTAACCCGTACTTACACTCGCTATTCTATAATAGCCTGTGCACTTGTGGTATTTCATAAATTGACAACAACCCTATATAAGGGGAGAATGATCTCACTTCAAAATGCACCTCAGAAACATCCCTCTCAGTGATCTCAGTAACATTCTCTCAAAGTAAACATGGTTTCCATATTGAAACCTCTACCCCAGATTCCATTTTCATCTTTTCATTACCCAATTTAGCAAATCCCCTTAACTTTCCTCCTACCACATTCTTGCACTTGCAAGAGCATCCCTTCAACAATCAAGATCAACCTTAAAGATTCGAGAGATGGTCCAAACCTTTCACTGACTCTTTAAATTCTCCTTTTTTTCATTAGTTATTTAATTCTTATTCTCTTTTTTTTCATTAGTAATTTAATTCTTACTTTAGCATTTTATCTTTATTAGATCACACATATTAATATCCTTATTCTACACACCCGGTTGGATTTATGGGATAAACCCCACCTCTGTGTTGCATGTGAACTATGTGCAATTTGATGCCTTTTTAGGCTACATAGGTGTCTTGTGTAAAATCCGACATTCGAGTCCTCCTTTCCTATTTTTGTTTATCCAACCTATACGACCGTTCTTTCATAAACGATTGATGACCCAAAAAATGAGCACATTATATTTTTAATTACTATTTTAGGAACACTCCTAAGGATGACCTCACTCTATCTTTATCCATGACGTGAGTCGAGTAATTCCACTCTCCCTTTATATATACACTCACACACTTCACGGAGTTATTAAATAGAAGAATAATACATGAGCACGAGAGATCGGAAAGGCGGTATAGGTTTCTAACATCTTTCCATTCTATAACTTAGCCCCCAAATCATTGAATTAATTTCTTTCATAAGAATCATAATGTCTTTGATGACGTTGTCTTAAGGCGATAACATTTCTTTTGCCTATTTTGTGCAAAATACGTTGCCGACTCAATTTTTATACATCACCCCAATTGATGATGTTCGAAGCACCCTAAGGAAGGGTGAAAGAGCCCACACGTGCACTCCGATCAGGATATCATGGCCACAAGTACCATTAGTGCATGTATAGTGGGGACACCAAAACATTGCTGAGTGGCCGTGGGAGCGTGAAGATAACATGCAGGAAAAATATCCAGAATTCTTCAAGACAGGCTCGTTCGAATTTTAAGGATGAATTTCCATTATTATGGGGAAGAATGTAATACCCCTTAGTTTCAGTACAAATTAAATTTCATGTGCTTTATATAATTAATTTAATTGAAGGAAAATTAAATTCGAATTTAGTATATATTAATTAGCGAGATAAATGATTAATATTTATTGAAATCATTATTTACTGGTGTGTGATAAGTAAATAGCTATATGATTTATTATATTCCATGTATGAGTGATAGTAAGGGTTTATTGTGATGTGTCGATAGGGTGCTACATCGATGGATCGATATAAATTATGGGCGATGCATAGGGTATGCACGTGTCGAAGCCTGGTTAATAAAGAGTAGCATATTTGGAGTTTGGTGACTCAGATAAACTTTTTGAGTGCACATATGATCGGAGAATGGTCGAAATAGTCTAGAATTGGTAACTGGGTGTTATTTTTTTTGGGAGATTTTAAACAAAAGGACCTGTATAAGGGTGGGAGGATCCTTTCATACTTATGGCTAAGAAGAAAAATGGGATCAGGTTTATTAGGAGGATATTTATGGGTTTCAGAAGGTGGATGACAACCCACCTTTCATATTCTATACAAGAGATTGAGAGAGAGATCCCTATAAAAGAGAAAAAAGAAAAGTAAATAAGAGGAAATTTGAAAAGGAGAAGAAATATGATTCAACCCGACATACTTTGGATTTTAATCAAACGAGGCAAGTAGTTACTTTGCTTCATAATGCACTTATATTGTAGTTAATTACTTTCTTGTTTAAAAATATAAATTGGAGATTTATAGTATGAAAGATTATAACTTGATGACTTGATGTAGAAACCTAAATGATAATGGATGAATGATATTAAACTAATGATTAATTAGGATTAATTGCATTTGCAATTAGAAATAAAATTTTGGGTTTTAAGGGAAGAATATTTAGAACATGTATAAAATATTGAATCTTAAAAACTCAATTTGATAAAGGATGTGTGATTTTGAATTTATAGGGGCTACCATGCAAGATTTGTATAGACAAGAATGGAATCTTATTTTCTTATTTATAGTTGGGTTACGATTCTTGAAATTTTGTTAGGAAGAACCCTAGAAATGAAATTTAACTTTTGGGGATGACTCCCTACATTGACAAAACGTTTCAAATTTTGTTTATGAAATCTCGTTCTAACTTTTTTTGAATGATATGTTGTTTTTGCTTGAATGAGGTGGGACTTTGTTTTAACAACCTGTGGATTTGGGTGAATTTTGGATCACAGAAATGTTTGGAGGATTTTTATGAACTCAAGCGTGTGTGTGGGAGATTATATAAGTGAGTGGATATTTAATTAAAGATAGCTTTGTGTTTCTATTTATTATATATGAATTTAGTAATTAACTAGAGTGCTCAGGTAACATACTAGTTAAATATTAATCGGGAAGTAATTTGAACTTCGGGATTTAGGTGAATAGTGCACGATGGGATATGCGTACGAGTTCGATACTTAATATACATACATATTAGAGTGAAGTATATATATTTATGTATGTAGTCTACTTATTTTATTTAAACATACCTACCTAAGAGTGTTATCGTAGGAGGTTCTGCATAGTGGTTAGTCCACCCTCGCATTGACTAGAAGGTGTTGGGTTGATTCCCCAAGTTATAGTATTATTGCATGACTACTATTCTTATGTGAGGATAAGTGTAGGTTTCAAGTCCGATTGGGCGCGATGTGGCATACTTGCGATCGCTAGAAGTATGTCTATGATCACCTACATTATATGTGTATTCGTTTAGGATCAATGTGAGATTTCGGTCGAGTGGCTTGGTGTGAGGCATGATGCCTACAGACGAATATCACTTGGGGAATGTATCTGCAAGGTCTAATCTCTGGGGATACAGTGATACGTATATAGTGGTATGTATATATATATATATATATTTAGCATGAGCGCAACTATGTTATGTTTATAACGTGAATATTTAATTAAAGAAATTGCGTCTCTACAATATTGTTTTTGAATGAGTACTTTTTTAAGGTCATTATATAGGTAATAAGGAGTATTGGTGAGATTGGGCTTAACTACTAGTTATATGTCCTAGTTAGAAAGGGTAGTCTAATTAGGATTTTATTATGAACACGTTAGGTGCACAAAGTAGTTGAGAGGTGAGGTTTTATCTCATGTGATTGCCACTTGTTAATCTTGAAATTGATACACTACTGTTTTAATCGATTTAAAATAATTATCTATTTGAAAAATATTTTCTACTTAGTGGGCTTTGACTTGAATGCTTTTGTTTTTCCATGTTCTGTCTTTTATTACCGTAAGTGTGAAGCAATAGCAATCGATACTACGGGGATAGATCCATTCTTGTCGTATAGTAGCTTTGAACGCTACAACTTTGTTTAGACACCTCAGTCTATTTCATCTCGATAGGATCAGTCGTATCACTTTCAGTTGGGCGGGGCGTGTTTCACGTAAAGGATAGGCTTTTTTATTACTGCTAGACATTTATTTTTAGTACTCAATTTTATTGAGTTTTCTCAGTGGATGTTATTTTGGTAACCAATGGTTTATTTAGTTCACACATATTACTTATTGATGCATGGTGTTAGTTCATTCCTTATGTTTGTATGGTTTTTTTCATACTATTTATATTATATTCTTATTACATAGTGATGATGAGGATGAAGTTTACTGAGATTCCTATTTTATTTTAGTAGAGGATTGGCGAATTGGTATTAAAATAGGCGGGTTGTCACAAGAGATAGCTGCATTTATCATCGTATCCCTACATGTATAGTAAAAGAGGGTTTCTTCTTATAATATTTTTGTCTGACGAATATAGTAATTTCTTAAAGAAAAGAAATTAGAAACAAAACATCTAGAAATATAATCGCATAGATAACTAAGATTATTTAATATTTAAAGTGAGATAAAAATAAAGCATATAAAAATGAGTAATAGATGTGGACAGAAAGATTCAACATGTATTTTAAGGAAAAAAATTTGAAAATAGAAAATGTGTATGTTTTGACTTATTCCATGTTTAGACAAAACTATTTGAGTCATAGGTGTGTTGACCTTTTAAGATAATGACGTGGTTTCTTCAAGACGCACTGGCCCAGATAGAAGATCTACATCATCATGACATGTTTAGTTCTAATTTTCGTCTACACAATCGCAGGATCTCTTAGGTATGAATGAGTACATATTTTGATCGTTGGAGATTTTATACTAGGGTGTTAGGATTTTATAAATTGGTTTTAAAATATTTTTAAACTATCTCACCTTCTTTTTATATTTTATGAAATAAACCTATTTTGTTTTGCAAGGTCATTTTAACAAAATTGGGTAGGGGTGTTCACGGGTCGGTTGATTCGGTTTTGGCCGGGTTTTTTTAGCCAAATCAACCATGTTGGTTTTTGGAGGAGCAAAACCGAACCGAAACAAACCGAACAGGGTCAGTTTTTGACAGGGCCGGTTCGGTTTGCCCATCGATTTTTTACAGGGCCAATTTTATATAGAGCCGGTTCGGTTTTTTCATTTATTTTCATAAAAAATGTTTTTTTAATACCTAGTATAAATATAAAATTAAAAAAAAATAGTTTAATATTCCAACACTAATATAAATATAATATAAAATATAAAATTAAAAAGTATAAAAATTAATTCAGTTCGGTTTAGTTCAAAATCTTTTTTTATACCAAAATTGAAAACCAAACCACCCCTTTGATTTCATACCTGATCAAACCGACCTCACCTGACACGACCCTTAAAAAAACCTAGCGCGAAAATTTTTGGTTCAACTCAGTTTTGTCAGTTTGGTCGATTTTTTTGCACACCCCTAAAATTGGGTATGTCATTCGAACAAGTCTAGGTACCTCTTTAGAACAGGTTCCAATGAACTTCGAACGAACAAAGTTTGGGCTTCATTGAAATCTTGTATGATAGCTCATTGGATATTGGTTCGAATGAGATCCTATACGTAGTTCGAACGAGGTTCAAAGTTGTTCAAACGAGGTGACGAATTTTTGATAATTTTGAGATTTTCCAAATATTTTTCATCCTTATCTCGTTTTTGAAAAATCTCATATAAATAGGAGGGAAAAGAAATAGTTTTATTTTAGATACAAATTTATATTTTGAGTTCCTTAACCATATTAAAAATCTTCCCAAAACCATAGTTTATAACCAAATTATTTAGGATACAAGTTTTCATCATATTATTCTTTGAAAATCCTGTTGTGGGCATCGATGTTATATTCTCTAAATCTGTTGAGAATCACTTCAAATGGTTTAATTCATATTTTCTATTTGCACACAGTGGACTTCATGGTGTGGTTTTGAGGTGAAGAAGTGGTGGATTCCGTTTTCAATCAATGGATAGTTATTGAGACGTTTGGTGGATTTCAGGACGTATATGGACTCACGCATTGTTGAAGTATGTCAGTGGACTCTTGCGTGACACTAAGATGATGTTGAGAACAAAAAGAGTCAATGCTTGCCATGGCATCGAGTCGTTGTTAAAAGTTTTCTATCATGTACTTTGTAATGCCATATGTGACACCACGCCTAATTAACCCCGGATGATCAGTCCTAAATTAAATTAGAACATGTCTCTCAGTTGGTTCATTCTTAGTATCACAGTCGACTTTTAAATTACTAACCACCTAAGTGAGAAAATTAGACTGGTGCCAAGTTTTATCTTTCATTAACTAAAATTAAAGACTCATGCGGAAACAGAATAATAGAAACAATCATCGTTAACTGAAATAAACCATTCACAAGTAATTAACTGACGGAATAAACCATCGTTTAAAATCCAACAAAAGTAAAGACACGAAACAAATCTCAATAGGCCTGACATAAGTACTGAAAAAAACTGTGAGCAGCATGCTCGAATAACTGATAGGAAGTCTCTACACTAAGAATGAAAAAAACGAGGCGCCTATCAAACTCCAGAAACATCCACACATGCTGCAGCAAACGGATCCCTGGAACGAGTCAAGCATAGCGTCCCTGTGGCTGAACACCTAAAAGGTTTTTTTAAAATTTTTTATACCAAGGGTTAGTAAACAGACCATTTGGAAAACATTTAGCAAATGAATAACTTGCAGTAATAAATATATATGCATGCTCTTAACATTTTAGTTAGTGCCGCACTCTCTTGAGAATATCCTCACCCCTTCTCTAATCTACACTACTAACGCCTTAATTAATTTACCTAGTTATTTATCTCATGACCAGATAACTAATTTAACCCCTTTCGACCACCCCACTCTAACCGAGTGTGCCATAATTATTATTTCTAAGTTATTATTAACATGAACTTATTTAATCATTTCCCTTTTTAAAATCATATAACTTTCTCACCCATTATATGTATAATACAATTCACGACCTGTATTAATTTACCCGTATATAATTATTTACCTCCTTATATACGTCTAGTTATATTACAACATTCACAAACATGATGGAATAATAATTAATATTAAACATCCTCCCGAGTAATAACTCACCGAATGTAAATTCTCTAAAGTACTATCCCACAAGCAATATTAATATAACCTAGTTACCCCAAGTCAGAATTTCTCACTAACGTGGATAATACGTAAAAATTTGAGGCGGTCATATTCCTTCCCTGAAAGTGATATGCCCCTCACCCATATAACGGACGCTATGACCTAGAAATATACTCGCCCTACTCCTCAAGCTAGGGGATTCATCCACTACGTGCAACCTCCCCTATAGCACTAGAGTATATGTAATAATAATATCTAGCCACTGATATTAATGCACAAACCATATATATATATATATATAAACTATCGGGGCAACACCATGTACTAAGTCCGTAACACAAGCCTATTAAGATTATTATGAGTTTATGGTCCAACTTCAATCATTAATTAATTCGCACATTAATTAATTAAATTACTTTCGGTGTCGCTCCAACCAATATATTCGGACATACTCTCGTGGCCCGGAATAAAACAATACCCAATTCTAAATTCCCGACTCCCAATTGTTTAACTTTCACTTTAAATAAAAATAACGTCTTGGTATCGCTCAACCAATATACCCGGACTTGCCCACTCAATCCGTTTTTAATTATTTTCAATTATTATTCCCAAAATTTTAATCATGGTGTGACACGTATAAATTTCCTTCGAATCCTACTTAATTTTCTTCACAATTAATTAGATTGAAAATCCTATATTTATTTCTCATTAAATAAGGCATGGAAGAAATTTTCAGTAAATCTCCCTTATATAAAAAAAGCCGATCAACCAAAATTTGTCGACCATCGATCGATCGATCCCCAACCCTCGATCGACCGATCGCATAGGTCATCGTCTTCTTCCCCCTTCTGTTTCAGCTATTGACAAAAAGCTCTAAACCCTAAATTCTTCTACTGTTAAACCCAAGTCTTCCCATCAACAATATATACCAAAAACCTCATAAGGGACCCCCATAAAGTCCACAACCACAATTTAATTTACGTTCTCTACTGTTTTTCATAAATTGGGGAAAATTTTGTTTTAAATTTTTAACCCATTTAAACATCAATTCCTTATCTCAAATTCGTTTTCAATTCATCCGGGTTTACACATCATACAAGATATATATATTAAGCTGAGATTATACAAGAATTTCTACACAATTTAGAAATCGGAATATTGGTTTACAAAAATCCCTTATTTGTACCCTTTAAATCCCAAAACGAATTTTGGTTTCTCACATCACATAAATATGAATCGATACACAAATTAATTGTTACAGCAAGTGAACCACTTGACTTATGATTCGTAGGGTCTGATTTGAGGTTGTGAATTCCCAAAGGTTGAAGATGAAACACTTTCTTTTGGCTCTTTCCTTTGTCCGCCAATTTGCCTTTAACTGTCTCTTAAGTTTTCCTCTCCCACTAAGTGTTTCCTAATTTCACATCAGTCATACCCCTTTTTATTTTAATTAGAAAATTTTCTAAATCCCGTTTATGGCCTAATGCGCCAAGCCCAAGTGACCGAAATACCCCCGTGTGGGCCCGGCTATGCCTAAAAACGTCCCGTGATCCGTTTACTACCCCCGGGTACACTTTTTCGACTATCTCGACCTATTCGGACTCAATCGTACACTCATAATTGGTATCCAAATTAATTTATAAAAATCCTTATCTCACACCCAAGTTAGTCTATACCGACTCCCGGTTGAGATAAGTACATACCCCGTCACTAATACTCGGAATGACGTAAATAAATTATCACTATTTATTTAGTAATTAAATTTCCCTAAATATTAACCATTCACTCCCCCATTAATATTTAAATAAATATTACCATAATTAATTCAATTAAAATTACGACAAACAAGTAATTTAGAATTCCTGAATTAATTAAATTTTAAATGCACAAAAATACGGGGTGTTACATACTCCCCCCTACAAAGGAATTTTGTCCCCAAAATTAGGTCGTACCTGCGGTGAATAGCTCTGGATATTATTCTCGCATATCCTCCTCCCGCTCCCAGGTAGACTCATCAATGTTTTGATCACCCCACTGTACTCTAACTAGTGGAACAACCTTGGATCATAACTTGCTCTCACTACGGTCCAGAATAGCCACCGATCTCTCTTCATACGAGATGTCTGGCTGTAAATCAATTTCCTCGAGTGGAATGTGCCAGAAGGCCCTCTCGCTCCTTCGATATTTCTTCAGCGATGCCACATGGAACACGTCGTGTATCCGCTGAAGATGCTTTGGTAATCCTAGTCGATATGCTACCCATCCCACCCTCTCATTAATAGGGAAAGGTCCCAGGTATCTCGGTGCTAACTTACCCTTCTTACCGAACCTCATCACCCCTTTCAAAGGGGACACTCGGACAAAAACTTGGTCCCAAACCTCTAATTCCACATGTCTCCATGAAGCATTAACATAACTCTTCTTCCTATCCTAAGCTACCAAATCCACACTCGGATCAACTCTATCTTAGTAGATGTCTCCTGGAAAATCTCAGCAATAGCTTGTTGTCCCCCACCTCTAACCAACAAGCGGGTTAACGACAAGGTCTCCCGTATTATTCCTCGAAAGGTGCCATGCCAATCGTGAATTTGTAAGAGTTCTTATACGCGAACTCTACCAAAGGAAGATAATTCTCCCAACCTCCCCCAAAGTCTAAAATTCCCATTCTGAGCATATCTTCAGTATTTGGTTAACTCTCTCAGTCTGCCCGTCGTTCTGTGGGTGATAGACAGTACTCAACTGTAACTCCGTGCCCATGGCCTCCTGAAAGCTCTGCCAAAAGTGGGCCACAAAAATTTTGTCTCTATCGGAGACAATATTTATCAGCACCCCATGTAGCTTAACAATATCTGCTATGAATAGCTGTGCATAACTCATCGTCTCAAATTCCGTGCGGATCGACATGAAGTGGCCCACCTTGTTCAACCGCTCCACAATGACCCATATGGAATTGTGACCTTTCTACGATGCAGGTAACCCTGTAATGAAGTCCATGGAGATGCTCTCCCACTTCCACATAGGAATTTCTAAGGGCTGTAGTATCCCTGATGGTTTATGATGGTTAGCATTCACGAGTTGACACGTGGCACATTTCGAAATAAACTCTACTCTGTCCGGTTTCATTCCTTCCCACCAATACTGACTCCTCATATCCTGGTACATTTTATTCTCGCTAGGATGTACCATAAATCTCGAACCATTTGACTCTGTCATAATAGGGTGCCTCAACTCCTCATCCTCTGGCACAATTAACCTCCCATTAAGGCGTAGGCCTCCTTTCGAGTTGATCTAGTATCCCTTTTCTCCCTCAGCTAACAACTGGCTTACCCTATCCCGAATAGATCTGATCCTCTACCTGAGACCTTATAACCCGCATAATGATCTTAGGTGTGATGGATAATGCTAACATGCAGGCCCTGGTTACATCATCCTCATATCTAATCTCTCTCTACATTACTTTCCAGACTTTTAATATTTCCCCAATCGGTCTTCGGCTCAAGGCATCTGCTACCACATTAGCCTTACAAGGATGATATTGAATATCAAACTGGTAGTCTTTCACAAATTCTAGCCACCGCCTCTGCCTCATATTCATATCCATCTGTGTGAAGAGATACTAAAGTGACTTGTGATCCGTGAATAAGGTGAACTGTTTCCCCCAGTAGATAGTGTCTCCATTTTCGCAAGGCAAAAACGACCGCTACTAGCTCTAGGTCGTGAGTGGGGTAATTCCTCTCATGGGGATTTAGCTTTCTGGATGCATAAGATATAGCCCTTTCCTCCTTCTGAAGCACACCCCCAAGTCCCTATAGGGATGCGTCAGTGTAAACCCGATACTCTAGTCCTCCCTTCGACAAAGAAAGTATAGGTGCAGATGTTAACTTGTCCTTTAGCTCGTCGAAAGTTAATTGACAATGATCACTCCAAGTGAAAGGCACCCCTTTCCAAGTCAGATTCGTCAAACGGCCTGTAATCTTTGAGATTCATTTAATGAACCTCTGGTAATAACCGGCCAATCCCAGAAAACTGCGCACCTCGGTCGGTGTTGTGGGATATCCCCACCCCCTCACCACCGACACCTTACTCGAATCTACTGCTATACCCTAATCTGACACCACGTGGCCAAGAAACTACACCTCCCGTAGCCAAAATCCATACTTCCTGAATTTGGCATAGAGCTGGTGATCCATAGTGTCTATAGAACCATATGCAAATGCTCTGCGTGCTCCTCCTTGGTGCGTGAGTAGATCAGGATGTCATCAATGAACACGATGACAAATTGATCAAGATACTCCCTAAAAACCCTGTTCATGAGATCGATGAACACTTCTGGTGCATTGGTGAGCCCGAATGGCATCACCCTGAGCTTGTAAGATCCATACCGTGAGAGGAAAGCATCCTTATAAACATCCTCCTCTCGAATGCATAGCTGATGATACCCTAACCTCAAATCGATCTTGGAAAAGTAAGATGCCCCTTTTAATTGGTCAAAAATATCATCGATCCTAGGTAACGAATACTTATTTTGTATCGTCACCTTGTTCAGCTCCCTATAGTCCACGCATAACCGAAGTGAACCATCCCGCTTATTCATAAACAACACCGGTGCACCCCATGGTGATGTACTCCACCGAATGAAACCCTGACCCAGGAGATGCTGAATTTACTCTCTCAACTCACGCATCTCTGAAAGGGCTATACAGTAAGGTTCTCGAGCAATCGACCTTGTCCCCGGTGCTAAATCGATTACAAATTCAATTTCCCTGCTAGGTGGTAACCCGAGTATTTCCTGGATCACATCCTTAAAGTCCCTCACTACTGGGATTGAGTCCAATGGAACAACCCCCTCCTGTGAGGTTTCCTCCTCGATGTAATACAAGTGTGTGCACGACCCTCCCTCCGGTAGTGGCATTGCTATTAAGAACATCTCCTATCCCGAAATGGAGAACACGAATGTCCTCTTGTAACAATCCACAGTTGCCCGGTATTATGCCAACCAATCCATGCCCAAGATGACATCATACCCCTCCATATCTAACACTAAAAGCTCTGCTGCTAAACTAAGCCTCCCAATTAAAATGTCCACCCCCCGATAAATCAAGTGAATCAAATCCCCGCTTCCTACTTGTGACTCTACACACAAACAAAGACTACCCGCAGCCTCTAGTAATCCGGCCCATTTAGTAAAATTAAATTTAATGAATGGATGCGATGCTCCTGTGTCAAAAAGTATATTACCCTCATGACCATGAATGAGAAACATACCCTCAACTGCTGGCGGCTCCTGCTATGCTGGAGGATTGGGAATATCCCGGACGTTATACACATGCCCGTAGTGCATTTTCCCCTGCTGCTGTGAGGCTGGTGCTGCTGGCGGCATCTGTCCCTATTGCCCCTGTTAGGCACCCTGCTTAAGACCTCTGCCCCTCTACTGGCACTCCCTCTTGAAATGTAGTGGTTGGCCACAGATAAAATAGCATTTCTGACCGTCCCCCTATCGTTGGCCCTGTTGGCCCTGACGTGGTTGGCCCTACTGGCCTCCCCCATTGTTCCCTTGGCCCTGATGGCCCTTAGGAACCTGTTACTACTGATTTGGGCCCGGCTGCCCCTGCCTGAACCCCTATCCTCCCGATCGAAACCCACTAGGCATAAATTTCTTAGCCTAATTCCCCTGCTGACTTCTAGTCTACTGCTGAGTACCACTCGTGTCACCAGTAACTCCATTGCCCTGCTGGCTCAACTCCCCTACTCTCTTGCTCCCTTCGCACGGAAGCGATGATCCTGGAAATGTACAAGGGAATCATTAATGACATTTGTATAAGTCACTAACATCGGATTCCCAATCAAATGATGCATGATCCTCCAGGCTAAGCAATCCATGAACCTCGCCTTCTTTCGCTCCTCACCACTCACCTCATTTGGCATAAAGTTTGCCAAACGGGTAAACTCTTCCTCATAGTCTGCCACTGACCGGTCACCCTACACTAACTCACTGAACTTCTTTCTTATCTGAGTCTCTACCATTGGTGGGAAGTATTTACGGTCGAACCGCACCCAGAATTCAGATATCGTCATTAAATCCCACTCCTCAACGGTGGTAACTGACTCCCACCACTGTAAGGTTTCCCCTGCCAGAAAAAACGTAGCAAGCATCTATTTTTGCACATCATTACACTCCAACATGCGCAGATGGGTCTAAATATTCTTCTTCCAGTCATAAGCCTCTACCACATTGGCTCTACCCCGAAACTCGGTTGGGTGACCCTTCTGAAAGGTCTCCCTAACTCACTGCCAAGACGGTGGCCCCACTAGAGCCTGAACTGCTAGTGCCACGGGAGGTGGTGCCCGGGGCTGAGGAAAATGGTCTCCCATAGCCCTCATTGCTGTCTTAACTACCTGGGCCACTAAGACTGCCACGTGAGTAGTGGAGATCAACTCGTGTGGTGGTAGTGGTGGCCGTACCTGTGGCTCCTGATGAGCCTCCCTGAGCTCATTCCTAGCCTCGGCCCTCCCCGCTCTTTGCCTCTTCAGTGGCATCTGAAAATAGATCGAATCTTATAAGTACCCAATTTATACAAAAATAAATCGAAGAAATACGATATCTCACAAGCGAAAAATGGATCAACATTCCTAATAATAGGGTTCTATAACAACCGAAAGCTATGCTAAAACGTAGTAATCCGCACATATCCTAAGAACACTAGAACCTTATGCTCTGATACCATAGGTGACACCCCACCTAATTAACCCCAGGTGACCAGTCCTAAATTAAATTAGAACAGGTTTCTCAATTGGTTCGATCTTAGCATCACTGTTGTCTTATAAATTACTAACCACCTAAGTGAGAAAATTAGACTAGTGCCAAGTTTTATCTTTCATTAACTAAAATAAAAGACTCATGCAGAAATAGAATAATAGAAACAATCATAATTAACTGAAATCAACCATTCACAATTAATTAACTGACCGAATAAACCATCGGTTCAAAATCCAACAAAAATAAAGACAAGAAATAAATCTCAACAGGTCTGACATAAGTACCGAAATAAAACTGTGAGCAACATGCTTGATTAACTAATAGGAAGTCTCTACACTAAGAATGAAAAGAATGAGGGGCCTATCAAACTCCCACAACATCCACACATGCTGCAGCAAATGGATCCCTGGAATGAGTCAAGCCTGTTGTCCCTGTGGATGGACACCCAGATGGTTTTTTAAAAGTTTTAAGAGCAAGGGTTAGTACCCAAAACATTTGGAAAACACTTAGCAAATGATTAACTTGCAGTAATAAATATATATGCATGCTCTTTATATTTTAGTTAGTGTCGCACTCTCTTGAGAACATCCTCACCCCTTCTCTAATGTGCACTACTAACGCCTTATTTAATTTACCTAGTTATTTATCCCATGACTAGATAACTAATTTAACCCATTGCAACCACCACACTCTAACCGAGTGCGCCATAATTATAATTTATAAGTTATTATTAACATTAACTTAATTAATCATTTTCCTTTTTAAAATCATATAACTTTCACACCCATTATAAGTATAATACAACTCACGGCATGTATTAATTTACACGTATATAATTATTTACCTCCTTATATACGTATAGTTATATTGCAACATTCACAAACATGCTGAAATAATAATTAATATTAAACATCCTCTCAAGTAATAACTCACCAGATGTAAATTCTCTAAAGTGCTATCCCACTAGGCATATTCACATAACCTACTTACCCCAAGTTAGAATTTTTCACTAACTTGGATAATACGTAAAAATTGGAGGCAATCATATTCCTTCCCTGAAAGTGAGATGCCCCTCACCCATATAACGGACGCTATGACCTGATAATATACTCGCACTACTCCTCAAGCTAGGGGATTCATCCACTACGCGCAACCTCCCCCTATAGCACTACAGTATATGTAATAATAATATCTAGCCATTAATATTAATGCACACACCATATCTATATATATATATATATATATATGTAATAACCCGCCATTTTGGAGACGATTAAATCCCATAATTAAGTATAATTTGGAATTTGGAGAATTTCTCGAAATAGTGATTTCTGGGATTTTCGAGGATTTAATGATTTTCGAAGGGTGTTATAAATTATTTTGGGACCATATAGGTTGAGATATTTTATTTATATGTCGCCACGGAGTATAGCGACAAAAGAAGTGAGATTTTGAGTAGAACACCGCATTTAATTATTTTGGGTTGGAATAGTGATTTGCGGTCAAGTACCTCGGATGGGAATTTCGACTGAGCCATAATTCTCGGAATGGCCGAGATAGTCGGAAAAGAGTGTCCGATTGTCGAAAATGAGTTTCGGGTAATTTTAGAGGTAAAAGTAACTCACAATTGGGTAAACGAGTCGTTTTTGGGTTTTTAAGGGTATAACCCCTTTTTCTTTCTTTATAAAGAGAAGGAGAGGGAGAAAAAGAGAAAGAAAAGAAGAGAAAGAGAGAGAAGAGAGAGAGGAGGAAGAAAAGAGGAAAAAAGGGGGAGATTCCGGCCAGCCTCCGCAGGATTCGGCTCGAGGTCATCGGATTTTATCCACGAGGCAAGTGTTTACTTGCTTTATTTGTTTTTATGCATAAATATCTCATATCATTGTTGGTATAACAAACCCTAATGATTTTGGGTTGGGTATTCGTGGATAAAACGGATTTTTGGGAGTTAAAACGAATAAACCCCTAAAAATGGTAAATTGGAGAAACTTAGGTTTTAATTGAAATTTGTTGGTGATTCCGGGTTCTAGGATGTTTAGAACCCTTAATATAGGTGTATTTGTAGTTGGTTGAGGTTGTAGGACGTTGGGTGACGCGTCAAAAGCTTGGGAGAAGCTTTAATGGCTGAAACCTTCTCGAAGAAGGTGATGAATAGTAACCCGCAGCCTTTAGGTTCATTTTTGACTAGGAAAAAAATTGATTTAGCTTTCGGTCAAAACATGAAAGTTGTAGATCTTTTCGATACGGTCGCGTGGGCGCTGACAGCGTATTTTTCTGATTTTTCTACGATTTTATATGATTTTTACAAGATGACAGCTCCGGGTTGAAAGTACCAACTCGGAAATCAAATCGAAAATTGGAAAAATAAAGGCTAGAAACTATTGTGTAGATGTTTGAGATGATTTTTGGTGTAGAGTAGAAACCATGAAAATGAATTTGGATTGATTTTTGGGTATTTTGGAGTTTGAGAAATCGCCCAAACTGTGACCCTCGAACAGGCCGAATCGATTCGGGTACAGGCCGAATCGATTCGCCTAAGGGGAATTGGGTTTCTGCAATGGGCCGAATCGATTCGGGTACAGACCGAATCGATTCGCCATTTACAGACCTGTTTGCAGAATACTTTCCGAATCGATTCGGATTGGGAACCGAATCGATTCGCCCACCCGAATCGATTCGCTAAAGGGGCGAATCGATTCGCTTAGGCCAGAATTTCTAGTTTTCTCCCTTTAAGAGTATGGGGAGTTGAATTACCATTTAGGATTTTTATGGGGATTCCTAAATAAGGGTTTTGAGGATAAATAAACCTTTAAGAGATGATTGAGGTAATTAGTATTGAACAAAGTAAGGAATACTTTGGATTTAGAATCATGCAACTATGAATGCATGATTACGATTCCTGGAGGGAATCTTTGGGATATTTGGTCATCGCTAGATGCTATAGGCCACTATGGCCGTATAAATATATTCTAGGAAGAATATACAGGATATGTATATACTGTGTGTTTTAGGTATATATATGATGATGGAAATGATTTTGAAAATATATAAATGAATATTTTCAAAATGGAAAAATAAATGTTTTCATAATTAATAAAATATGGATTACACACCTCTCTAAATCTCTATCATAAGGGAAGTTGCGTTCGTATGGTGAAGCCCCCTGGCTAATGATGCAGGGTGGATATAGTCCTAGGCCATGGGAGCGCTTATGGTTGTATATTTTCTGCGGGGGTAGGGAGATTCCGGGTGTGGTCATGGCTACCACGCAGGCTCATGGCCGTTTCCCGACGTGTTTCGATATAGGATCCCAGGTTGTCTTGCAGGCCCTGGAAGATGATAGCCATTTAGGGGCGCGCACAGTGGAGAAATCCGGACGGGCGGTCTTAGAACGCGTTTATTAAAGCAGTTCATAATAATGGATTTGCTTTAATTACATTTCCTGGATATAGGAAGGGAAATGGGTTATATATAAATTGGCTTCGGTAACACTTCCCGGATGGAAGAAGGGATGTGGAAGCATATGTTTTGATCAAAGCATTTTTATGATAATGAAAATGTCTTTGAATACATTTCCTGAGTATAAAAAGGGAAATGGGATATTTGATAAGGAAAAGCATTTTATGATAATAAAACTGGCTTTTGAAAAGGTATATGATTTATTAAAGCAATTCATGATAATGAATTGGTTTTTAAATACATTTCCTAGATATGAGAAGGGAAATGGAAGTTTTTGAAATGAAAAGGATAAGTATTTATAAAAACTTTATATATCAAGTAATCCTCAGTCCGGGAGATATTTATATTATCCGGAAGTATATTGTAGATGTATGTATATGTATAAACTGGGTGCCGAGGGTCTAATGAATCCCGACGATCGACCGTGCCGCATAGTAGTGTATCGGGGGGGTTCCTTGTTTGGATTTCGCTTTGCGAGACACCCCAAGCACGAATATGGCACAATGTTGAGACTGGGGAGAAGTTTAATCCTTAGTGCTCTTATATTATTAAATGTTATGGTATATATATTATATATCTTTCTGTACTGAGGGACTGGCGGATCTCAAAGATCGACCTTGCTGCATAGTAGTGTATCGGGTGGGTTCCTTGTTTGGATTTCGCTTCGCGAGACACCCCACGCACGAACATGGCATAGCGTCGAGATTAAAGTGAAGTTTAGCCCTTAGTACATCTGTTTGACTATCTAGGTTAGATAGTGGTTGGGTATTAGATTAGTTTAGCAGGGTAGCTTGACTAGGAGGTTTATAGGGATGCGCTAGGGGTGCACTGTTAGGGGAGAGGTGAGGGGTATCTCACGAGAGTGCGATACCAATTTAAATATGAGATAAAACTATTTTTCTAAAAATAAAGCATTTATGCACTTGCAAAATATTTTCTAAACATTCGGGCCTTGACCCGTTTGTCTACTCTCCTTTCTTTCTCTATATTGTATATATATATAGGTGTCCAGACACAGGGACGCCTGGATGGAAACTCTTTCGAGTCAGACGTCTGCTGCAGCAGCTGTGGATGCTTGCAGGTTATCGGTAGACGTTTCTTTCCTTGTACTCTAGATAGGAGATATTGTATAAACACTCGAGCCAAAGGCTCAATTGCATTTATTTATTCTTTTAGTACAACATTCGATATGGTTGTATTATTTGGACCGAGTGTTCGGTTATTTTAGTTCCTTTCTTTTCCATTTCAGTTCATTACGCATTTAATTGTGAATGCTTTAATCTGTGCGCTAAAAAGAGTAGTTAGATAAAAGTTTTTAACGGCCACCTAATAGGATATTAGTAATTAATTGGATTTTCGACAGTGATGCTAAGAATGATCCATATGAAACTCCTGTTTTAATTTAATATTGGAGTGATCGCCCGGTATCTTATTAGGCGGGTTGTTACAATATATATATATATATATATATATATATCCCGGCTACACCGTGTACTAAGTCCGTAACACAAGCCTATTCAGATTTTTATGAGTTTATGGTCCAACTCTACTTATGAATTAATTCGCACATTATTAATTAAATTACTTTCGGTGTCGCTCCAACCAATATATTAGGACTCACTCTCGTGGCCCGAAATAAAACAATAGCCGAGTCTAAATTCCCGACCCCCAATTATTTAACTTTCACTTTAAATAAAATTAATGTCTTGGTATCGCTCAACTAATATAGACGGACTTGCCCACTCAATCCGTATTTAATTATTTTGAAATATTATTCCCAAAATTTTAATCATGGTGTGACACATATAAATTTCCTCCAAGTTCTAATTAATTTTCCTTCATAATTAATTAGATTGAAAATCCTATATTTATTTCTCATTAAATAAGTCATGGAAGAAATTTTAAGTAAATCTCCCTTATATAAAAAAAACTGGTTGAACTACCAAAATCTGCCGACCATCGATCAATCGATCCTCAACCCTCGATCGATCGATCGCAAAGGTCATCGTCTTCTTCTCCATTATGTTTTAGCCATGGAAAAAAAGCTCTAAATCCTAACTTCTTCTACTGTTAAACCCAAGTCTTCCCATAAAAAATATATACCAAAAACCTCATAAGGGACCCCCATAAAGTCCACAAACACAATTTAATTTACGTTATCTACTATTTTTCATAAATTGGGGAAATATCCATTTTAAATCTTTAACCCACTTAAACATGAATTCCTTATCTCAAATTTGTTTCCAATTCATCCGGGTTTAGACATCATAGCAGATATATATACTAATCTCAGATTATACATGAATTTATTCACAATTTAGAAATCAGAATATTGTTTTACAAAACCCCCTTGTTTGTAACCTTTAAATCCCAAAACGAATTTTGATTTCTCACATCACTTAAATATGAATCGAAACTCAAATTAATTGTTACAGCAAGTTAACCACTTTCCATATGATTCGTAGGGTCCAATTTGAGGTTGTGAATTCCCAAAGTTGAAGACGAAATCCTTTCTTTTGTCTCATTCCTTTGTTCCCCAATTTTCCTTTAACTATCTCTTAGGTTTTCCTCTCCCACTAAGTGTTTTCTAATTTCACATTAGTCGTTCCCCTTTTCTTTTAATTAATTAATTAGTCTAAATCCTATTTTGGCCTAATGGACCAAGCCCAAGTGACCGAAATACCCTGTGTGGGCCCAGTTATGCCTAAAAATGTCTTGTGACCCGTTTACTACCCCGGGTACACTTTTTCGACTATCTCGGCCCATTCGGTCTCAACCGTACACTCAGAATTTGCATCTAAATTAATTTATAAAAATCCTTATCTCACACCCAGGTTAGTCTATACCGACTCCCAGCTGAGATAAGTACATACCCCGTCACTAATACTCGAAATGATGTAAATAAATTATTACTATTCACTTAGTAATTAAATTTACCTAAATATTAACCATTCACTCCCCGATTAATATTTAAATAAATACTACCAAAATTAATTCAATTAAAATTATGACACACAAGTAATTTAGAACTCCCGAATTAATTAAATTTTAAATGCACAAAAATACGGGGTGTTACACCATACTTAGTAAATTGTGTAGGGATGTCCGATCTGAGATTTATCCCTTTGTGAATTTTTCTCGTACATCGGGCACTGTTTTCTTATATATTTTATTTTACCCTTCTATTATCTAGATGCATATTTTGGGATAAAATAAAATTGGATAAAACTGATTTATACCACATTCATTTATAATGGGCGTTGGGGTTAACTATGTTTTTGTTGAAATATTTCATTTGAAAAAAATTAAAATTGAATTCTGTTTAGACCATCTAGTATATCTTTTTGTTTCACACACACACACACACAGATATATATATATATATACTAGTATATGCCCGTGCCTGAAGGCACGACGAAAATTTCCTAAGTACGTAATCGCAAAACGGCGAAAATTTCCCAAGTACGTAATCGTAATATGATAAAAATTTCCTAAGTACATAATCGCAATACGATAAAAATATTGTTCCCGAATAAAACATTTATATATGGTGTTGCTTTTTTGGGGTCGTATTCGAGATATGTAAAAAATATTAATTCATATCATGTTCAAGATTTAAATTCGCTACACAAACATCGTATTTACATACATACAAACATCATGTGTATGTACATATATACATACACTGTGGTACGAACCTTTTATGTTAAAATAATAACAAAATAACAATCGACCCGCTTTAATTTCAATACAAATAAGACAAAAAAAATTAAAAAATTGGGCAGAGTCTCCTTTATTTATAGGACTATCCACCTGCTTGAGGTATAAAAAAACACTTCAACCACCAAAATAGTGACTCATACATCACTGTGCCAACAAAACAATGTAATTTTTAAAAAAACATGTCATAATATTTGTTGTTCCTTGGCAATTTTCTTCCTTTTTGCAATAAAACAAATCTTCTATATCTCGAACGCAGGAGATCTTCGATGGGTTGCAAGTCACCTTACATTCCAAACCATTGACCACGCGAACATCTTCCATAATCACACACATCGCATCACATTCATCGACTACAAAACAGAGTTGAAAAAATGATAAGTAATATCAAATTTTGATTATAAATCAAGTAACACCAAATATTCAAACTTTAAATGCAAGTTTACTATTCAATAGAGATTTAATGACATGTATAACAGTATTGAATGTGCAAATAATTTACATTAATTTTTTACAACACAAACGAAAAAACAATTTAGAGAATTTGGAGAAAATTCCCTCTATTTATAGGGCTATCCGCTCAATTTAAGAAAGACAAATAGTCCACAATAAAGAGTTCCTGTAGTAAGGACACAACAACCATCATATTCTATTTATAATATTCAATTTAAGAAAGAAAAACAGTGCACAATGAAAGGAGTGTTTACATATAAAAGTAAACACTCAGTTGAAACTTTTATTACTTGGGACCTTTTAGGACAACCTAGCAAAACATATAAAAGTAAAAAATAAAGAATCAGTTGAAACTTTAAAAAATAGTAAAATTAAATGAATAATGGCATAAATTTACTATGATGGTGGGAGGATACAATCTTGATCTAATAGGAATACTTCCTTAAAGTTCCTGTCATTCCAAGAATTTCACTTTAGTCAAATGCCAAATTCAGTCAATTCAGGTAGCTTAGAATGAATAATAGGAAGGTCAACATATTGGGTCAACCCATGACAATATTAAACACATTACCAACATCAATTCAAATGTAGGCAGGTAGCTTAGAACTCCCTGCTAAAAACAGAGTCAATAGTTGATTTAATTGAAACTGAAATGATCATTAAGAAAATATAAAGCAACAAATTGCTAAAAATAAAACCACAAACTAAAAGGAGTTAAACTATGTCATTATATCACCTATTCATCCCAACTATCTAACCTAACACATACAATCAAAGCTTAACAATGTAAATAATATAAATTCGAAATGAACACAATAATACTATCATTCTTAAGACTATATAAATAATAAAATAAAAGTAAAAAACTGGAACAAAAAAAAAACTAATACGCGAATCAAATAAGGGAAGCGAGCAGTACCTAAAAATAAATTCGTCGGATGCATTCTTTCTCGAGTGATGATATAGATGGAGAGATACTGTGTATGCCATCGCTGCTATAAAAAGGGTTGTTTTTCCCAAATTATCCCCTTTAATTATGCTAATGCTGGTGTCCCTGCTGAGATTAATTTTAATATGTAAGAAAAACCCCTAAAGACGAAAAAAAAATTAAGAAGCATTAAAGCACTGAAAAACTATCGAGGCAGAGAAAGTGAAACTCAACATCGTTTTCAAAGAATAAAATCCAAATTTGTTAGTACAACAAAAAAAAGCAAAGCAATGCATCTGAGCGTGTGTGAAAAACAAAGAAACGAAAAAAACAAGCAATGCATCTCACCAAACACTTGTGTCAGATCCGAAACCATCTGAAACCAAACATATGATAAATTCCTTGCCTCCATTTTTCCTTATGGCTGAAAATCTGTACACAACAAAAAAACAAAAAAAAACATGAACCTGAGATGAGTGTAAAAAAATTGCCTAAAAACAACGAAAAAAACAATAGTAAAAAAAGGCAAAAAAATCTTCGGATCAACAGCAAAAAAAAAGCAAAAAACATGATGTCAAGAAAACCAAACATATTATAAATTTCAGATCTGCAAAAAGTAGAGATCAGAAATGAACAAATCATTTTACCTGATGTCGAGAAAACCAAACATATGTCAAATTCCTTGCCTCCGTTTTTCCTTATGGCTGAAAATCTGTACATAACAAAAAAAAACATGAATCGAAACGTGTGTGCGCGATCAGTGTGTGTGCGATCAGTGTGTGTGATTTGTGTGCGATCAGTGTTTGTGTGTGTTTGTGTGTGAGCGATCAGTGTTTGTGTGTGTGGGCAATCAGTGTTTGTGTGTGCGCGATCAGTGTGTGGGATCAGTGTTTGTGTGTGTTTTTATGTGCGTGTGTGTGAGTGGGGGCGGGGGGGAGGGATTTTACAGGCGGGGGGAGGGGGCGGCAGAACAAAAAAATGAATGGAGAGTTGAGGAGAGAGACGTGAGGTGAGGAGAGAGACGTGAGGTGGGAGAAAGGGGAGAAGTATTGGGAAAACCAATAGTTTAGGGGGGAAATGAAAAAAGAAAACTTAAAATTCAAATTTTGAATTAAAGTTTGAATAATCAATCTCAACCTTTAATTTTGGAAAAATGTCTTTTGATGTGGCACTCATCTATACCGTTAAAAATGTACACATTTTCAAAAACCAAGCTCCCATATTATATATATATATATATATATATATATATATATATATATATGAAGATTGTATGTAAATTGTAGATATGATCATTCGAAAGTTTGGAAGGTTATTTTATTACTTTCATATTAACATTAATTTTATTGTGTTGTCATTGATAGGGGAAAAACGGAATAGAAAATAAAAAATATAAACTTTCAGGTGTACATGCGTGGCATAAAAGTTAAACTCTATTTTCTAACTATATTTAGCTGGCTCAACGGGAATAATTTGGAATTGTAAATGATCTGTATAGTCCTAAAAGTAACTTAAATAGCAATGCTTCATATATAATCAACAATTTATATTTTCCTTGTCATTTACCTTGGGATGTTCCAAATTTATATACGCAATATTCATATCTCATCATGCTAGGCAAGCTGTAAATTTTTTTATTTTCAATGTTTTTGGCACTAAGATAGTCAACTTAAATACTCATTGTATATAAAAAGAATCAAGCGAGAATTTTACACAACATCCATTAAAATTTAAACCATAACATTCTCAAACATGAATATTTTATTTTATAATTAACTTGTATAGAACTCATACACAAATGAAATTATACTTCCATTCAGATGAAATTAATTTGTATATTCATGCCTATGGCACTCCGATTGGAAACTATTTTGGATACCAATTAATAACCTCTTCCAAAACATGGATAACAATGCCATAATGTTAAAATTTGTACTTGTGTAGTAAATAATATTTGTAAAAAAATAAAAAAGAGAAACAGATGAAAAAATATGCGATCCGAAAACTAGCACTCACAAATGTTTACCTCCACTGACCAATAATGTAACTCAAAACAATATATAAAAAATAAGGAAAAAATAAAGACATAATTACATGGCTAAAAGTAAACAAACAAAAATAATATATAAAAAATGAGGAAAAAATAAAGATATTATTACATGGGTAAGAACAAACCCACAAAATTTCTTGTAGAATAACACCATATTTGGAATCGAGGAAGAGAATCTGCAAATGAAAATGATTGTTAATGAATCCAAACATTTAGGGCCTAAAAGGTATATTCTATAACCTATATAGGAAGGAAAACAAATACTAAAGGTGATTTAAAGGAAACCCATAAGTTGTAATGCATTATTAATTAAAAATTAAGTAAATCAGAAAAAGTAAAGAATAATTTATGAGGGACGCGTGATTCTGATACATTTTAATTGGCACACTGATGAACGATGTCCATATTAATTGGTGTTTTTAATGATAATTAGTGAACTCCAAACACCAACTAATACGGACACGACATATAGCGTGTGACCAAAAAAATTTGTCAAAATCATGTGTCACTTTAGAGCTATTCTAAACCAAAACTCAACTAAAATCAAAATTACAAGTGAGAGATATACCACAGTGATGGAAACCATTGTTACTAAATAACATATATCTATATAATAAGGAGCAGAATGTTTGGCACTATTCCATCAGATGATAAGCTAATTAGAGGTTGAGATTGAACCAACAAGGCAGCGATCTAATGGTTGAGATTAAAATACCCTTCTTACCATTATTGCCCCTTCAATATTTGATTTCCCTCTCTTTTAACACACTCTAATTCTTTTTTCCTATCTTAAAAATTCAAAATCAAGGGTAAAAGAGTATTATACCTATTTTAGTATGACTTTTCAACCTTTTTCCCTCATTACCTCTCTCCACTGTCTCTCTCTTATCACACGTAATGCACCAGCCCTTAAACTTTTACCTCATTCCTCTCTTCAGCTTATCTTATCCCATGACCTCTCTCTCTCTCTCTCTCTCTCTCTCTCTCTCTCTCTGAGGTGTCTTCTCTCTCTCATGTGAGGATTTGAAGAAAGGGATGAAATGGGATTTGTCTGGATTACAAGACCACCGACCTAGGCTTTCTAAAATAGAAACATAGGTATCTTCATTTTCATGTTCTATGGATTTCAAAACACATGTATCATCTTCTTTTTCTGAAACCAAAATGAGTTTTGTCTGGATTGTAATACTCAAATATCGAACAACACCTCCAGCCTCCGCAGATCAGAACCCGACCCTGACCTCATCCAGATTCACTTTATTCTAGATCTAACTTTTTCCATATCTGATTGGAATTTTTTGGCTATTTAGTTTGTTTTTATGACCACTGGTATATTTCTCTCTCTCTTTAGAAGACTAAGTGGATAGAAAATTTTAACTGAATAAGAGACCATTGAATCCTCAAAATATGGGGTAAATGCAATTATATTGAATGCGTATAGAACTATTTCAAAGGAGCATGCGAATTTTTTAAAGAGCAATAACATTTCTAAATGGAGATGCACTGGAAATAAAACTATACTCTTCAAATGATTATGTTAATATTACTGTCCAGATGATTTTTTGAGGTAAGTGTAATAGTGTGCTATTATATTTTTTGTAGGAATTTAGAGTTGTTTTAGAGTTGTTTTGAGGATTAACATTATCAAATACCTCTTAGGTATACACTATGTAAATTTCAAGTTTGCTTTTGGTCTGAATTACATGTAACAGAGGTAGAGAATGAAACACATAGACCTTTTATGAATAATGGATGTTATTCATCCAAATTATCAATAATGTTCTGATATTTATGTTTCATGTTCTGTTGTGACTTTTCTTTGGATATTTGCATATTAAGGTGCAAGTTGTGCTCCTTGGGATATTTGGATATACGTATTTAGTTATTAATGCATTTATAATACATTGTATTTATCTTATCCTCTTTATTTTTCAATTTCTTTCTCACTTTTGAAACTTACATGTTCAAGGATTACTATATCTGCCAGTTTTTGAATGCATTTATTCTGATTGTGTAAGAATGGAGATTATTTGGCAATTGGAAATTAGAGTATCCACCGCATATATTCAATAGTGAAAACATATGGTCAATAATATGCATGCAGAACTTGAGTAAGTGATAAGTTTTTACTTTATGGTGACAATTGTTCTCCTAAATAATTAACTTCTGCTGATTTAAAGTTTATGCATTTGTTAGCTGTAAGTTAAGGAATAGTGTCGTAGCAACACCGTTTTGGATTGCTGTTGATTTATACTATCATACACACTTTAAAACATGACAAATGTAATGTGTTAGAAGAATGGAGATCAACAATGCGATAATGCGACATATAAGACATGAAAGGGTAGATGTTCCACCTGGTACAATAGATGCGACGATAATTCTATTCAACCGCACTGATTAGAACAAGGGAGGTTCTAAGAATATATGTCTCAAAGGTTAGAAATATTTTACAATTTCGTAGTTGGTTGCTAGGTGCTTCATAAAATGTCTAACTAAATGTTAGATAAAAGGATATAACACAACGTTTACTCAGATGACGGTTTTGTATATGTATATCGGAACAATGGTGAAGATTAAATTCTAAATGCTTTGACTTAAACATCTTTTCCCCTATTTTTTGACAAATGATATTAGTTTGGGAATTTTTTATATATATTGGTAATTGCCTTTCATTTGGTTTACTGAAGTCGTGGAAGTTATTTATTTTTTCCATGGAGTTTACTTTATTAGTGGACTAAACCTTTTTATCACTTTAAATACTTAAGTGTTTTGAATTTTTTTAGTTTACTATGTTTTCTCTGTTTTGTCCACTCTCCGCTTTGTCCACCACATTATTGCTCACTTATCTTCTTAAGAAATTACGACAACATAGAGTTATTTTTGAGATTATTGTAAGTTGTAATTCTCTCTATATTAATAAACTTTAGTTATATTGTTTTCTACTTATTGAATATGTATCCACACATTATTGATTTGAATCCTAATAATTTAACTGACGTTTAGTGTGTAGTGTTTGAAATAATTTTTTCTTTTGTATTATGTAATTGATAAAAGTGTCATGTGAAAGTTCATCATTTGAGATTATATTTGCGTAAATAGTGCCAAGTTCGCGTAAATAGTTATTCTCAATATCATTTATTATACGTTATTGATCTTATGTATGCAAGTGTTTGACGTTCATTGTTTTTTTATGCAGGGCAATTATTATGTTATGGATGTGCAAAGAAGTATTCCGATATCTCAATCATTTATTAACTCACTAGCCTACTCCAAGCCAAGCAGGGAGAATGAATCGGGTTTGGGTCCATGCGAATATCCATGGGATGGAATGAAGATGTGTGATTACCACTGAGATCTTTCTTCGTGTGGTTCAACTTCCAATGTGGAGGGTGCCCAGCTCGGATTATGGGGTGCCTTCTTGGAAGTAAGTGATTAATTATGGTTTAGCGTAGATTGTGTTGCGATAACTATCAACTATATTTTGATATTTCATCCATGAGATTATGCCATTTTTATTCTCTCATTGGGTGTGGAGGTCGTAAGGCAGCAAGGAGGATGGTGGTTGTGTAAATATCGAGTTATCGAATGGTTATCTCTGATAGCCAAACTTGGCCTGCACCATTTATCCATGTTCTGTTAACCAAAGGGTACCTTGCCAATTTAGGCAAATCATCATTTCCAATTGGAATCATGGGGGTAAAGATGATAGTTAGAATATAAACTGTATACCCTATCAGTTAGAACTTGAAGCTCTCATAGGGTTGGTAATTTGAACTAAACATCACTCTTTTTTTCTATTTTTCATTTGCAATTTAAGTGGACAACATATTTTGGTTTTATTTGTATTATTTCTACTATGTTCATTTATATGATTCATTATAAGCATGCCTACTCAATGTTTCACAAATTGTATGCCATATCATTGACAACTTGATAAAGTAATGTCTTTCATTATTGTGGTGACTTTTAGTTGGGGTTTGTTATAGATGCATTCATTGGATTTGTATATATTAGGGTTTGTTGTTCAAATTTAACGGGGATGAGAGAAAATTCAAATTTGAATTCTCAAGGCATTTCACACATCCTATTTGTATGCATTTCATATGTATATTTCAATGACATTTCAAAAAGTAGGTAAGTTTTGACATATGTTTTTGTGTGCAGTCCACACCATTAACATAAATTTATTTCTAAAAACTTTTTAGTACACATATACGATACTTGATCAATAAGGAAGTTGAAATTCGTTTTGCAAATACGTTGCATATTTATTATACCTGATTAGCAATGAAGAAATTAAAAGACAAGACTGTCATAAAAGCCCATCCCAACATGGCATATTGTTTTCATTTTGGGTCATTTGTGTCATTTTGCGATATTTTTCTATTATTTTGGATTTGAAGTTAATGAGGAATGCTAAACGTTTCATTAACGTGTGATCTGTCTGATCCTTATGATGCAAAAACAATCGGGTTATTTCATTCCTTATTTTTTTACTATCCTGTAATAGTTTGCATGTTTAACTCATGACCATATTATTTAATTTAGCCTTTTTTTTACATTTTAATATTTATGCAGAGCTCAAATCATAGAATAGGCGAAGAAGTATTTTTAGTTAGTGGTGTATGTTACCAGATCTTCACATTATCGTTGGTATCTTCACATTTTTAGTTAATGGTGTATGTTACCGAGTATTAGATTTTGAAAAGTTTGTGCTTAATATTATATTCATATTGACAAATACCTTCTTTGAGACTACAACAAATTGGTTTTGTAGAACCATGATCTTTATTTAATAATTAATGGATGGAATCATTTGCAATACATCCCTTTCAGCTTGGGTGCAGGTGCATATGGGTGAACAGATCATCCTTTTAGCTGTGTGTTAGGAAGAAATTTGGATGATATGCCAGAAGTTGAAGATGAAAAGTGCCTTTACAAAGATCATAAATATTGTATTTGCAGCTATCAATCTCATAAACTTTTTCACGGTAGGCCCTGATGAGGTGAAGTGCTGCAGATTCAAAGGCCGACAAAGGGCTCCTCAAGTTACAGGAGAAATTTATACTGATTTGTAAAGGGGGATCATTTGTTATGGGTGATGATATATGATGATCTGAAGGAACTTGATTCTGAATCTACTGTGAAGTCTGGGGGGAAGTATAGACGAGGGGAAGACGTACATGGTCCAAGGAGGAGACATCATCTTTTTCAAGTTCAACGTCTCTGGTTGTGGGAAGAAAAAGACATTCGTATGAGCAGATCGGAGGTTGAGATTTCAAATCCTATGTGGTACAAACACTTAAATTGGTTGAGTATAGTCCCATAGTTACTTATTTTATATGCTCATTTCGTAAAAAACACCTAAAAGTTTCTTTTTTCATTTCATTCCTTCTTTTCTTATAACAAAACTTCTAAAGTTTAAATTTCATGTTGAAATAATTTTGTTATTGTTGATGTGGTGAGCATAGATGACTATAGTTTTCTCTCATATAATTTTTTCTTCGTGTGGAGTATATATATGAACGAACATCGTTAGAGTTGCACATGGGTACATTTTTTAGGTATGTATAAAGATACCATACAGACAACTCATTTCATGTTATTGAATATTATTTGAGGTGTTTAGAAAGATACCGATTACTTTTTATATCGTTACTTTGTATAGATAACTCATTTACTTGCTATTGGTGTTACTATCCATCCGATAAGTTTGTACCATGAATGTTTTACTAGCACCATGTGCATTGTGGTGCAACACAAAGTGCATACTACAATGATATATCAGATTCACAACTAAATCATTATAAATATACAACTGTGCCATCATCTTATATTTTAACAATTGGAAGCATATCAAACATTGACAATTTTAATCATCTTCCCCTAATCTCAAGTTATTCTTGATTTTTGTTTTTTCCTTTCATGTTATTTTCTATTATTGTGAAAAAATTATTTTTGTACTTTATTGTATAATATGTAGATTGACTATTTAAATTTCAAGATTAGTTCTATAGTAAGATAAATAGGAGACTGAATTTCATTATTTAAGGCAAATGGGAATTCTTTGTGCTGGAACAGGGTGAGATGGAGGTACTTTGATGCTCATTCACATGAATGATACCCTCTCAAACCCTTTCATGTATGACATGGTGACATGTGCCTCTATGTACAAAAGTGATATATAATATATGGTTATCTGGATTGGAGAACATCAAATCTAAAAGTGTACCTACTAGTGAGTGTAATTCAGGAACGTCTCCCAAATTTGTCCTCAATATAGGTGGGCATAAAAAATGTAATGCACTCCATTTTTTATTTGTAATATGTGAACCTTTTGTCCACTTTTACTCTACAGTTATAAATAAGTTTAGTGCTATCTTTTTTGTTCCTTAACTTCTATTCTTTAGAAATGACTCCAACATTTAAAATTACTTTATTTTTCTTTTGCTACGGTTAATTATCTAATTTTTGAATTGTCTCTTACTTAGGTTATTAAAGAAATCCATATTGTATATAGTAAGTTCAATTGTTACGCCATTCATCTCGAAGCTATACATATTGTTGTAATTTGCGTTCATTATTGCAGGTTCAATTGTTGCACCGTCAAAACCTCGTGGTTGTTATTCGACATGGATTTAAACTAAACTCCATTATAATGAGGTGTATTGTTTGATACTAAATTTTGGATGTTTTTTAATTAGATTTCAATTATAATTCATTTTTAATTATTCACTTATTTAATTTTGTTTATAATTTTCTACGAGCAGTTGTAGGCTCAAAGATGGAAAACAATGCTACTTTAAGAGATTATTAATGGAGGCCATATATCGATTAAAACAAATATTCTGAAGAATTCATTGCTACATGAAATGGTTCATATGGGGCCCAAACAACTACGTGGAAACTCAATTCTCCATTGTTATGATTTAAAATTGTACCAACCATGCCTTCTTTTAGTTATGGCTATATTGTCTTCCTTTTTTTGTTGAATACTTTTCGTTTATTAAATAATACGTTAATTTTCGAACAGTTTCCAAATGTATTGGTGTTATTTCCGTTTATTAATATTGTTACGGACTATAAGTTTTGTTTCTTGATTATTTTTTTATATCTTAAATAGGGTAAATAGTCCTATAAAGAAAGGAAATTTTGTCAAACTTTCTAAATTGTTACACTTTTGTGTTGTAAAATAAACTTTTGACTTGAATTATACATGATTTAATACATTGGAAAATTCTCTGTGCCTTCAGGCACGGGCATTCTGCTAGTGTGTATATATATATATATATATATATGGACGATGATAGCATGTTCCCTTAGGGCATATGTTATCTTCCTTAAAATAGTAAGTATGATAGATTTACATGAGTATCTGTGCCCTATCAGATGCATGTCGGAACTCTGTCCCTACTGTTTTTGGGTTCTTAATATGTGTCTTTAGGTCACATATTAGGATGACCTTATATATATATATATATATATATCGAAAAGGCAAAAAAAATACATTAAATAAACTAAATGTGAGAAACCGTCAAAGCCATTAGCATAAAATTCCTGTTGGGGTGTTGTAGTACCTTCTCCAAAATCAAGACTGTGAAGTTGCACCTATGTCACCTAAACACATCCTTATATATCTTGCTCAATCTCTTTGAAAAAATACCACACCCAATAAATATATGACATACAAACAACCATAAGTCCAAAGACAAAATTACATAAAAATATTAAGAGATAAACATCGTCACTATCAATTATTTCATATGAAAAAGACTAACAATAACATTAATTGTGCCATGAATAATGCAAATGATTTATGGGGAAACCCATTTGGCGAGTAAAGATATTAAAACTTTCATAGCACATAATTCTTCACTATAGAAAGTTAAATCCTTGGAATCTAAACATACATACACAACTAATATAGCTTTTAGTCTATCTATGCATTTTATTTATTTACTTCTTTCTAATCAATTTGGGTTCTCGTTCTTCTGAGTTTTCCTTCATTTCATTTTCTCCAAACACTCAAACCCACTACAATAATTGGTGATGATGAAATTAACATATACTATGATTGTTCAAGATCTCTCTAAAAAGATAAAAACCTGTTCATATAACCGACATAGACCCACTCAAGTAAAACGGTAGTGCTAATTAAGTTGTACCAAGTGTAATAACAAAATTAAATGCTGATACATGAAATGAGCGAAAAATAAGTTGTCAAACCACTATAACACCTTTACTCATGAACGCATGACAAAGTTTCTAGCAAAAAAGCCTAAATACAATGTAAAGTGAATGGAACATAATAAAACCTTAAATCACTCATAGACCATCGATTTAGGCTTCTAAACACATTCAACTGTGGAAAAGTTTAAAATGGGTTTTAGAAATAGATTAACTCAATCAAAAGTAGTAACACACACATACACACACACAATCACATACTACCAAAAAAATCAAGGATGAAGCCCAGAACCTCAAACACCACTGAGAGTTTCTCAAGAAACCCATGACAAATACACACACACACACACTCACACATGGTGAGAGAGTTTATAGGGGTGTTTCTTGGTTGATAAACATACCCTCCTCTGCATGATTTTGAGGATGAGTTGTCTTTCCATCATCTATTCAAATGATTTGATTTAAGAGACATATTTGTCTTTCATTTTGGTTTCTAGAGGTGAGAATTTATTTAGGTTTTGAAACGGTGATAGAGAAAGGGGCATGAAGAGGGGTCATAAAGAGAGGAGACACTTTGTCTCTTGGGTTAGTGAAAGAGAAATAAAGTTTATAAATTAGAGTAAAAACTAGCTTACAACCCGCGCAATGCACGAGTGCTCTATACATCCATATAAAACTTTTCAATTTACAAGAAGATTCTTCATTATTTTTCATAAAGATTTATACAAAGAAAAAAGGAATAGCACAATCATTTGCATAATTCATATCTACAACTACATAGCAAAAGAATCATACATACACTTAGCTTCCCTTAGGAACATACAAAATGTCTAGTGCAACGTATACTCAAATAACTCTTTAGTGTATTCATAATCATGATACATTGAATAATAAGAAGATCCCAAACATAAGAGGTCGTCGTCTTTTTGCGAAAGCAATGGGTTCCAGTTATATCTTCTCTATCTTGATTAATATTCGTCTTCATCCCTTCTTAAAATTCGAAGCATGGTACAAATTTGTAAGTCCAGTATTATGATAGTGTCCATCACACCTACATGAAGAAGATAGATGTAATCTTGATTGTTATATTTGGAGATGAATCAAATTAAAGAAAAAATTGCTAACTCGATCCAAAAAGCCAAACATCAAAAAGGCTCTTAAATACCTCTTTCCTTTTTGTTTAGACAATGTTTTTGCATCCATATATTGGTTTCTGTTTCTTGGTCTTAACCGTTAGATATATTTTGACAAAAAAGGCAATCAATATCAAGTTATAATCATAATAACCACGAGAAACCAAAAATGGAGAGGGCACGGTCAATGTTATTTTAACTAGTAAAATGGATAAATAAGAAAAGTTATAAAAATAAAGCCAACACAAAACTTATAACATAATAATGTACTTGGTCCAAAAACCTTCAAATAAACTTAGACCAAAAGTAAAATTCAGAAGAACTTTCTCGCCCCAACCCAAAACTAAAAACACCGTAGTAGTAAAAATTGATGAAGCTCTTGGAACTTTTAGCAAAAAAAACTTGCAAAAAAATTCCACAAAGAAATAACGAGTTGTTACTTTTCTCATCTTTAATGTTATCTTTAAAATCACTTCCCATTCATTTCGAAGGAAATTCATGTATTGACATTTTACCAAGACTTCAATTTTTCCAATGTCATGATCAAATACCCATTATATATAAACACATCCATAATTCTGAACACTTAAAAGGATTGATAATTTTTTGAGAAACACCACAATAAGCTAACTCATATTTAAGGGAAAAAAGTCCGAAAGCATAATCAGGACATGTTAAACATTAACAAATTAGATAAGTATATTCATATCCTATGGATGTAAACAATCAAGATGTTGGAATTAGATTGCCTTCAATGTTCATATGTTGTGGAGAATAAGTAGAAGACAAAATAGCAGGGCATTTCATGTGATTAACATGCAACAACTTAAAAGTGAAAATAATCCATTTAATAGTCAAATTGATATAGTTTTAAAAATTGTGAATTATTTTTGTGATAGCCTGCTTAAAATAATAACGGGTGGACAGCCCTATACTACAATAAATCAGGAATCTCAAATGGCTCATTCTCAGCATCAACAGACTATGATAAAATAGAAAACACTAACTACCCGAAACTATAAAAGCGGATGACAAAAAATTAAGTAAAAACATACACTAGATATCAACCCAACTATATGGAACTACAAAAGTAGAATGCACATAGTACCATGGTAACAGGAAGTGCTAGAAACAAAATAAAATGAGTACATTAAAGGAAAGATACCCGAACAAGTTGTCGAGTCACGGACAATACAACAACCATAAGGAAGAAATATAAACATCTACATTAACTCTTCGGCTTACACCCGATATACAAAATGAATCCTATCTAGATTTTCAAAGGAATGGAAAGCGACTACAATCTAAATCCCGCAACAGTTCGCAACTACTACGGTTCCCAAGACTCTGGATAGAAAAGCATCATGTATCCATGCGGTAGGACACCTGTAGTAACCAGTATGTACATATATGTAGGAAAAGATCAATATAAATGGTTTAGAGCCTGAGGTGTAACAATGTTTATAGAAATTGTGTTAATCGTTCATAATAAATATAAATGCAATATTTCATAATTAAAGTGGAGTCGCACTCTCGTGAAACCCCCAAACTCACCTCTCATCTACGGCGCGCCCTTAATTATGTCCTGGAACCTTAATTAAGTTACCCCACGCACTTAAGGACAACCTACCTTACCATACGCACGACCTATACCCGCATGATCTACCTTCCAAATATAACCCAAGGATCCTTTCCATTCTAATCACACCTAAATATATATACACATATAAACGTAGTGGTTCCAATTATTAACTTAAACCAATTATAAGTCTTAATACGTCACACATTAACAATAAGCTTCAATATAAGAGTTCTATTCTCTAAATAACTTGCATTCTAGTACTAAGGACAAAACTTCTCTCCACTCCCTGCATTTCACTACGTTTCGTGCGTGGGGCATCTAAGCAAAGGGAAATCCAAACAAGGACCCCCCCGATACACTACTCCTTGACAATGTTGATTGTAGGGATCCATTATGTCTTCCACATAAATCCTTTTATCGAAACTAGTTAAATATAGCCTACTATATCTAAGAACATAATTATAATCTCTATCTAACTCCTTGGGGTCGTTATAACCGCAATTGTCTCTTAGTACGATCCTTCGACCCTTATAAATTAGTACACCGAAATCACACAAGATGTACACCATGGAAACTCCATACCCTCTTCACCTATAGGATATATAAATATATATTTACTGTAAATATATATAAGAAATCATTTATTCCTATAACCAAGTATACATAACACACATAATGTACACTTTGCAATACACATAACATAAACGGTTATAGGATCCCAAAATACTGCACCATGATATCATCTTCCAGGAATTACTCACTTTCTCTCGGGGTCACCACCTATCGGACTATTACCACATCGCCATGGAGACAAAATCAATCCGAACGTATGGGAAACGATCATAGTGCCTAATTGAAAAGTGAGAACGACTCATACCCAAGACTTCTGACCCCCATAAAATCACACAAATAAAAATGGACAACTATGACCTGGGGACTATCCACACCCTGCTCCTCAAGCCAGGGACTCACCCTCATCACGCTACTTCCCACGATAGCATGTGCCAGGTATGCTTCACACGTTAAGTATATATGTCATTCACACTATATATATATACATCAATATGATCACATCATATAATCAAACCATCAAACACGGTATATATATTCACTCCATAAGTACACACATATATACATATATACATATATATACATAAATATATACACACATATATACATACCATCTCTCGCCCGTATGTATGAAATTTATAAACTCGGCTATAAGTGTACATAATCCTCAATATACTAGCCGTCGTTACATGTGTATTGACTTAATTCATTATGTAAATACAATCCATCACTTGAAACATATTCACCCATTACCCCTATGATATGAATAGTATTCTAATATATCTAACATTATGGTTATCAATCCAAAGTTTAATGTACGTAACAACCACTACACATCCCATCTATATCCGAAAGCACATTGATAAATCTAGTAATAATTCCGACTATTGGTATACACCTAACTAATAGTCTGCAAACCTCAATCTTCATCCTATATTTATTCCATGATCTCATCAAGTATAGGAATCTCCATTATTAATCACACGAACATTACATCACAACCTATGCTAGTTGATAGTACAGTTCAATCGTTTTCAATTCTACCTACAGTTCAATTGCTACTATGAACACTAAACATCGAATCTACATATCCATCATAATGCCCATACCATATATAACCACATGCATACCATTATACGATAATCATTTCGGCTATAAGTATAAACACAACCTATTAATCGATAACCTACGGGCTACATCCTTATTCAATTAGAACCCCATAATACCTCGGAACACCTGTCCTTAATTACCCATAAATGTACAATAACTATCTCGGTTATAAGTACATACACCCAACTTTGTTAATCGGTAATGTACTAGAATATCCACCGTCATACCACTTAACTCCAAAAGAACATTAGTAAAAAGGGACTATTTCTAGGACTTACAACTAGCTCACGATAGCCCACCAAAATTATGTCCATATAATATGCCTATCTTTCAGTCCCATAATCGTTTCCTTACTAAAAGAGGAATCATACCCTCATAATCCATTTTTAACATAAGTTTGAAAGCCCCTATTCATCCTAAGGCACAAATCCCTTAATATTATATCATAACCCTTTATAATAAGTCAATTAAGAATGCACCTAAGATTAAACCCCAAAAGAAAAGGGGGTAAAAGAAAATCCCATTCTTGGGATAAAAACAGAGGACCGGTCGACCGGCCCCAGACCACCGGTCGACCGCGGTTCTAAATTTTTCCCTACGAAGAAAGGAGTAGGCTTTTCCTTTGAGGCGCGGTCGACCGGCCCCCCGGTAGTGGTTGACTGGCTATACCAGATATCTTGGCCCTTTTTCCATTTTTGGACGAACCCTAACTCTCCAAACATCCAAATTTATCCACTTCCAACCATTTATCTTCCACCCAATTAGGTTTCCAACATCAAAACTCATATTGAAATCAACCACACTCATTATATCAAATCCATGCATAAACATCAAATGCAAGATAAAATACCCAAAAGCTAGGTTTTGACATATAACCCAAAATCCAATTCTTTTATCAAAAAATTATGAAATAAAATACATAAATGAAATATTTAGCAAGATTAAACACTTGCCTCAAAATTGTAGAGATTAAATCATCCCCGAAATCGCGTACGGGCCGGAAATCTCCAAGCTTTTTTCCTCTCTCTCTTCCTTTCTTCTTTTTTCTTTCTTTCTTTCTCTTTCTCTCTTTCTTACAAATGAGATTGGCTGATTTCATAAGCCTCTTAAACTTTTAAAACATAAGTCCAAGTTGTAAATGATAATACACACTTTAAATGTCTTGTTTACTTCAATTCGAGTCAAACTAACTTAAAAATATTTTGGAACCAAAATAAAACCCAAGGACAGACATTTCGACTATCTTGACCTATCCGAAATTAATGACGCACTCAGAATCATCATCCGAAATACTTTATAACGTCCTCAATTTTTATACCTCACTTTCCAAATTTTAAAATTCCCCAATTTAAATAAATGTTATAAAATTTAATTTCTCGGTCCCAAAATCATGGGGTATTACAGACTCCCCCCTTATAAAAATTTCGTCCTCAAAATTTGAGTTATGACTAGGACTTCGAATCTCATCTATTCCTAACATCTACCCTCAACATCGCTATACCTATCTCTCTAACTTCTCACATCGAATCATTTAAACTTAAAATCAAACTAGCTACCCAAGGCTCCCATACACCCTGTACCCGAGATCCACTCGTAAAAACATAACCCGAGTCCACTAGCCTCAAGTCATAATATAACTCTCAACAAATTTTTCTATAGTAGCATATTCAGTATATATAAAGGTTTGAAATTCCCAATGGTTGAACTCTTCTCAATTCCTGATATTCGCTACATTCATGTGGGGGAGGTCTCGCAAGCGAAATCCAAACAAGGGACCCTCCCAATACACTACTGTGTAGCTATGTCAGGGATTGAGATCAGTTGAACCAGGATCAAGGTTTTATAAAATATTTTTGAATCAATGATTTTGCCCAAAGGCCTATTTAGAAATATAATATAAAACAATTCCATGTCTTTCGACACACCAAACAAACACCTAATGTTCAAGACACAAGGCCTCAACAATTACAATACTCCTACCAATACCTAGTTCTAATAACTAGCACAACCATGAGATAAATTCCCCGCTCAACAATGAATATACTAAACTCTGAATCTTCTCAGTTATACAAATACTTGACATTACATCAAAGCATTGCCGCAAAGTAAGTCCTTCCCTCATTGAAATACCACATTTACATTCCCTAGACTATCTATAAAACAATAACCTTATAACCACTACTCAATAAACATTAACAATCCGTACTTTCGGAAATCAATAGCACAACTCTTTACTAGCTCATTGCGAAACGATCTATTATCCCAAAAGATACCATACAAAGGCCACACTTACTCACTCCTTCCTTCAAGGAAAAATTTCGAACACACTGTGGTTATGGAGGCTAATTCCTCATTATACCTTACATGCGATGCTCCCAATACCGCACAAAGCGTGGCCTAAACCCAAAGAACTTTATTATACCTTATACATCCATAATTCAATTATTTCACTTCATCCCTGGGTCCCTCTAATCTTTCTAGGGCAGGCCCTACTTCCTAAGGCCTATTTTTTTTTCCTCAAAGAAACATCCTCCCAAAAATCCTTCCTGTCCATCCTGAAGGATAAGGCGCTATTGTGACCCTAGAAAATCCTACCTAATACCCTGATGTGGTGATAATCTTGCTCCGCTGGTATCAACTCCTTCAATCCTACTCAATGAAGTCGAGTCTCCATTTCTCACTCCCTTCTTAATGACAACTAAACTCCTGACAATGGAACAATGCCACATCTCATTTCGATAAAAGTCAGCAACATCGATTTTTCCCTAACAAATTCCAGCAAATTCATCAATCTAAACCTCCCACGGGCTTCACTATTCACTTATCCTCAGTACTTACCTAATCGATCACAAAATTTTCCATTCGAGTAAATTCTCCTTCTTACTCGACCACCGTCAGATCACCTTGGGTCACCGTTAGAAATCTCCTCCTTATCTATGCCTAAGTCATGGAAAGAAAATACCTCCCGTCAAAGCATACCCAAAGTATGTTATGGGTATTGCATCTATCATCTTGCCCCTTCTTAGACGACTTATTCTTGGCGACGTCTAAGAGGAAAGCAACTGTGTCAGAATGTCATTCAAGTGAGTACACCTCGCAGAAGGAAATAGACGTAGTGAACACAATAATCCTAATAGTAGGGATTTATATAAGGACCCTTGTGGAGGAATGCAGAAAACCCGCACCGATCCTAATGACACTAGAACCTGATGCTCTGATACCATATGTGACACTGTGATTAAAAAATAACGGGTGGCCAGCCCTATACTATAATAAATCAGGAATCTTAAATGGCTCATTCTCAGCATCAACAAACTATACTAAAATAGATAAGGCTAACTACCCAAAACAATAAAAGCGGATGCCAAAAAATTAAGTAAAAACATACAATGGATATCAACCCAACTATAACGAACTACAAAAGTAGAATGCACACAGTACCATGGTAACAGGAAGTGCTAGAAATAAAATAAAATGAGTACACAAAAGGAAATATACCCAAACAAGTTATCGGGTCACAGACTATACAACAACCGTAAGGAAGAAATATAAACATCTACATATAACTCTTGGGCTTAGACCCGATATACAAAATGAATCCTATCTAGATTTTCAAAGGAATGGAAAGCGACTACAATCTAAATCCAGCAACAGTACGCAACTGCTACGGCTCCCAATACTCTTGATAGAAAATCATTCGGTATCCATGCGATAGGACACCTGTAGTAACCAGTATGTACATATATAGAAAAAGAGCAATATAAATAGTTCAGATCCCGAGGTGTAAAAATGTTTCTAGAAAGTGCGGTAACCGTGCATAATAAATATAAATGCAATATTTCATAATTAAAGTGGAGTCGCACTCTCGTGAAACCCCCAAACTCACCTCTTATCTACAGCACGCCCCTAATCGTGTCCTGGAACCTTAATTAAGTTATCCCACCCTTTAAGGACAACTTACCTTACCATACGCATGGCCTACACCCGCAAGACCTACCATCCTAATATAACCCAAGTATCCTTTCCATTCTAATCACACCTAAATATATATACACATATATGCCTTTCTAGGCTCTAGTGGTTCCAATTATTAACTTAAACCAGTTATAAGCCTTAATACGTCACACATTAACATTAAGCTTCAATATAAGATTTTTATTCCGTAAACAACATACATTCTAGTAATAAAGACAAAACTTATCTCCACTCTCAACATTGCACTACGATTCGTGCGTGGGGTGTCTCGAAAAGCGAAATCCAAACAAGGAACCCCCTCGATACACTACTCCGTGACAATGTTGATCGTAGGGATCCATTATGTCTTCCATGCAAATCATTTTACTGAAACTACTTAAATATAGTGTACTATATCTAAGAACATAATTAGAATCTCTATCTAACTCCTTGGGGTCGTTATAACCGCAATTATCTCTTAGTACGATCCTTCGACCCTCATAAATTAGTACACCGAAATCACACAAGATGTACACCATGGAAACTCCATACCCTCTTCACCTATAGGATATATAAATATATATATTTACTCTAAATATATATAAGAAATAATTCATTCCTATAACCACGTATACATAACACACATAATGTACACTTTGCAATACACATAACAAAAACGGTTATAGGATACCAAAATACTGCACCATGCTATCATCTTCCAGGAATTACTCACTTTCTCTCGGGGTCACCACCTATCGAACTATTATCACACTGCCATGGTGACAAAATCAATCTGAAGATATGGGAAGCGGTCATAGTTCCTAACCAGAAAGTGATATTGACTCATACCCAAGACTTCTCACCCACAAAATAAAATCACACAAATAAAAATGAACGACTATGACCTGGGGACTATACACACCCTCCTCCTCAAGCTAGGGGCTCACCCTCATCGTGCAACTTACCATGATAGTATGTGTCGGGTATTCTTCACACATTAAGTATATATATCATTCACACACACACACACACACACACACTATATATATATATATATATATGATCACATCATATAATCAAACCATCACAAACGGTATATACACACATATATACATACCATCTCTCGTCCATATGTATGAAATTTATAAACTCGGCTATAAGTGTACATAATCCTCAATATACTAGTCGTCGTTCCAAGTGTATTGACTTAATTCATTATATAAATACGATCCCTCACTTGAAGCATATTCACCCATTACCCCTATGATATGAATAGTATTCCAATATATCCAACATTATGGTTATCAACCCAAAGTTTTTTGTATGTAACAATTACTACACATCCCATCTATATCCGAAAGCAAATCAATATATCTAGTAATAATTCCGACTATTGCTATACACCTAACTAATAGTCGGCAAACCTCAAGCTTCATCCTAGATTTATTTCATGATGTCATCAAGTATGGGAATCTCCATTATTAATCACACATAGATATATAGTAACTATCCCGATGAACATTATATCATAACATATACTAGTTGATAGTACAGTCCAATCGTTCTCAATTCTGCCTACGGTTCAATTACTACTATGAACCCTTAACATCGAATGTACATATCCATAATCATGCCCATACCATCTATAGCCAGATGCATACCAATATACGATAATCATTCCGGCTATAAGTATAAACAAAACCTAATAATCGGTAACCTACAGGCTACATCCTTATTCAATTAGAGCCCCATAATACCTCGGAACACCTGTCTTTAACTGCCCATAAATGTATAATAATTATCTCGGCTATAAGCACATACATCCAACTTTATTAATCGGTAATGTACAAGAATATCTATCGTGATTACACTTGACTCCAAAAGCACATTAGTAAAAAGGTACTATTTTTACGAGTTACAACTAGCTCATGATAGCCTACCAAAATTATGTCCATATAATCTGCCTATCATTCAGTCCCACAATCGTTTCCTTAATAAAAGTTGCATCATATCGAAAGACCCTATTCATCCTAAGGCACAAATCCCTTAATATTATATCATAACCCTCTATAATAAGTCCATTAAGAAGGCCCCTAAGATTAAAACCCAAAGAAAAGGGGGTAAAGGAAAATCTCATTCTTTTGTTAAAAATAGAGGATCGATCGACCGGACTCTGACCCCTGGTCGACCGCGGTTCTAAATTTTCCTCTACAAAGAAAACAATAGTCTTTTCCTTTGAGGTGCTGTCGACTGGCCATACCAGATATCTTGGTCCTTTTTCCATTTTTGGATGAACCCTAACTCTCCAAACATCCAAATTTGTCCACTTCTAACCCTTTATCTTCCACCCAATTAGGTTTCCAACATCAAAACTCATATAGAAATCAACCCCACTCATTATACAACCTCAAATCCATGCATAAACATCAAATGCAAGATAAAACACCCAAAATCTAGGTTTTGACATATAACCCAAAATACAATTCTTTTATCCGCAAATTATGAAATAAAATACACAAATGAAATATCTAGCAAGATTAAACACTTGCCTCCAAATTGTAGAGGTTGAATCATCGTCGAAATCACGTATGGGTCGGAAATCTCCAAGCTTTTTTCCTCTCTCTCTCTCTTCCTTTCTTCTTCTCTCTTTCTTTCTTTCTCTTTATCTCTTTCTCACAAATGAGATTGGCTGATTTCGTAAGCCTCTTAAACCTTTAAAACATAAGTCCCAGTTTTAAATGATAATACACACTTTAAATGACTCGTTTACTCCAATTCGAGTCAAACTAACTTAAAAATATTCCAGAACCGAAATAAAACCCAAGGATAGTCATTTTGACTATCTCAACCTATCCGAAATTAATGATGCACTCGGAATCATCATCCGGAATACTTTATAACATCCTCAATTTTTTTTACTTCACTTTCCAAATTTTAAAATTCCCCAATTTAAATAAATGTTATTTCTCCCAAAAATTTAATTTCTCAGTCCCAAAATCATGGGGTATTACAATTTTGAGTGGTATAAAAGATGAGCAACTATGAGAAATGTTCTTACTTTTCTAATTTTCGTGGAATACAATTCTTTAGGATTAAGTGAGGATTGGATTCAATGGAAAACAAAAATATGGGAATATCTCACACGACCACTCATTCCTTCAATATTTTTCTAAATTCCCAATGAGATGCACCTTTAAGAATTTGTTTTTAATGCCTGAAGTTTCGTCTTTAATTTTGTAAGAAATACCTAAGATAATAAGTAAGGTAATTACATAACTCTCGAGTGACCTGATCCCATTAATTACATAACAATGAAAAATTCTTGCATTTTGGTCTTCTGATGGCATCATTTTTGGATTAGTTAGCATTGATCTTTTCATGTAAGTATTAATGTGATCATATCTCTCCACTCTTTAGTTTACTAATAGCTTGAATTTACATTAGTCATGCATTTCTCAAATTTCCACCACATGTTATAAAATATTTTGAGAAGGTTTAAAAGGCAATTATATATATAACACATTATAAGAGTTAGACAAGTTAGAAAATAAATATGGACTGGAAAAAGCAATACACGTTAGAGAAAAAAGTTACTATGTTTGTAATTGTCATAATATGTTCGAAGTTTTTCAAATAATTATGGAATTGGAGTTGCTCTACGTCTGGTCTGAATGATTTTTTGTTAAATAAGTTCCTCGATTGTTATCAATGCATGTTGAAGGAGGAAATACACTTTGATGTAAAACATTCCTTCCATTCACCTCGATTAAATTGAGGTGGATTCTATATTTGAAGACAAGAAATATCTATAAAGATAGTTTTAGTTCATTTTTTTAGTTTTAAATATGCATAACACTAAGAATTGTAGGAAGCAGAAAATATCTTTAGTTGAACAATATTACTTTATGTACACAAAATAACTATTGTAAATAAACCAACATAACATGTAGAAAGAGATGGCACGTTGACAACTTTAGTACATATGACATGTTTTATTTATCCATACTATGTTCACTAATTTCTTTTGTTAATCAACAGTAATTTCACCTTAATACCTCTATTATGATATCCTTAATTCTCAGAAACATATAGGATGTAACAAATCAAGAAAAAAGATGATATATTCATTAATAAAAAATAAATAAATAATACAGATGATATATTCATTAAAAAATGCATGTAGTCTAAGTGGATCATTCTCACAAAGGTGTGACATGCAATAAAAAATCATTTCAAGGGAACATTATGCATTGAATATCGAAAATTTATAGGTTGGAAGTATAAAACATTGAAGAATTACCTTGATTTAAACGAAGATTTCATTTTTAGTACAAAGCATGAGAAATTTCTCTAGCTTATCTTTAATATATATGCATTGTATATGACCCTCTTCATTGTGATAAATACAAATGTACTGTAGAAAAAAAATTATATATATATATACATATATATATATATATATATATACATATATATATATATATATATATACATATATATATATATATATATATATATATATATATATATATATATATATATATAAAGAGAGGGAGAGAGAGAGAAAAGATGAAGGATTGGTAGCCGTCAGTAGATGAATATATGAGAAACTCCTTAGCTCCCAAATTGACAGAGAATGGACATAAGGCATGAATCATGGAAAGATAAAAAATTTCGAGTAGAAAGGCGGAACAAATATAAGGCATTAGATCTATGCCACGGGGATAACCTAGATGGGTGTTAAAATTTATTAGAGAATTACGTTTTACAATATTATAATAAGATCTCTTAGTAAGTGTTTATGATGTTGACACAACCTTTTTGATTTATAGTAAATTCCAAATTCAAATATTTTCACACTCAAAATAGATCACAACTATAAAAAATGTAAATTTTGACAATTTAAAAGATTTCTTTCGCACATTCTTCTACTCCAGCGTCTAAAAATCAATAGTTGATTATATGACAAAAAACCATAAAATTTTCCGCATCTAAAATTCATTGTTGGAGGACAATTGTGTCATTGTCTAATTAAGTTCCAATTTCAGTCCTTAATTTCCTTTCCCATCTCTTTATATCCCCCAACTTTTAATTTCAACCCGTTCTTGTATTTTCATAAACTAAAACACCTTTCTCAACACACATTATCCTTATATATATTGTAAGGACATAATTCTCATGTCCGTTATCTTACAGTTTTGTATGTCATACGCCGCTACATTCGGCTACATCTGGCACGTCTCTACACGATCGCTCACGACGGCCTCTATCCGAATTCCAAGCATCAAGCATTCAACAACTCCTAAATGTGTCCCTCATCTGCCACAATGATTTCACGTTCCTTGATTTTAGGCACAGAATGCAAGTGGAACGCAAGGGAAGTCAAAACAGTGAAACAAGGCTTGATAGGGAAGTTCAAGGGAATTTTCGTAATTTTACATCCATAGTTTGGAGGTCTGGTCAACTGTAAAGTTGAAGATCTCGCCGCAACGAAGATACTGGAAGAAACGACACCTCAATCCGAGCTACGGTGAAGAAGTTATGACCTTTTGAAGTTGGAGAAAATTCCTTGAAGAATGCTATTTTTTAATCCCATACCAGAATGGTACCACCAAACCGGTTCGGTGTACCCCAGAATGGGTTCGGTGTACCTGTACGCTGGTAAGATTTTTGGAGTTTTAAAAAAGCGGAACTCTTCATATTTTTTCCTATAAATACCAACTTCGGGGGAGTTGTTTTGCAAGACTTTAGGAGACGAATTTGAGAGTCCAAATACATCTAGTCTTCATATTTTTGAGTCCCAAGACTCATGTTTTGATTCACACATCATTGCCAAACCTTTGTGAATCCTTTTGCAACCCAAGAACACAACTTTGGTCTGTTCAACCCTTGTGAAGGAGACCGTTTTTCTTCTTCATTGCAGCCCTACTGGAAAGGGATAATTCCAGCCGCGACAACAGAATCCGATACCCGAGGGTAATTCTTAGTCAACTTGTATTTCATTGTAATCCGATTGTAAGCCGTTTTCTTACAAATTATAGTGAAAATAAATGGTTTTGCCCCTGTGGGAGATTTTTCCTTAATTGCATGTGTTTGAATGTTCTTGCGTAGATTATCAATTTATTCAATCACATACTGCTGCATGTTTGGGGTTTGTTTGTGTTAAAAGGGTTTTATATATAACTTGATCATTTGAACGCGAGCACACACTCTACATATATATATATATATATATATATAATAAGTAACGATGGTATTATTACTGTTTCATAAACTTATATGATAATTCACGGCTAAGATTAATTCTCTGGTTTGAATCAAATGGTTTTATATGAGGCCACGTGAGGCTGCAAATGATGATAAAGAAGCGCACAAAGTTTGTATGTTTGTATCAATAAAAAATTAAAAAAACAGACCTGAATGGTCAAGCACAAGGCTCAAGGTACCTGTTGCAGTAACTCATGTTCGATCCTATCAAGCACAAGGCTCAAGGTACCTGCCGCAGCAACTTACACACTATGGGGTGATGCTGTTTTGTGAGATTAATTATCTTCCTCTCTCTCTCTGAATGTCAAGCAAAATAAAAAAAACAATGTCAAGAAAAACCCAGATGTGACACCAAGCCTCGCTAGGATGCGGTAGTGGCCTTGATTGATTTGCCTGAGTGAGGAGGAGTAGATAACAGAGGAGGAGCGGATGGAGATAATGTTCTCTCCCACTACTGCTATCTCAGATCCTCTCTCTTCTCCGAATTCTGTCCCTTCTCTCTCACACCATCTGCTATTGGGTTCGAAGTTTTGATTCTCTGTCCTATTACTGCTATTCGAATTCTCTTCTCTTCTTCGAATTCACTGTTGTCTATTGTGTTTATTCAATGTTGTCTCCTCTATTATATCTATATTTATATATACACAAAGAGAGATAGAAAATTCAGAGCTCTAGAGCAACAGTCGCAGGATCTGCAACTTCACTTATCAACTCTGATATGTATTGACATTCTTCCTTTTATCTTCGGTACCCACCCTTCTTTCTCTCTTTCTCTTTTTTCTTCTTACATATATTTTAATGGGTAGTTGTAATTTTTAGCAAATGTTTATGTTTATGTTGTGATGCAGAGGTGATGATAGTGGAAGGAGCCAACAATGTTTTACGGATCTTGGACAGTTTGAACAAGCAGTCGGGTTTCATCAAGATGATGTTGTTGATTTAAGCCCAAGTATTCCCTCTCTATCTCTCTCTCTCTATATATATATATAGTCTAACCAAATTTGAAGTATACAGGTTTGGTGGGGGATGGTCCAATGGGTAAGATTAGCGATGGAGATTTCGGGGTTAGGTGAGTTAAATGGGCCTTGATTTGATGGAGGTCGGGTTAGAACTGTTTGTGTGGCTTCAGGTTGGAGTTAGTGGACAGTTGGGTTATGGGCTTGGCTGGAGGTTGGAAGTTCGGTTTTGATGGTTATAAGTTATGAAGTTGAAGGGTGTTGGTTATGGTGGTTGAAGTCAGGTGGGTTCTGGTACTGGGTTTATTATATGTATATGTACTCTCTCTCTCTCTCTCTCTCTCTCGATAGTCTAACCAACTTTGATACTGATATATCTTTATATATTTATGTTAGGTTCCATATATAACGATATAAATACAGGGAATTTTGTGGTTGTTTCTTCTCACTTACAGTTCAACACAATATGGAAATATCTCCACTTACCTACCAACCAAACAATATTTTCTAAATCTGTAAATCTCTCACCATCTGCAAATCAATCTGTCAATTTGATGTTGGGTATTTTAGGGTTTATATTGTGTCGAGAAGTAATTTGTTGAATTTTATGTTGAAAACATACTTTTAGTGGTTGGCATTGGACTTTATAATTTTTTTGATATAATAAAAAGCGTTTTAAGAAAAGTTAGATTTTTATTTGAAAAATGATACTTTATAAGAAAAACTTACTTAAAAGTAGTTCTAAAAACCCTATTTTATAATAAAAGTTACGAGTTATAAAGAAAATATTTTAATAAAAAGTGGGCTTGAAGTTATTTTTTTTACGAAACACGAACCCAGATTAATTAAACACAACACGACACATGTATCAAAAATATATCGTTTTCCTTTAAGTTACAAAAAAAAGTTCTAAATAAAATTTCTTAAATGCTTGGGATTTATTATTTTGTTTTCATTTTTTGATCGGGTTATTTTTTTAATAGTTTTACTTGGAGATGTTACTTATGGTGGTGGTATAAAATAAGAGGTGAAGTGCAGGTTGTGGTGATTGTGAACATATTTTTTTAGATTTATTGGAGCACAAGAGTGTTGTTATATAAGAGGCCAAACACTTTTCTTCTTGGGTTCATTCATGAAAAACATAGTAATTATTTATTTGGGTGGTATTATGAGATGTATATTTTTTGGTCTCCCCTAAGTAGGGGATGACATTGAAAGGATACCTTATTATTTTCATGTGGGAGACTATAGTCCATTTAACAGTGTCTTCTTTGAGATATGGCCCTGTATCACAGACTTTTCTAATAAACTGATGCAACTTTATAGTGTTGTACATATCCATTACAAAAAAAAAGTTAAACTAACCTCTTTGTTTTTCGTTGTGGGAATGATTATTATATGTATTTTTAATTTTCATTATGTAGATGCTAAAGAAGGGTTGGTGTTACAGTTTCCAGTAAACACATGATTTAGTAAACAAATTGACTATGAATATAGTATTGTGTTTTATATCTACACTTTATAAGCTTTTTAGAAACGAATTTGATACAAATTAATGTTTTTTAGGTGACACGATTGCAATCCAAATAAAAATGACCGTGAGTAATTTTTACACGAATTATTTAACACAAATTTGATGTGGAATATAAAAAATTAATATATAAGGCTCATTGGTAAGTTTATGATCATGATGTGCTTTAAAAATTAGAATTTTAAGCATAACATGGCTTGACAATTTGTAATATCAATTGGAACTGTGAAAAATGACCAGGTAAAAGTGGCCAAAATATACCATCCCCCAATATGACATTTTTGGGTTTAAAATATTTAAGCAACACCATCCATTGTTATCTCCTCAATGCTCCCGAACGAAATGAAATGATTGCTAAAAAGAGACAAATGGGTTTTGCATTAGGAAATTAAAGACTCTCGACAAGTAATTATTATTTTAATCAATTAGGTTAGAAGTAATAAACTCTTTAGGAAAAAATTCGATAAAATTAGAAATTAGTACACAATGTATATATAGATACGTGTGGATATTTATTCAAAAAAATGGAATAAAATAAGTTTTCTTTTTTGACATTGAAACTGTGCAAGTCCTTATCATTCCTTTTTTTAGTAAATATGTTAAACATTTCTATACCGATTAAAACTAATTAATTAGAGAAACAACAAATCAATTAAAATATTTTTTTCGAGCTATCGACATGGATACACATTATGAACGTGAAATAAATGTGAAGAAGTGAATAAAATTTAAAAAGAAGAAAGAAAAATAGGCAATCTATTGAATAATTGATTTGTAATAGTTGATGTCTCTTCCAACGAAAATATACTATGACCCTTGGAAGAAATTGTTGATCCGAAATTTAGTCTACATTGTACCAAGATCTTCATTTAATATTTTTTTGTAGGAGTATAATTGTGATAGTATTATTTTTGTTGGATTATTTTTTTAATAGGGTGAATAGTTCGATAACAAAAGGATATTCTGTCAAAAATTTTAAAAATATTTACACTTTCGTCGTACATTTTTTTTTTGTATTATAGTGATGTTTCATAATTGTATAATTCTAATCATTATCATGTTTATTTGAGGTACAAGACGAACTTTTAGTATTATTGTGGATTTTTTTAGCACGGTGGATAGTGCTACAAATCAGCGAAACGCTGTCCAAATTTAAATAAAAAAAATCACATTTGTGTTGTAATAAAACTCGACTTAAATTGTTCACACATTTTGATAGTCCCTTAAACATGAGAGAATATGGTAATTTTTTTAAATTACATTTTGATTTGTTGGGGAACTAAATTTTTGACATTTTACAATTATGCACTTTGAAAATTTTAGTCGTCTTTCGATTACGTTCTTTGGAAAGTTTTGTCGTGCCTTCAGGCACGGGCATTCGGCTAGTATATATATATATATATATATATATATATATATATATATATATATATCAAAGTCCAAATGTGTAAATCATACTCTTGGATGGAAAAAATTTTGATTTTTAACTTAGGAGAGAAAAGCGACCGAGTTGGTGAGAGAGGGAGAGGAAGGAAAGTTTGCGGGCGAGGAGGGAGGGAGTATGGGGGTTTTAGGAATGGAATCCAGACATTTTTTTTTATCATGGGACTTATCATGTTCAAGGATCGTGAAAAACAATATCACATGTCTTGTCTTGGTCATTGATCGTGACAACACACACATAGTTTTTATCATGGGTTAGGATGTGATAATGGCTGGCCGGGAAATGTTGACATGTTTTCTCCTTTGATGTATTATTTCTTTTGATATTTGCATCTGATATTGTTATATTAAATTCTTCGCAAAATTTTTCTCGTTGTGCATTACATCGAGTACATGTTGAACTTGATGATAATTACAGTATTCCAAGTCAAACAAAATGGACATTTTGTACCACGAATCTTTAACTTCAATATTGTCAGTATCATTCTCATCACTTAACTTTCACTTAGTAATGGTATATTTTTGGATCGTACCAGGTATATGCTCAATGTGCTACAATATTTCCAAAAGTTCATCCCCATTTAATCGAATAGGAGCATGTCCATGATATAAAATTCTTGAATCCCACATAGACAACATTTCAAAATGAATGATCTCTATCATGAAGATAAGATACTTTATGTATTCCTGTCATTACCTAATTGAATAGACGGCGTGTCGTTTCCACAAATAGGACATGCTTCGTGACCATGTGTAACGCACTTAGATAAATTAACATATGGGGGGAAATCATGAATATATATACATATATATATATATATATATATATATATATATATATAGAGAGAGAGAGAGAGAGAGAGAGAGAGAGAGAGAGAGAGAGAGAGAGAGAGAGAGGGGAAGGCTCACCTACATCATGCATTATACATCACACCGTACATCACACCTAATTGTAGGCCCTAGAAATTTTTTTTTTCAAATTTTATATTTTTCCCTTGAAATTAACCTTCCAATCAATGCATATGCAAAAGATTAGGTCAAAAAACATTTTTTAGCTATTTTTAAAAAATCCACAAAAACTGCTCGCGGATACCCTTATAAATAACGTATTTTTAGCAGTTTTTTGTGGATTTTTTAGAAATAGTTACAAAATGTATTTTGACCTAATTTTTCGCATATGGGTTGATTGGAAGGTAATTTCAAGGAAAAAATATAAAATTTGAAAAAAAAGTCTTTTAGGGCATAGAATTAGGCGTGATGCATGGGTGATGTATAGAGCATGATGTACTATAGCCTGGCTATATATATATATATATATATATATATATATATATATATATATATATATATATGTGTGTGTGTGTGTGTGTGTGTGTGTATCATAAGCTGACACTCATTCTTCTAAGAGTCGTTTCATCTCCTCTACTAGTGGTTGTAGGAAAACAAGAGTAATTTTTCTAGGCGACTTTGGAACAGGTGTCAACAAGAATAACATTTAAAATTCCCGTTTCAAGCATAAAAAGGTGAGCGATTATAAGGTACCATGATGACAGGTCAATAACTATAACTAGAAGATTTTATACTATTCAAATTGAACCCATTTATTTCCAATGAAGACAAACATTACGTGGATCTTTGTAAAACTCTAGCAGCTTATTTTTAAACATATTCCATGGGGTAACAATAATTCGATGAACTAGTTTCTTGACTATTCCATGTAAATTCGTGCGTTATCCATGGTATGGTATGTTGTAATCTGACAAGCCTAGGAATTAGAGGGATGTTCCTTAGAACTTATTTTAGTTCTTTACAAACCCTCATCCCTTTTATCGTGATCACTTCATATCTCTATTATCCACATTCAAGGTATTCTCATAAGTATTCTTTCTCCTTCCATACAAAAAGAATTATTAATGGATGGATGAATGTATTTAGGCTTCATCCCATGGTTGATCACCATTCTCTTCATGTGTAGATTCTTTCTAACAAAATGTTTCCCTTCAGGATCCACCTTTTTAATCAAAATAAGAGTTTTGCCACACTATTTCCCGACTAACCATATTGTTTATTTATGTTATGCAATTCTATAATAACCGAAAGTGTAGTCACAAGACCCTCACAAGAGGGATATAGTTTATCGGTAGCAAATCTCGTACATTCATTGCACTTCTCATTACCAACATATGGTTCTTCAGGAACTCCTAACCTACCACCTTCAACATCCACAATATTTCTTTAGTGCACTCGATAAGATGCATTAACCTGGTCCACATCCTATATACTTAATGTTTTTAACTATGATGTCCAATTCATCATATCTCATTGGATGATCAAATGAATTTATGGATGGTTTCTTTCCATGTAGATCCCACATGGCATACAATGAATCTATACCAAGACGAATCAAATGTTTTTCAATTTATCACTATTAATAATTTATTATTTTGACAAATCAAACATGGGCAAGGAAGAGTTGACAAGAATTGTTCATTGTGTTTAATTTCAAAGTAAATAAAATAATTAACTCCTTTTGTATACACTGAGCTTAATTTTTTCTCCTCTCCCATCCAACCTATATTACATGGTAGTTTATAATTCCCTATAAATTTTTAATAACTATATAACAACATGAATTACGTGTTTATAACTTTTGTATATTTGTTATAAAAAATATTAAATGCACTTAAAACCACATTTGACCATTAATATAAGCATTATTCATCTGATCACAAACAAAGCAAAACTCAATCTATATCAAACATGATGGAGTACTTTACAAAATTTTAACTATCTTTACAATGAAAATATAATTAGCAATTAAAACTTATATATAGTATACAATGCCAATAAACACTAAAATGCTTATTGAACTTAAAAACAAAGATAAGTTAGTTTACTATGCACAAAAAAAAACTAAATCACAACAAAAACAAAGGTGGAATTTAGGCATTACCTTATCAAAATTCTAGTTTTTAGATAGTTATTCAATTCAATCCAAACATCTTAAGGTCAAAATCAATAATTCCATTACAAAAATACATTTGATAAATAAGATATCATTAAAAACTCAGATTAGCCCATATATTTCTCTAAATGTTTCCCAAAAATGCAAATGACTACACTTAACATGTTCTCACGTTCTTATCTTCGGTATATAGTGACCACTTAAGATTACTGACGTGTAATAGAAAAGTAAGTTTAAGATGATAATGAGGCCATATCAAACATCCACATGCTCTCTCTCTTCCTCACATGCAAAAATAGAAAAAAATATTTAGCAATATTGCGAATTAAACATGTATAGAAAATATTAAGAGACGTTGCTGAAATTTGACAAAAACTAATAATAATCCCAATTTCTATAAAGTAAACATATCCCAGATTTGGAAAACATGTATAAACTGCCCTTTTCAACAAAGAGAAATGACTTCCATTAAGGGTTTATCGAGTAATAAATAAAATAACAACTTTGTAGTTCGTTTTTCTATCTTAAATTCAAATTCAATTAAAACAAATCTAATCTAAATATAAAAATAATTGAATTTGGTCGATTTATTATTAGTGAGAATTTAGTAAGAAAAGTAGTGTGAAACCATGCATATGATCTTGTTTAATACACATAACAATCTGTGATTTAATTGAATTCAACAAAAAGTCTGGAACTTATGCATTTCGAGAAGAAATATGATGGATTAGAGAGAATATAAGTAAGAAAGGAAAACAAACCTGAATTGGGCGTGAATTCCATATTGAAGGGTGACGAGAGAGAAAGAGATATGACAAATTGTTTTATTAGGTATTTTTAGGTTATAAGAGTTATGGCTGAGGATTAAGGAGTTGTCGGGTTAGTGGAAAAGAGATTTGGAGGGAGAGTGTCCTACTAAAATAATAAACGACGTCTTCTATTTTCTTTTATTTATAATTGTGAATATATTAGGGAAAATAAATTAAAGAAATAGAAATTTAATTTCTAACTAATGTTATATCTTGCTAATTCAACTATGTCATTAGATAATTATTTCCGTCTAGTTATAATTATGCCATTTTGGTGTAGTGAGTGTTGCTTTCCAATTCCCCGACTTAATGATCTATTTGACCAACATTACGGGGATGTATTATTTTCAAATATTGACCTTGAAAATGGTTGTTATCATATTCACATGAGACTAGAAGGTGATTGAAAAACAACTTTCATTGTAGGAGATGAGGTAAGATAATGGATGGTGATGAAATTTGGGTTTTCTAATGCTATGAGTACATTTATGTGTCTTATGAACCACCCATCCTAGCCTTACATTGGAAAGTTTATTATGGTTTACTTCGATTATATTCTTATTTTTATCAACCAACAAAATGAGAATTTTTATAAGTTTTGGAGGTTTTGATGTGTTGATAGATTAGAAGCTATATGCTAATTTAAGGATGTGTGACTTCTTGCCAAATATCTTAATCTTCTTAGGCTATGTCGTCTCAAGTGATTATACGAAGGTGTATTAAAAGAAAGTGGAGGCAATTACTAGTTGTCCAATTCGTAATTCGATTCAGGATGTTCAAAGTTTTCATGTACTTATTTTTTTTATACAATATTTGTGAAGAACATTAACATAATTACCACTCCACTTACTGAATGATCAAATGAGGGTACCTTTTAATGGAGTACTGAACCACAAATAGTTTTGAGCCTATTAAAGAAAAAATGGTGGAAAAGAAAATATTCTCTCTTCCAAGTTTTAATAAGGCGTTCAAAGTTGATTATGATGCTTCAAATGTGGGCATTGGTGTTCTTACTCTCCAATAAGGGAAGCCAACTGCACAATTTAGTGACTTACTATGAAATATTCACAAAATGTATTCAACTTATGATAAGGAGTATGCTATTATTCAAACCTTGGATCCATAAAGAAAATATGTTATTATTAAAGAGTTATTTTATTGTTGGATCATCAGTTGTTAATATATTTTAATTGTTAACACAAATTCAATTCAAGACAAGCCAAATGGGTTAGATTCTTGCAAGTCTTTACTTTACATCATCATCATCATCCTTACCTTAATCCCATCATATAGGGTTGGCCACATGGGTTCTCCTTTTTCGTTATAATCTATTATATGCATTTTTATCATTCAAGTTTATTTCCTTAAGGTCTATCCTAATAATTTCTTCCCACGATAGCTTAGGAAGACTACGTTTTCTTTTACCCTCTATTTATAACAATCTTCCTTTTGTTATAGGGGCATGTACTGGTCTACACAACATATGATTGTACCACATAACTCTACTTTCTCTTAATTTATTGCTAATGTGAGCTACTCCTAACTTTTCTCTCACGTATTAGTTTTTAATTTTGTCATTTCTAGTAAATATATCATCCATCGGAGCATCCTCATCTCACTAACATGGAGACTTTGTTCATTTTTTTCTTTAATAGCCAATATTTCGCTCCACCCAGGATCGCTAGTTTTACAATTGTTCTATAAAATATTTCTTTTAATTTATTATTTATCCTCTTATCGCATATCACCCCACTCGCTTGTCTCCATTTCATCCAACTGGTTGATATTCTACTCATAGCATCCTCATAAATATCCCATTACTTTGTAATATTAAACCTACATAACAAAAATTATTAGTTTGGTTTATCACTTCTTTCTTCAATGTTTAACATTATTTTACTCGAAGCCTCGCTATTAAATTTACATTCCATAAATTTTGTTTTATTTCTACTGATTCTTAGACCCTTAGATTCTAAGTCTTTTCTCCAAGTATCTAATCTCATCGCTAATATTTTCTTTGAAGTGTGTACTAAAACTATATCATCTTCAAACAACATACACCTTGGGATATCTTCTTGTATGTACTTAGTAATCTCATCCTAGACTACGGAAAATAAATAAGGACTTAAGGTCGATCTTTGATGTAAACCCACTTTAATCGTAAAGTCATTAGTTTCTCCATATATAGTCCTTACTCTAGTCTTTGTGTTATCATACATATCTTCAATAACTTTCATATAACTCATAGGGATTCTTCTCCTTATTAAATCCCACCAAATATATCCCTAGGTACTCTATCATAAACCTTTTCTAGATCTATAAACACCATATATACATTTTAGTCTTACTTCTACATTTCTCCATTAATTGTCTTAATTAGTAGATAGCTTCCGTGGTTGATCTCCCGGGCATAAATCCAAATTGATTGTTCGAAATAGTTGACACATTTCTTAATCTTTGTTCTATAACCTTTTCCCATAATTTCATAGTGAGACTCATCAGTTTGATTCCTCTATAATTATCGTAGTTTTGTATATCCCCTTTTATTTATACAACGGTATTATGGTGCTTTTTGTCCACTCATCTGGCATGTTTCATTCTCTTAAAATTTTATTACACAAGCTTGTTAATCATTCTACCCCTATACTTCCAAGGGTTTTCCAAACTTATATGGGTATTTTATCCGGGCCAATTGCTTTATTCTTTCCCATTTTTCTTCTTAATATATCCACTTCTTTTTCAGTAATTGGACATACCATTCCAATATTATGTTCAATGTTCTCGACATCTTTTTTCGAATAATAATCATTTAATAATCCCAGAAAATATTCTTCCAATCTATATAGAATTTCTTTAACATTAATTACTATATTTTGATTTATGTCTTGAATACACTTAACTGGACCTATATCCCTTTTCAATATATCTCGATTCTTTGCCCAATTATATATTTCCTTTTCACCTTCCTCGGTACCTAATTTATTATAAAGATTATCTAGTTCATTTTGTTGTGTATTTCTAATAATATTTTTTACTTCAGCTTTTAACTTCTTATAGTTTTTAAATCTTCTTGATTTTTACTCTTTTGCCATTCTTTAAAAATTACTCATTTATTTTGTATTATCTTTTACACTTCCTCATTCCACCACTAAGTCTCTTTTTTTATGAATATTTTACCTTTAGTCTCGATTAAAACTTTCTTACCTATTTCCTCGATATCATTCCTTTGTTTTGGACCAAATGTTGTTAACATTGTCGTTCCAATTCTACTTCATGTTTAATAAGCACTTTTGTCTAAATTCAATCTCTTTGCATCCTTTTAAATCCTTCAATTTTATATTTTGATAACCTATTTTATCTTTTCCATTCTGAAATCCTTTAATTGCTAAATCAATTACTTGTAAACGATGCTGATTTGTTAATCTTTCACCTGGTATAACTTTATAGTCATTACATTTGTACAAGTCCTTTCTTCTAAGTAAGCAATAGTCTAATTGAGTTTTATTCTATCCTCTTTTAAAAGTTATTAAATGTTCTTCCGCTTTTTAAAAAATGTGTTTGTTAACGCTAGATCATATGCCATAGAAAATTCTAAGATAGTTTCCCCTCCTTCATTTCTCTTACCAAAACCACAACCTCCGTCTGTACTTGGATAACCATCTCGCTCTACTCCAACATGTCCATTTAAGTCGCCTTATGTTTTCATGCATAGTAATTTATTGTAATACTTCATCCAATAATTTCGAAATAATTTCTTGACATTTTAATCTAACACACCTTGAGGTGCATAAGCGCTATAATGCTCAATATTATTTTATCTAAGACGATCTTAATACTAATTAACCTATCGGATCATCGTTTAATATCTACGACTTTATCTTTTATATAGTGATCAACAACAATACCCACCCTGTCGCCATCCCCGATCCTCACTGCGGGCGAGCACGTAAAGGAAGTATTCTCGCGTCTCGTGCGTCCTTCTCGAGAGCGCTTCGTCCGGTGTCGTTTGAGATGAGGTGTAAAAAATGTAGAGAGATTTAGAGTCTCTGGTATATTTTACTCAAAACAGACAAAAAAATGGGTAAACCATCCCGAAGGATGGCATCCAAAGACATACTGGTGCATACGAAACCAAATTGATTCGAGAAGGGTTCAGAGGGTAACTTATGAAATGGGAAGGTGTTAGGCACCCATTCCGCCCTTTTAGTCTCTCATGGATGTTTGTTATTGTCCTTTTTTTTTATTTTCCCCATGATATGTGTGCATGTGTATATATATAGTGGAGATAGGAATCCTCGACTTGTATCATGGAAGAGATAAAGCCAGTCATCCATAGGAAGGTATAAAAATAATATTAGAAAATAAGATTTACGCGATTACCCTTATGTTGATCGTTATAACGAAATGATAATGCATATGGGGTGATACGTGACTAAGAACAAGTATGTAGAATATAAGAAAATTGGATTTAGAGAAGATAAAAAATAAGTGAGAGTGAGAATAGGAATCGAGTCTTGGGTTTTACACCGAGACGCCTACGTATCCTATAAAGGCATCAAAGTCCACGTAGTTCACATACAAAATGAGGGGTGGGGTTTATCCCATAAATCCAAATGGGGGATCTCTTATTTGTGAGTGTGTGTGTGTGTGTAGAAAAAGTGTTTTAGTTATGAGAAAAGTATGAGAATCCCTATTTGGAATTTATGAGGAAACCCTCTTTTTCTTATTTTTTGGGTTTTATTTATATGAAAATAAGAGATGTGAAATAATACTAAATACAAAGGATATTAGGATGTGTGAGATGAGATAATAAAAGTGCTAAGCAATAAAACAAGTTATTGAGAATTTGAAGAGAAAGTTGAGAAAGTTGGACCTTCTTTAAGATCTTGAGCTTGATCTTGAATGTTGGAGAGCAGCCCTTGCACTTAGATGATGACTGAGAGTGGCTAATTCACCAAGTTTGATGAAAAGGATGATGAAAGGTGGAAGTTAGAAAGGTATTTGGATGTTGAAATCGAGCTGTCTTCGAGAGAGGTTTTTGGGATTCGTTGAGAGCAATTTTTATCAAATTTGGGCTCCCCCTGCAAATGAGGTGAAGGCCTCCTTTGATAGGCCCAGGTCATTGTCGATCGGCATAGACCTGGTTATAGCACCCCGCCCGCCCGGGGAGAGCGAACGGAGCGCTAATGCGATAAAATAAATCCAAATCCATAAGTGACAATGCATAGAGCATCTAAATAAACCCACAATAATATAAATCCATTAATCTCAATTCTTCAAATACAACAAGTCTCTCGAATTAAAATTGCAACTATCTAACTCGAATAAAAATACAAATCTCCAAAGTTCTATACATCAAAACAATACAAATCTTTCCCAAACAATCCTCGCTAAAATCAATCTCCATAGCACCCCAAAATCCGCGCTAACCTGCCACTAAAAGAAAATATGGGGAAGTACACAATACGACCGGAAAGATGCTCAACAAATATATGTTAGCGATGAATAAAACATAACAACACGAGTGCGAATATTCAAATCAAAATGCAAATCTCAAAGCATTTATCAATATAATTTCTCAATAACACATCAATGGGTAACCATGCCTCACCCCATTCGCATATGCTTTATCAAGCCATAGCTCGGGAATAGGTATTTTGGCGGGTACTCAACATCCGTGCCATATTAAAATCTCATGACAACGTGCTCATCAACAATATAATGATACCACATGAATCCAAATAATTTCAACAATTATTTTTCAGATTTCAATGAATTTATCAATTCAAATATGAGTTCAATTAACAAGCATTTAAAGAGAATGACACTCGCGAGATTTAAGGAGCATATTGTGTAATACCCCATACCTCAAACCATGATGAGAAACCAATGATCACATCCTCAAGATCAACACAAAAGATCTACAAAAGCTCATCCAAGAACCTCTAACAAAATAGCCCCAAGAACACCTCTAATCTAAGGTTGGAACTCACAAATCTCAAGGGCCAATGTGTATGTGTATATAAAAAGAAGAGGAATATAAAATATATTTACTGCCAAAATTTGTGCCAGAAGTAGTTTAAAAGGGTTGCCCACGACTTCCTTTTATAATGAAAAGAAATGAAGAGTTGGAATCCAAAAGACTCCTTTAAATAAGGCAAATAAATGAAGAGTTGGAGGTCAAAACAACTCCAAGAGTTAAAAACATTTAAAAATCATTTTAAAATCCGTTTTAACTCCGATTTCAAAAATGTTTGAAATTATCGCCTTTAAAAAATAATATCCAACATATTTGAGCAATAAAAATAATTTTATCAAAAACTTTATTTTCCTCCATTTTCCAAAAATTAATTAAAATAGCCCAAAATTTCACGGGTTGTTACACTGGTCCTGCCTATCGGTACCTGCCATTTGGCAGTGTGTTTCAGGCTTTTTCAGAAAATTGGCTGCCGAGGGAAAATTGTTAGAATTATGCACGGGCAAACCATTGGAAATGTAATTCAGATACCTTTGAAAGTCCCTTCGACCGCTCCCAGGTTCGAGAGTTGACTTTAGGTCAAATATGGCTCGGAAACGTTTGTCGGTCCGTTGGGCGGGGAATCATTCGGATGCAAACAAATCATTCGTCCGCATGGTAAGTCCGAATCTCACACGGGGCGAACCGTTGGAGAGGTTAGGAAATGTACTTCGACATTCCAAAGAGTTTGACCCAGTTTGGGAATTGACTTTGGTCAATCGGGCCCTGGAAGCATTCGGTGACCTCTTAGAGTCAAAAGGATCGTCGTCTGCATGGTAAGTCGAAATTGCACATGGGACGGACCGTTGGAAAGGGATTTTAGTGAACTTCGAAGATTCATTCAGCCTCGGTCGAGCTGTAGAGTTAACTTAGGTCAAACAGATCCCGATGGCCTCTAGATCAAGTTTCAAATGCAAATGGATCGTTCGTCCGCATAGTAAGTTAGAATCGCGCACGCGATGGACCGTTGAAAAGGGATTTTAGTGCCCTTTGAAGATTCAATCATCTTTGGTCGAGCTGAAGAGTTTGACTTTTTGGTCAAATGGAGCCTGGGAGTGCACAATGGCTTCTAGGTCAGTACTGAGGTTATGACCTGGGTTTGTAGTGATGAATGGAGGTACTAGGGACCTAAGGAGAGTTAGGGGTAACATAATGGGGTGTCTACCGATCCCCTCGATGGGTGAGTTTGGAACAAATGATAATGGTCGAATAGACACCACATAATGCTTTTGATGGAGTATGACCGATTCAGAGGGTCGAGGCCAATTCTGAGGACTTGAGGGGTGTGCTGAGGATGACCAATTTTGTGGGTCAAAGACAAATCTAAGGGCTTAAGTGATGAGGGTGACCGATTCTGCGTGTCAAAGACAATTCTTCGGGCTTAGGCTAAAGATCTTATAACTGAGGTCAATTCTGACCTAAGAGTGGTGACAATCGAGGATCGAGATCAATTCTGACCTAACTCAGGTGACGATCCAAGACCGAGGTCAATTCTGATCTAATAATGGTGACGACCGAGGACCGAGGTAATTTCTGACCTAACTCAGGTGAAATTTCAAGATCGAGGTCAATTATAACCTTAGAGTGGTGACAACCAAGGACCGAGGTCAATTCTGACATAACTCAGATGACGATCCAAGACCGAAGTCAATTCTGACCTAAGAGTGGTGACGACCGAGGTGAATTCTGACCTAACTCAGGTGACGATCCAAGACTAAGGTCAATTCTGACCTAATAGTGGTGATGACCGAGGACCGAGGTCATTTATGACCTAACTCACGTGGCTATCCAAGATTGAGGTTAATTCTGACCTAAGAGTGGTTACGACCGAGGATCGAGGTCAACTCTGACCTAACTCAGGTTACGATCCAAGACCGAGGTCAATTCTGACCTAAAAGTGGTGACGATCGAGGACTGAGGTCAATTCTGACCTAACTCAGGTGATGATCCAAGACCGAGGTCAGTTTTGACCTAAGAGTGGTGACAACTGAGGACCGAGGTCAATTATGACCTAACTCAGGTGACGATCTAAGACCGATGTTAATTCTGACCTAAGAGTGGTGACAACCGAGGACCGAGGTCAATTCTGACCTAACTCAGGTGACGATCCAAGACCGAGGTTAATTCTGACCTAAGTTTGGTGACGATCGAGGATCGAGGTAATTTCTGACCTAACTCTAGTGATTATCCAAGACCAAGGTCAATTTTGACCTAAGAGTGATGGCGACCGAGGACCCAGGTCATTTATGACCTAACTCAGATGACGATCCAAAACCTAGGTCAATTCTGACCTAAGAATGGTGACGATCGAGGACTGAGGTCAATTCTGACCTAACTCAGTTGACCATCCAAGATCGAGGTCAATTCTGACCTAAGAATGGCGACGACCGAGGTCAATTCTGACCTAATTCAGGTGACGATCCAAGACCGAGGTCAATTCTGACCTAAGAGTGGATAAAGATTGGATTTTGATTCTGCTGGAGAAAGTGCCTTGTGATTTTGATCTGAGTTAGGGAAGATTTTGTTTCTTTAGGAGGTCTCGCAAGGGAGAGCAACCAATTTTCGTGTTGTAAAAACTCTGGTGGGGAAGTTATCAGGCGATCCTTAGAGATACTCTAGGGCTTTTCCGGGAGGAGATTCACTTGGTTTTTAAGGATTTCACTGGGAAAGAGGGGTTTCGCTCGAGGGAATGCAAATTTTTCCTGGTAAAAATGTTCTGAATCCTTCCTGGGATTTTTAGGAATATTTTAAGGATTTTTCGGGGTTTTCTGGTATTTTTTGGGAATTTCTATACGAAATTTAAGGGGAGTACCGGTCGGCATGGTATGAGGGGTTCCATTCGGCAGTGGCAGAGACTTTTGGACTGCCTCGGGAAGGTAAGGAGTCAGTGACGATCGATATGGTTGGGGTCAGTTCCGATCGGCATGGCATTTGGCATTTTATATTAAAGGGGGCGAATCCCTTTATTTTTTCACAGCTTCTTTGCTTTCTCTCTTTCTGTGATTCCTCTGCAAATTGTTATAGCATTTCGATCTTCAAGAAATGGTCGCTTTTGTGAGCATCGCAGTCCACAGGGAGTGGTTGACCATTGATGGCTGGGAAAATGTGGAGTGGAGGGCCAGGGCGCCTCTTTCTTTGGGGAGTGAGAAGTCCTTTGATGCGTTTGATGATGTTGCGGATGAGAGGGATTTGTTGAGGGAGCCATCGCATCATTGCTCTTCGAGAGTGAATCCTGGCGGTTATGTAACTAACCTAACCATTGGCATTCCTTTCTTTTTGGTGATTTTTATTTCTATCTTGACTTCTAATGAGATTTTTTTTCTTTTCTTCCAGTCTGCTATTTCTTTGAAGAACATGCGTGCCCGCGGGAAGATGGGGCTTAGGGATGTCTGGGATCATCTCCCACCTGTGGTGCGTTGGGTGGTATCATTATCGAGTTTTGGGAGGTTGGCATTTGCGCTGGATGAGATGCCTCATTAGACAACGGTCCTGTGTGCTTTGGGGGAGAGGTGGTGGGATACTACCCACACCTTTCGTTTCGTCTTTGGGGAGATAACTATGACTCCTATAGATGTGCAGAAGCGGTTGGAGGGGAATTGTGATGGAGAGAAGATAGAGGTGGATCTCTCTTTTCGGGTGAGACCAGAGGCAGTGCGTGCGACACTTGGTGATGTAGGGAGGGTAGTTTCTGGGGATTCTATTCGGTTGTCCCTATTGAAGGATGTTCTGTTGGGCGGGGTGAGTGATGTGGAGGACGGGCTCCAAGTGAGGCAGATGGCCCAGTTATTTATTTTGCTGGTGTTGGGAGGTTTCATGGTGGCGTCGAGTGGCGACGTAATTCATTTGTGGTTCTTGCCGTACCTGAGGATGTTTTTAAACATCCTTTCAATGATTGGGGGAGTCTGACTTTGGCGACTCTTTACTCTTCACTGGATGCATTCAGTCGGTGCTGCCTACAGACCTTTATTGGAGCCATGTACCTTCTTGAGGTATTCTTCAGTTTGCGCATTTATTTTCATGCATTCGCATTTTCCTTTCATGCATTCGCATTTTCCTTATGCGTCTCTTTTTGTTTGTGAATTCTTATCTTTGACAGACGTGGTTTTGTGAGGTGATTGAGTGCAATACCCCACTGATCGCTCTGAAGGACGACACTGTTTGGGACTCCTGTCGATTGTATCGATGGCATAAGGACAATCGATAGTCGAAAGGATCTCTCTCTCTAGAGGCGGTGCGTCAGGTCTTGAATGACCTGACCAGTGGGAGGGTAAGACTCTTTTCATTTCAGTCTTGGTTTCTGCACCTTATGATCTTGTATTGATTTATGCCTACTTGGAGATTTTTAGGTGACCATTTATCCCTGGGGGACAACCATTCAGGATACGGGGACGGCCGGGGTGAACGCACAAATGAGGCATTTACTCGCACATGAGTTTGACCATTCCTGGTATCTCAGGGAGAGGGTTGTTCGCCGGATTAATGAGGAGGAGGTGGTGGTGCCACCTGCATAGCCTCCTACATCTATGAGGTGGGAGTGACTGCTGTCGGAGGATGCGAGGATCACGGCGATGATCGGTGAGTCCTGCTTATTATACACTGATACGGGTGCGCCGTATGACTATATGGACTTTATGACGAGCTGGTTGATGGCTCCCAACATATATGATGCCCTGCATTTCCCTCTTGCGGGTTCGAGTCGGGCGGTGGGATTTTCGCACAGTGGCAACTGTCCGATGTCATCTGCGATGGAGACTTTATAGGTTCCTTTCGTGCGATTGCTTACCCCTTCATACAACATTCGGCGGGCTGATGGAAGGATGGTGCCTATGTTGCATAGTCCTCATGCGATGGATCCGGAGGAGTTGGGTTTGACAGAGGAAGTCCTCCGACGTACGATATACCTTTATGTTCTTCTCTTTCTTTCCTTTTCTATTTTGTTCATCTCTGCTTTATACTGATTTTGACTTTTTCTTGCAGCAAGTCCGAGTGTCGACCACTTGGCTAAGAGACATCAGACACTCAATATCTTCGGTGACTGCCCTTATTCGGGATGGGGTTTCTGCTCCTTCTTGCTTGGTGCCATCTGCTCCGTCCAAAGAGGACTCTGACTCAGGTAGTGGCGGTGCATCATCTCACAGTAGGGGAAAGAGAGCACATCGCGGGGTTGAAGCTCTTAGAGAGAAAGGTGGTTGAGAGAGAGAGAGAGAGAGAGAGAGAGAGAGAGAGAGAGAGAATGTGGGTTCGGGCTGAGTCCAGTTTTTTTTTTCTTTTTTTTTCCTGCAAAATTGATGTAACACATAAACAAATAGATGCAATGCAATGGAGTTTGTTCTTATCTTTTATTAATGAATGAATGCATGCGCATGCGCTTTTTACTTTGCTGCTGAGACCGTAAAAAGGAGTATTTTTGAAATTTTTTGAAGGAAAGTTTTTAATTAAAAGGAGAAATTATATAAGGAGGAAAAGGGATTTTGAAATTCTGTTGAGAATATCAATTTATTTTTATTGAGTTTTTTTATTTGACAAAAGAAGAAAAAATGGAAATTTCTAAAAATGGGGGGTTGCCGATCGGCAAGTACCTTTCCTGCCTATCGACAGTTTAGTCTAGTCCCAACATCTCAAAGCTTTCATTGGTACCCTCTTAAGCCTTTTGTATTTTGTGGGATATGATTCCCTCCGATTTCTACAGGGATTATATCTCTTGTGAGGGTTCTCAAGTATAAAAAGGGGTAAGGGTGGAGTGCTTTCATCACACCCTCACATTCTTACTTACTTGCTCACTATCTCTTAGCCTTGTAATATGGATCTCCCTGGTAGCATTGAGTTTGCTAACTACCTCGAAGCCTTGGAAGCAATGTACTCTTATAATGTCGACTATGAGGCTTTCAACATGTGTCAAGTCTCCTTGTGGCGCAATCGGCCTATTGAGTGGAACATGCTGATGGCGGCGGTACAATTCTAGTACCCTGAAGACCATGTATTCCGCTTTAGGTGGGATGAAGTTTGTCCTACCTACGAGGAATTTTCTGCCATGCTGGGTACAAATCCTAGTGTTGCTGCGACTTTGCCCGAATTTTCCCATTCTCCCAGGGATTTGTTGGCTGAGCATCTTCATATTTCGCCTTCGGCGGCCAGATCACTAGTTCTTGGAAGATTGATCTCTCTCCCGGCGGTGTTGTAGTCCGTGCATTTGTGGGAAGTAGGTGATGCTGGCTATGCTGGAGCCGTTGCTCTAGGCCTGGTTTCAAAATTACTATTGGTGACTAGGGAACTGCTGGTGGACTCGCAACTTGCAGCCATTACTTCGTGGATGTCATACCGTCGCAATCCTGTTGCGGTGATACTGGCGATGACACTGAATGGTCTGGATGCCTAGATAGAAGGTCGTTCTGACTTTCTGAGGGGTAGCCCCGTGATGCTGTTCAAGTGGCTGTCTGAAAGACTCCGCTTGGTGGCCCATCCACAGTATCCCTTATCGGCTATACCCAACTTCTTTGTGTGTTACTTCATCAGTGTTGGCTTGGATATGCAGAGCTGGGAAAACTGGTTTTTGGAGAATGGGGTTCGAAATCTGTATTGGTCAATGCCTTGGTGGGGGCAGTTGCAACCTGTTCTGGAGCTAGGAGAGTACTCATATGTGCGGCTGGTTGGTCTCAGACAGACCTCTTTTTATTTCCCTTGGCGGCTTTGATAAATTTCCTTTTTCTATGTCGTTGTTGAAAGCCAAGTTAGTCAAAACCTCAAATACCTACAAAATAAAACAATATCAAGTGTAGCGATAAATAAGGGTATCAATCCACTTCCAAGGGGGTAAGCTAGAGACAAATTCAATTGTAATTCACATTTTATTTTCTTTTTGTGCTTTTTCACTTTTTTACTTTTTTTAGCTTTTTCAAATATTAAAACAATGGGGTGAGGTGATAAACTAAACTAAACTAAACTAAATGTGATATGATAACAACTAACTAGAAAGTTACAAAAATGAAAACAAAGTCTAACACTAAAATAAGAGATAAATAATTGTGAGAACAATCAAGGAATGGGATTACACCACAAATTTTAGCTATTCTAACTAATTAATTTAATTAATTGAATTCTTCCGAATTAATATCAAAATTACAAATCAACTCTTGTTGCAAATGTAATTTTAGTAGTAACCTTTTAGAAAATTAAGTTTCACACCCCACAACTCTATAAAACTAGATCTACACTCCTTTTAATTAATCACCCGCTAGGATCGATCAATTAAAATTCATGTAAATCATAGAAAATAATTTTAGAGTTGAAATTCAAGTTATAATTCCCCACTTAAGAAACCCCTATCTCTAGTTCGAATCTAAAATGGGTTTTATAACTAGAATTTTGATTTTCTCTCGAAAATCATTTACCCTCTCTCGAGGCGTAAAATTGAGGGTGAGGGATCACAATTAACATTCAAAGGGACTTTTCAAGTAATTAAACAAATAAAAATAAGATAACATCCAATAAGGGTTTTACCCCACCCCTTGAAAGGGGATTTAGCATAACATGATATGAAATATGAAAAATTAATAATCAAAGGCATAAAATAAATGAGATGAAAAAAGAACAATCAAACCCCAATCTCTTGATGCTTAATTGATCTTCAATCCATGAGTTGAAATTCACAATCCATCAACTTGAGTGATCCAAACAATATTACATAAAAATTTCACTCAAATTAATCCTCACACATTTATCACTAAATAATCTCAAAAAACAAATATAAAAACTATTTACAAAATGGTGTTTATCCTAATTTATTTATAACCCTAAACTTTCTCTCTCTAAAAATTGTCTCTCCCAAGCTCCTTTTTATTCCATCCTCCTTTCAAAATGGTCTTCATTTCTCTTTAAATAGTAGGCACATGGAGCATGGGGGTATTTTTGGGAATTGGCTTGAGTGTGCATGGAAATGGTGAGGTGTGTGGGCATGTGGGTTAAATGGGGTGACACAATCAGATTTGGTTTATTGGGTATAATTGGTATTGAAGTTAATGTTGGTAGTTGGGGGGTATTTGGGTAAAAGAAATTAAATGGGTAAAAGGGTTTTTGACATGTGGAATTTTTATAAGGCTTGGTTTGGCTTTTGGTTTGCTTTGGCTTAAAGCATGAGATAAAATCGTGCAAGGCTTGAAAATGGGTCTTTCTTTGAAAAGTGGGGTATGGAGGTCCGGTTTAGGTGGATGGAGATGGTTTGCGCACGTGGGTCGGTGGGTTTAAGGGGGTGAGGCAGGGTAGGTCCGGGTCATGGTTCAAGTCGGATGGAGTTTGGATCACCGCTCGAAGTAGGGGATAGGGGTCCACGAGTTGGTTCCGGTGGTGAGGGTCTGGGACGGTTGGATCGGTAGCAGGTGGTCGGCGATGGGCTGGAGGTTAGTCGTTGCCGGGCAGCTAGGGTGAGAGGCTGCCGACACTATTGGTTCCACGCTCAAGCGGGTTTGGAGTGCACCAATAGGTTCGGAGCTGGGAGGCTTCGCCGGACGAAGGGATTAGAAGGTAGGGGCGCTGCCGGAGTTGGGGGTACGGTTTGTCGGTGTCGGAATGGGACAGCGGATCTAAGTCTATGGCCGGAGCTTCGGCGGGGGGGTCGCGACCAGGATTGGACAGGTTGAGGGGTTTGTGGTGGTGGTGGGTGAGTTATGGTGTTGGAGTATTAATGGAATAAGATATATGGGTTAATGGAGGTTTGGTGGAATGGGGTTATGGAGGAGAAAGAGGGGTTTGTTGGGGATGGAGGTTGAAGATGGGTTAGGATTAATAAGGTGTGGTGAGGTGTAGGAAATGGTGTGTGTGGCTTAGGGTGTAGGATAGATTAGTTGGGTTTAGGATAAGTGTAGGTGAGTGTGTATGGGGTTTGTGTGTAGGATGTGTATTAGTGTGTTTAATTTGTGATCCTAAAAAAAATTAATAAAGACTCAACTAAAATTAATAAAAATAAAAAATAAATTCTAACTAAAAATAAAACAAAGTAAAGAAAATAAAAAATAAAAATATTAAAACTAAAAAATAAAACCCTAAGCTATAAAATAAAAGATAAAAATAAATATAAAAAGAAATAACAATAAAAATAAAAAAAATTAGAAAACTATTAAACTAAAAACTAAAATCCTAAAAAGTAAAATCTATTAAATTTAAAAATAAATAAACAAAATCCTAAAAAAATTAATTCTAATAAAACAAAACAAATAACAAATAAAAATAAAAATAAAAATTTAATAATTAAATATAAAAATAGTAAATAAAACCTAAAAATTCTAAATAATTCTAAAATAAAATCTAAACATAAAATGACACTAACTAAAAATCTAAAAAAAATCAAAATAAAATAAAAAAGGAATAAACCAACACACACAGGGCTTGGGTGACAGTTTGGGCTAGGTTTGGGTAGGCTAGGGTTACGGGATTGGTAATTAGCTCCATAAAATGTGCATTTGCCTCGATATATAGCTTTTGACACCGTAACTGCAATTAAGTCGGTATATTGAACAATTAAATGCATAAGACCCATATTGTCGAGAACTAGCAACTAAAGTACGTCTATTCGGGGTATAAAATGTACAGTTTTCAGTGCTTATCACACCACCCCAAACAGAGCGTTGCTAGTCCTTGAGCAATAAGATAGAGAGAAAGAGAAAGATAAGAAACCAAAAGTGTACCACTTTCGCGGGAACTTGCGATTGCACTTAGCATGTCCAACAAGCCTTTAAACCTATAGGTTGCCCTACAGGACGAGTTGTGTCTCGTGAGGGTTTGCAGAGAATATACCCACAAAATTCTTATTAGCAGCGGCAGTCTATCTCTTATTAGACATAGAATAATCGCACAGTCCATCATAAGAAATATTTTGAGAAATACAAGCTAGAAGTGCGTAAATAGTTTAGCAAAGTAAATACTCAAGGCACATCATTCCTCAAACTCAACGTGAGTAGTGTGAATCAGTCAAGACGGGTCGAGAATCATAAGAGTAATTCCTAGATTTCCTTTTCAGAATCAACGCTTCAACTTCAAATCTCATGGATATCTCTCTCTGAAATGAACTCTAGAGATTAGGGTCAGTTTATCACTCTTGTGTGTGAGGAGGTGAGTAAATGTAAGCAAGTTCAAACGTCTCACACACACATAAGAAAGAACGAACAATTAGAAAGAAAATGATCTCATGAAAGAATGATAATCACTATAGTGAGAACGTCGAGTTATTCACCACGTTGACTTTCATTTTCCTGAACACCTAGGGGAATATGGATAATAATGGGTGAGGGGGAAATGAAACGAGGTAGGATGGTGATGTATGGATGAATAATGAGTGATGGATGGATGATGGATGAGTGAGAAGAGTGTAATATGATGAACAAATATCTTTATTTCAAAAGCAACTACTAACTACAAACTCTCTTTCTTTTCTTTTCTTTTTCTCTATTTTTTTCTTCTATTTTTGCTATTTTTTTGTTTTTCTCTTTTTCTCTTTTTTTCTTCTCTTTTTTTTATTTTTCTCTCACTTTTCAAACCAAAAATGAAGACATTTAACTTTTGGAATCAACACTCTTTTATTTGAAAATGAAAGATGATATGGCAACGATAGGTGATGGTGTGGGGAAATATGTGAGAAAATGGAAGAGCATGGGAATATAATGGGTGAACTTAATGGTAAATGGTAGGTGTATGGATGAAAAATTGGTGATCGGGACAAATTTCAAGACAAGCGTGTCTTACAACTCGAAAAAGATGTCATTCTCAGTGATCAAGTAAAAAATGAAGAATAATGAGATCGTACAACAATTAAGTGCAGATCCAAATGGATTTGAATCAACTTGTGACTCGAAGATTGTGTATAACACTCTCAGAGGGTGAAAGGCACAAATCTCACGAGCTAAAGTCTCTACTAGTGATCCTTAAGGTTTTCTTGGGAATTGTAGTACTCCTCAACTCTAATCATAACGACGTGATAAGTGCGCAAATTTTTGTTGCGTCTAGAAATTCATAGTGCAACATGCCTTATTACGTATTACATAAGCTATTTAGAAGAAATATTATCTAGCTTGATTCCTAGACTTTTTAAAGATGGATGATTGAAAATTATCAATGATTGAGATGAAAGAAACTGCACGAAATTTTAAAAATCAGGTTCAAAAATAAAAAAATTTCAAAAGAGGTACGATTTTGATAAAATTCCCCACCCCCAAACAAAAAGGAACATCGTCCTCGATGTTAAGTAAAATGATTTTTAAAATTTGAGAGCAAAAGGTAGGAAAGAGATTACTAGAATGAACCGCTAATGAAGTGGAAAGATGTAACCAATAATAAAACTGAATAAGAAGTGAGAAAAAAATGTGTACAAATCTATAAGCATGGTAAAACATAGGGTGATGTGAAACACCACCCCTAAAAAGGATGAGACTTGTACAAGAAATACGAGTTTCCTCCCGGTAGCGCTAAGTTTAATGTCTTCAGCCAGACTGAACTATTCTCACCCTAAAGATAAGATTTATGATAGCACGGGGCGCCAAAAAATGGGTGATGATAATAACCCCCAAACAAGACTGAAGAGTCAGTCTTGTTGAATAGAGGTTAAAATGGTCAATGCACCTGTATGGCAAAGTGCATCACACGATGCAAAGCATCGGTGGACCGTGGTTGGGTGGGAATTAGGTTAAGGGTGAGAAAGGCATGGGTGATTAAGCATCGATCACGAGCCTTATTGAGCCGGAAGGGGAGGGAAACTAGGGACCTATAAGCATAGTGCCCAAGTTGGTGAAGGAGGCAAAAAGGTGTAGAAAGTGGAATGGGATGGGGCTTATAAAAATCACACAACCATTATATAAATGGGCGATGGTAATGGTTGCACTGTGACACACCAGGGAGCTGTAGATGGGAAAAATCAACACCACAAGGAAGTGGCGGGTATACAGGAACAAGCTCGGTGTCACGGTGGAGAGTAGAACTAAAAATACTCTCGTGGAAAGTGGAGGATGGTTTCAGGTGAGGATCTAAAAATGTTGATGGAAACTTGAAATGCGTAAAATCAAGATCCAAACCATGTGTTGGGGTGGAAGGAACAATGGGTGGGGTAAAGTGTGGGATAAACGGTGGATCGGGTGGGATAAATGGTGGAGGAAGATGATCCAACTCAAGAGTGGGAGACACACACTCATTGGGAGGAGTAAAGGAATACTCACAAGGGAGTGTGGTTTCTAAGGATAGAGTGGTCAACTTCTTTAAAAAGGTATCATTAGTGAATGTGGTGGGTGGTTCAAACGAGGCCCCCATATCATAGATAGAGAGATCACTAGAATTATCAGGCTCAACGGGAGCCATGCATGGTGGAATAGGATCTAAATCCGGATAGTTAGGAACTATCATGGATTCTATCTCGGGAAAATGGTGAGCACTCGTAGCCAGAGCGAACCTAAAAGATATGGTCATGTCAGAGACATAGGAAATTGGGGCATAAGGTAAATGCTTGGGCATATTTTTGCATATCTCGGGAGTGGGAAACTCAAGGTGGGGTTCATGTCGACGTGGTGGGATTGGATCAGTCTCACTATCGAAAGGTAAGTCAGCACAATTATCGACTTGGGACCCGGACCATGAAATGGTCTCAACTTCGAGATTATCGGGGTGGTAGGGTTGGTCACACTCAAAATCTGTGTCACAAGAGGACACATCATCATCACACTTAGTTGCAACGATGGGTGGAGCCATGGGAATGTCCGACTCTCGTACACACTCCAAATTATTTAATCATTGTTCCAGCCTTTGGAGAGCTTGAGTTTTAATTTGAGTGGCTTGCCCTTTCTCGAGTATGAAATTTTACAAGAGGCTTTCGAGAGCGGAGGGGGAGGTTGGTGGTGGGGTGATGGGTGGTGGTGGTGGTGGTGGTGGAGGTGGACACAACTCGCTACTATCATGACTATATGTAGAATACTCATATGAAGTGGGTGGAGTGGGGTTAAGTTCATAATACATGAAAGGATCCCTTTCGCGATGGACAAATGGATGAAACTCATGGGGTGGGTAGTGAGGGGACTTATCGTGAATGGGTGCACAAGGTTGACATGATGACTATTGAAACGGGTGAGGATCAACAACATTAGGTTGGGAATCGCATTGCATGGAAGGGTGATAAAGCCTCCACGAATAGCTCGGGTACTCGCACAACTCGGGATGAGGTACATCGTGATAGTAGGCCGAGGTTGGCTCCGAAACAATGTCAAATGGATACACATGTTCCACGGTGGGTTCAGATGGCTATGACAAGTACGAACACTCATGGGACATGTGATCGACATAATAACAATGGGTGCACAACAAAAGATGAGACACACCGACACTTGACACCGAGGGTGATGGAATATGAGGTGCGTGCATGGACGGGTCAAGAGTATTAAGGGCACTCGTGAGAGAGGTGAAACCACTAAAAATATCATAAAGAGACGGTTCAGGATCACTCTCACACAAGTCATGTGTCAATTGGAAATGACCAAAGTAGTCCCATAAAGGACGTTCTTCGGCCATGAGGAGAGAAATATATATTTTTTAAAAAATTTCAAAAGGAAAGAAAATATTTTTGGATTTTCTAAAAATAATGGAAGAATATTTTTTTTTTTTTCTAAAATGAAAGAAAGAAAATATTTTTGGATTTTTTTTTTAAGGAAAGGTGGGGAAAAATATGGACTCTTTGAATGGACGAACGCACGAAAATTCGACTACCAAAAAATGAATTGGACACACACACACGAGTCAAGAAATTTTCCTATCAAGCACATAGCCAATTTTTATTTTTAAATTTAGGGGAAGGGTAGTCAAATTTTAATTAAGTCCACGGGCGATAAAAAATCACGGAAATATCTTAGTGATCGCCTTTGCAAAATTGTTCTCCTAGTGGGCTACCTAGTTAATGTATTCTAAATTATTGATGGCTAGGGTAGCACACAATTGGCAAGTGAGTGAGTCGGGTGATGAAATCCCTTCTCGTGAGTGATCGGGTGTAGGTCTTAGTAATTTAATTCATCACACCATTCAAAAAATAAATGCAAGAATAAAATCACACAAGAGAAAACAAAATTGACTCGCTAACAGGAGAGGCGCGGGGGTGTAAGAAATGTACCTCCCACGCTTTTTAGGCCATGGGGTGCCAAAAAATTTGAGTCGAACAGGGGGAGAATACGCCAATCTTAGTCATCCCCGGGAGTCCTACTGACCCAAGGTAGAGAGGCTTCTAAATCCTCACCTTTGGACGCCCTCTCTCTACCTTGTCCGGTTTCCCAATCACGCTTGTCTTCAATTATTACAAATTTTAAAATGAAAAATAAAATAATGGTGTCTCTTTGCACCGCAATACAAGCAATGATAAAAATCTCAGTACAAGCCTTCTAATAATATAAAAATGGTACAAAAAATAAGAAAGTGCGAAAAATAAATGAACTACGAGTTGAAATTCAATCCGAGCTTCACGATCCCAAGAATGGAAACGACGCCATTTGATAACTTAACTATTTGTATGTCGTTGTAGTTCATTTAATTTTATTTAACTAAACTTCTCTCCTCGGCAACGACACCATTTGATAACTTTGCTTTTTGTATGTCGTTGTTGATAGCCAAGTTAGTCAAAATCTCAAATACCTACAAAATAAAACAATCTCAAGTGTAGCGCAAAATAAGAGTATCAATCCACTTCCAAGGGGTAAGCTAGAGACAAATTCATTTGTAATTCACATTATATTTTCTTTTTGTGCTTTTTCACTCTTTTACTTTTTTTAGCTTTATCAAATATTAAAACAATTGGGTGAGGTGATGACTTAAACTAAACTAAACTAAATGTGATATGATAACAACTAACTAGAAAGTTACAAAAATGAAAACAAAGTCTAACACTAAAATAAGAGATAAAGTGAGGTAAATAATTGTGAGAACAATAAAGGAATGGGATTAAACTATAAATTTTAGCTATTCTAACTAATTAATTCAATTAATTGAATTTTCCCAAATTAATATCAAAATTACAAATCAACTCTCGTTGCAAATGTAATCACCCGCTAGGATCGATCGATTGAAATTCATGTAAATCTTAGAAAATAATTTTAGAGTTGAAATTCAAGTTACAATACCCCACTTAAGAAACCCCTATCTCTAGTTCGAATCTATAATGGGTATTATAACTAGAATTTTGATTTTCTCTCGAAAATCATTTACCCCCTCCCGAGGCGTAAATTTAAGGGTGAGGGAACAAAATTAGAATTCAAAGGGACTTTTCAAGTAATTAAACTAATAAAAATAAAATAACATCAAATAAGGGTTTTAACCCACCCCTTGAAAGGGGATTTAGCCTAACATGGTATGAAATATGACAAATTAATAATCAAAGGCATAAAATAAATGAGATGAGAAAAGAATAATCAAACCCCAATCTCTTGATGCTTAATTGATCTTCAATCCATGAGTTGAAGTTCATAATCCATTAACTTGAGTGATCCAAACAATATTACATAAAAATTTCACTCAAATTAATCCTCACACATTTATCACTAAATAATCTCAAAAAAGAAAAATAAAAACTATTTATAAAACGGTGTTTATCCTAATTTATTTCTAACCCTAAACTTTCTCTCTCTAAAAATTCTCTCTCCCAAGCTCCTTTTTATTCCATCCTCCTTTTAAAATGGTCTTCAACTCTCTTTAAATAGTAGGCACATGGAGCATGGGGGTATTTTTGGGAATTTGCTTGAGTGTGCATGGAAATGGTGAGGTGTGAGGGCATGTGGGTTAAATGGGGTGACACAATCAGATTTGGTTTAGAGGGTATAATTGGTATTAGGGTTAAAGTTGGTAGTTGGGGGGTTTTTGGGTAAAAGGTATTAAATGGGGAAAAGGGTTTTTGACATGTGGAATTTTAATAAGACTTGGTTTGGCTTTTGGTTTGCTTTGGCTTAAAGAAGGAGATAAAATCATGCAAGGCTTGAAAATGGGTCTTGCTTTGAAAAGTGGGGTATGGAGGTCCGGTTTAGGTGGTTGAAGATGGTTCGCGCACGTGGGTAGGTGGGTTTAAGAGGGTGAGTCAGGGTAGGTCTGGGTCATGGTTCAGGTCGGATGGAGTTTGGGTCGCCGCCCGGAGCAGGGGGTAGGGGTCCACGGGTTGGTTCCGGTGGTGAGGGTCTGCGATGGTTGGATCGGTAGCAGGTGGTCGGCGATGGGATGGATGTTAATCGTCGCCGGGAAGATGGAGTGAGAGGCTACCGGCATTGTTTGTTCCACGCTTAGGCAGGTTTGGAGTGTGTCGGTAGGTTCAGAATTGGGAGGCTTTCCCGGATGGAGGGGTTAGAAGGTAGGGGCGCTGTCGGAGTTGGGGGTGCGATTTGTATGTGTCGGAATAGGACAGCGGGTCTGGGTGCGTGGACGGACCGCCGGCAGGGTCGTCGCGACCGGTCTTCAAAAAGTTGAGGGGCTATAATGGTGGTGTGTCAGTTATGGTGTTGGAGTTTTAATGGAGTAGGAGATACGGGTTAATGGAGGTTTGGTGGAATGTGGTTATGGAGGAGAGAGAGGGGTTTGTTGGGGATGGAGGTTGAAGATGGGTTAGGATGAATAAGGTGTGGTGAGGTGTAGGAAAATGATGTGCGTGGCTTAGGGTGTAGGATAGATTAGTTGGGTTTAAGATAAGTGAAGAGTTCCCTATTTGTGTGTTCCAAACAAAGCAATTTTTTCTTCGAAAAAGATCCAACTTTTAAATATGCACCAAACCAAGTTGTGAAAAACTCAATTCTTACTTTAAAACAGTTTTATCTTGATTAATCCTAAACATGCATCTAGTGATTAAAGCAAGTAAAGTAAAGTAAAGAATACGCATGTACGAGGAAAAAACCCAGAACGGGAAAATAACCTCGGACATCCCAAGTTAGACAATCACTATGAACAATGGTTTTACAAAGACAGATTATCCTTACACTAAGACTCGATCCCCACTGGTCTTGATGCTCTTTCTGATCTTCAACCGTTCATCAATAGTGCCCATGCAGAAATTCCGTCTTCCACGTATGTCTCGATGTCCATCGAATGGCTTTGATTCGTCTACGATGTCGAACATGATGTCCCTCGCTTCTTCACCGCAAAACATTTTGTGTTCAATGTGTAGAACAAACAACTTTGGTTCCGCAAGATCACTTAAACATATAAGAATGATAACTCGGATCTTTGCAAAGTCTATGGATGTGTTTATGCTTTGTAAACCTTAGAAAACATGTGCAAACAATGTTTTGGTTCATAAAACTATTTTCCAGAAAGCACACTTACGAAAACACTGTTTAAATAGGATTTAAACGCCGCCTAGAAAAATGTGTCATTCGAACGACTTGAGGAACTCGTTCGAGTGACATCCCATCTCGTTCGAACGAGATTGGATGTCGTTTCAACGACAGCGCAAAAGTTTGACTTTTTGACTTTTTTGTTTACAACGTCTCTTCCAATGAGAGATCCAAAAATGTCAAACTCTTTTATGACCATATCATTATAAAATGAAATTTAAACATTTAAAACTCTTTTAAAACATTTAAAACATTTTTCTTTATAAAAAATACATCCTTATAAAAATAATTCCGAGCACCATAAACTATACACATTCATACCTGAGTGATCTCGGAATGAAATTATCTTTGAAGACGATTAAACATGCACTAATTAAACATCGGCATGATTAATTCTTTGAATCTTTATCGCAATGTCTTCAATTTCTTCAATACGTCATAGACCAAGTGGGATCGTGACAAAATAAAAATCTCCCTATGATATATTACAAACACAGCTTTGTTCAGAAAATGATGTCAAAATAATATAGGGACTCAATTGAAAATTTATGTCCTTAGAAATCTCCCCCTTTAACTATTCCAGGACAAAACTAAACCAGTGAAATGACTAACCGGGCTGTCAAGCCGTATGATGCCTAAATCCCATCCCATAAACCCGAAATAAAAAATACAGGACACAGACTAGAATATGTAGCACCGGCAAGCATGAACTTTCTGAATGTGATGTAGACTTAAAATCTCAAATCGCTGAAAGCATACCTACACGCATGAAACAGAGAAACATATACCCAGTGAAGTATGGAGGAACAAATGATTCAAATTTATATTTCTAATAAGGGCAAATCATTTGAAACATGCGAGCTATTATTTGATACCAATTTCAATTTGAAACAGATATAATCAAACAATATGTCAATCCAGATATCAATAGAAGAAGCGCTCAATAAATCTCTCCCTACATCACATACATCTCTCCCCCTTTTTGTCTCGAATAGACAATCCAGTGAAAAGATAAACCAATATGAAATATCTAGAAAGAGTATATGAAACCAATTTGAATTAAGTTGATACTAATTTAAGAATTGAAAAATGCTAGATAATCATGAAACAACCAGCTAATTATGATGAAGTCAATTATAAATCAGTGGCTAGTAAACCAAGGAATAACACAAAGAGTATACCAATCAAATCAAGTGTGATAGAAAGACTCATATGCGAAATAAAAATTTAGAACATAAAAGAACCTGCATATAAACCAGTCAGTCCAAAATGCCTCCTGCAGTACCAAAAAATATACCATTTTGAACTTGAGGACTACAAACCAATCAGAAGCCATTTTTGATTCTGTCGTTCGAACGAGCCAGGGACTTCGCTCAAACGAGATGAGGAAGTCGCTCGAACAAAGTATAGAAGTCGTTCGCGCGAGATGAGTTGTCATTTGAACAACTTCGCGCGACCTGCCAAAATTTCCAAGTTTTCCAGAAATATTATAAAGTATTGCCCAGTGAAAAAAATTCCACAAAAAAATTCCAGGAAGGGCATGACAGATGCAAAACAGTAGGATTTTCACACAAAATGCAAAAACCTATAAAAACTAAAATTGTGAGTTACATGCAAACATAGTACTGATGTGCTCAAACATGGACATGGAATGAATGGGCATGAAACTACAACAAATGAGTCACAATTCCAACACATCAAAATGATCAAGAAGCTCTAATTGATCAAGAAGCTCTAATGGGCCCTAAGCTTTATATCTCTCTCTCTCTCTCTCTCTCTCTCTCTCTCCTCCTCTAGGGTTTGCATGGCAACTACTGCTGCCTCCAACGTGGAGGCAGCTAACCTTCCTCCTCCTATCTCTACACAAGCCCCTTTTTCTCCTGCGTTTCCATTAAGATCCTTTGCTGATGTAGTTGGCAATCCATCTTTCTCCAAGATTTCTCTTAAAGAAGTGTAAAATTATCGAGGAGAACCTGCAATTTTTTTCTCTGATGATGACATTAAGAAACTGGCAGCACCCTTCAAATACTCCTTGGTTGGTAAGTTTTCTCATGGGAGACCAGCTATTACTGATATTCGTAAAACTTTCTCATCTTTTGGCCTAAAAGCTGCAGTCAATATTGGTCTTATAGATCAAAAAGATGTGCTTATTAGATTATTTCATGAAGAAGATTTCCATAGGGTATGGCTTAAAGAAACTTGGTTTATCCAAAGATTCCCTATGCGAGTCTTTAAATGGACTCCAGAATTCCACCCGGATGTTGAATCGACTGTCACTCCTATATGGATTAATATGCCATTACTCCCTATTCATTTGTATACCAAAGAAAGCATTTTTCCATTGCTAATGCAGTGGGATCCCCTCTAAAGCTTGATAGCTCTACAGCCTCACTCTCAAGACCTAGCCTAGCTCGTATCTGTGTGGAAATAGATCTGGTTAAAGAACACCCTTGTCGGGTTTGGATTGGGAATAGTGATAAAGGAACCGGATATTGGCAGTATATTGTCTATGAGAATATCCCTGAGTACTGTCAATTCTGTTCAAAGAAAGGGCATAAGTCTGAAGAATGTATTTTCAAGAAGAATGAAGAAAGCAAAAATGGAGAAGCCCTAAATAAAAAGAAACAGCCAGTTGTAGTGGAAGTCTCAAACAAGAAAGAATCAACAAAAGAGTGGGTACAAAAAAAATTTAAGGATATAGTCAATCAAGAAGAAAATGCACAGTTAACTGAAGAAGCACCTGTTGTTAGGAAGGAAACTCTAGTGATTAAAGAAACACCCATAAGCGAAGAAGTTTATTTGATTGAAAAGCAGAATCAAGAAGATGGCTTTGATAACCAGAATAATATAAGGTCTGAAGATGATGGAGGCACTATGTTAAAACAAAATCCCCTTACTGCAGAAGTTAGAGAAGATGGAGAAATTGATGTCGATGAAGATCTAAGTCAGCAGGAATTTCAGGATCTAGAGGAAGAACCTTTTGAACAGGTGAAAAGCAAAGCAAGGAGAAAGAAGCAAAAGAAGACCAATGAGAATGCTGCTGCAGTGGGTGATCTTTTTCAAAGATCAGTATCTGTTTCCCCGCAAAAGGAACATACTGACCAAAAGAGGTTGCTAAGATCGAACTACAAAGTATCCCTTGATGCCCAGTCTCAATGATTGCAGTTTTAATTTGGAATATAAGGGGAATCTCCAAAAAAGGAGCAATAAGGAGATTGAAAAGGTTAGTTAGAATTCATAACATCAGCATCCTTACAGTTCTTGAACATAAGAAGAATATGGAAGAGATTGAGAATTATAAAATTAAGTTGGGATTTTGTAATGCATTTTCCAATTGTAATAGTAAAATTTGGCTGTTTACTAAAGATAATATTGGGATCCAACAAATTTCAAATATGGAGCAGTCTTTATCTGTTTCAGTCAACAATTACCAGTTCAGTAGGAGTATCACTTGTAGTTTCATCTATGTTAAATGTTCCAAGATTGAGAGAAGAGAGCTATGGAAGCATCTATCAGATCTAGAAGTGCAAGGCCCTTGGTTAGTTTGTGGAGATTTCAACACTGTTGTTAATTCTGGGGAAAAAGAAGGGGGTAATCCTATAGATCTGGGCTCAACCCTCGAATTTTTAGAATGCATGGAATATAATCATCTAGAAGATTTGGGTTATTATGGATCTACTTTTACATGGTTCAATAAAAGGGAGGGTAATGCTAGGATTTGGTGTCGATTGGACAGGTGCTTGGCCAATCCTGATTTATCTCAATTATGCTCTGCTATGTCAGTTAGTCATTTAAATAAGGCCAATTCTGGTCATTCCCATTTGGTTCTTCAGCTAAAGAGTCAGGTTGACCTGATTAAAAGACCTTTCAAATTTCTGAATTTCTGGACTAAGAAGGATAATCTCAAAGATGTTATAAAGCAGAATTGGAATCCTAATGCTTCTGATAATCCCATTTATTCTGTAGCCATTAACCTCAAAACCCTTAAGCAGAAGTTAAGCTCTTGGAGTAGAGCTATATATGGTGATATATTTCAATCAGTTAGAGATGCTGAGGACAAACTTTTAGTTTCAGAAATGGCTTTTGAAATGGATCCTTCTGAAGATCATCGAGAGATTTATGCTAGGGAGGCTGCTTTATATACTCAGAAAATTTCTATAGAAGATCAATATTGGAGACAAAAGGCTCAAGATAAATGGATGGCTAAAGGTGATAGAAACTCACAATTTTTTCATAAGGCAGTGAAGGCTAAAAGGAAAAAATTGTTCATCCATAAAATTAAAAGTGAAAGGGAGGTATGGTTGAATAGAGAGGAGGACATAGCTAGAGAAGAAGTTATGTATTTTTAAAATGTTTTTATAGCAGGTGATCAGTATTTTGAAGAGGATGCTATTCTACAAGATATACCTTCTTTAATATCTGAAGAGCAAAATATCAGTCTAGAAAAATTTCCAGAGGAAGATGAAATCTTTGGGGCAGTCAAAGATTTAAATGGAGATAGTGCCCCAGGAATGGATGGTTTTACAGGTGAATTCTTCATACATTGTTGGGATATTATAGGTGGTGATATAGTAAAGGTAGTAGCAACGTTCTATGCAGGTATGGACCTTCCTAAAATTGTTACCTCTACATTAATTACTCTTGTGCCTAAAAAAGAGGATCCTCAAACCTTTAATGATATGAGGCCAATTAGTCTATGTAATTTTTTTAACAAAATAATTACTAAGATTATGGCCTCTAGATTGAGTAAAATCCTTCCTAATATAATCTCTCAAAACCAGAGTGGCTTTATTAAAGGGAGAGATATTACTGAAAACATTCTGCTTGCTTAAGAAATGTTTCATTTGATTAATTACAAAAACTTTGGTGGGAATGTGGTTATGAAGTTGGATATGGCCAAAGCATATGATATAGTCTCTTGGGCTTTTCTTATACAAGTATTGAGAAAGTTTGGTTTTTGTGAAAGATGGATTGACATGGTTTGGAGAGTTTTATCAAATAATTGGTTCTCAATTCTTATAAATGGAACTACTCAAGGTTTTTTCAAATCTAATAGGGGTCTAAAGCAAGGTGATCCATTATCCCCTGGTCTTTTTGTGGTGATGGCAGAGGTCCTTTCAATACAGCTAAATAGGTTGCATTCGGTCAGTTCTTTTAAAAGATTTAAAACTCCTATAGGCTGCCCTCCTATTAACCATCTTTCTTTTGCTGATGACATCATACTTTTCTCTTCTGGAGATAAAAGATCTTTGAAACATATGATTAATATTTTCAATTCTTATGAGAAATCTTCGGGCCAATTGATCAATAAGCAAAAAAGTTCTGTGATATTATCCAAGCAGATTAAGATTTCAGCAGCAAAAAAAATTACAGACCTAGTTGGATTTCGTGAGAAGAAGCCTCCAATTACATATCTCGGATGTCCCATTTACACAGGTAGGAAAAAAACTTTATTGTTTGAGCAGATGATATCTAAATTCAGAGGCATAATTGCTGGATGGAATTCAAAATTTTTGTCTACAAGTGGAAAAGTTACTCTCATTAAATCGATTCTTTGTTCCTTGCCTATTTATCTAATAGCTGCAGTCATGCCTACTAAAAAAGCTTTGCAAATAATGGAGAATATGATGGCAAAATTTTTTTGGAGTTCAAATGTGGGTGAAAATAGACATCACTGGAGTAAATGGTATAATATTTGTAAGCCTACAAATGAAGGTGGCATTGGTGTCAGGAGATTGGGGGATATTTGTAAAGCCTTTGCTATGAAACTTTCGTGGCGTCTAAGGAATCGAGGGTCTTTATGGGCTATTTTTATGGAGGCTAAGTACTATAGGAATTCTCATCCTTGTAAGGTTTCCAATAGATGGGGTTCTCACACTTGGAAAAGAATGTTGGACATAAGAAATGAAGCTGAGCAGATTATTAAATGGAGGGTAGCAGATGGCAATGTTTCTGTTTTATGGGATAACTGGTCAAATTTAGGTCCATTGCATCAGTATTCTGCCAACCAAGATTTTCTACAAGTTAATCAGATGTGGGATGGTAATAGACAGTGGGATAAAGGGAAACTTTCGAATTTGTTCTCTCCAGAAATATGCAGTATATTGGTGAAGGAAAAAATCAGACATGTCAGTTATAAGGATGAGATTGTTTGGACAGGTACTTCTACAGGGATTTTCTCTATTTCATCTGCATGGGAAGATATTAGAAATCATCATTGTTCTTCTTGGGCATCCTCCTTTGTGTGGCATAAATCCTTGCCACCGAAGATTTCAGTATTCTTATGGAAGCTGCGAGGATCATTTTTACCTCTTGATGACAAATTATATTCTATTGGTTAGAAAGGACCTTCAAAATGTAATTGTTGTATCAATCCTCATATGGAATCCTATGATCATTTTTTTATAGAAGGAGACTTGGCAACTTTTATTTGGAATCATTACAGTGGTATTTTGGGAATGGCTTTGAGCAGAACTACAATTAGAGGGAGAATCCTGCAATGGTGGTTAAATGCTCCAAACTCTACAGAAGGGTTATTTCAAATTATTATTTCTTCCCTCATTTGTTGGTTTATATGGGTGCAAAGAAATGATTGCAGATTCAATGACTCTTCCCCAAATGCTATTATTATGATTGAAAAAATTAATTCCCTGTGCAATTCCTTACTCAATCTTCTTCCAAATGTCCCAAAAGGTTCTACTATTCTAAACTACCAGTTTATGCCTCGCAAACTCTCTAAATGCAGATTTGTATACTGGATTCACCCTCCTAACGATACTCTTAAGTTAAATACAGATGGTAGTTCTAGAGGAAACCCAGGTCAAAGTGGTGGTGGTGGCATCTTGAGGAATAGTAAAGGTGATTTCATATGGGCTTACATCTCCAATTTTGTGGAAAAAACAAATATTGAAGCAGAGGCTATTGCTATATTGGAAGGTATATGTCATTATGATGATCTCAAAGACTATCCTTTAATTATTGAATCTGACTCTAAAGTTCTTATAGACATTCTCAATAATAAAGCTAGCTGCCCCTGGAATATTCGAGATGTGGTTGAAGAGATTGAAAAGTGTAGTGAAGCTATGTCTGTATCTTTCAATCATGTGTTTAGAGAAGGAAATGGTCCTGCTGATCTTCTTGCTAATCTTGGAGCTAATGGGATTTCTCAAATTTTTTCCCATGACATTGATGTCTTCCCCAATAAATTGAAAGGCCTGCTCAAGACTGACAAGTGGAGAATGCCTTCAGTTCGAGTTATCAAACCCTCATGAGCTCTTTTTCTTCTCCTTTTCTTCTATTTCTTTTTGTCAAGTTGAGGTTTTTGTCAAGTCAAGTTAAAGGTTTCCTTTATTCTTGTAAGCCATTTGATGGGGCTTTTCCATCTGTGAGTATCAATAATATGTGTGGGGGTTCAGTCCCTCTTCCATAAAAAAAAAAAAAAAAAAAAAAAAAAAGATAGAGATAAATCATCAAACTTTAGCATAGACATATGACAAATAAAGAATGAGCTTAATGAACTAAACATACCACATGCACACAAATCCAGAATTTTGATGATTCTACAAACAATAGCGTCAAATTGCAATGCTTCAACATTATGATTAGTTGTGCAAACCTGTTTAATTTTCTCCAACCAAACTCCCTCATATATATATACCTTTTCAAGTTCTTTTTAGGTTTCTAGCATTCTCAACTTAGAGAAAATCTTATTGGCCCTTTTCTCAGCATATTTCATTTTCTTTTGGGCTCTTTTAAATGGTGGCTTTCACGACGAGTCAATTTTGAACTCTCGCAGCCCTTTCCCATGAATCACTCATCATTTTTACTAATTTTAAATCCTCACGGTAAACGGTTATTACATGCACACTTCTCCATAAGTCTACATAAGCATAGATGACAAGATTGAGATAAGAACGCCTCACCAAATTCAAATATGCAAGAGAAGTCAAACATCCATATAAACTCGTGCATGTGTGCAATGTTGCCATATATACAAAGTCAAATCAAAATGCATATCAACTTGAAAACAACCCCATATAACAATGGTTAAGATCATTCTAAGCATCGATAATAATGACCAAATGTCCTAGCCACACGGATAATGAAACGATGGGGGGGGGGGGGGGGTCCAAGCACACCAATATGCCACATCAAACATGTAAACTCAAAAACAAAAACTGAAAATCTTTTTTGGCTTTTCAAACATATTTTGACTCAAAGAAAAGCAAAATATTTTTGGATTTTCAAATGTTTTCTTAAAAAGAAAATTATTTTTGTATTTTTTCAAATAAGACTCAAACAAATGAAAACTATAATACAAAATCATAGACATGTCATAATACTAGCAATGAATAAATCATGAAGCAAACTAGCATATGACAAACATGGCAACACTATCATCCTTTAGATTTATCATGGGAAGAATCAAGTGCACCCAAATAATAATCATGAAGTTTAATTCCTAAAGCCACTAAGTCCGATTTCCTAACCCATGTAGGTGTAAAACGACGCATGGGGGTTTGGGTAACTGGGGTAACTTTATTCTTAAAATTCCTAGGAGCTTGTCTAAGGTCGTAACAATAACGCCTAAGGTGACCTTTCCTACCACAATATGAGAAAGTGTAGCGGTGGTGGGAATGATTAACTTTATGTGGACCTTTTATAACCTTCTTAGTGTTTCTCACACGTGCGGGGGGAATGGGAAAAACTCTCTCTCCGAAACCTATACCTCCCCTATCTTCCTTAATTTGGACTGTGCCTAGGATGTTATCTAACTTCTTCGACCTAGCCTCCAAATAAAACTTGACTCTAGACGAGTCTCTCAATCTCTCCTCCAACTCTTGAATCCAAACACTAAAATCTCCTTTTTCAAGGACTCCATCAAACCACGGAGATTATCTCTCACTTTATCCAAAAACTCTAGTATCTCCCTAAACTTCTTTTCTCGTATCCTAACATCCTCAATCAAACTATCATTATTTTCTATGGAATGCTCATTCAACTTAAATTGCAATTTTGAGTTAGCCTTTTTCACCTTCACCGTTTTGACATACAACTCATTAAATGCATTTTGCGATTCTTTCAGATCAACCTCCTCCTCGTCACTCTCTTCACCCTCACTAACATGGGATTCACTCAAAACCTCCTCGAAAATGTCATTCACATGAGTTGTATCGTCGTTGCTCACATGACAGGCCATATAATCAACAAAGTTACGCTCAATGGGGGAACTCTCTCCCTCTTCCGGATCACTATCACTTAAGGTGGAATTATAGACAACGGGTTGCTTGCCCTCTTTCTTAAGTCTAGTGGGACACTCCTTAACCTTGTGACTGTACCCCTCACATCCAAAACACTTACCCGACTAATCTCTCTTAGGCTTTTCAAACTTATCCTTAGAGGTGGGATCTACTTTGTTGTTCTTGAATTTTTCAAATTTCTTGGCATCTTTCGATTGCTTCTGAAACTTAATAAATTTTTAAAATTTCATTGCCAACAAAGAAAATCCTCAAAATCAGAATCGAAATCGGAATCCAAAACACTAATTTCCTCCTTATGGGTTTTCAAAATAATACCCTTTTCTTTATTAGACACTTGCTTGGAGGTAATCATGTCGATTTCATAGGTTTGTAAGTCACCTATAATCTCCTCTAGTTTTGTTGACTATAACCTACCCAAGGAGTTTAAAATGGTCACTTTTGCATCAAACCAACTAGGTAACGACCTAAGTATTTTCTTAATGACACAGTTGTCGGGAATTTTCTCACCTAGTTTAAACGACGAATTAGCAATATTGGACAACCTATCATAAAACTCATCAAAGGTCTCACTCTCTAACATCCTAATGGTCTCAAACTGTGTAGTGAGATTTTGAAGTTTTGACGCCCTAACCATGCTAGTGCCCTCATGAGTGAGTGCTAAAATATCCCAAGCCTCTTTTTATGTTTCACAAGTCATAATTCTATTATATTCTTCCTGTGTGACATGTGAAGAAATAACGTGTAGACCCTTAAAATTATATTTTTCAAGTCTTTGTTCAGTTTCGGTCCATAACTCAATAGGCTTCAAACTAGTGACCTCACCTACAATAGTGACAGGGGGAGTCCAACCTTTTTCAACTGCAAGCCAAACACGCTCATCAATAGATTTTAAAGAACATCTCATTCTCATCTTCCAATATGTGTAATTAGTTCCATAAAAAACAGGAGTTCGAGAAAATTCATTATATCCAAAATTCAACTTTGAAAACCCACGGGATCACAAAACAAATAAAAACGTTTTCTAGCTCTGATACCAATTTGAAGAGTGCCCTATTTGTGTGTTTCAAACAAAACCAATTTTTCTTCAAAAAAGATCAAACTTTTAAATATGCACCAAACCAAGTTGTGAAAAACTCAATTCTTACTTTAAACCAATTTTATCTTGATTAATCCTAAACATGCATCTAGTGATTAAAGCAAGTAAAGTAAAGTAAAGAATACTCACAACGCCGGGATGTACGAGGAAAAATCCCAAAATGAGAAAACAACCTCGGATGGCCCAAACTAGACAATCACTATGAACAATGGTTTTACAAAGACAAATTAGCCTTACACTAAGACTCAATCCCCACGGGTCTTAACGCTCCTTCTGATCTTCAACTGTTCTTCAATAGTGCCCACGCAGAAATTCCGTCTTCCACGATCTCTGTCCACAACACACGCTTCCACGTATGTCTCACTGTCCACCGAATGGTTTTGATTCGTCTACGATGTCGAACACAATGTTCGTCGCTTCTTCACCGCAAAACCCTTTGTGTTCAATGTGTAAAAAAAACTTTGGTGCCGCAACATCACTTAAACATATAAGAATGATAACTCGGATCTTTGCAAACTCTAAGGATATGTTTATGCTTTGTAAACCTTAGAAAACAAGTGCAAGCAATGTTCTGGTTCGTAAAACTATTTTCCAGAAATCACACTTACGAAATTATGATGAAAACACTGTTTAAATAGGATTTTAACGCCGCCTAAAAAAACGTGTCATTCGAACGACTTGAGGAACTCATTCGAGCGACATCCCATCTTATTCGAACGAGATTGGATGTCGTTTGAACGACAGCCCAAAAGTTTGACTTTTTAACTTTTTTGTTTAAAACATCTCTTCCAATGAGAGATCCAAAAATGTCAAACTCTTTTACAAGCATATCATCATAGAACGAAGTTTAAACACTTAAAACTCTTTTAAAACGTTTTTCTTTATAAAAAATACATCCTTATCTTTTTTAAAAATAATTCCGAGCACCATAAACTATACACATTCATACCTGAGTGATATCAGAATGAAATTATCTTTGAAGACGATTAAACATGCACCAATTAAACATTGACATGATTAATTCTTTGAAGCTTTGCCGCAACGTCTTCAATTTCTTCAATACGTCATAGACCAAGTGGGATCGTGACAAAATAAAAATCTCCACATGACATATTACAAACACAGTTTTTCTCATGGAATTAAGTCAAAATAATACACGGACTCAATTGAAAATTTATGTCCTTACAATTAGTGTAGGTGAGTGTGTATGGGGTTTGTGTGTAGGATGTGTATTAGTGTGTTTAATTTGTGACCCTAAAATAAAATTAATAAAGACTCAACTAAAATTAATAAATAAAAACAAAAATAAAAATAAAAAATAAAATCTAACTAAAAAAATAAACTAAATAAAATAAAAAATAAAAAATAAAAATATTAGAAATAAAAAATAAAATCCTAAGCTATAAAATAAAAGATAAAAAGAAATCTAAAAAGAAATAACAATAAAAAAAATAGAAAACTATTAAACTAAAAACTAAAATCTAATAAATTTAAAAATAAATAAATGAAATCATAAAAAATTCTAATTCTAATAAAATAAAACAAATAACTAATAAAAATAAAAATACAAATTTAATAATAAAATATAAAAATAGTAAATAAAACATAAAAATTCTAAATAATTCTAAAATAAAATCTATAAAAAAAATGACACTAACTAAAAATCTAAAAAAAAATAAATCAAAATAAAGTAAAAAGGGAACAAACCAACACACACAGGGCTTGGGTGACAGTTTGGGCTAGGTTTGGGTAGGCTAGGGTTACGGGATTGGTAATTAACTCCATAAAATGCGCATTTGCCTCGATATATAGATTTTGACACCGCGATTGCAATTAAGCCAGCATATTGAACAATTAAGCGCATAAGACCCATATTGTCCAGAATTAGCAACTAAAGTACGTCTATTCGGGGTATAAAATGTACAGTTTTGGGTGCTTATCAGACTTCTGTGCCAATTTGGTTGGGCACAGGTCGTGCCACCTCGTACACTAAATTTATTTCCAGTAGACATTTTGACTGAGTGCCTGCGTTTGTTGCTTGGATCACTGTGGGATAATCGACGTCCGTCGACCCGTCCCCCTCAGTCTGTCGGGAGAGTTTGGCATGTCCCTAGGGATTATATGAAGTGGTTGTGAAGGAGAGTAGTCATGAAGATGTTGTAAGTGGAGACTGGACAAAGGTGGTTTGTATTATTTAACACCATGGAAAAGGGTGCTATGATTTTTTCGAAGCTGGTTCAGGCTTATCGGTCGATGGAGTGTTTACAGTACTCTGTTCAGACAGGGGAAATTTGGGGACCCCGAGATGTAGATGATGAAGGTGCAGGCTCCTCTGGTAGTTGTGGTTAGGACTTTTGGAGAGTTTATTTGTGTAATAGGGAATAGGTGTGGGGATTTTATTTGGCTTTTTATGGCAGTAGAGGGAAGGGAGTTATCCGTTACTTTTCTTATGTAATCTGTGATGTAATTTCTTATTAATGAAATAAGCAAGTTTCTGATCATCCAGCGGTGCCTTTAGATGAATTTTGTAATTTAGAATTATCTATACCAATCGCTAAGGCATACAGAATCCTTTTGTTCAAGTATTTATTAGAATGAACTGCCGTTCTCAGAGATAAGAAAAGAATAGTATTTTGTGAAAAAGAAAAGGTCATGCTCCTATAAGATGTATGAGCTACCTACTTACCTCTGGGGTTTTTGATTTTTTTTTATTTTTCTTTAAAAATGTTTTTTCACAGAGGATCAGGCCCACATAGTTATGGGTTGAGGCAAATGAAGAGAGTTTTTTTTTAAGAATAGAAGGGAGATGAGAAGAGTCGTAGTGCGTTGAGATTCTAGACTAGGGATAGAATTTCTTGAGACGGTCCAGGTTGACCGGACGAGCCATCTCCTCCCCCATCTAGGTCAGTGATAATGGCGGCACTGCCAGATAAGATTTTCTTCACAATGTAGGGGCTGCTCCAATTGGGCTTGAATTTCCCTCTAGGGTGCCAGATGGGTTCTATTATCTCCTTGAGGGCTAAATTCCCTTCTCGGACACTGCGGTCCTTGACTCTCTTATTGAATGATCGCGCTATTCGGTGATGGTACCCCTGTATGTGGTAAAGAGCTTTCAATATCCTTTCATCTAGGAGGGTCAGCTCATCGAGGCGGCCTTGGCACCAGTCTTCTTCATTAACTTTACTTTCGAGCATGATGCATAGCGAGGGTATTTCCAGCTCCACATGTAGGACTGCTTCCATGTCGTAGACCAGAGAGTAAGGGGTAGCCCTAGTAGAGGTTCGGATTGAGGTTTGATAGCTCCATAGGACGTACGAGATCCAGTCGGCCCAATCCCTACAGCTTCCGGTCATGTTGTTGATGATGGCTTCGAGGTTCTTATTGGCGGCTTCAACTGCACCATTGGTCTGAGGTCGGTAGGGAGAAGATTTATGTCTCTAAATTCCATACTCGTTACTAATTCTATGACTTTTGCTTCAAAGTGCAACCCGTTATCTGACACTAACTCGTGCGGGACCCCATATCGATAGATGATATTTTTCTTGTGGAATTTGACCACTTTCTTGGCATTCAATACTGCGTATGACTCAGCTTTGACCCATTTGGTGAAGCAATCAATGGCAACTAGGATGAACTTATGTACATTTAAAGCCTTTGGTGTAACCTTCCCTATGATGTCGAGACCCCAGGTGGAGAACGACCAGGGAGAGGTCTGTTGTATAATTCTCGCAGAGGCAGGTGTTGAAGATTGGAGAACTATTGTCATTTGAATCATCTTCGGACATAGGTGGTGCAATCTTGGGCCATGGTGGTCTAGTACCAGCCCTGTCGGATGATCTTCTTGAAAAGCATGTGACCGTTCATATGGGTCCTCATTCCCCGCTGTCGATCTTCTATATTATCTTCTTAATCTTAGCCTGTGTGATATAGTGTAGATGAGTTCCATCGAAGTTCCTCTAGAGTAGAGCTTTATCATAGATGATCTACTAGGCGGCCAGTCTTCGGAGGGTCGTTCGGTCTTTCTTGTTGGAACCTTCGGGATACCTACCATGTTTGAGTAGGAACTAGATATCATAGTACCAGCAATTAGCTAATTCTGGATCGTCAGTGGAGATAAGCTCAATATGGTAGCAGTGGGCTGGTTTGTCTTGATTTTGAACTAGGAAGGGGGTTATTGTTATTCCTTTGGGCATGTCGACCATGGAGGCCAAGGTAGCGAGAGCATCGGCTAGGTTATTCATTGCTTGAGGTAGGTAATAGAAGGTGATATCTTCGAATTGGGAGGCTAACGCTTATAAGTGGGCATGTAAGGGTTGGACCTTTTCATCCTTGACATTCCACTTTCTGACCACTTGATTGATGATGAGGGTAGAATCCCCGTAGACATCAAGGTATTGAATACCTTTCTTGAGAGAAGCTTTGAGGCCTACTGTGCATGCCTCGTATTCCATCATGTTGTTGGTCCAAGGGAAATCCAATTTAATGGCGATGGGAGTGTGGGAGTCATCAGGGGCGATTAGAAGTATACCAATGCCATATGCCTTTTTACGGGCAACGCCGTCAAAGAACATTTGCCAACAAAGGTGGTCTTGAGCGGTTTAGAGGATATTTTCATCTGGGAATTCGGAGATCTAGACATCTGCTTCTTTTACGGGATAATCAACAAGGTACTTAAAGATGGCTCTTCCTTTAATGGCTTTCTTCATAACGTACACGATATCAAACTCGATTAGGAGCATCAACCATTGGGCCGTTCGACTGGATAATGCAGGTTTCTCAAGCAGGTATTTGATGGGATCCATTCGGGATACAAGTTTGATGGGGAAGACGAGCATGTATTATCGCAACTTTTGTGTGACCTAGACAAGTGCGGCACACGACTTTTGCAAAGAAGTGTAGTTGACCTCGTACCTAGCCAATTTTCTCTGGCATAATAGATGGCTCTTTCTTTGTGGGAGCCTTCAAGGTATTGGGCTAGTAAAACCCTAGCTACAGTGTCGATTATGGTTAGGTATAGGAGCAAAGGGAGACGAAGCTGTGGTGGCATAAGCACTGGAGGTTGGGTCAGATATTGTTTGATTTGGTCAAAAGATTATTAGCAGACCTCATTCCAAACCTTAGTTGAATCCTTTCGAAGGATCTTGAAGATCGATTCACAGATGGAGGTTAGTTGGCTGATGAACTGGCTGATATATTGCAATTTCCCAAGAAAACCTCAGACTTCTTTCTCTGTTCGGGGTGGTGGCATCTTAAGTATAGCCTTCAGCTTTATAGGATCTACTTCTATCGCCTTCTCACTGACCATGAAACCTAAGAGTTTTCTCTTTGTAACGCCGAAGACACATTTCTATTGATTGAGTCTCATCTGATACCATCGCAGTCGTTCGAAGAACTTTCGGAGAGTGGGAACATGACCTTCTCTAGTTTTGGACCTAATAATCATATCATCCACATAAACCTCGACTTCTTTATGAACCCGATTATTCAGTATGGTTGTGGCAACCCATTGGTAGGTAGCCCCAGCATTCTTGACCCCAAATGGCATAACGGTGTAGGAAAAGGTTCCCCATGGGGTGATGAATGCAATTTTTTCTTAGTGGTTTGGGTGCATCTTGATTTGGCTATATTCGTCAAACCCATCGATGAATGACTTGAGAGCATGAATGGCTATGTTGTCCACGATCATGTAGATATTGGGTAGTGGATAATCATACTTTTGAGAAGCCTTGTTTAAATCTCGGTAGTCCACACACATTCGAACCTTCCCTCTTGATTTTGGCACAGGTACAATGTTGGCTAGCCATTTGGGATATTCAATCACATGAATAAAGCCCACGTTCAACTGTTTGACCACCTCTTCTTTGACCTTGATCGACCATTCGGTGTGGACCTTTCTCAATTTTTTTTAATCGTCTTGTAATCTGGGAGAGTGGGGATCTCGTGCTAATCTATTTTTGGATCAATGTCGGGCATATCATCATAGGACCATGCGAAGACATCCACAAATTCCTTTAGCAATTCTTTGAGTTGTGCGTGCTCATGCTCGTCAAGGGTGGCCCCTATCCTAATCTCGCACAGCTGGCTACTAGAACCGATATTTACAACAATAGTCTCCTCTTCATTAACTTGAACGCGATTGTGCTGTTTATTATTAACCTTATTTAGATCAATTAAGAATTGTTCATTTGTAAAATCATCATCATCAAAAGTTCGATTAGAGTTCAAACAATTAATATAAGGCACAGCAAGATACTCAAAATCTTCATTTATTTCATTGATAGGAAAAATAGCATTGAGAACCTTATCAAAAGAGGTCTTGATTACATTTGAACAAGGATAGACAACAGAAGAAGAAATATGGTAAACATTGGGGTTAGGAAAGATTTAAAGAGGTAGAACTGGCGCAACATGCCAGTTGAGGAGGGGTGTATCAGCAGCTTTAATCAGATGGGATGGATCCATTAATGTAGGGCCTGAATGAATCATGCAGAGTGCCAGCACGAGTGTCTATAATTTGAAGGAATCTTCGAAGTCACTTTCCTCAGTCTCTTCGGTATCTTTGATGAGAGATTGTACTCGGTGTTGGAAACTTTTGGCCCATGGATAGCTATCTTGGAAAAAGATCTCCATCCCAGGCTTCATCTTCTTATTTGTGTGGTCATATAATTGTTGTGGAAAACCGTAAAAGGAGAGGTCTTCGCCTTCTTTGATGAATCGTCCATTCAAGGAGTGTCCTGAGATAGTTGGTATGCAGTCTAATCTTCTCTTTGGTCAAGACTGGTGGATCATTCTGAGTTTTTGTTCTGATGGTTGATACCCCAAGCTATAAGGAGGGAAAGCTTTCTTCAGTTCGATGGGCTCAGGTATCCCTTGCTGCCTTTGCACTAGCCCTACTCCGGGAATGAAGTGCATGTTGCTGAACATATGAATCACATTGACATTGTCATGAGGATTATATTATGGACAAACCCTTTCTTTGAAACCGTCCCTTGTCGGGAGTAGGAGTGGATCAACTCAGAATCTTAATAAGGGCATATCATTTGACTCGTGCTGTATCTCAAGGATTGGACTACTGGTGCATGCACCCTTAACATTTTCAGCATCACCCAAAATGGTGAAGACTTGCTCGTCGGCGACGAACTTCAATTTATGATGGAGTGAGGAAGACACACCCTTGATACTATGGAGCCAGTGTCGTCCGAGCAACAGGTTGAAACAAGTAGTGATGTTTATGACTTGGAATTCAACGACAGGGCTTATAGGGCTAACCCCTATTATAAGTTTTATGGATCCCATCACCTCCCTGCGGGTATTATCGTAGGCACGTACATCGGCGGAGGTTGGAGCGAGGTCGCTTTCTTTCAGGCCTAAACACTTGAAGGTTCTTAGTGGGAAAACATTCAAGGCATATCCGTTATCGACAAAAGAGAGTGGCACGACCTTCCCCATAACTTTGACGGAGATGTTGAGTGCATGATTGTGATTTGGCCTAATTCTGGGGATTTTTTCTTCAAAAAATGATAGCATTCAGGTAGAGGTCAAGGATCCGACCAGATTTACAACTTCTTCTGGTGTGGTAGAAGAAGTAACTGTGGGTCTAGTGAGCAGCTTGATTAAAGAATTTCTGTGCAGCTGGGAAGACATGAAAAGCCCCCATAGAGTGATGTTAGCTTGAGTTTTCTTCAGTTGATCGAGGATCTTGCTCTCCTCGATGGTCATCTCTGGCATAAGAAGGTTTTCAACGCCCTTCCCTTTGTCATTTACTGGTAGTGATCATGGAACCTGGTAATGCCTCCCTGATTTGGTCATGTGATTTACTGAAGAAGGGAAGAACATGAATCTAATTTCCTCGTCAATATTAAGTTGTTGTGTCACCCTGTTTATTTCTCCGAGGAGTTTTTCAAATGATATTATCCCATATATGTCAGCTATTGGGACAGTTCTTCCTGAAGCTTCTTCTTCACTCGAATCTTCAAATTCTTCCCCCCATTCGGTGGCAACAATTATGTCTTTCCCTGTAAATTCAATGCATTCCACAACTTCAACGACTTCTTCATATAGGTCTTCACATTCTGTGGGGATATGTATGGTTGAAGGGACCAAGTGCCCTTGTAGCATCAATGTATCAAGTAACTCGGTGATACTACAAATGCTGTTGGTTTGCCTGAATAATTTGGCCATAATCTGGGCAACATCATCTAAGCTTACTTCATCGGTTGGTACCACCCACTTGTGTGAATCTCGGTCCCACTTTCGTGCTTCAAAGAGAAGTTTACTGAACCTTTGGCAATCGATGACCATCTGTGAGGGCAATTTCATCTCGAACTCTAGGAGTTGGTTTAACACCTCTGATAATTCCATATTTCCATTTTCAGAACGGGTACGGACAACGATGCATGATCTGGTAAGGAATGACAGTGCCTGATCGGCGAGGCTAGTAGGGTGTAAGAGGAAATATGGGCAAATTTGAAGAGGTTTAGGAGAGTATATGGGTGTGATTTGAGTTGAGGGATCGAAATTTGGGTTTTCTTCATAGAAGGTGGCATTGGTATGATTTAGGAGTGGATTGTGAGTAGTGTTTGGCTTAGGATTGGCTGGTGGGGCAATGGTACCCCGGTCAATGAGATCTTGGATTATGTTTCGGAGGTGAAAGCATTAGTCGATGGTATGGCCAGCAGTTTGGTGAAAGGCACAATGAGCATCGGCCTTAAAGTTTATTAGGAGTGGATTTGGCAATGGATGGGGATCCAAGGGTTTGATGAGGTTTCGGATTAACAGGGTTTGCTAAACATTAGAGAGGGGAGCATGTAGCTTAGTGTATTCCCTTTGTATGGGGGTAAGGAGGCTTTCTGATGCCCATGATGTGGTTGGTTGAGAGATGTTGTTGATGGTTAAGACTGTAGCACTGGCAGGCTTGTCATACATTCTAGGGGCGAACTATTTGGACACCTTCTTCAGTTCAACCTCTATTTTAACAAGACTTTACTCGATTTCTACTCTTGCTTCTCTGAGAGCTCGAAGGTGGGGATAATAATGTCCTCCCACTGTCGCTCGGACATGGGGCAAGAAGTTCTTCTTCACTATGTTGACCTGTTCTTCCTCAGATGGCCGATTGGTCATGGTAGCTTCCTACTCCCTCCACCAGGTTATGAAGTTACTAACTGATTCCCAAGGGGTTTTTTTAGTAGCTCTAAATCACGATGGGTGACCTAAATCTCTTCATTATATTTGTACCACGACATGAATTCTCAAGCTACATCCTCCTAGCTACGGATTCGGGATTCCTCGAGAGATAAAAGCCATCATAGGGCACTATCCTTCAAAGGTTATTAAAACAATTGGGTCATCACTTATTTAGAAGCCCCTATTAGAGTCATGGAATGATGATAACTGCGAAGATGAATAATCGGGGGTCCACTCCTTCCGAACTTCTTGATATTTGGCATCTTGAACTTCTCGGGTAACCTTGCTTTAGGATAAGAAGACATGCGGGTGTAGTCTATGTAATTCCCAGAGATTCTGACTTGGTCGAACTTCTTGGTGAGCATCTTGAGATCCTCTTTGACTTTATTCAACTCCTCCTATTTTGGATCAACGACCATAGGCAGGTTAGCCACAGGCTGGGAAATGTTTGACATCAGAAGTTGGGCAGCCAACAGCTCATTGACCGAAGGGGCACATGGAGCGTGCTGATATTCTTCAGGTACCCAAATAGGCTCGGGTGGACCCATAGCACGAGGGAATAGGGCCTCAGGCTCTTGAGGAATAGGAACCTAGTTTCATTGCATCTCTTGGACCTCAGTTTGAGCTAAGACTGCCGTCAGATCCGACTGTATGACTGGTACTTGATCTGTATTCTCCATGGAAAGTGGATGGATTCTGGAATCAGAAGAAGTAATAGAGGAACGAATGAAACTCCGGGGTGATTTGACTGAACACCGAAGCCAATAGGGAGCCAGGCCAAGGGTTGCGATTGACCTGATAAAGCATAGAATGGGATTTATTTTTGAGTAAAAGAGAAGAAACTAATTTTGGATTTTTGATAAAGAAGGGAGAAATGTTTTTGGAGACTGAACTCAGCATAATTATTACGATTATTATGTTTTCACTTGTCTTTAATTCTTCTAAATGCAATGTCGGACGGGACCTGAGCCTAGAGAAGTGGGGTTTTTAATATATGCGAAGCTATGGCTGGACTTGTAACCAGGCTCACGGATAGGGTCCCATTTTAAAAATGCGCAAAAATTTGGGCGGAAGGCCGACCCAGAATTTCGACAGAGTTTCAGGTTGAAACCAATAATCTAAAGTGCGTGTTCTAGGTTTGACATCAAAATGGGTTCCCCCCTTTGGCGTGACTTACATAATATACGTCTTGCTCTTGTGGGCAATCAGTACGTGCAGACAAGCCATTTGATATACTTGAGTGTACGTGAATTGCCTCACTACATACCTCTTGGGGATGATACGTGTGAGAGCAAATTTGATATACTCGGCGTACGTTAACGAATTCCCTGCGATATACCTCCTTTCATGACTTCGGTCAAGAGATACGATGTGAGGGGAAACCGTTTGATATACGTCGAAGGTACTTGATCAATGGAAGGTGAGAGTCATATCGCTTAGGCTAACTGTGCCCTGTCGGACTAGCACCCATCACGAAGTGACCCTCCAGTTACTGGTTAAACTTTGGTCAATAACAATGCTCTTTGGTGATGTCGTGTGAATCATGCATGCTTATCTTATTAGTATCTTATGATGGGAATGCTTTTCTTGATTATGCCAAACAGGGAGCAAAGTACAAGTACCAAAGGTACACCAGGTATGGATGGGTGATGCGTGCAACATGTAGATATATGTGATCCTAGGTGCACGTGGTGCGAAGTGTACATGGAGAATTTTTTACAAGTGTGTGAATAGAAGTATAAGCATGGGATACACATGAAAAAAGGGAACATGCATATATGGGGGAAATATAAACAAATATAACATCCATGTAAATAGAGTTAATCCCTCAAAACATACAAGTCCCCAGCGGAATCTCCACTCCGGCCATCCTCGATCCTCACCGCGGGTGGGAACGTGAAGGAAGGATCCTCGGGTCCCGCGCTTCCCTCTCGGGGGAGCTTCGACCGGTGTCGTTTGAGATGATGTGTAAAAAATGTAGAGAGATTTAGAGTCGCCAATCTATTTTACTCAAAACAGACAAAAGAAAAAGGGGAAGCCATTTTGAAAGACGACATCTAAAGACCTACTGGTGCATACGAAACCAAAATGATTCGAGAAGGGTTTGGAGGCTAAGTTACAAAATGGGAAGGTGTTAGGCACCCATTCCACCCTTTCGGTCTCTCATGGATGTTTGCTATTTTCCCTTTTTTATTTTCCCCGTGATATGTGTGCATGTGTATATATTTAGTGGAGATAGGAATCCTCGACTTGTATCATGGAAGAGATAAAGCGAGTCATCTGTACGAAGGTATAAAAATAATATTAGAAAATAAGATTTACGCGATTACCCTTACGTTGATCATTATAACGGAATGATAACACATATGGGGTGATACGTCACTATGAACAAGTATATAGAATATAAGAAAATTGGATTTAGAGAAGATTAAAAATGAGAGAGAAAGTGAGAATAGGACTCGAGTCTTGGGTTTTACCCTGAGATGCATACGTAGCCTATAAAGGCATCAAAGTCCACGTAGTTCTCATATAAAATGAGGGGTGGGGTTTATCCTATAAATCCAAATGGGGGATCTCTTATATGTGAGTTTGTGTATGTGTAGAAAAAGTGTTTTAGTTATGAGAAAAGTGTGAGAATCCCTATTCGGAACTTATGAGCAAACCCTCTTTTTCTTGTTTTTTGGATTTTATTTATACGAAAATAAGAGATGTGCAATAATACTAAATAAAAAGGATATTAGGATGTGTGAGATGAGATAATAAAAGTGCTAAGTAATAAAACAAGTTATTGAGAATTTAAGAGAATTTGAAGAGAAAGTTGAGAAAGTTGGACCTTCTTGAAGATCTTGAGCTTAATATTGAATGTTGGAGAGAAGCCCTTGCACTTGGATGATGATGGAGAGTGGATAATTCACCAAGTTCGATGAAAAGGATAATTAAAGGTGGAAGTTAGAAAGGGATTTGGATGTTAAAATCGCGTTGTCTTCGAGAGAGGTTTTTGTGATTCGCTGAGAGCAATTTTTATCACATCTGGGATCCCCCTGCAAATGAGGTGAAGGCCTCCTTTTATAGGCCCAAGTCACTATCGATCGGAATAGACCTGGTCCTGCCTATCGGCACCTGCCGTTAGGCAGGGTCTGGAACCTGCCATTTGGCAGTGTGTTTCAAAACTTTTTGGAAAATTGGCTGTCGAGGGAAAACCATTGGTCAGAATTGTGCATGGGGTAGACCGTTGGAAAGTTAATTCAAATACATTTGAAAGTCCCTTAGACCGATCCCGGGTTCGGGATATTACTTTGGATCAAATATGGCTCGGAAGCATTTGTCCATCCATTGCACTCGGAATCGTTCGGACAAAAATGGATCGTTCGTCCACATGGTAAGTCCAAATCGTGTACGGGGCAGACCGTTGGAAAGGTTAGGAGATGTAATTTGACATTCCAAATAGCTTGAACCGGTTTGGAGAATTGACTTTGATCAATCGGGCCCTGGAAGCATTCGGTGACCTCTTAGAGTCAAATGGATCGTTCATCCACATAGTAAGTCGAAATCGTGCATGGGATTGACCCTTGGAAAGGGATTTTAGTGCCCTTTGAAGATGCATTCAGACTTGGTCGAGATAAAGAATTAACTTAGGTCAAACAGAGCCCGAAAGCGCTCGGTGGCCTCTAGATCAAGTTTCGGACGCAAACGGATAGTTCGTACTCATGGTAAGTCGAAATTGCGCACAAGACGTACCATTAGAAAGGGATTTCAGTGCCCTTCGTAGATTCATTCAGATTTGGTTGAGCTAAAGAGTTTGACTTTTTTGTCAAATGGAGCCTGAGAGTGCCCGATGGCTTCAAGTTCAGTTTTCGGGGTATGGCATGGGTTTGTAGTGATGAAGGGAGGTACTAGGGACCTAAGGAGAGTTAGGGGGTAATAGAATGGGGTGTCTACACACCCCATTTCTATGATTATCTGTCCCGCCCTAGTAAAATAATTTATAACCTTCTCCTATCTCCCTAGCCTTTTCACTCTTCCACTTAATTTCTTGCATGCATGCTATGATGAATTTTATATGTTTGAAGGTGTCCATAAGTTCTTTACACTTTCCAGTTAGTGTTCCTAAATTCCACGTAACAAATCTGATTTTATGTTTGTTATTTTTATTTACGTTTCTTCTTTTAATTAGAAAATCCATCACAATATTTGACATAGATTTTATAGTCAGCTGTCAACCTGACACTAACCCATCTCGTTTCACATCCATACTTGGGCACCGAAAATGGTAGGGCCAAAGAGATTAATTGGTTAATTATTTATTTAATTAATTAATTAATTACTCTTTTAGATAAAAATACAAAATAAAATGCTAACCACTAAACCAACAATACAATATATATACCAGCAATAATTATAGAACACAAATATAACAAAACTAATTAAAAAAATCATACAAATTAACCAAAATAGTAAATAATGGATATAAAAAAACATGGGTGATGCAAATCTCTCGGCAATGAGTCGTCTTGCAGTGTTGCTCACGCATATAAACTTGAAAGACAAATAGCCCTGTGACAGAATGTACGATCTTAATTCGATCGATCACAACCCTTTTGTACTTTGAGATGGAACTATTTGGCCGACGAAATTATTTCTCTCATAATTATACTTGAAAGAAAAGTAACCTCATTTACAAATAAAACATGTTGATGATAGGTTTGGAACCCTTGTATCCAATTCTCAATCTTGTGCGTGTGTGTTTTTTGGTTTGACATTAAGAGAGAGGCGAAAAAGAGGGAAGAATGGAGAGGGAATCCACTTCTCAATATTGTGTGCGTGTGTTGACAAGGAATCAATTCAAAAAATGGAGATTAATGTGGTAGTACACTCAATTCTCACTAATACATGAGAATATTTATATTGTTTCAATATAGAAAACAAACTTTTAATTTTAGCAATAAGGTGTATATTTTACATTAAATTGTTGCATTAGTTAAAAATAACATAACTATTAGTGACATTTTCAATATGGGACATTTAACAATATGGAAGCACTCATATAATGATAGGACAGTAGGGCATGTAATGATATGTTAATCATATTTGTTATTTGGAACTCGACATTTATTTTTATGTTGACATGTTGTTAGTAATGCCTTTTTTGACATCTCATTAACTTCGTATTTAACCTTTTTGCATTAAGTGTGGAAAAACCATTCGTAGTTAATTTGTAATATGTTATGTTACGATTTAAATTCTACAGTAAATGAGTTCATTATCGTTATTGGCTAACTTGAAAAGTTAGTAAATAAAAGTATGTTGATAATTTCTTGATATTTATAATTATTGTGTTGTGAGAACTGTAGTTTTTGTTATTGGGCATTTCATTACTAAAAACCTTTGGATTTAGTGATTCATTATCTATCATAAAGTAATCTTATGTGTGTCAGGAATTAAGTTATTGTAATGTGTATTAGTTTTTTATTTTAACAAATAAGAAACTTATTTTAACTCATTATTGAGTTAGACAAAATTTATTCAAGGAAAATAATCCAAAATTAAGAAAAGAGTACTCAGCCCAGAAATAATGGATGTCGTGTTACATCCTTAATAAGATGGACAATACATTGGATAATGTGAGTCCGACATGGTTAAAATGTTATGGGAGTATTAGACAAGAAAACTCCTTATTATAAAAATGTTATTAGATTTGATAATGAAACGATTCATAATCTAGCGGTTTAATGACTGCCTTAAATATGGTGGAATCTACTTATAATATCATTAATGACTTGTTTGTAATCACACTTTGATTGAGAAATTGAGGACAAGTAAGACAAACATGACTGAGAATTGAAAAGGTTGAAAAGACTCCATAATTTGTAAAATCAAAGAAGGATAAGAATATAATTTACATACTTTGGTTAACGATTTTTTCAAGGTCCATACATAATCATAAAATCGTGTTTAAAGGGTTCCAAGGAATATGGAACATAAGTGAAACAATTCGGGATTATTGTTAACAAGTGTGATGAGAACAATGGCAGACCCATGGAACTGCAGATGCAAAACTCCCTTAATGAATGATCCCAAACAATTAAAATAAAAAAATATTAAAACAAGTCACACGATCACACGACACAAGTATTTATGTTTTTCAGCAATGGACTATGTTCACAGGGTGTTTCTTCTTTATAATAACTTTGATTATATTAAGAAGAATTGCATGCCCCTTCTCCCCAGGGTAAGTGTTACATTTATAGAAGTAGAAGATATTGCGTCATACAAGGCTTTTAGAGCTTATTGAAGTAGTTGCAATTTGATCGGCTCGGAGATCGTTGCTAATGGGACTCTTTTTCATTATTGTCTTGAGCTATAATTCTTTATGTCGTTTTTTAAAATAAATTTCAATTCATGTCAAATCATGTAGACTATTTGGGTCATTTCCACATAAATTTCTCCTAAATATCTACACCTTGAGTGGGGCAGAGAGGTTTGGTCGCCGTCGAGAAATGCATTGGTTGTCCAAGAATGTTAGTCAGCATTTGAGGTGCCGAAGTTCTTCCAACCTTGATAAGAACATTTTTGGTGAAAATTTTGCTCCATTCTTCCCATTGGGCCTTTGATGGACAAGCTCATAATTTCTCATAATAGTTTAGGGTACACTAATAAATATCTTACTTAAAAAATACAACGTCTCTAACAATTATGGCCTTGGGCTCCGTTTTAAATTATGAGATGTCTCAAAATTTGAACTCAGGTATTAAAGGTTGCCAACCGCCATGTTGGTCATTCAAATCATTAAAGGTTTCTGCCAATTTCTTAACTTGTAAGTTTCATTCTCTCCGTATCCTCAATTTTTCTTACAACAATCCCTTAATTTCCCTCATTTTAGTCTTTTTTTCCCTCTGTATTTGAGAAAAATGGTTTTATGTCTTGAATGATAGAACTTCAAGGGAATTTAGGGACAAATTCTCCATTCCATATTGGGTAAATATAGAGTGTGAAAATACATCGACTGATTTCTATAACATTGATGGTGGTCACTAAATTCATACCATCTCGGTGTCTGAGGGGTACAATGTCCCCCCACCCCCCCACACACATATCTATTCTTAGAGTTTTGATAATTCTTGCACGTGGTTCCTTCCCAGTGTTCTATCAACACATGAACATTTTTGAATTTTGTCCACTGAATAAATAAATTATATGGAACTCAAATAGGGATCCTAGAAATAAATATCCCTACTTGTGGTCAAAGAAGAATGACAACTTCTTTTATTCGAAGGAAATAAAAGCAGATAGTATTTTAGTGAGCAATTCCCTGACTTCAACAAGGTATATTGGGGCACAATATTTATTCCCAGAAATTGGCAATGTCCACCCGTTCTTCTGGGTCGTGAACCATATAGTTTTTTTTCATCTTTGTTAAAGAAAAGGGAGCCTTATCGTTTTAAATGTGAAGATATTAATACTATTTGGAAGCTAAGGAGGTGTTTGGTTCACGTGTTGAGCACCCTAGGTCAGCATCCTTTTTTCTTGAGTATACCAACTCCACGACTAGTTTTATAGAGAGGCCTATGGATTCCATTCCTCGATATAACAGTCCCTTCAGCTAGTGAAGGGTCTTCGAGAGCTTCTATATCGTCCTCTTTTGAACCTAAGAATGTGAATACCATCCCCACTGCTGAGGAGGACAATATGTCTCTAAGAAAGATAAACCTTAGTCTTGTCGATCATTCCAATATCCCCACTGATGATATGAGAAATCATCCACTTGTCATTCTCGTACTAGCAAATTATGTGTAGAATAAGTAAAGAGAAAATAAAGCAAAGAAAGGGAGAGATAAGACAAGATATAGAGTGGTTAAACCCCTAAAATAGGCCTACGTCCACTTTGGTATTCCACTCTCATTAGATGCGTTGTATTGTATAATATAATCGTGCCTAAAGAGGCGTACAAGTATGAGTATAAAGGAGAATACATGGTGGTAGTGAGTATTTCGGTGTGCCGGAGAGGTGGCGGCAATGTAGATGTGTAACCCCTAAGAAGTATGTTGAGGTTGTGTAAAGAGAATTATTGCCCAAGGGAGAATCGATGTCTTATTTTAAGTTGCGATCTTCTATATATAGGAGGTATGTGAGTTGTGTCACGTGCCCTGAGCATGTGATGTATATCAAGTCTGGAGTTTCAATAATAGAGGGGGATGCGGGATATAAGGAAAACATCAAGTACCGCATCCTTCATGAGGCTAAAGCCAAAGGTGCCGCACCCTGTACGAGGTAGGGTCGCGGCATGTATATAAGGCTAAATGGAATATATTGCGCTGTATACTGAATAGGGAGGCACGCATTACTAAGTAGGGCCCTGGCCTGAGTAACCTCCATTGTAGGGTGCTATATTTGTACTATCAATAACCCCCCAAGTCGTAGTTCCAAGAGATTGCAATTGGTGCTGGGACTGAGTAATTAAGTCCTCTTGAGGTGCCACGGTATTTTCGAGACGACGCTTCGTCTTCCCGTGCCCTCTTATATAAATTGTTTCGGCCATGGTCTTCATTACATTTTCCAAATCTTTAAGAGCATATCGAGAGTTGAACTTTGTTCGTCCGTCCTCTTGCTTTTTTAGACGACTTTCCAAGGCTGAGTGTGGTGGTTCTACGACAGTTTGCGGGTGATCATTGCCGATTTCTATATTTCTAGGTAATTTGCCAACCAACATCCTCTTTATTAGCTTTTGTAGTTTTGAATTTATATATGTTCTTCAAAACTTCTGAATTTATGTATTGCCCCTTCTTGAATTATCTATGTTGATATCAGAATTCTCATTAGATTTATATCTATTTCAACTGATTGACAAATATTTAGGGTTTCAATTCAATATTTTGCCAATTCCCAAGAATCGAACATATGTGAACGTTAAATAATTGTAGTAATTGCTGATTAGCTCTTTGGATTAATCTTCATATGACGAAATGACCCTTAATCCTCCATTGCTTAGATCATATGGCATGTATTTTCTTCGAATCGCGTTAGAATCATACAACTATTCTTGATGTTATTAAGAAAACCCTTCACATTCTGTGTCTTCGATCTTTAAAAGAATCAACATTTAGATATTAAACTGTTTGAGTAAGCTAACGCGGCATGGTAGAATATGTCTTTAGTAATTTAGGTGATGGATGCGGCCGATAGACGCTGAGGGTAATCCCTTGGGTTTAAATTTATACTCCGCGGTAGTTAAACCCATAGATTGATGATTACGGGCTTAGGTTCTCATATTAGAGCCAACGGTGTTTTAGTCCATAGTAGCTACGGTATGCAAGGAAATAACACCTGTCTAATCAATATGTCGCGACGATAGTTGTCTTTTCGGGCTTTAAAACCCCCACACCTAGTATACTTAGCCAATGTTGTTGATCATTTCACTTTAATCTTCATATAAATAGTCCTCTCGCACCTTCTTAGAGGACTTTTAGGACCATATTGTCTGCGACGCTTAACTACGGACTCTGCTTTTTAGGTACTGCTGTAGCCATATGAACTTTAACCTAAACAATTTTTTAGAGGCTTTTGGGCAAAACATTTTGGGGCCTCTCCTCCTGAACTCCTTTTATTTCCCCCCTTGTAGTCAATAGGGCCTTGCTAACTGAAGAATTTCCCCAACTGCGTAGTAATAGACTCAGACTCCATGGATTCTACTTATAGGAAGTATTTTCAGACCACACCAATTGAACAGGAAGCTAATTCTAGTAACAGTCCATTGGTCGTAGAAGATGATGTCGCGACAAGGGGTTCTACTGATGTTAGGACGAATCATCTAGCCCATCTGGGAGGTTCGAGAGACCTCTTACTGCGCTTGACAATTGCATCATTATGACCCAAGACGGGGTTGATCAGGTAGCTTAGGCCTTTGAGTTTTCAGATAACTTAGTATGCTCAGCACCTTCCGTGAACCAAAGGTCCAGCATGGCACTTTTTGATAATGGGGTTTGTTTCCTACTACATGCTTTCATTTATGGGCTACGGTTGCTAGTTCCCGTTCTTATGAGAAGAATTTTTCAAATGATGAAATTAACACCGGTGCAGTTAGATCCTAATTGTTAGAGGCCCATTCTTACAACCGTCGTGCTATGGGAGAACCAATTCAGAAAAGATATCACTCCCGTGGAGTTTTTCCACTTCTACAGCTCGAAAGAAAACTCTATAAAGTTTGCTGGATACTACCACTTCTCCGCCCATAGAAGGGAAGAGACCCTTTACACTAGGAGGCCTACCAGTGTAAAGAATTGGACGGGAAAATATTTTTACATCTCTAGAGAAGGGTGGGAGATTCACCCACAGGATAACGAGAGAGAGAAATCTTTTAGGATGTCGTGACAGTGGGGCTACAGCTCTAAGCTAGGTATTTGGATTATAGCCGCGTCCACTCTTTATAATTACTTATTATTCTCTGTACTAACCCTTGAAATGTTTTATTCAGTTCTCAAAGACTTCCAATTGAGCAAGAGACAAGAGAAAAGAGTTGCTGAGGTCGCGGTCATTCCTGCTGAGCAGAAGAAATTTAGCACACTTGTTACTTCTGCCTCTGTTTTTAAAGCAGGCTACTTCCCCAATAAATCCATACCCAAAGAGATGCCCGCGAAAGGTAGTAACTTGATCAACAGTCCTATTCCGTTGTAACTTATGTTTAAAACTAATATTTACTATTACTTTTCCTTTTTCAGGTGAGGAAGTTCTTAGGGAACTCTTGGCTTCCCAACTGGAAGAAATGGATGGGGACCCAACTATCCTCAATAACGTTGCAAGGCATAGAAAAAGGAAGAGGCCCAAGACCAAGGCTCAAACCATGGTCCCTTCCAGCCACCCAAATCTTCCTACCGTGACCCAAAATTAGGCTGTGGAAAAAACTAACTCTGCCGTACCCCAACCCCAAGTTGAGTTCGAAGATGATATGAGAGCCAATTTGGCCGCGGTAGGTTTGATGTCAACATATGACACCCCTATGTAACAACTCGCGTAATTTTTGGGCTATTTTAATTAATTTCTGGAAAATGGAGAAAAATAAAGTTTTTGATAAAATTATTTTTATTGCTCAAATATGTTGGATATTATTTTTAAAGGCAAGAACTTCAAACGGTTTGGAAAACGGAGTTAAAACGGATTTTAAAATGATTTTTAAATGTTTTTAACTCTTGGAGTTGTTTTGACTTCCAACTCTTCATTTCTTTGCCTTATTTAAAGGAGTCTTTTGGATTCCAACTCTTCATTTCTTTGCATTATAAAAGGAAGTCGTGGGCGACCCTTTTAACCTACTTTTGGCACAACTTTTGGAAGAAAATATATTTTATATTCCTTTTCTTTTTATATACACATGGACCCTTAAGATTTGTGAGTTCCAACCTTAGATTAGAGGTGTTCTTGGGGATATTTTTGTTGGAAGTTCTTGGAGGAGATTTGGTAGATCTTTTGTGTTGATATTGAGGATGTGCTCATTGGTTTCTCATCATGTTTTGAGGTATGGGGTTTTACACAATATACTCCTTAAATCTCGCGAGTGTCATTCTCTTTGAATTCTTGTTAATTGAACTCATATTTGCATTGTTAAATTCATTGAAATCTGGAAAATAATTTTTGAAATTATTTTGATTCATGAGGTATCATTATATTATTGATGAGCACGTTGTCATGAGATTTTAATATGGCACGGATGTTGGGCACTCGCCAAAATTTCTATTTCCCGGGCTATGGCTTGATAAAGCATATACGGATGTGGTGAGGCCTGGTGACCCGATTAAAGTGTTGTTGAGAAATTTATTGATAAAATGCTTTGAGATTTGCATTTTGATTTGAATATTCGTACTCGTGTTGTTACGTTTTATTCGTTGCTAATCCGTATTTGTTGAGCATCTTTCCTGTCGTATTGTGTACTTCCCCATATTTTCTTTTAGTGGCAAGTTAGCGCGGATTTTGGGGGGCTATGGAGATTTATTTTAGCGAGGATTGTTTGGGAAAGATTTGTATTATTTTGATATATGGAGCTTTGGAGATTTGTGTTTTATTTTCGAGTTAGTTGTTGTATGTAATTCGAGTGACTTGTTGTAATTGAAGAGACTGAGATTAGTGGATTTATATTATTGTGGGTTTATTTAGATGCTCTATACCTTGTCACTTGTTGATTTGGATTTATTTTATCGTATTAGCGCTCCGTTCACTCTCCCGGGCGAGCGGGGTGTTACACCCTAACCATTTATCTTCTCCATCGTCGCCACCTATTGTTTCGATTAATGCCAACTTAATGCCTCCTTAGGGCCACACTGGAGTTTATCATGATATTCGACAATGGCCACAACTAAGATTGTAATAACCCGCATAATTTTGGGCTATTTTAATTAATTTTTGGAAAATGGAGGAAAATAAAGTTTTTGATAAAATTATTTTTACAGCTCAAATATGTTGGTTATTATTTTTAACGGCGAGAATTTCAAACGGTTTCGAAAACCGAGTTAAAACGAATTTTAAAATGATTTTAAAATGTTTTTAACTCTTGGAGTTGTTTTGACTTCCAACTCTTCATATCTTTGCCTTATTTAAAGGAGTCTTTTGGATTCCAACTCTTCATTTCTTTGCGTTATAAAAGAAAGTAGTGGTCAAGCCTTTTAAACTACTTCTGGCACAAATTTTGGCAGCAAATATATTTTATATTCCTCTTCTTTTTATATACACATTGCCCCTTGAGATTTGTGAGTTCCAACCTTAGATTAGAGGTGTTCTTGGGGCTATTTTTGTTGGAGGTTCTTGGAGGATCTTTTATGTTGATCTTGAGGATGTGATCACTGGTTTCTCATCATGGTTTGAGGTATGGGGTTTTACACAATATGCTCCTTATATCTCGCGAGTGTCATTCTCTTTGAATTCTTATTTAATTGAACTCATATTTGAATTGATAAATTCATTGAAATATGGAAAATAATTGTTGAAATTATTTTGATTCATGTGATATCATTATATTATTGATGAGCACGTTGTCATGAGATTTTAATATGGCTCGGATGTTGGGCACCCGCCAAAATTCCTGTTTCCCGGGCTATGGCTTGATAAAGCATATGCGAATGGGGTGAGGCTTGGTTACCCATTGATGTGTTGTTGAGAAATTATATTGATAAATGCTTTGAGATTTTCATTTTGATTTGAGTATTCGTGCTCGTGTTGTTACGCTTTATTCATCGCTAACTTATATTTGTTGAGCATCTTTCCTGTCGTATTGTGTACTTCCTCATATTTTCTTTTAGTGGGAGGTTAGCGCGGATTTGAGGAGCTATGGAGATTGATTTTAGCGAGGATTATTTTTTGGAAGATTTGTATTATTTTTATGTATAGAGCTTTGGAGATTTGTATTTTATTTTCGAGTTAGTTGTTGTATGTAATTCGAGAGATTTGGTATTTAATTTGAATAGATTGAGATTTGTAGTTTCTCTTTTGTTGTTGTGGGACTTAGATGCTCTATACCTTGTTGATTGATGGATTTGGTTAGTTTTATCGATAGTGGCGCTTCGTTCGCTCTCCTCGGGTGGGCGGGGTGTTACAAATGGTATCAGAGCTTAGGTATACGGCAACCCTCGGGGCTTGGGTTTTGGGTTCATTGCGTAGTTAGCAATTTTTGGAGACAGAAAATTTTAGGTGATATTCGTGTTAGGTTTCGAGATTAGAGGTGAGGAATTATTTTTGGGAGACGTGGATTATTTTTGCAGTTAGTGTAGTGGCCTGATTTTGAGAGTTAGGCATTCGGCGAATTTCGAGGGCGACTTGTATTTATTTTGATGTATCGAGCATTTGGAGATTTATTTTATTTTCGAGATAGTTAGATTGTTGTAATTATTTCGAGAGATTTGTTGTATTAATTTGAAGATGAGAATAGTGGTTTCTTGTTTTATTGTGGGATTTAGATGCTCTATACCTTGTTATTTGTGTATTTGAATTTAGTTTATCGATAGTAGCGCTCCGTTTGCTCTCCCCAGGCGGGCGGGGTGTTACAGAACCATTGTTAGTGAGGAAGTGTAATAACCCGCATAATTTTGGGCTATTTTAATTAATTTTTGGAAAATGGAGGAAAACAAAGTTTTTGATAAAATTATTTTTACTTGTCAAATATGTTGGTTATTATTTTTAAAGGCGAGAATTTCAAACGGTTTCGAAAACGGAGTTAAAATGGATTTTAAAATGATTTTTAAATGTTTTTAACTCTTTGAGTTGTTTAGACTTCTAACTCTTCATTTCTTTGCCTTATTTAAAGGAGTCTTTTGGATTCCAACTCTTCATTTCTTTGTGTTATAAAAGAAAGTCATGGGCAAGCCTTTTAAACTACTTCTGGCACAAATTTTGGCAGCAAATATATTTTATATTCCTCTTCTTTTTATATACACATTGACCCTTGAGATTTGTGAGTTCCAACCTTAGATTAGAGGTGTTCTTGGGGCTATTTTTGTTGGAGGTTCTTGGAGGATCTTTTTTGTTGATCTTGAGGATGTGATCATTGGTTTCTCATCATGGTTTGGGGTATGGGGTTTTACACAATATGCTCCTTAAATCTCGCGAGTGTCATTCTCTTTGAATTCTTGTTTAATTGAAATCATATTTGAATTGATAAATTCATTGAAATCTAGAAAATAATTGTTGAAATTATTTTGATTCATGTGGTATCATTATATTGTTGTTGAGCACGTTGTCATGATATTTTAATATGGCTCGGATGTTGGGCACCCGCCAAAATTCCTGTTTCCCGGACTATGGCTTGATAAAGCATATGCGAATGGGGTGAGGCCTGGTTACCCATTGATGTGTTGTTGATAAATTATATTGATAAATGCTTTGAGATTTTCATTTTGATTTGAGTATTCGTGCTCGTCTTGTTACGCTTTATTCATCGCCAACTTATATTTGTTGAGCATCTTTCCTGTCGTATTGTGCACTTCCCCATATTTTCTTTTAGTGGAAGGTTAGCGCGGATTTTGGGGAGCTATGGAGATTGATTTTAGCGAGGATTATTTTTTGGAAGATTTGTATTATTTTCATGTATAGAGATTTGGATATTTGTATTTTATTTTCGAGTTAGTTGTTGTATGTAATTCGAGAGATTTGGTATTTAATTTGAATAGATTGAGATTTGTAGTTTCTCTTTTGTTGTTGTGGGAATTAGATGCTCTATACCTTGTTGATTGATGGATTTGTTTAGTTTTATCGATAGTGGCGCTCCGTTCTCTCTCCTCGGGCGGACGGGGTGTTACAAGTCTGACCCTGAATCCTTATAAGACACTACTGCGAGGGCTGTCTGTAGGATAAAAAGGGTTCCCAATGCCGCAGAACTTGACAGGTTGGTGGATGAAGATCATGACGACCAGTAGGATTATTGCCTCCGTAGTCTTTTAAGGGTAAGTGTAAGTGCTTTCTCAGTTTTAAATTTGCATTCCATACCTTGCTCCAAACTTTCTCTTTTCAGGTTGCGGGCATCATGGTAGCTCAGAAGATAAAGTATGAGGCCCTCTATAAACTAAAAGGGGCTGCGTAGAGAGTACACATCGTTGACTTGGAAAATGCACGGAACTCTTCCTTCGAAGATGGAAATTAGTCTACTACTGCGGCTCTTCAGGAAGCTCAGATGAACTTGGAAGCTGCTATCAAGGCCAAAGAAGAAGCGAAAGCAAATTTCAACCAGGCCATGGAATCTGTTAGGGTCTCTCAAGGACAAGCTGCGAAAGATGCCCAAGTTACTGAGTCTTCCAATAATAAGGTGAGACTCCTTCAAAAGAGGTAGGAGGAGTTAGAGACCAAGGCTACCCGTGATGCTGAAGCCCATGTCGTGATAATCAAGAAAATGGTGATGGATCACGGTGAAGCCCTTCAACCGGCCATCGATAGCACTGTGGAGTCGTTCAAGGTCTCCAGATATTTTTACCTTATAAACAGTAGGGCCTACCTCCGCGGTTACCAAGAGCTCAGGCACAAAATCATAAATAACTTCCCTCAGACTAAAGAGACAATTATTGCATTGATGTTGGGCATCAGCAATGCATAGATGAGCTCAAGACCGCGGCTAAGGATAAAACCAGGTTGAGGTAAGAGGCTAAGGCAGCGTTCGCGGAGGAAGAGACCAAAATAGCTGCGTATGGTAAGGAAGGGTATGTCAATGATGACGCGACCTCATGAGCCTATAGCCTGTATAATCCTAATTTTTTGAACTGGTTATCCATATAGAGTTGTGTCCCTTACAATTTTCGAACTTTTTATATATGTTTTGTAATCTCAACATTAATAGTTTTCAAGATTTTCAACTACGGCCACCTTTGATGTTAATATGCTTGCTTTTCTATTAGCCTTTTATTCTTCTATTTTTCTAGCTTCAACACTTGAATGAATGCCTTCTCTATACATCTTAGATTGCTTTGAATTGTACATTTACTGCTTGAAAAAATGCACTTTAACTATAACGTATGGGTCATAGGCTTCGACCATAATTAGAAACCAAAATGGTATATAGCTTAAGGCCGCGGCAATTTGATGATCATGACTGCCTTTATTTATCGCATTTCCTGAATGAATTCGCTTAGTGGCCACAGCCGTATTGACAGGTATGTCACTTTTGAACGTTTGAATTCACTTTGTTATAGCTTTAATTAGTTCTAAATCCAAGTAACTACTGTAATAACTCTTAGTCGCTTTAATGGACGCAACTATATTGATAGGGCTATGACACTCTTCTAGCCTTTCCATCTGAACATGGGCCTTTGTAGATGTACATGATACTATCAAGCCTCCCCAGGCTGGGTTATATTATTAAGCCACCAATAGATAATATACGGGATACTTTTAAGCCGCCCCAGGTTGGGTTATGTTATTAAGCCACCCACAGCTAATATACGGGATACTTTGAAGCCTCCCCAACCTAGATATTACAAGTCGCCTGATTTAATGACGCATCTCGAAATCTAAGAGCAGGCATCGGAAGCCCTTATGAGTGATGTTGCAGACCTATTTATAAGATAACATTTCATAGAAATGAGAATCAAAATATGGAACTATAAAAGTCAACTTGATTTCATATAACTATTCATATATATATGACTTTGTAAGGATAATACAAAGTTTAGTTTAGAACAACATAAGAAGATTTTTCACTATAAAGTAGAAACAGCTGGAACATAAGACATAAGCATGACAAATGGGCATGTGGTATGTGAGACTAGACTTCATCTCCTAAACAATTTTCAGGAACCTCTGCAGCATCCCTTGTGCAATCAGCCTTTCGGTTTCATCTTTTAGTGCATAGTAGTGCTGAGTGTCGTGGTCATGGTCCAGATGGAACTTGCACCACTTGGCTTTATTCCTCTAATGGGGTGAAGCATTGAGCTTCTCTGGCCACCTTAGCATCTTGTCCTCTTTAATGGACTAAAAAATGTCTTCAATTGGGAAGTCCTATGGGGTGTAGGCCTTCGATCTCCCTTTTGCCTTCTCTGATTTCCTTTTTTGACTCCTGATGATTGCCTCCACAAATGAATCTTCTATTACTACAGCGATAAAGAAAGTTGTTGAAGCAATGATCCTGGGTGGTGCACCCACATTGGACGAGGCCGCGGCCTTTAGCATGAGGACCCTCTGAGTTAAATTGTTAACCTGCGTCTCGAGTGAGGCATGACTGTCATAGAGATGGTTGAGGTGATTGTAGAGCCGCACAATCTCATCTTTGACTTTTGTTCTCTTGTTAGATTGTCCCTCTATTGCATCCCCATCCATTTCTGCTTTTATTAGTCTTTACAAAGTATATATAATTCGAGACAAAACTAACAGAAGTGAGTAATCTCATAGATATTTGATTAACTAAGTAGGAAACGGGGATGCAACGTTTGAATTCCTACATGGTATTACTGTTGAGGCCGCGACCAGTTTGGTACATAGGTGCACTGCCGTGGTCTTTCTATGATATTCACCATGGTTGATCTGAAGACCCTTTGAGTCCATTCCTCGATGTTTTTGAGCTTTGGTAACAAATTTACGCTAGTAGAGGCTACGGCCATTAGGGTTTTTAACTTCCCGCCTGCACCCCCTCCAAGGCAGCAAAAGGAGAAACCACGGAATTTTAAGCCCATACGAGTTTTTCTCTCCCAATACGTGAAGAGCATACATACTGGGGTTTGTTAATGCGAGGACAACCTCACGGTGCACAAAATGACACAGTTTTAATGTTAAACCCTAGATCATAGGTCAAGAACAATAAAAAAATGGGGTTAATACAATCCTTCCCTAATCGTTCAACTTTTTGGGGCTAAAGCCCATTACGCTTTTAAGCATTATATATATGAAATGATATCATAGGGGTATATAAGATAAATATAAGGTCACAAAAGAAACACGATAACATATCTGAATCTATGAAATACCCATTTAAGGGTGTAAGTATAAAATAGAGCTCACTGACCAAAATTTACTCATGGGATGATGATCCAAAGCCCCATGAATAGAATAAGGTGTTTAAGAACTCAAAACATTGAGAAACAAGATTGAAATAACTCATTCGAACAGACGGAGCCAGATTGATGATATGAGAAATCATCCACTTGTCGTTCTCGTACCAACAAATCATGTGTAGAATAAGTAAAGAGGAAATAAAGAAAGTAAAGGGAGAGATAAGACAGGATATAGAGTGTTTTATCCTCTAAAATAGGCCTACGTCCACTTTGGTAGTCCACTCTCATTAGATGCGTTGCATTGTATAGTATAATTGTGCCTAAAGAGGCGTAAAAGTATGAGTATAAAGGAGAATACATGGTAGTAGTGAATATTTCGGTGTGCCGGAGAGGTGGCAGCAATGTAGATGTGTAACCCCCAAGCTGTATGTTGAGGTTATGTAGAGCGAATTATTTCCCAAGGAAGAATCAATATCTTATTTAGAGGTGTGGTCTTCAATTTATCGGAGGTATGTGAGCTGCGTCACATGCCCTGAGCACGTAACGTATATCAAGGCTGGAGTTGCTGTAATAAAGAGGGATGCGACCTCTAAGGAAAACATCAAGTACTGCATCCTGCATAAGGCTAAATCCAAAGGTGCCGCACCCTATATGAGGTAGGGTCGCGGCCTGTATATAAATCTAAGTGGCATATATCGCGTTGTGTACTGAATAGGGTCTCACCCTTTGCTAAGTAGGGCCGCGTCCTGAGTAACCTCCGTGGTAGGGTGCTATATTTGTACTCTCACCCACCTCCAGAAAGGCAAAGGTCACCAAAAGTAAGGAGGCCCAAGGTCCCTCTAAGATCGTTAGTCTTATGGATTCTCCCGACAAGGAGAAATCAATGTAGGAAAATTCCACCCCCTTTTATTATGTTTTTTTCCCACCATAATGTGGATGCCACCAACATGGGAACGATCATCAAACTATTTTGGGGGCCAAAAAACCCATGTTTTTCCCCAGGTCTATTGAGGGGGGAGTTCAGGCACTAGACCGAGTGAAAGTGGATAGGCTAGACTATGGTCATCATTCTTCTCATGCCGAGCTTGAATTATCTCTAGTAGTTTCTAACTTTTCGTTCGATTTCTTCCTTGTTTTAATTATTGTGTTAACTTATGGTTATCTTTTATTTATATTTTGTGGCAGACTTTATTGTCATACTTGACATGGGAACATTCTTAGATAAGTCTCAAGAGTCTCTTCTTGCCACCCAAAAGGTGTATGATGAATAAAATAAGTCTAGCGACTTGGAGATATCATGTTGAAGATAGAGCTTGACAAGTTAACGAAGGTTTCTAAAGATAATCACCATCTCTTCATGGAAGCCAAATATTACGCCTTTGATAAGGGGTATATGAATTATTTTTCTTAGGACAAGAAACAATTGGATTTATTCAAAAATAAAAATGTAAGAAAGTTTAGGATTCATCCTTGATGAAGACCAATGTCCCTTAAGAATTTGATATTTTTGGGGATCATGGTGTAGGTTCTCCACCAAGCGAAGAAGAATGAGACATGTCCTCCAACAACGGCCAACAAAAGGTCATGGGAGATCAAGAGAATCCGGATTCCGATCGAGGCAAGCCCCTAAAACTGCAAGACCATGAAAAGAAAAAAGATGTTCAAAGCTAGTTGGAATTAACTTAGCTCATAATATCCGTGTATTCTTATATTTTTGAGTGTTTGTAACGTCATTCCACACTTTTTGATTTAATAAAAAATCATTAAGGATTAAAATTATCTTTTTTATGCTTGAATACTTTTCTTTTCATTCTTGTAGATTGAAAATAGGATTATAGTGGCCCATATTTTCCAAAGACTGATGGCCTATATATAATAGTTGGTCTGGATGTCGTAGCCAAGATCGTGGATCTCATCTCTCTATTCATCATGATTTTTAAAATATGATAGTTTATTTTGACGATCAATCTTTTTTGTTCGCTGCTTACGAATATCAATGATGTTGTCGAACTTTTACAGGCGAAGCCAAGGAGAATTTAAAGAGACATGGAGTATTAAAGTTGGGCCTAGTTCATGATATTTTTACGATTTACGTTACCTTTTAGAAAATGTTGTCAAACAATTTTAGGACTAGGATAAACTATGAAAAAAATGCACCTAGTCATAGGGTCATCCAGTCGTTAAGGATCTTCAGCCGAACAGAGTCGAATCATTTAGTGCCTAGGGACCCCCTTGGTATTATTTTTTCTAGGGAAATTCTTGATGTTTCCATGTTTTTTATGATGAAAACATGTAACCTTAGAGTTTTGATAAGTGTAGATATTCTAAGGCATTCATGTTTGATGAATGACCTCACATTATTCGTAATAATAATTTTTAAATAAGAAGAATTGGTCTTTCATTTGGAACAATAATGAATAAAATTTTATTAAATTTAACTTAATGTAGAACTTTAAAACTAACTATGAGCTACAAATAAAATTCGTAAAAATTAAATTTGGTAGAAATAAAACTTCCTAAGATTAGCCTCGTTACAGGACCTATGGATCTCCTTGCCCCAAATTGTTTCCAAATGGTATGCTCCATAGATATTGTCTCTAATGATTCTGAATGTTCGTTCCCGTTAGGACCAAAATTTCCATCCGATGGATTTTTTTGCTGTCGATCACTTTCCCGAGGATGTAGAACCAACCCAGAACCTTCTTAGGTTAATGCCATGGTTGAATTTCTTGTCCATCCATTATTGGTACAAATCTATCTTGATTAAGGTTTATTATCCCGATTCATTAGCTATATTGAGATCCGTCCTTATGATTTCTCTATTTAATTTTTTATTGACAACTATGGTCCTAATGGATGTAAAGGTATATTCTAGAGGGATTACGACCTCTACCCTAAAGGCTAATGAAAACGGGGTTTCTCCAATTAACCTTTCGGGTGTAGTACAATATTCCCAAATGATGTAGGGAAGTTTAACCAACTAAGTACCTTTTTCCCTCTCCAATATCATTATCATGTCAGTGAACATTGTGTTGTTAGAAGCCTCATCTAACCAATTTTGTCGGGGGTAGGCCACCTAGCTGAAGTGGTACTTGATGTTGTTGCTACAACAAAAATTTTTGAACTACCCACTTTTTGAATTACATTATGTTATCTGTGATGATCGTCCTTGGCAAGCCAAAATGGGCTATGATATTCCTCCAAAGGAATTTGATCATATCAGTGCCTATCATGTTCTCCAATGGTTAATATTTAATCCATTTTATGAAATAGTCCATGCGAACGAAGAGATACTTGTGATTTTATGGTTTCGTAGGTAATGGGCCTATAATGTCTAAATCCCCTTGATAAAATGGAGATAGACTAGTAAATGACTATAAGTTATTTATAGGATGATGGAGCATGGGTGATAACTTTTTACACATCTTACATATTCTGATGTAGGGGACTACATCCTTCTACATGTGTGTCCACGAGTAACTTTCTTTAATGATTCTGAAAGCCAAAGATCTTCCTCTCATATGGCCTCCTAATATACCGACTGGAACTTCGTACAAAAGTAAGTCGATGTCATTTGGATGCGCACATTGAAGGTAGGGACTTGTGAAAAAACTCCTATAGGGCCTGCCTTTAGGATATAAGTAAAAATGATCATCTTTTACCCTAACTAGCTGAGCTCAACATGACATCCTCTTAAAAATAAGTTTTGATCACATACATCCAACTAAAATCTTTCTGGACACTAAGGACTTTCTCGACAACCTTTGGTATTGTGATATTGGGCTTTATGAGGAGATCTACCTCGATTGTTCCTTTAAGATCTGAGTCCACTATTGATCCTATAGTGTTTAAGGCATCGACATGGTGGTTGTTCCCACGAGTGAATTATTGAATGTGGACCTTTTCAGACCTAATAATTTGGTCTTGAGTGATCTGCAGTTATATTCCCTGATCTTTGGCATCGTAGTCTCATGACACTTGATTATATACCAGCTTTGAGTCATAATAGACATTAAGGGGACTTGTGACTAGGGATGAGACTTTTCTCTACCCATTGATAAGAGCTTAATATTCAGCTTTATTGATGGACTTTTCAAAGCCAAGTCTAATCCCTTTTTTTAATCATGGTCCTCTCTGATGAAACAAGGACAATCTCCACATATGACCCTCTTTAATTTGATGCTCTTTCAACGAAGAGGGTCCATTTCCTAATTTGGTCAAGCTCTTGCCCGGTCAATGAAGTCTTTATCGCTGGACCTTTCTCCTATGAATTCAAAAATGAAGTTGGATAGTTATTGCCCCTTTATAGAGCTTCATGGATGATAGTGCATGGAAAACCTTCTAACTTTTACAAAACATTTAAACATCTGTCCATACAGGTTGACTTTTCGAAGGATTGTCTTTAATGGGAAATAGTTTATTACCATGACCAAGTGGACATGAAAGTAATGCTTTAATTTTTAGATAAAATAACTAGAGAACATGAAAACTTTTTAAGAGGAATGTAGCATTTCTCAGCATCAAGGAACATATTTCATACATAATAAATTGCACTCGAGTTCCTTTCCTTTTTTTCACATTAAGGTAGAATTGACTACATGATCAGATACCATGAGATATAGGTAAACTGGAACCCCCAAGTTTAGGATTGAGAGAAAATGTGGTTGGCTTATATAAGTTCTGTTTTCTTCTAGTGACTTTGAGCGCTACTTATTCCAAGTAAATACCTTCTCTTTCTTTAGTAATTAAAAAAATTCTTGAAACTTCTTAAAAGATTTAAAAATTAAATGGTTGAGAGATACCAACATTACTATTAACTTTTGGACATCGTGAAGTGTATTTTTGTGTCTAAACATTGATGACTACCACGATTTGGTCGGGGTTATTTTTAATCACCTGTTGGCTGATCCAGTATATAAGGAACTTCCCAAATTGAACTTCGAAAGATAAATTAGGTGTGTCGAACTTCATTATATAATATCTGGGGACCTCAAATGTCTTTCACAAGTCCTGCAGGTGATCATCTTTGTACTTATTATTTACACGCATTTCATCTATGTAGATTTCCATGGTGTTACCTATCTGCTATTTGAAAATTTTAGTGACCAACCACTGGTAGGTAGCTCCTATATTTTTTGACCAAATAACATGACTCTATGGTAGTACATGCCGAGAATCGTAATGAATGAGGTCTTGTCTTGATTGGGGGTGAACATAGGGATGTGATAATACCCTGATTATGCATCTAAAAGCCTCATTCATTCATGGATACTTGTTGCGTCGACCAATAGATTATTTTTTCTAGAGAAAAGTAGTGTTTAGGACAAGCTTTATTGTGGTCGGTGAAGTCCATGAACACTCTACACTTTCCATTACTTTTCTTCACTACCACTGTGTTTGATATCCATTTGGGTAATTGAACTTCTTTAATGGTCCTTGCATTCAAAATTTTCCCCACTTTCTTTTCCACGGACTTTGTATTTTTTTGACTTGTTCGGCAAGCCTTGTGCATGATAGGCGGTGACATTGCAGGATACTATACGGAATGGTCTGAAAAGGACAATTTTTTATTTTTTCAAATTAAATATTACACATAAATATAATTCACCCTAAGCCCTAATTTTAAATGAAAGTTTTATAAACAAGTTTTAGCCAATTTTATTTTATCCTAAAACATGCATATAGGTTTTTGTTGAATAAAGTAAAATAAACAGTCAGACAATGCCCGATGTATGTGGAAAACCAACAACGGGAAAACCCTTGGATGACCCTACAACATAAATTCCACTAAGTAGAGAATTACATAGTACAGGACCGAATACTTATAGCACAAACTCAACAACCTGAAAAGACTTGATGCTCTGTGCTCCTCAACCTCTTCCTAGTGTCATGCAAGAGTCCACTTAGTGTAATACCTCATATTTTCCCTAAATAATAAATATAATATTATGTGTGATTAAAGATGGGAATTTAGAGAGAGTAAAAACGTAAAAAAAAATATTTTTTAATGATTCAAGAAAAATATGACTAATGGGGATAATAATAGGATATGTGTTACTTTCTATTATTGATTATGAGGATGATGGATTATGAGGGTTACGACTATTTAAAATGAGGCATTTAGGGATTATCTACTTAAGATCCTAAATTATACCCAAGCCCAAGTAGAACTTTATAGTTAATATTTAACCATTAGAAGGCTCATTTTAACACAAAACACAAATTGGAGATTTAGCAAATTAATTTCATGATTAACTCAATTATAAGGTAATTAGGATTGAGTTAGCAACATTTTGATTGAATATGCCCAATAATTGTTGTGATATGATTAGATTTTCAATAGGCTCTGATTTGTTATTATAATCCATTTGAAACCCGAGGATCTATTGTAATAATATGGAGGGAATTGCAATAAAATGTTTCAAAATTGAACTGTGAGGGTTCTTGAGAGAGAAATTTATTTTAGTAAGGTTCTTAAACTTTTGTTAGGACTTTGATGATATAATTGGGTTCCAATCATGCTTTGTAAGTAGATACAATGTGTATGTTATATGGATCATATATGATGGTTTTCTGATTTCATAGAGGATTGAATAGGATTTTGTTATGTTAGGGAAGACCAATCATGTAGGGTGGGGGAACTTCAAACACTGAAGCTCGTGATCAACTGCCCCTACCCGCGTGGTCAAATGGTTCCTTCAATTATTTGGAAATTATCTCTTATTATTTTTTTTATTCGGAAGTTGGTATATAGGAGTTGTTTCGGGGTGACTCCTCACCTAAATTGATGAATATTATTTTATTTACACTATGAATTAGATGACTTAAATATAATGTAATGGATCAATTCCTTAATTACTTTTAAATCAAATTAAAGTTGATAAATTTAACTCAGGACTCTACTTCCATGGTTAAAATGGCTATGCACGAGTACTCATGGCGAACGTACTAAGGGGGGATTTCAAAAAACTTTGACCTTGAACATCTCCTCATTTTCTAAAACGTTTAAGATGATTCCTGAACCAATTTAACCTAATTTTTTACGAGGAATAAAAATATGCAGGTTTCATGGATTGAGGTTTAGAAATGTTCGAGGTTTAACTACTGCAATTTTATAGAAATTTTGGCCAAACATTTGTGGAGTTACATAATGTGGAAATGACTTTTAAGCTTAAGTTTGGGTCTCTGCTCTCCTATGGAAGAGTTTATCTTTAGTTTGAAAGGTTGAGGTATCCTAGTTGAAGAGAATTTTGAATTTAAAGATTCTGAACTTCGAAAACACGTTTGAGAAATTAGACTACAAAACATATTTGTTTCTTAAAATGGCCATTTCACTTGAGATCTTAGGTCATAAGGAACTTATTCCTCACTTTGAATAAGTTAAAAGTCAAGAAAGGGAGTTTCACCATTAAAGCTCAACCTTTAATGGAGGTTTATGGTGTTTTTACCTATATAGGAGATACAACACATAAAAGATTGGGTTGTGCTTCGTGGGAGTGCAGAAAACATTTTGGATAGTAAAATCAAATAATGGTTCATAAAATCATAGGTTACCAATTTGGAGTCAAAAAAGATAAGTCTTGTTCTGGTGAATAGTTGAGTTTCAAGACTGGAATTCATGGGGAATTTATAGTATAGACCAGGGGAAGTTGATTGGTATTCAAGGGAGGTTTATCATTCCTTAGTTTAAGAGATAAAAATGGAGTACAAGGTTTTCACATGTGTGGAGGGTAACACCCATGTGATTTTTTTCATTTTTTGCTCATTTGGATGCATTGTAGGCACGGGGAAAGTATAATTTTGTTTGTTTTATTTTTGGACCTCAAAAAGATGTTTTGTATTTATTTGGTATTTTATATGATTAATCTCAATATTGAAGAGGACTTTGTATAATTTTTTGAATGTTTAAGTGTTAGAGTTGTAAAATTAAATTAGTTGAGGTCTAAAGGTTCAATTTGGTATAAGTTTTAGGTCTTGGGGTAAAATATAGGTCGATTCATGCTTCTGCAAACGCTTGTTGAGGTATTTTGGTCATTCTATACCCTTGGAGGTACTTATGTAATTAAGAAAAGTTTTCACGTTTCATGAGTAGTTTCTACTCTACTATGGTGTTTTTGAATTTGACTAAGTTATAAGGGGGATATAGGGAAATTTATGGAGTTATCTTATCATAGTTTGATCATTCTAGGGTTTCAATATTATGCCGGTATTAATTCTACTTTGCTATTAAAAAATATGTCCTCGAATTTACCTGTATAGAGCTAGGGATATTTCTCTTCATAGATTCTTCTGGATCCTAGGTAGATTCTTGTTGATTGGTGTTCCCAGAGTACGTTCACTAAAGGAATTTGTTTTGTCTAAGAACTTTTACCAAACGGTCCTGGATTTGAATAAAATGCTATTCGAATTTGAGGTTTGGTTGAATAGAAATTTTGTTCCATGTAATCACATGTGTCGAATTTGAAATATATTGACTAACTAGGACACATGAAATACATTATGAATACTAAACAATTCTGAAGGTATTTCCAATTCATAGGCCATAGGGAAAAACATTTAGTGACATTAAAGGGTCTTATGTATCTTCGCTCTAACTTCCCTTTCTTTCTTAATCATAAATTTCCTTTTCGATGAAAGAAATTCAGGAATACTTTATAGAGAACTTTGAACTCTAAGGGATTCATGTAATGGTCAACGTAACTCTTTTGTCGATCTTAGACCATATTTAGTATATCTCTGATATGTTGTATCTTCTCGGTAGCTTCTTGAACTATTTCAAAATCAAATTTCTTATTATTTACTTATTCGGTCCAACGTAATGGTGATCGGAATGATCTTCCATACAATGATTCAAATAGGTAAGGTTTGATAATTGATTGGTAATTATTCTTATACTAAAACTTGATTATTGACAAGTGTTCACTCCAATTATCATGCATATCTAAAGCATATGATCTCAACATATCTTTCATTGTCTGATAGTGCGTTTAGATTGTCGATCCGTCTAGGGATGAAATGCTATGCTGAAATGAAGTTTAGTACCCAATGGAGTTTGGACTTCTTGCCACAATCTAGCTACAAAATGATAATCTTAATATAATAGTTATGGATAAAGGAATTCTATGTAATAAAATAATTTATTGGATGTAGAGTTTTCTATGTTTTTAGAAATAATCAACAGTGTTTACTTGGAGAAAATGGATGCATTTACTGAGTCGGTCTACTATTACTCAAACAAAATTGCATCTGTGGTTTGTAGGTGGTAATCCACTACAAAGTCCATTATGATGTGCTCCCATTTCCACTTATGGATTGGAAGAGGTTGGAGGAGTCCACCAGGGCACTAGTGTTTATTTCACTTTCTAATAAGTGAGACATCTCTTAACAAACTTCTTAATACTATTCCTCATGTTCGGTCACCAAAACTATTTCCTAAATTCATATTTTATCTTTTGGTCTGATTCATAAATTTGGAACGATGAGCGTCTTATAACACACCTTCTTGTAAATATGAATCATTAGGTACATATAATATATTTTTAAATCATGGACTTGTATCCTTTTCATATGACAACTCTTTGGTATTACTCCCGATTGGCTTCTTAGTAAAAATGGAGGTCTTCAAGTTGTTGTTCTAAAATCTTCTCCTCAAGATTGGGTACGTAATGATATTGGTGAATTTCTCAAAATGGGGATGGAATGAAGATTATATTGCTATATAGTTGTAGCAACATCATAAGAAATTAGGTTTTTGAGTTTTCCAATGGGGTTACAGCTTAAGGCATCGGATACAACATTTCCTATTCCCAGATGGTAGTCTAACTTGAATCTGTAATCTTCCAAAATTTTCGTTCAGTGTCTCTATCCCAAATTCAGGTCTTTTGGGTAACGATGTATTTCAAACTTCTGTGTTCCGAAGACACTTGAAATTATTCACCGTATGGCGAACATTTTTTAAAGAAAAAACTACGATTGCTAACTCAAAATCAGGCACGGGACAATTACACTCATGAATCTTGAGTTGTTAAAATCCATACTCAAATACCTGTCCTTTTTGCATCAATACACAACCTAAACCGTGGAACGAGGCATTGGTACATATGTCATAGCTCAAGTTACTAAAAGGATTGATTAGGAAGGGATTGGTGGTCAACTTATCTTTTAAAGTTTTGAATGCTTGCTCACACTCAAAAGTCCATATAAATTGTATTTCCTTTCTAGTTAAATTCATCAACAGGAGAGAAATTCTAGAAAATCCTTCAACAAAACAGTGGTAATAACCAGCCAGTCCAAGAAATCTTTTAATCTCAGTTACACCGATTGGATTTTTTCATCCAAAAATGGCTACAATCTTTGTTGGGTCGACATGGATTTCATTTTTAGAAATCACATGTCCCAAAAGTTTACTTCCTTCATCGAGAAGTCGCATTTTCTCTTTTTGGCATACAAACGGTGGTTCCTTAAGGTATATAATAATGTATCTAGATATTGGTCATGTTCTTCGTGATTCTTGGAGTAAATGATAATATCATCATTGAATATGATTACAAACTAATCGAGAAAAATTTAGAATATTTCATTAGGTCCACAAAGGCTTCAGGGGAATGGGTTAATCTAAATTACATTACGATAAATTCGAAATGTCCATAATGACTTTGAAATGCAATTTTTGGAATATACTATTCTCTAACTCATAACTGACGATAACCAGATCGTAAGCATATCATTAAAAAGATCCTTGCACACCTAAGTTAATTGAATAAATCTTTATTTCTCAATAAAGGATACTTATTCTTAGACCTTATAGAATTCAATCTGCAGTAGTCCACACACAATCTAAAACTTCCATCACTCTTCTTTACAAATAACATGGATTCTCCTAAGGAGATGAGCTAAGGCGAAAAAACCCTTTTCAATTAGATCATTAGATGGGTACGAACTTCAAGACATTTCAAGGAGACCATTTGATACAGAATTATTGAGATAGGGGATGTATTTTGGAAAATATTGATTATAAACTAAATTTCTCTGGAGTGTGGTATTCCAGACAACTCTTCTGGAAAAACATCATCAAACTATTATAAGATCCTAGAAAGCAAAAAGGGAATGGGTACTTCGGATTTTGGATGTCGAAGGTTTGGACTAACCGATTCCTTAGAACATAAATGAATGGTTCTCTTGGTCTCAAAAGTATTATCTTTTTAGATAATAATCAATATAAGAATTATGTGTTGATAGCACATCCATTCCATAATGATATCGAATTTGCGTATATCTAAGCTTATTAAATCCACAAAGACTGTACCTAAACCTAGCTGAATTTCACATTTTCATAACACTGATTATGTTCGCTAATTTCATGGGTAAGTAATTTTATCTCTAAGGGAATATCTAATGATTTTTGTAAATTTGCAGAATTTCAACTATGGTAAGACTAATGAATGAGTGAGTTCAGCCTGAATAGAACAAGATATGAGAGGGATAGTTATAAAAGAGCATCGTAACTTTTATCGCATTATGTAAACTACATACATGAAATATAGTAAAATGATTCCCGCGGTTGGGGAGTGAATTAAGGTTTCTACCATCATTATAAGGAATCCGATGATTTTAGCAAGGAGTTATTCCTCTAGGTCTCAAGGAAATATCAGGTCTATTTGTTATCACGAGTGGATAAAACTTAGAACATTGCGGACACATGTGTCCTACCACTTGACACTAATTTCATAGAATCACTGAATTGGTAGTGCGATGGAATTTTTTTTAATAGATTTGTCCACTAGGTCTGGGATAAGGCTGGATTCGAAGTCTGGGTAAGATTATAGCAATATAATTATTACTATTTATGGGATTGGATGGTTATACATATCCACTTGACACGGTATTATGTTCAACGATTTAGGAGACTTTAATAAGTTAGGAAAAGTCTTGGATTTATAAAGGTGTGATGAAGGTATTAGTTCTTAGGTCTAATCGTTTCTCAAAATTCTTGCTTTTATTATCTTCAATGCTGACATACTCGGTTGCGTAACGGGATAACGCAATAATGGACATGTTATTTTATTGTAATCTCAAAAAATACACATTTAACTAATATCTTTCGATCATAGAAAAGTATTTTTTAAAGAAGATTTCTTCAAACCATTACTAGGTTAGGACAGCTACATTATGACCCTGGGCTACTGGTTGCCAGTAAAAATTAGCTTCACCTTCAAACGTGTAATAGGATTCTAAAACAACTCAGAGACTAGTAAAAACTCCTACCCCGTTAGATGTCTTCTTGATTTTGCGTATCTCTTTCCTTGCTTTACTTGCTTCGAGCTTTTCGAGAAAAGAAGGGGGTCGTTGCCTCAAAAATTCCTGAAGAGAATTCATTTGGCATATTTCATCTATGACTTCTTCTTGAGTCAGGCATTGAGTCAGTACTTGTTGGTGCCTAGTGAGAGATGTTAATTCTTCAAGGTATTTGATAATTCCTTCAGTGTGAGTCTGCCCAGTTTTATCTTGGTTGGAGGTAGTTCTATTGTTAACCATCGTAAGTCATAATAAGTTATAGAGAGAGAGCATATAGAAGCAACTTTTAACTAGGTTATATTTTACAAAAAGGCGTTATAACTAGTTGTTTATGTTACATTATCAATCTATCACACTATAATCTTTAGCATATTTATGCCCTAAGCAAACTTACATTTATACAACACATTATTAGCTTAAAACTCTACTTCTTTTTGTAGCATTGCCATAATAGCTACAATCTAGTTGTTTAGTTATACGACTAATTGGAGTAGGGAATATCATTTTCCTTCACACTACACAACAACTGGAGAATGGTCATGGCCAAAATCACTGACCAAGACTATGGGTCGCGGACTTGGTTCGTGACCATTTTGGGTGCGACCAATTTCGCGGGTCGCGACCCAAGTCCATGACCAATCGAGGGTTCATGGATCTGAGTGGTCATGATAGATGGTGGCGGACTTCGGTCGTGACCCACACCATGACGGGAAAAAAATGGTCGTGAACAAAGTGTGTGACCCCCAGCCGTGATGAAAAATGGTCACGGACAAAGTCCGTAACCCACACCGCGATGAAAAAAGTGGAAAACAATGGTCGCGGACAAAGTCTGTGACCCCTACCGCCACCATTTTTTTGTCGTGGTGTGGTTCATGGACTTTGTCCGTGGACAACTTGTTTCCTTTTTTTCATCACGGAGTGGGTCACAGGCTTTGGCAGTGACCATTTTTCTTCACGGTTGGGGGTCATCGACTTTGGCCGCGACCATTTTTATGCGCGACGAAAAAAATAAAAATGGTCATGGACAAAGTCCACGACCATATTTAACTATAATAAAAAAAATTTAGTTTTTTGGGTCCAATCCTAAAATTGGGGGTCCTGTGTCTGCGCGATCGGTTGCTACGTGTAACATTTGACGCGTATGAGGTGTTACAAATATTAATTACTGGCAAAACAAAAAAGATTGCAAATTGCAAATCGGGAACGTTGTTAATAAAATAATGTACATACAAGCTCAATAATATTATAAGTCTTAATAATTCACAAACAAAAAAAATTTGGGTAGAGTTTCGTCTTCTTTCTGGACATTCCAAACCCAGTTAGTATAAAACCTGCTTATTAAAAAGCCCGCACGACCATAAAATTTAACAATAAGATTATATAAGTGGCATGGTTGTAACACATAAAAAATATAATCCTGAATGTCACCAACATTATATAAACAATATTCACGTTGTAAACCATTTCCTCCTTCATTTGTTCCACGTGCAAAAAAGCAAACGATACAGTGTTATCCTATAAAAAAAAGATACAAAAAAAATGATATCAGTAACGAAGTAGTTTTACAAAAATCTTATTCAATGTAAAAAATTTCATCAATGAGGTATAATTATCATCATATCAGTTCCTACGACTTACATTTGTCCCATGCGAGGTGTTAGTACCTCTCACGGGGCCGTTTGGGAGTTGTTTTGAGTTTTCGCACTCTAATGCCAAGTTTTTAAACGTAAGTCAAGATGTTTTCAAATTATCAATGTATTCTCAAATCGGGAGTCCCGTGACCATGCGGTCACTTCCAGTGAGTTACATTGGTCTCATGTGAGATGTCGGTACCTCTCACGGGGTCGTTTGGGGGCTGTTTTGAGTTTCGCACTCTGACGCCAAGTTTTCAGGACTATGTCTAAATATTTTCAATTTATGACCTTTTTCTCAAATCGGGAGTCCCGTGACAACGCGGTCATTTCCTACGAGTGACACGGGTCCCGTGTGAGTGTCTGTGCCTCTTACGGGGCCGTTTTGGGGGTTGTTTTGGGGGTTCACCCCTCTAGCGCAATGTTTTTATGTCTAAGTCTACATTTTATCAAATTATCACCATATTATCAAACTGGAGTCCCGTGAACCCAAGGTCAGTTCCTAGGATTTACATTAGTCCCGTGCGAGGTATAGGCATGTCTCATGGGGCCGTTTGGGGGCTTTTTCGGGGTTCCCCCTTCTAGCACCGTTTTTTAATCCTAAGACTAGATATTTTCAAATTATTATCGTATGCTAAAACGGGGAGTCCCGTGACCACGAGGTCACTTCCTACGAGTTACATTAGTCCCGTACGAGGTGGCGGTACCTCTCACGGGGCCGTTTGGAGGCTGTTTCAGGATTCCTTCCCCTATAGCCATGTTTTTAAGCCTAAGTCTATATATTTTCTAATTATCTCCGTATTCTCAAACTGAGAGTCTCATGACCACGAGGTCAGTTCCTACGAGCTAGATTTGTCCCGTGCGAGGGGTCGGTGCCTATCATAGCGTCGTTTGGGGTCTGTTTCAGGATATCCCCCTCTAGCTCCAAGATTTAAGCCTAGGTCTACATATTTTCTAATTATCGCCATATTCTCAAACCGGGTGCACCGTGATCGTGCAGTCAGTTCCAACGAGTTTCATTGGTCCCGTGTGAGGTGTCGGAACCTCTCACGGGGCCGTTTGGTGAATGTTTTGGGGTTCCCCTTTAGGGCCATGTTTTTAGGCTTGGTAAGGATGTCTCACCCACACTTTAGTTAGATCAAAATTTTCAAATCTACGTAAATAATCATATTAAGTAAATATTTGTTTCAAATCATACAATAGTGTTTACACATTAAATTTTGACAAAACCTTTGTTTTCATATTAAAGAAAGTACCTCACAAAACCCTTGAACAATATGTAATGAAGAACCGATATTCAATTGATTAGATATGCAATATTTATATAATGTGTAATGAAGAACTGGTATGTAAAAATTAAATAAAGTACCTCATAATACCCTATAAGAATTAGATCTACTTCTTATAATATGCAAAAACACCTGCTTGGCTTCTTCGCCCATCACTACTAGCACAGTGGAAATTTCATGTTTTCCACTTCTCGTGCAGATAACATACAAATCAGTAAGCCAAGTGTAATAGTAAAATAAATGATTGAAAAAATATATATTGTAAACAAAATAACCAATAAATCGCCAACAATTTGCACAAACAGTAGGACATTACACTTAAAAGTAGATGATTTTATACAATAAGATAGCCTAAAACTACGTTCATAAGAAATTATTATAAATAAAGATCTTACCAGGATTAAATTATTGTAAACCAGTAAGCCAAGTGTAATAGTTGTCGTGACCACAAATGTGTCTCTGGTGCGTGCTAATGACAGCTCAAGTGCAAACCGATCGCTCAAGTAATAATCCCGGTAAGTCACGGTCGAATCCTCAAGGAATAGGATGATCTCTCGTGATGACAAAGGGTAGGAAGACTAATCCTAAGGTTGACTCTAAAAGAAAAGAAAAAGGTGATGGTTTGGAGTTTTATATCCACTAACTAAGTAAATGCAATTAAGTAAACTACTTAATTAAACTACGCATGTAAAACTTATCAGAAGGTGATTTGATTAATAAGAGAGAAAAACAAGGTCGGGATGCAATCCCTCATCCCTAGTATGTTTTCTAGATACAAACCCTAACTGTGAATTAGATAATTGATTAAACCCAGACTTTATAAATCTCATGCATTACATATATGAGGGTACAAGCCCGCATCATACATAATCAAAAGTAAGAATAAAGCGGTGTCGCAAAAGCTAATACATGTGTTGCACTCTTAAACACCCCAGTTACCTAGGGTCAACCAAGGATAAAAGTCCTACGAGAGTTGTCTTAACCAATAAACACGATTCAATCATTTATTTAACTCAGGGAATTAAATTTATCTCCATGCAAACCACATTGGGTTGGGTTCATGCATTCCAAACCTTACAAACCTTGTCGGATATGGTGTAACTATGATTAAGCAAGAAATCTAAATAGCATGGAATCATTCTTAAGATGAAAATGTTATCAAACATGACACATAATAATAAAACTGCAGGAAATAAAAGTTACGAAGAATGAAGAGGAAGAACATGTAAGAAGAAATCAAATCTTGAAGAAAAACTGGAAAAGCTCTTGAATTAAAGGTGAAAAATATGTAAATTCTTCTCTTAGATGTTCCTCCTTGATTAGGAGCTTTTACATGAATCAAATCTGAATAAAAATAGTCCAAATGACTAAATATATAGGCTAGAGGTTGTTTAGAAGAGTCCCGAAATCATAAAACTCTTTGGCTAAAAGATAAGGACAAAATAAAAATTCCGTATCTGGTAATTTGTCACACTTAGAAAGTGTGACTAATTTTGAAATGGATCTGGAGTGTGAAAAAAGGGGTGGTCCGGATCCTTTAATTTTAATAGGTCCAGACCGTGCTTGTTTTTCATTCAAAGATTTTTTCTTGACTTCTCTCATCTTCAAATGATCATAACTTTCTCACCGTAGCTCGGATTGAGGTACCGTTATTTCCAGTATTCTTGCAATTGAAATATTTTCAACTTTCCACTTGGCCCCACCTACGAACTAAGGATGAAAAATTACGAAATGACCTTCAACTCCCCCTTTCTTGGTTTCTTTCACTATTTTTAGTTCTCTCTCTCGCACTTTCTTGCATGAAATACCTGTAAACCACATAAGAAAAATACAAAACACAAAATATTTACCAAAAGGGGTTAGTAGCATAAATATGAGACAAATCCTGGCTATTCACACCACATGGGATCATAAAAATACCAAAATTAAGGGGATAAATGTGAAGAATTTATGCCTAATCTATAGTCCAACTTTTGAAAAATGCAATTCTATAAAACACCCTCTTTGCAACTCAAAAAATATTAGAATCCAATAAACAAAAGAGAGAATTGTTAAAGCCCAAGATCAAATATGATCCCCTCCCCCCACCACACACAAGAGAGAAATGTTAAAATCCAATAGGTCATGTTTGGGGGTTCCCTCTCTAGCACCATGTTTTTAAGCCTAAGTCTAGATATTTTAAAATTGTCACCGTAGTGACCATGGGGTCAGTTCCTACGAGTTAAAATTTTCCCATGCGAGGTGTTCGTGCCTCTCATGGGGCTGTTTCGAGGTTCCCCCATCTAGCACCATGTTTTTAATCATAAGTTCAAATATTTTTAAATTATCGTCATATTCTTAAACTAAGAGCTCTGTGACCATGTGGTCAGCTCCTATGAGTTACATTGGTTCCGCAAGAGGTGTAGGTGCCTCTCACGGTCCCTTTGGAGGTCGTTTCGGGGTTTCCCCCTCTAGAGCCATGCTAAGCCTAAGTCTAGATATTTTCAAATTATCGTTGGATTCTCAAACTAGGAGTCATGTCATGACAAGGTCAGTCCTATGAGTTACATTAGTCCCGTGTGAGGTGTTGGTACCTCTCATGGGGTCGTACTCCTTTTACCATCTAAAAGATTTAATAGATAATGCATATCAATTATATAACTACTTTAGTTAAAGTAAAGAGTACCTGGTGGGATACACATACGATTGACAAGGATAAATTTTCATAAAAGTAACTAAACATTCACACATTAAAGTAAAGTGCCAACACAATGTCAATATCATAGTAGGATATAAATAAGATTGACGAGGATAAAATAATATTTTGATACTCAATCTTCCTCTAAATCAACTAAAAGATTCCTCAAATTAGGTTTGTCATCAAGAGCTGACTGGAAATCTTTTGGAGCCTTTAATGCATCTACTAACAACAATAGACCAATTGCCATCGTTTATGCACTTCAAGTAGAATACCTTCTTTCCATTATGAAAGGCACAAATAAAACACTCGTCGACCATGCGATCTTTATTCTTCAGCTTTTATAAATCTACCATAATAAGTTTGGAGTCAGGATCAACTTTTCAAGCATTATTTGTATCCTCCACCTTTACCGAATCACAATAGAATACGGTTTCAGTGAAATATAAGTAATAAAGTTCTAATATTTGTTGAATTATCCCATAATAGGTTAACACCACATTCTTTGGATGTTTACCACTTTTTCTAGTGATACAGGTGGTCAATGCAAAAATTGATGTTCCATTATTTTGCGTCAAAAGCTTTTCCCCATATGGATACGTAATGAAATCAAAACCGTTGGTGTGGAATTTCTTAAACTCTTTCGCCAGAAAACTAGGACCTTTTGCTAGGTGTTCAAGTCTGTAAGAGACATCACCTCTTTTTTGAAGCTACATTTATTAATGAATTTGTTTTAGGGCATGTTTTTACCAGACATGAATAAATAACCGCACACATAAGATGTGAAAATTACCACTTTTGGCACCTATGCCCTAAAATCAGTTTGGAGCAATTTCTCCTTTGATTTTGGGCAATTTCATTCTCATACTTCATACTAGAAAATTGTAGAGTTTAGATCACAACATATAAAATAGATATAATAAAAGAAGAAGAATTCAGTACATGCTCACTCTCTCTCGTCATCGACTTCATCTTGCGATTTGAAGACATAACGAGTTGCTTGTATTGTAGATTTTTGAGTTTCATCTCTTTAGGGTTCCCAAAAATCCATCCTCAAATTCATCAGGTTACTCTATCACTCATTCTCTATGAGGATTAACCCTCCCCACCTCTTGTTTTGGTATATGTTCCCTAGCGTATAGCGATGATTCCACTGTTACGTATTCTTCAGCAATTGACCCTCCAATATACTGTGTATTCTTTACATAATCTTTGATGGTTTTCATCAAGCGCTCAAAAGGATACATCCAATCATACCTAACAGGACCACATAATAAAGATTCATCGCATAAATGCACAAGCAGGTGGATGCTGATATCGAAGTATGATGGAGGAATATATTTCTCTAACACAGAAACTGCCTCAGCTAAAGTTGATTTGCAGCTTTAATGTGCCTTCTGTTTATCACTTTTCCACAAAGTAGGGTAAAACAAAAACTGATTTTCATAATTTCCTGATGAAGATCTTTGTGTTCAGAGAAGTAATGCCGAAATAACAGAGGGATTAATTGGATGATTACTTGTCAGTCGTGAGACTCGCATTGTTTCAAGTCATTTGCTTGGTAGATTACTACCCTACGTAAATTACCAGAATAACCGGTTAGAGTCTTCAAGTTGAACAACATGTCTAATAGGATCTTCTTCTCACAAGTAGTCAAAGTGAAAGAAGTCGGGGGGTAGAAATTTTTCCTCTTGTAGGATCGATTTTTAATCACAGTTTCTTATTTATTTTCATATCCTGTAAATCTCAACGATCCCTCTCTCCATCTTTGGAATGAGATCCACCCAGACATGTTCCTATCAGATGTTCTGAAGCATTATTCCATGTGTGCATCACATGAATTATATGCCTTACAAGATAATCTTTCAAATACAAAAAATTAAAAAATATTGATCGCTTGGACTATGGCTTTTCTTTACTAGGGTCGTTAGGATCCCCCCTAGATTTATGCTTCAGGTTTACACACTGGGGTGTTTGCCTACATACCTATTCCCCGCAGTTACAGCCACCGCCTTCCCCTCAAAATTCTAACTAGAAAGACAAATAGGTGACGTTCTGTGCTTGTGACCGACAGGCAAAAAGTTAGACTTTTCGTTCCTGAAAGGGTGACTGGTCAACATAAATCTACGATGAACCATGTAACTCATCTTACCATTATATTTTAACCAACATGATTCAGTTTCTTCCACACATATGGTACATCCATAATAACCATAACATTATAACCAAATAAGGTCCCATATGCAGGAAGGTCATGGATCACCCAAATAACCATTACTTTAAGTGTGAACTCTTAACCCTTGTGAGAGTTGAATGCCGTCATGCCTTGATCCCGTAACTCTTTAAGTTCTTCGATTAATGGTGCTAAGAATATATCAATGTCATCACTGGGAGCGTTTGGCCCGAGTATTAATAAACTCAACAATATGAAATCCTTTCTCATGCACATTATCAGAGGGAGACTTAAAGGCGCCATGAGAACTGACCAATAACTCTGACTAGTACTTAAATTACTTAAAGGGTTAAACCCATTGGTTGATATTTCAAGATGAATGTTTCACAGTTCCTTTGCAAATTCATGTATTGTGCGTTTGAACTTTTCCATATGGGTGAATCAACCAGATGACGCATCAAATTCCCACCCACCTCACATCGAGCATCCCATGTCATGGTTACATGGGTGATCAACTATCAAGCATGAACGAATAAGTTGGACTGATTTGTGTTTATCATCATCTGGACCATCCTTTGCCCTACTCTCCCATTCATTCTTCAAATCCTCAGATGATTTTGATCCCATCCTGTGGATATCAGTTTTTTGTGCTCTATTCTTTTTGTTTTGCTCCCTCTGGACCAACTTTTTCTCCTTCGCCTCATTATCCAAAAACCATTCCACTGCTCCACTAACATTTCAACATTGAGAGGTATTATCTCTTTCAAAGCCAAAATATATGAGCTCTCTGCCTCCTTCGAGAAATGTTTCTTCCGAAGGTTTCTCTTGTATGTCCTTAATCCTTCAGTAATCCGAGATAGAACCCTATTCTTAGAACGATCAGGAAATGAGAAATGCTTGCAGAGTTGATCATGTATGTCATCTTTGACAACTTGATCAATAAGGTTCCAGTTGTCTAGTCCACCAACTCCCACGTTCATTTTTCCTAGCAACAAACATCGAGCTTCAATGTTCAACATGTCATTCCAATAACCCATCGGGTTATTCCTAATAAGGGATAACCCAATGAGCTTCTTTTCATTTTGAGAGGGAGACATTGGGAGTGCTTAATGGGGGTATTGGATCAACGGGAGTACTGGATTAGGGAATAGGAGAACATGGTGTTAGACTTGGTGAGTAGTGAACCATTACTGGAGTTGTGAATTGCTCAGCCATTGGTGTTAAGAATTCATATTGTACACGACATCGTGAAACTCATTGTGGTGTCGCCTCGGTAATTGGTACCATTGGGTTGTTTCCTATCGACATTATCTAAAAAAATAGAAAAACTATAACTCACTAAATTATTATAATAATATGATATTATAACAAATTAATCAAGCTTATCACTATATATATATATAGATAGATAGATACCTTTTTAGAGTAAGACTTGAGAATATGTTCAATGTGTCTGATTTCCATCCATTCGGTATTAGTTTTTAAGAACCTACGATTTTTTTCATGTGGTCAACTAGGACGAAGGGTATCTATGATTGATGTGTAGATATCCATCACATGAACTCGGAATCCCATATTTCTCAACTTGTTGGAAAGATTCAATTTTATGTGCATGTGGCCCGAGACATCACAGTCTATTTCAATGCTCTCTATACGCAGTTGTATCCATAACGGGTGGATTTTTTTTCCAACTGCTCCAACAATGTTACCAATGTCAAGGCTATGTCGGGATTAGGTTTGTAAAATATATTTTGTATAACGTCCTCCCAGTTTTTCTGGTAGAGAAAATAAAATACAATTGAATAAGTAATCTTACTGGAGATCAAATCCACGATTTACAAGGTTGTTAAATTGTTCAATATTTTTATTTCCATACCTATAAATAGGAGTACCCTCTATATGATGTGCACTAATAAAAGAGTTATGTGTGCGGTCTAGTTATGACCTCTTACACTCTTGTTGACAGTGATTATCACCGTGCCTCATTTTTCCTAAGAAAAGCATACGAGGGAGTGAATGCGAGTCCTACTATTAAGGGCTAGAAATTAATTAATAACTATTAATTCCAACATATGACGTATAAGGTTATATTAGTTTGATTAAGGTTCTGATTCATCACTACCCTTCTCTTAAACCCTTGCATTTTGGATCCTAGAGATGTGAAATACCAACAACAACCCAACAACATCTCTTCGATGTGTATTATATATTCAATAAATCCAACATAGTACCCAACAACCAAACCAACAATATCTCACTATAGTAATGTTCACTCGTGTTTGTGACTCAAATGTCAAAAATATCCATTCAATTATATTTTGTCAAAAAAATCACGACATGCATATAGCCCCCATTATAATATGATGACATGCATATAACCCACAACAAGGTGGATGTAATTTTTTTTACTTATTAAAAATCCATTTAATTATATTTTATCAAAAAAATATAATGTCTATGGTTTTGAGTAATACTTGGTAAAAAAATACGCACACATACAATCTCGGGTTTATTGACATAATCTATACATACACACACATACAATCTAGGGTTTAATAAACCCTAATTTTTTTACATAAATCTATACATACACACACATACAATCTATACATAGAAACACATACAATCTACGGTTTAATGACATAAAAAAATTATTTGTTCATAGCTACACACATATACAGATAAATATATGCATACACAAATATAAACATAAATATATATAGATACACACACATATACACATATATACACACACACACACATACAAACATAAATATATAGATACATGCACATAAATTAGGGATTTAGATAGAAATGAGGAATCAAAATGAAATCGAAATGTAAACTATTAAATCGAAATGAAATCGCACCTTGTTGTGAAATCACACAAATCGCTAAAAATCTCACAAGCCTTTAGACACTAAAATCGTTCGACATAAATGAGGATCAGCGGGTCTTTTTTTCTGTTCTGAACCTGGTCACGGCCTAGAGCCGTGACCCACCATTCGCGATCAATAAATGAAGGTAAGTGTGTTACAGGATTGAACCTGGTCACATCCTATAGTCGTGATCCACCATATGCGACCATTTTACCATCACAAGCACCATTGGTATAAAGGATGGCCATGACCCATAGCTGTGACCCATACCAAAAAAATGGTCACAGCCCCAAGTCGCGACCCAATATGTGTATTTTTCTCATAATCATGCCAATGGTCATGACAAAAGTTCATGACCCATTCGTGACCAAGCTTGGAGGAAATTTTGGCACGAATTTGGCGCCAAATTAATCATACCCTGGCCACGGCCCAAGTTTGTGACCCACGGTGGTAAGGGATTTGGTTCGTGACCAATTATAGAGCATCCAAAACTCAGTATGGTAATAAACATGGTCAGGCCAAAAATTGATATAGTCACGACCCAAGTCCGCGACCTGCTGGTCGCGGACTTGGGCCATGACCAACTGTGCGTGACAATTCGTAGGATATGGTGTAGTGCCACCCGAGAATAAAAATGTCGATTTTGGATGGATCATAGTTGGGGATAAAGTCATAATCATCTAGTTCGGGTGGATCATCGTTGATTCGGATACTAGAAGAGTCAGAGGAAACTTTTATAAAGAGATCTCCAGTGGAGGTGGCTTCATTTTGGGCCAGGGCAGAAAGTAATATTGTTCAAAATAGGATAAATATCTTCCTGGAGGATAATCAGGTCATCATCCTATTCTATTATCTTTCTCATAGCCCTTTCTTCGCCAGATATTCGGTTAGTTTATATGAGATGTTTTACGGTAAAACTTGAGTTTCTACAATCACCATATACTTCTTAAACCAGGGCGCCAAGCTTGAGAAATTATTGTTTCTTTATAATATCTTCCCACCGATTTGTTGGAGCTAAATTAAAATTGAAGACATGAGAATCCCAAATATGCATGCTATAAAACATATTTAGTATCTAAGGAAAGTAAAGACGTTACAAAAAATTTAAAATAACTTGTACCCTATGTTATTCCCGTATAAGAGTCTACCCTAGCACGTTTTGGAATCTCAATCTAATACTAATTTGTCACGCCCTATTCTTAGTATGAATGTACAAGATAGTAATAAAGTAATGAAACTAAAGTTAAGGCAGAAAGCATAACTTTATTCATTATTGTGATAATTAACATAGTATTATATATATTGTATCACCAAACATAAGGGTGAATTATAAGTGTTACATTTTATTACAAAAATGAAAAATGACGTAGGATATTAGGAAATTCCATTCTTTACTTTCATCTAACTTAACTTCATTCGTTATAGTTATAAATGCATATAAGTAATCCTTGCTTACCACAAAATGGAGGGGTATTGTTCCCTTATCTTGACAGATCTAGAGGTGAAAGGGAATTGGAAAAAGTATTCTAAGTAGATTTTAACCAATTCTATTGCAAATATATTTATATAGATGTTTTAGGGGTCTATGGAATCAACTTTTAACTGAAGAGACGCTACGAATTAAGATTAAGCAATGATTCTTAAAGATAGAGAAGAAACTCAAGGATCATTTACTAGAAGTTATATAAGAATCACGCATATCAGTATGACCAAATAATAATCCATAACCTTCGGATTTAAAATAACCATTTACGCATGGTTTGTGGGAATGATTTTTATATATATGTAGAATTACTAGGATATCAAAACATCTTGAGATTTATATGCAAAGAAGAAATATTTTTTAGGATAACACGATAGTCTACTCCATAAGTTAAACGTGCGCTCGCAACAAAGACATTAAGCACATAAACGCTTGGGTGAACAGTGTAACACCCCGCCTAATTAAATACCGGGTGGCCAGTCCCATACCAAATTAAAACAGAATATACAGTTGGCTCATTCTTAGTATCACTGTCAAATACATTTACAACTCACCCAATACCAAATTAAGCTAGTGTTAAAAACTTTCCAAATTTAAATTTCAACAAAACCATTTTTAGTTTAAGAATAACACTACACATTTTATTCTACAACACTGATAACACAATAAATAACACAAAAGAATTTAAATGCAATTGTAATAAACATTCCCAAATAATATAAATCCTTTACAATAATCCCAACAATGTTAAATGTATTAAATAGTCCCGAATCCAATATTATTTGACATTGATAGAAAAGATAACTGAATCCTTTGGGCGACATGCCCTACTAAGAAGACTGTGAATCAAAAGATGAAAGGCATCTAAGCAAAAACTCCATAACTCCATAATTCAACATCATCCGCTAAGGTTGGTGTCCCTGTTGCTGGACACCTGATATAGAGATACAATAGAAGAGAAAATATGCAAGGAAACGGGTCAGAGCCCGAATGTGTAGATGATTTTTAAAACATCAAGTATTTAACAAGTGCAATAAAGCATTTATTATGTACATGTTAGATCCAACTCTCACTTGATATTCTCACCTCTCAACTAGAGTGCACACTTAACGTTTCCTATTAACCTCCTAGTTAATCGTTCCTCTTTTCTAGTCTCCATATTATAATTCCATTCTCATATCATAATCCCCGTATGTCCCACACCATACGTCTCATTATTATTCATTTACATTTCTCCTTTATATGATTAGTTTCTCATTAACATGAATCATTACTCATTAATATGAATCGTTTCTCATTAACATGAGTTAAGCTTTTCAATTCTCTAAGCATAAACATTCATTAACTTAATTCCATTATCTTTCTCTATTCACCGTTATCTACAATTATCACCGTAGATAGATTAACCACAATATATCCATTCAATCATTTAATCCATTATATATATATTCATATATAATACAGCACCCCGATTCACAGTTGCGGTGCAATGCATTACTCTGCTATCATATCCCATCATCGCAGGTCACCGAATAGGGGACTAAAGGTTCGGTAAGATTCCACAAACCACAAACAACAACACAATCATTGGAGGCGAACATAGTTCTCATACCCATGGGTCACGCACTTACCTACGTACCCATAGTTAGTGGACTTATCAACTCCCCGATAAGTCTTTCATAGACCTATGTTCTCAAGCAACAAATCAAAGATCCCATGGATTCATCAGGATATTACTGCCCCCACGCGCAAACCTCCCACCGATAGCAAGTAAGCTAGGTATGTCATACACATAAATCATCAATAAATCCAATAGGTATTTTCATACCTATAATATAATATCAATAAGGTAATATCACTACCCTAAGATATTTCCCATACGTAGCATTATATCCCTTTTTAAATCCCACGTATTAACATACCACATCTTTACTTCATAATTTAATTATCCTCGCATCCTATAACATCTCTCCACTCCCGACGTCGTTAAGGTTCATGCATGGAGCGTCTTGCAAACCAAACTCCAAACTAGGAACCCCTCCAATACACTACTACTTAACTTTGTCGATCGAGGAGGTCCGACAACTTCAACTATGAGATCGGGATAACCTCTTACCCTCTTTCAACCAAATATGTTCTAAACTCCCATCTCACAAGATTCAAATAGGATTTTCCTCATCTTATATTTAGTAAGAAGTCACTAATATCCTACTGGTCCATAAAATTATTTCTCCCGAACTACTACGAGTTTAGTTCTCCTTTTAATTAAGGTTAAAATCGATAGTTTCAAATCTCTTATAAACACATCTTCTTTCACTTTGGATTAAACCCTCTTGTAAACTTAAGGATACCCAGGTGTTATATTAACTCACCCCTACTGGTCCTATATTTAATCCTCACACATCTCCAATTAGAATTTAACAAATGAATTTAGCAACCGAAATTCCATTCGATATAATTTTCATCATTTTAATCACTTGAATCCAAATCAAATTAATTCAAATCTTATCAAGGGTTTCTTGATATTTTCTAAGTCCCATAATATCCAAATAATAATCACCAAAGATCCACAAAAGGTTTGGGATAAGAATCAACATTTAAAAAAAGAAACAACTTTACATATTCTAGGGAGGTCGATCGATCGAAGGCAGGGGTCGATCGATCGATCCCTCAGGTCCAAGCCTGGTTTTCTGCATTTTCTGCAACTACGGGTTTCACCTTTTTTACTCATTCAAACATTCATATTAACACTTAAAATGAGTTATAATTATTTCTACATGATATATCAACATATATGAACGATTTTCAATACTCTAAACATCCTAAAATCATCAAGGGATTGGATTAAAAGCATGTTTCTCTCCTTATTTCCAGAAAATCATCAACATATTAACTTCAAGAACACTACAATGGTTTTTCAGATTTTTCTTCAACATATTCATGATCATTTCGTGGATTAATATCATCCTACAATATAAGTTTACTTCCTATATTATTTAAGTTTCTATAAATCCATATAACAACTCCATTATGTCTTCCAAACAAGAAAATCATCTCTTTTCATAATTATTCTAACATGGACAATATACGAACTTAAGTTGCAGTTATCAAACACTTGCCTTTACTGAAGGTCTGGTCCTTTGGTGTAGTATACCTCAGTTGGTTGTCCCTTATCCGGTCAAACTCCGGTGGTGGTTGGTGGTGGTGAACCTTGGTTCTTGTTCTTCTCCTTCCCAAGTAGGCTTTTCCCTTCCCATGCAGTCTTTCACTCTCTCTAGGAAGATGACTTCTCTATTTTTTGTAGAGGAGATGAATAACCCCGATACACTTAATCTACCAATACTTATAATAGTACCAAAACCGAAATCACTATTCATCCCCCTTAGAAAAATGACCAAAATGCCCTTTCGGGTTGTCTATTCATTTCCAAATGACCCGAGACTCAAAATTATCATCCAAATAGACTTTTCTGACTATTTCGAACCTTCCGGACGCAACGACGCAGTCAAAATGACTATTAGATCGATAGAAATAAATTTCCTTTTTAATTTAATAAACTAGTCCCAACACGTCCCATACCGCGTCTGACTAAAAATATAAATTATCGAATTTATATCATACAGTCATATCAATGACATCACATTCATGTATTACCTAAATATCTTTAAGTAATATTCATAATCATCCATTTTAATATCCACCGTCTCGATAAAACCCGAATGAATTAATTAATAATAAAATCTAATTAATCCATTAATTTAAAATATAACCCATTTTAAAAGTCATTTAAAATTACGGGATATTACAAACATATTCAATCATTTGTAGGATAGTCATGAAATTAGTAATAGAGAGAAGGGTTTAAATTGATCCAAATGATCCATATTTAGATACCAATGTTATTTAACAAGATATATAGCATTGTAGTATCATAATATGCAGAGAAATTTATGGCTATCACAGTGTGATATTAATAGTAGTTATATCAAATATGTTGAAATTACTATGAAAATGGACTTGTCAGTTGTGGATAACGTGTTTAAAACTAGCTTGAGTTGGGATCGGGAGGGTCATGTGCTTGATTATTTATCAGTCAGCATAAATTTAAAGTGTATATTGTTGGGATAAGATTCAATGTGAAAGAAAAAAAAAATGAAAACCCCTATTTCTTCATAATTAGGGGTTATTTTTTAATTATTTTTAAAAGTTTAAAATGTAGGTCTTAAAGTCATATTATAAAAATACTGTAAGAATTTTTTAGTTAAATTTATCAATGAATATGTGGAAAAAATTAGGGTAAAAATTCAAACCATGAAAAAAGTGGGACAAGTCAATTTGTAAATTTGTGAAAATAATTTTAACCCAAACTTTCGTTTTCTGTAATTTGAGCTAGGTTTGACCAAACACTTCCTTACCTTACACCATTTTGACCAAAAAATTTAATAAAAATTCTGATTGGCCATGCACCCTCATGTGCTTGGTCAATGTTTAGAGTTGGGATGTTCATCTGTAACCTCTCGACAATTGATTAGGTTTTGACAAAACTTTAACCTTAAATATGTCATGATTTGCTATTCCATTTAAGATGATTCTTGAACCCATCCAGCCTAATTTTTCATGAGGAATACAAATATATAGGTTTCATGGATTGAGCTTTATAAATGACTGAGGTTTAACTATTGTGTTTTTTTAGAAATTTTAGCCAAACATTCGTGGAGTTATAGAATATGGAAATGTTTTTTAAGATTATGGTTGTGTTTTTTCCATCCTAGGGAAGAGTTTGGATTTGGTTTGAAAGTTTGAGGTATATAATTTAAAATTTGAAGTTTTTGAATTTTGAAAACACATTTGAGAAATTAAGGTTCATAACTTATATGTTTTTTAAATAGTCATTGCACTTGAGCTCCTGGAGTTATAAGGAACTTATTCCTCACTTTGAAATAGGTCATACTTAAGAAATGGAGTTTCACCATTAAAGCTCAAGCCTTAATGGAGGTTTTGGGTGTTTCTTCCTATACAAACAATACTACACATATAAGCTTGGGTCCTTTGATTTTGTTGTGCTTCGTGACAGTGCCGAAGACATTGTGGACAATAAAAATAGTGAATGGTGCATAAAATCATAGGTTACAAGTTTCGAGTGAAAAATGATTAGTTTTGTTTTGTAAAACTGGTGAATCTTAAGGTTGGAATTTGAAAAGGTGGGGCCCCAAATTTTTAGAAATCTTTACTAAAAAGATAATTTCAATTTCCTTTTGAAGATATGCGGAAGCGAGATGGTTCAACTTAATCAATAAATTTTAATTTCGAATTAAAATACGTGAAATTAAATTAAAACACACACAATTTAAATTTCATTAAACCAAATTAATTCACTTCAAGTCCTAGAAATTTGCCTAAGTCATATTTTAAATATTACCAAGTTAGTCCAAACCAATTTTATAAAATTAAGTGACGTCTTGAATACAATTAACATAAACATTACCCAAATTAATTTAGCACCAAATTAAATAAGTAGTGAAATAAACCAATTTTATCTCTTTACCTAAGCATGCATTCTAGGTGATTTTGCAAAAGATAAAATAAACAATTAATCCACTAAGCCGCGATGCACGAGGAAAAACCCACAACGGGAAAAAACCTCGGATGGCCCTGGCCTAACAAATTCACTAAGTCCAGTATGAATTTTACAAAGACTCGACAAGAGGACTTACACAACCGACTCGAATCCCTTCAAGCCTTGACGCGCTCCTTTGATCTTCAACCTCTGCCTAGAGAATAATCCTGTAGTCCACCAATTGAGACCAAGAAACCATCAACCACACATGGTGCCTTTCACCATGTGAGAATGCTGCAACAAAATAAAAACTTCTTCTTCTTTGAGGGATGTAGAAGCAAACCCAAACAACTCTTCAAACGGTAGAGTGAAACCCTGTGCTAAACAAACCCCAATCAAGTATATAACAATAGGAACTTGGATTAAACATAAAAGTAATGGGTGTATGTGTTTTTGGTAGAAATTAATTCCTGAAGACTTAAAAACACAAAAAACGTGAACTTTTGATTTTGGAAATTCTCTCTCAATATTTCTCTCTCAAAGTGTGTCAAAGGTTATCTGAAAAAGGTTGATTCCCGCACATATATAATCTTGGAAAACGCTAGTGGGAACAAAGGTGGGAAAGTGGGAAAAAACTACCAAAAAACTATTTCCGACAAATCTCGTTCAAACGACACTTCTAACGATAAGTCAGAACGAAAACAAAATCTCGTTTGAAATATCGTTCGAACGACATTGATCTCCTTCGAACGACATTCATTCTCATTCGAACAACTTTTCATGATTGTAGATAATTTCGATACGAATGCATGGCAGCCATTTTCATATTTTTCTGATTTTTTTTGGATTTGATATGATTTTTCTACTGAAAGGTTTCCGAGAACAAAATATTTAGAACTATGAATTTTGGGAACAAAATCTTTAGAACTATGAATTCAAAAAAAGTTTAACAAAAATATACTAACACCCAAAATAAAATTCCAAGATCCTATATATTTATTAATGCATTCATACCTTTAGGATACATTGGAATCCACATGTTGATGATGTGAAACTTGGCACACGAAGTCGGCATTTGATGGATCTTTATGATCTTGGCCGCTACGTCTTCAACAAACACGTCATAGGCTTGGATAGATACAATAGAACACTATCCTATGAATCAAACATTTTTGTATGGAATTGAGCCAACACTACATTGAGACTTAATCGGAGAATTGTGTCTTTAAAATTCTACCCCTTTTGCTATTTCGGGACAAAAATTCAAAAAAATCATAAAGGGTCGTCAATCTCGACTAGACTCAAACAATATCCCACAAAAAAAAATTGAATTACATAGCTTGACTCAAAACCCAAGGATCAATATCTTTGGCAATGAAAGTTTCTAGTTAGAAGAATTCCTGCACACTTAAGCAAACTATCAAAGGCATAGGGAATATCAAAATATTAAATGCAATTAACATAATTACTCCCGCTAAATTAATTCTTCCCTTTATCAAATAAAATCTACCAAAGAAGGTCGCAACTCCCCCTAAGTTAAATCTCCCAAACTAAGATACAAGAATAATAAGAATAGATAACATTTCTCTTCCTATCATTCTCCCCCTTTTTGTTCAGGAATAGACAAAGGATACAAACTAATTTAAACACGATAAATCTTAGAGTGATAAGAACATGAAAGCATATGGCAACAAAGGCATAACTAATTCATAGAAAGAATAAAGGATACCATCTAAGATGCAAGAAAATGATACCAATATGATACATGTGATATTAAAAATGTGATATCAAGAAAAATGCAACTAGATAGATACCAATTATGAAGTAGAAGCATAAATGGACTAGAAAGCAAGGCAAGGACCAAATAAAAAATATCATATATATATACATAGACTAAACATACCAAAAATGTACATGCACGTATATATAGATATAAACACACAAATGACACAAAATAAGATAATCTTTTCACACTCGTATGGCAAAATTGTGTCATATGGAAATGGAAGTGTTGGGCTGTGAACTAGTAACAATTAAATTTAGACCCAATCACTTAAAACATGTTCACGGATTTCTCAATTGATTGCAAACTTCATCACATTTGAATATAAACTCATGTGACAATATAGATTGAACTCAATGAACAAACATACACAATGCATACAAGCTTAGACTTTTGATGATTCTTCAAACCAATAGAGTCATGACATTGAATGTACAAGTAGGATAAACGGAGATTGTGCAAAACATTGATATACCATCTAATCTCCCTCAATAAAAATATATATTTGAATGAATATATCAAACAAAAATATGCCTTGGCAATTTCTTTTTGATGCCATATTTTTCTTTATAGGCCTTTGGACCATGTATTTCTTTTAGGTCCATTTAAAACGGTGGCTTACTATTCGCAAAGGATAATAATTCCTTTCAGAGCCCTTCCCCTTGCAAATTTATATATATATATATTTTTATTTCTCACAAATCTCACGTGCAACGGATTTTGACATTCACTAGTCCTCCTAGGTCACAAATATGTAGATGACTAGATTGGTAGGAGAACACCTCACAAAGATCAAATATAACATGTGACGATGAAATTTCAAAAGATATCGTGCGTGTGTGAGTATAGGAATATAAAAATAGAATCCATTTAAATCAACACAAAATCCAACTACTCCATGTAAGCATGGTAAAGAGCATAATAAGGAATGAAAATCTAAACAAAAAGTTCTAGTCACATGGGAGCGAAAAAGAAGGGATTCTAACATAAGTGTATGCCACAGAGTGTGTCAAACAAAAATAACACCCAAAAAAAATCTTTTTGAGTTTTTAAAAATTTTTAAACCAAACAACAAAAATATTTACTCAAAAGACCCACAAAAATCATTTGTAATTTTTTTCATTAAACCTAAATTTTTAAAAATGAAACACGAATTATAAAAAAAATATTTTTGTATTTTTTATTTAATGCAAACTAAAATGAAAGAAGTATAATACAAAAGATAAACAAGTCATGATTTCTAGCATTAGATATGAAATAGAGCAATGACTTGAAAATGACTCAACATGCTTACACCTAGCAATGATATATAATATGAAGCACAAAAAGATAGAGTACGCAAATAAAACTAACACATTCAACCTTTAAATTTAGCACGGGTGGTTGCATGTGAAAGTAAATGAGAATCAACAAATCTAATATCTAGTGTGTCTAAAAATGATTTCTTAACCCATATAGATGTATATTTAAAATGACGGGATTTGCGAATTAATGAAATTATAGACATAGACTTCCTTGGACTTCTTTTAAGATCAAAACAAAATGACCCAAGTTGACCTTTCCTACCACAATGAAAGCATGTGTAAACACGAGGAATGTTACCTAAGGTGTGACCTTTTCTAAAGTCCTTGGATAAAGTTGACCCCCTAAAACAAACAATGGTCTTAGCTTTAGCAATAGAAGTATTTGAACAGGATGAGCTAGAACCATTATAACGACTACTCGAGTAAAGAAAATCATTTTTCATTTTTAAAATATCGGACTGAAGTAATAAATTAGACTCCTCAAATTTATGGGACTCCTTCTTTAAATTTTCTATAACTCCTAGAAGGTTATCACGCCCCCTGAATGTGAGCAAACTTGTCCCTTAGAGTCTTTTCTCGACTATCACTTTCTTTCTTGGACATTTTTAAAATATTAAAATTGTGATTTATGTTCATGAGCTTTTCACGAAAAATATCTTTTTGAGATAGGGACAAATTATCATTAAGACATCCCATCGAGAGATATAAAAAAAATGAGAGTGAGTAAAAAAAATGAACCACCTAAAAAAAATAAAAGGAGCACAAAAATTATAAAAGACGAAAAATGAATATTTGACGCGATAAATTACCGCTCCGGCTCTGATACAATTTTGAAAAGGAGGGGACCCAAATTTTTAGAAATCTTTACTGAAAAGATAATTTCAATTTCCTTTTGAAGATATGCGGAAGCGAGATGGTTCAACTTAAACAACAAATTTTAATTAAATTTCCTTTTGAAGAACACGCCCCCTGAACGTGAAATTAAATTAAAACACACACACAATTTAAATTTCACTTAAACCAAATTAATTCACTTCAAGTCCTAGAAATTTGCCTAAGTCATATTTTCAATATTACCAGGTTAGGCCAAACCAATTTTATAAAATTAAGTGACGACTTGAATTAAATTAACATAAACATTACCCAAATTAATTTAGCACCAAATTAAATAAGTAGTGAAATAAAACAATTTTATCTTTTTACCTAAGCATGCACTCTAGGTGACTTTGTAAAAGATAAAAAAAATAATTAATCCAATATGCCCCGATGTCCGAGGAAAAACCCACAACAGGAAAAATCTCGGACGACCCTGGCCTAACAAATTTACTAAGTACGAAATGAATTTTATAAAGACTTGACAAGAGGACTTACACAACCGACTCGACTCCCTTCAAGCCTTAACGCGCTCCTCGATCTTCAACCTCCGCCTAGCGAATAATCCTAGAGTCCACCGGAACCTTGGAGTCCACCAATTGAGACCAAGCAACCATCAACCACACATGGTGCCTTTCACCATGTGATAATGTCGTAGTAAAACAAAAACTTCTTCTTCTTTGAGGGATGTAGAAGCAAACCCAAAGAACTCTTCAAATGGTTGAGTGAAACCCGGTGCCAAACAAACCCCAAGAAAGTATATAGCAATAGGAACTTGGATTAAACTTAAAACTAATGGGTGTGTGTGTTTTTGGTAGAAATTAATTCGTGAAGACTTAAAAACACAAAAAACATGAACTTTTGATTTTAGAAATTCGCTCTCAATATTTCTCTCTCAAAGTGTGTCAAAATTTATCTGAAAAAGGTTGGTTCGCGCACATATAAAATCTGGGAAACATTTAGTGGGAACAACGGTGAGAAAGTGGGAAAAAACTACCAAAAAATTGTTCTCGCTAAATATCGTTCGAACGACATTTTCGTTCGAACGACACTTCAAACGATAAGTCAGAACGAAAAAAATATCTCATTTGAAATATCGTTCGAACGACTTTGATATCGTTCGAACGACATTGATTCTCTTTCAAACGACCTTTCATATTGTAGATAATTTCGATACGAACATGTGGTTGCCAGTTTCATATTTTTCTGATTTTTTTTTAATTTGATATGATTTTTCTATTGAAAGGTGTCCGAGAACAAAATCTTTAGAACTATGAATTCAAAAAAAGTTTAACAAAAATATACTAACACCCAAAATAAATTTCCAAGATCCTATATATATTAATGCATTCATACCTTTAGGAGACAATGGAATCCACATGTTGATGACGTGAAACTTGGCACACTAAACTTGGCATTTAGGCTTAGATGGATACAATAGAACACTATCGTATGACTCAAAAAGTTTTGTCAGGAATTAAGCCAACACTACATTCGGACTCAATCGGAGAATTTTGTCCTTATAGAATTTGTGGGGAATATATAGTATAGACATGGGTCAGTTGATTAGTGTTCAAGGAAAGTGTATTATTCATTGGTATAAGAAGATAACAATGGAAAACAAGGTTTTCACATGTGTGGAGGGTATTACTCATGTGAATTTTGTCATTCTCTTATAATTTGGATGCACCATGGGCAAGGGGAACGTATAATTATATTGGTTTTGATTTTGGTCCTCAGAGAAGATATTTAGTATTTATTTGGCATTTTATTTTATTAATATCGATATTTAAGGAACATTTGTGTAACTTCAAGGGTTAGGGTTATAAAATTAAATTAATTCAGCTCTAAAGGATCAATTTGATACAAGGTTTGGATCTTAGGGTGAAATATAGGTCAAGTTATGCTTCGTCAAACATTTGTAGGAGTATTTTGGTCATTTTATAACCTTAGGGGGTAGTTATGTAATCAAGAAAAGTTGTATAGTTTCAACATTGTTGAGGGTTTTTTTTAATTTGAAAAACTTATAAGGGATATATAGGGAAATATATAGAGTTAGCTAATTGTAGTTTAATTGTTCTAGAGTTTCGATAGTATGCGGATCTTACACTTATATTAGTATAATGTTTTTTGAAATTTCAATGTTTTATTTTCATATGTCTAGAATAAAACATAACCAAGGGGTCACTTAGGATCTGGTATCCTATATGCGCATGATATTAGGATTGTAAAGTTGGATAATTATAAAAGTAGTTAAAAAGTTAGAGGTATATGCAGAGTTATGACTTATTATAACTTTCATTATACTTCTTTTCTCCTTAAATTGTTGTTAATGTTGTGGATTTAACTTTTGAGGATTGAGGTCACACGTTCCACAACCTTGATTCATATTGTTGTTATTGTACATAAAAATTTCCAATCGACTCAATTTGTTTGTAATTGTCTTAATTCGGGACAAAAATGTTTTTAGTCATAGGTTACGGTTGGTGTTTTCCCCTTAAGACGTTTACGTGCTTGGATGAAGATGTAGAGGCAAAGCTTCAAATATTATATCATTGTGCCATGTTTTTGTTCTCATTTCTATCTTCATTTTCCAAGGAAATTTCAAGTATGAATGAATATTTATTTTGAGCCTTGGAGATTTTATTATTAGGTGTTATAATTTAATAAATGTTTAATATGTTTTAAATAATTTTTTGAGAGTTTAACTAGTTCATCAGAATGACTTGAAATGTCGTTTGAATGAGTTTCCGTTGACCATTAGAACAAAATTCCTTCTTTCAAATGAAATTGGGAATGATGCCTCACTCTGAATGTTGTTTTAAGTTTCATTGGAAGCTATTCGAATGAGAATGAGTACTTTGTTTGAGCAAGGTGTTAGTTCATTCGAACAAGTATGCATGTTTTTATTTTTTAAAATATATATTTTCTAATCTTTAATCCCTATCATTTTGTGACAACTTTCCCTGTAAATAGAGATATATGGTTAGACTTTTATGAGAGCCTTCAGAAAGTTATTGTTGCGATAAATTACTTCCAAAAAATCTCCAAGAAACCTACTTTTCATCCAATAAGTTTAGTATCCGAGATTCATCTTACATATGCTCTGATGATCCTCTTTCGGGCAAAATTTTATTATACATATCTTGGTGAGAATTCTTTTGTTCCGTTGGATTCCGTATTTTTTGTGTTCGAATATGTAGACAGTTATTGATCCTAGATCGATAGATACCGAGGCATTTATTGGCTCACACACTGTAGACCTTGCGTGAGTGGATTCCTGCGTTGTCTCTGTGGAGCAGTACTTGAATATTGAAGACGCGTCTAGGATTGTTGGGATCGAGTCATTGAGTAAGTCATCTATCATCTGGTATAATTTTGTATCATAGTGAATTGCATAGTTGGGTCGTCCGAGGTTTTTTTTGTTTTGGATTTTCCTCATACATTAGCGCATTTTACCATTGATTTATTTATTTTATCTGTTGCCAACCATATCCATGTTTTAGGTTAAAAAGATAAAATTGAGTAAATTGGTTTATCTTTACAACTAGATTTAAAAGTAGTGCACATGTTTCGTTGGGTTAATATATTTGAAAAATTTGTCCTCAAAATTGTAGAATTATAAAAATTGACTTTTTTTTATTTGCAATACCATCCCTTCCTAAGAAGCACACCATATAGGGTTGTTCTAAAATTGTTCTCAAAGAGGGTTACGTTAAATTATTGTGTTTTGATCCCATGGTGTTAGGCATGAATTTTGGGAGTTTTGATTGTTTTTGAACCCCTTTATTTGATGGGTCGAACTACGCATAATGGAAAATGCGTATGAAGTCAAAACATAAGGCTATAGATGAGTGGGTATGGATAACGGTCTAAAATGATTGGACTACACCAACTACTTTAAATGGAGATAATATAATTCCCAAACATGTACAATCTTGGAGTTAGGTTAAGCATAGGTTAAATAATTATAACTCTAGAGGTTTAAATTCTCTAATTTATTTTTTCACCTCAAAGGGGTTCCGTCGTATTATGACGTGGGAGGTGTCAAAAGAGGCTTATGATGTACTCTAACTCACCCATGAAGGAACTAGTGTAGTGAAGGATTCCAAACTCCAAAACCTCACCATTAAGTTAGAAACAATTAAGATGCAGTAGATTAAGACCTTTGATGAGTTTTATGCTAGATTGTCCCACATAGTAAACTCGTCTTTTAACTTGGGAGAGAAGATACCCAAAAACTGTGTTATCATGAAAATTTTAAGGTCGTTAAGTGAAAGATTTAACCCTAAAGTGGTGGTTTTGAATTCTATGGGTACTTTAGACTCTATGAACTTTGAAGAGCTTATCGATGACGTACGGACTTAAGAACTTGACATGTTTACCACAAGAAATTGAAGAAGAAAGATAACAGCAATGAATTAAAAACCCAGAAGGAGGAAATATCGGTTTCGAATTATGAGTCTGACATCGACTCCGAGGTTATGGCCAAGATTGCAAAGAAATTTAAGAAATTTTTGAAATTCCAAAAGCAATCGAAGGATGCTAAAATGTTTGAGTAAAATATGCATAACAAGGCCGATTACTTCCATATAAATTGTAATGATAAACTTAGGATGGATGAGTCAAAATGATGTCATAATTTTGAGGGTTATGGACATAGGGAGGATGAGTGTCTCACTAAACTATGGAGGGAGGGTAAGAAACCGAAGGTGTATAATTTCAACTTTAGTTATAATGATTCAAAAGAGGGATCCTATTCCCCCATTGACTGCAAATATTCCGTGTTAATGGCTATTCATGTGAGCTTATATGAGAAATATCCTCATGAAGATAATTCTAAACATGATACTTTTAAGGCCATAGTTTTTAGATCCTAAGTGAATGATGGTCAGGAGAGTGGAGATAAAAGTTAGGATAATGAAAATTAGGAGGAGAGTGGACACTAAGTGGCCTTCATTAGATGTATGCGGAAATTTTAAAAGTGAAAAAGGATAACTTGAAGTTGGTAGGTAGGTTGAAAGAATGTTCCAAAGGAAACAAGGATAGTGTTTTATTGAGGATCTTAGGGAACGTTAGAGGACACTTCAAGAGAAGATAAAGTATGTTGAGGGTGAGAAAGATAGTCTTTATGGTTTGTTGGAGGTTATAAAGAAAGAGTTTATAGAGTTTGAGGACTTGAGCCATTTACTCGAGTCAAGGATAGTTGGTCAAGGATAGTTGAGATAGAGGAAACATTGAGAGATTCGAGTTGGGTCAAATTTGATTTTGGGTCTAGGTCAGAGAAGTTGGATAAATTTTTTGGCATTGTTCACATCAAATATGAAAAGTATGGGATTGGATTATGTGGGAACCCATTTATTCTTAGCGCACAAGAGTAGCGGGCCAATCCCAATAGACCTAAGAAGCCGCCCGAACCAAATTATGGAATCAAGATATGCGCGTGTATTATTTAATACACTCAACCACTCTAAGATATGATCAAGTCAATCTCCAAGAATCTCGCGGAGATATTCAGGGGATTCATGATTTATCCCATCGTGATCATCTTAGAGTCACTTTCAAAATAAAAATTCTACATTTATAAATTGTAACCCCTGGCCCCGGGCATAGGGGCATTTAACTAAGCATATTGAGAGAGACTTAATAAAATAGTAGACCTCTCTGTGGATGTAGGAAATTTTTAGAACCACATACTTATCAGTGTTGTGTGTGTTATTGTAAGCTTTCTTGCTGAATTGTGATTGTTCCTCATAAATTATTTATTGTGATATTTTTTGATACCACAATTGGTGCCATCTGTGGGAAGCGATTATTATTCCTATGAGAACACTCACTAACTGAAATCCTACAATGTCTCACCACAACACCAACATTACTCAAGCCGACGACGTTCGGGAAGAACTTGCCCCTCTTAGGGTAAGGTTTGAAATTTCCCAACCAAATCCCAAGATTCGCAGGAAAGGGAGACGTCTGAAGAGAATCACGGACCGCCTAGGTCCACGTAGATTTCCAGGTTGGTCGATGCCTATGAAGCCAGACTTTAAAACCAAGAAGAAGCCACGCATCACCAGGAAGGAGAAAATGCTAGCCTATAAAGGTGAATGGAAAGAATGGAGAGAGATCTACATAGGATCATAAGGCAACGCCATGATCGAACTCTATCCCTCAGGTGAGTAAATCTCACAGCCGAGGAAGGAGCCCCAGGCATGAACAAGAAAGATATGAGAGGAACTGTTCGAAGGATGGTCGACTAGAATGATTACAACAAGCTTGACGGCACAGGAGTCCTGGTCAAGAGGATGATAAAATTAGGAACTTGGTCCGAAGGGAGATGGATCAACATTTAGCCCATCGGGGATCCAGGTCCACACGAGAGCTAGCCAGAAGATCTCTTAACACTCAAATGAAGTCCCATTTTTCAATGGTGATAGAAGAAGAGGAGCCCTGCCAACAAATTAGCAATCCCTAGATTCAAGATCTATGATGGGAAAATCACTCACATCGACCATGTTCGACAGTACATGCAAGTCATGAACTTATGGAGACACAACAACGCATTGATGTGTTGCATCTTCCCTTCTAATCTACACGCTGTGGCACAAAAATGGTTTGAGAGGTTTCCGCACAGGTCCATCAGGAGCATTAAGGCTCTCGGTGAATTATTCACAACTCGCTTCATAAACAGCAACTCCTACCCCAAGCGGATGGATGTACTTCTTATAATGAATAAAAAGCCAAAGTAGAGCCTCAGGGAGTATGCCAAGAGGTACTTGGAGGTTTTCAATGAAATTGATTTTTTCTCAAATTAGGTTATCGTAGCGTCCTTTAAGATCAGTCTGCTAAGCACTTCTCTATTGTGCGAATCCCTAACTAAGAAGTAGGCTAATTCCATCTACAACCTAATGGCTTGTATTAAAAAATATGTAACCCATCTTAATGCAGGGGACAATGGTCACATGAAGATGAACAAAGGGACAGAGAAGAATGATTCTCAAACGAAGGGGAACCAGAATAGGGGCAAGAATGGTTCCAAAAAATAAAAAAAGAATGACCCTTCGAAAGCGTTCCAGGGTGTTAACACAGTCTTCAAGGAGCCGATATACAAAATCCTCAGCAAGATCAAGGAAGATCCATTTGTCAAACGGCCCAAAAAGATGGAAGGAGACACAACTAAATGAAATAACGCACTGAGATGTGCATTCAACAAAGAGGGCGGTCACATGATTAAAGATTACAAATAACTCAAGTCTAATTTCGAGGAGTTGGCCTAGGATGGCCATCTCAATGAGTTTATAGATAAGCAAATAAATAAGGTCATAGACAATAGTGACCAGAATCCAAATAACGTCCTCGAGGATGAGATAGTCCACGAGTTTGCAGTAATTCATGGGGCATCACACCTCAAACAAGTACAAGGAAATATTATTCGGATGGACATCAAAAAGCCTAGTGTTGTTATGCAAGCTTTTAAGATAGATACCACCAAGACTCAGGCAGGAAGCATAAAAGACTAGAAGACATCGACTACAACAAACACATTATGTTTACCGAAGATGACTTAGTTGGTGTAAGGACCCTACATCATAATTAATTTTTTATCACACGCAGGATAGTTAATTGGGACATCGACAGGTTGCTCATCGACTGAGCAACTCTTCTGAAGTGATGTACCTAGAATTGTTCCAAAAATTGAAGGTAAATATCGCTGACCTCAAGGAGGCGACAATTCTATTAGTCGACTTTGCAGGAAGGATCATCATGCCGCTAGGAAAGATAGTCTTGCTAGTCAGAACGGGAAATATTTTAAAGATGATTGAGTTTCTTATGGTAGATATCAAGTCCCCTTACCACACCATCCTAGGAAGGGGATGGATCCATGACATAAAGGCATTACCATCCTTATATCATATGAAACTCAAGTGCGTTACAGATCGAGGGGTGGTCGAGATTCATGGCGACCAAGTTATGACTAGAAAATGCTTTATTGCAGCCATTCGCCCCAAATAAGAGAAGAAGAAAGAGGAAAAGAAAGCCCATGAGGAAGCCAAGGAGGGGGTATTGCCTTCTAAATTAAAATTTTGGTATGAATGACCAGGGGTGGAGGAAACTAGGGTCCACACCATAAATAGGGTCTTTGAAGACTTAGAAGAAGTTGCAACTGAAAGAAACTCACCTGAAAGGAGATTTCTAATCGGTGAGAAAAGAAGGAGCTAACCACGTTCCTCGGAAGAAATCTGGAGATCATCACTTGTGATCCATATGATATGCTTGGGATAGATCCCAATATAGCATGCCATCGATTGTACATTAACCCAACTTTCAAACCAGTCACTCAAAAGGCTCGCCGGCAGCCATAAAAAAGGTAAAAGAAGTAGGAAAAGAGGTTGGAAAGCTACTGGATGTAGGTTCCATTCGGGAAGTTTAGTTCCCTAAATGGCTATCCAACCGAGTTGTATTATCCAAGAGCAATGGAAGATGGAGGTTATGTATCGATTTTACCGACCTCAATAGGGCTTGTCAGAAAGATAGTTCCCCCTCCCAAATATAGATCATCTAGTCGATGCCACAAAAATGTATAAAAGGATGAGTTTTCTAGATGATAAATATGCATACCACCAGATCCCACATTATGAGCCAGACCAAGATAAGACCTCCTTCCTAACCCCTAAAAGAAATTTATTGCAAAGTCATGTCATTCGTCCTCAAGAACGTAGGAGCGATTTATTAGCAATTGGTCACCAGTATGTTCAAGAAACAAATGGGAGAAATAATGGAAGTGTACATCAATGACATGCTCATCAAAAGAAAACACAAGGGTGGCCTCTTCTCAAAACTAAAAGAAATTTTGAGATCCTTAGGACATACCAGATGAAACTTAATGCAAGCAAGTGCTCATTTGGTGTCCAGTTCGGTAAATTCCTAGGATATTTGGTCAGTAAAAAAGGGATTAAAGAAAACCTTGATCAGATCGATGCTATCAGAAAGATCCAACCCCCTCAGATGATTAGCGATGTCTAGAAGCTCACTAGCATGCTCCCCGCACTCAATTGTTGCATCTCCAAATCTTCAGAGCACTGTCAACCGTTCTTCTAACTACTGAAGAAAGATAAGGGCCTAGTATGGAACCACGATAGCTCCAAAGCCCTGTAACAAATTAAGTCTTACCTTAGCAAGATACACTTACTAGTGATTCAAAATGAAGGTGACCCCTTGTATCTTTACCTTGTTGTGTCAGATCATGCTGTGACCTCCACCTTGATATGCGAAAAGGAAGGAGGCCATTACCTAGTCTACTACGCAAGCAAGACGATTTTGGATGCTAACCAATATTATTTTCCCTAGAGAATCTCACCAATTCCTTAGTGGTAGCCTCGAGGAAGCTGAAGCATTACTATATGGATCATTCCATCATCATGATCACCTCACATCCCTTTAAAGTTTTTCTAAGGAAAGAAGACCTCTCTGGACGACTATCAAAGTGGTCTATCGATCGTGGATGATTTGATATCCACATTCAACTAATAATATTAATTAAAGAGCAAATTCTAGCATATTTTATTGTTGAATTTATGGGAAACTAGCCTATCGCTCAGTTAGAAATTGAGCAGCCGATAGAAGAGGTAGGAAAATCCTTCGACTAGACCCTTAATGTCGATGGAGCCTCTAACTTCAAGGGGCAAGAATAGGTATAGTATTGGTTACCCTAAAAAATACTTGCTCGAACAGGGGATCAAATTGAGATTTGAAGCTTCTAACAATGAAGCGAAATACGAAGCACTGATCACTAGCTAGCGTAAAGAACAACTATTGGGGGCAAAGTTCCTTCGGCTATTTAGTGACTCAAAACTAGTATCCAAGCAGATAAGTGGAGATTTTAACGCCATAGATGACAGGATGGCATCTTACCTAAGTATTGTGAGGAGACCTATGGAAAAGTATGATAAAGCTGACGTTCAACAGTTCCTTAGGGGGGAGAATAGTCATGTCGATGCCTTAGTAGCTCTAAGTTCTACCACTGACTCCAACTTAAATAGAACCATTCAGATAGAATTCCTTGCACATCTGAGCATCAACCAATCAGTCATAGCTGAGAAAGTCCTACACATAGAAAGGGAACCTAGTTGGATGGATCCCATTATGACCTATCCGTAGAGCGATGCACTATCAGATGATAAGAGGTCAGCACGCTAGATAAGAGTCAAGGTTGCTCTCTTTGACTTATCATCTAGGGAAAACTCTACAAAAAGTCTTTTACTGGACCCTACCTCTAGTGGGTTCACCCAGAAGATGTCGAGAAGGTTCTTAGTGAGCCTTGTGAAGGCATTTGTGGGAGTCATGTAGGAGGAAGATCATTATCTTTCCGAGAAATTAAGGAAGGATACTAGTGGTTGTACATGTAGAAGGATGCCGGAATTTATGTTTGCAAATGTGAAAAATTCCAGAAGCACTCCCCTATGGTCCACAAGCTGGCTAGTGGCCTCAAGTCATTAACTTGACCATGGCCTTTTGCCGAGTGAGGCTTGAATATTATAGGGCCACTACCTACCTCATCTGGAAATTAGAATTATCTACTAGTCGGCTCTAAATACTTCACCAAATGGGTAGAGGCAGAACCACTCGCAAATATGTGGGACTCTGATGTGATGAGGTTCATATATAGGAACAACATTACTCTCTTTGGAATACTAAGAACGATAACTACTGACAATGGCACGCAGTTCAAAAGTAGCTTATGTTAATGCTTTTGCGATGAGCATGGCATCAAGCATCACTTTAGTTCTATGGCATATCCCCAATGCAACGGGAAATCTGAATCTTCTAATAAGATAATGATTGATGGACAGAAAAAACAACTATAAAGATCCAAAGGTGTCTGTGTAGATGAACTACCCCATATTTTATGGGCTTATCATAAAACTCCCAAGAGAGAAACTAGAGATATCCCATTTGCACTCACCTATGGAATGGAGGCAGTCAGCCCATTCTAAGAAGGAATCCCTACTATGAGAACCACATTGGTTGACTAAGGCCTCAACAATGAAACAAGACTCACTGAAATTGACATTGTTGATGAGCGATGAGAACTGGCAGTAGTTAAGTTGGAATCTTATCGATAACAACTGAGCAGGCAATATAACCAAAAATTCAATTCGAGGAGGTTTTTAATAGGGGATTACATCATGAGGAAAGTCCTGGGTAGTGCTGTAAGACCATCAGACGGTAAACTGGGACCAAATTGGGTAGGACCTTTCCAGGTATTAAGGGATGACCTACAAGGAGCATATCACTTGGAAACGCTGGAGGGCAGGGAGCTATCAAGGGACTAGAATGATGCCAACCTTAATATGTTCTACTTTTAGACTTCTATATCTTTTATTTTTAGCATCATTAGTTTTGGAAAAATTTCATTTATAAATTGATGCTATCAATAAAGGTCGATTAGCCCACGCAGTTTGAATATATTGGTTGTCTAATGTCTCTTAATCTTATTTCAATATGCATCATTTGCAAGAAATATACTTTGCTCAAAGCATAATAGAAATCTAGGATTACAGCGAGTTGATCAACTCGCTCCAGTCAAGGAATCTTACATCCCAAGAACAAACAAAGCTCCTATGATTACAACAGTGTGCTAGAGTTATTCTAATTAAGGAAATCTAAAATATATAAATCTAGGTTTACAATCAACCTTCCTCAGGCCTTTGTTAAGAACACAATTGTCCTCCTAAGATGTTGTGGAAATAATAAAAGATCTACAGGGCACCCTTAGGCAATAAACCAAACTCAGGTTGGTCAAAAAATCTTGTTCGAGTAGATATCCCATTAACCAATTACATTCTCTCCATCATCCTCCTTAGTCCTAAGGAAGTGTGATGACACGCCCTAAAAGGTAAAGTGGACGGAATTAGATGGCTAAGGCATATTGGACTGGGAGAATGTTCAAACACAAGATATCAAAACCTCAAAATCATCTAGTCGGATAGAAACCCCAAAATGATTAAAATTTTGTATTGTTCATTCACACTATGTTTAGTTCTATCAAGTATGTTTTGATCAAATAATGATGTCAAGCAACCAATAAATGTGGTTAACACATATTTTGTCGACACGCGCTCAAAACATAGATAACCAGCAACATCTTTGATTAAAAATCTTATGATTACATTTACATCAATAAACCAAGAAACACTTAAGGACCTGAGATGTCCCAGGATGACGAGAAAGGTAGTCTACTACTCGATATCTTCCACCATCATAGGGATGAGGAAATAAGTCTTCTTCGGAGACCTCTTGGAATGGGTCTAGGAGTTATATAGGAATAGCATCTATTGGGATCTAGTGGTTTTCCCTCGAATAGCGATTCTGCCTACTGGATGAGTGAACGGTTTGATACCTATACCACATGGAGGATTCCTTAGGAATTTTCAATTCCTTAAGAGTGCTCATCAATCCTCCAGAAAAGGTAAGGTCTTTGGCCTCTTTCAGTCTTTCTGGGGCATCTATCCAACCTTGGTCATAACCATCATCCCAGACTTGCTGAGGACCCCTTCAAACCAAATGTCTTAATCATGTGACATCCCTCTGAAGACTAGCAACGATCACATAAGATCACTAAATGTATGCTTTTAGCTCGAAAATCTCCCTCATGGAAGTTTCCTTGACAGTTTGAGTGACTCCAGCCAATGATGAAGAAAATCCTCGCAACACAAGAGGAGAACCCGATGGAGTGTTTTCGTTAAAATGAGAAATTTCTCTTCTCAAAGCATCATTATCTCTCTGCAATAACTCCCCCACCTGGTTGATTTTGGACACATCCAGAAGCTTTTCCTTTAAGGCATCCATCTCCTCCTTCACATAGGCACTAATTTCCGCCATCTCCTCGAGCCTATCTTTAAGCTTAGTAACCACCTCAAATTGATCTTTATATTCCTAGGTTCTTTCCGTGAGGGGTTTATAAATATTTATAAAGGATTTGCATGCTTTAATGCTTATGTTCGGGTAAAGAGCCTATCCTAAGTGGGAGTTGGCGGGAATATATTCATCTAAATCAATGGGCAAAGGAAATAAACATCAGTAATGAAATAAAGATTTCTTTCCATTTAATCAAAAGAGAGGCACAAGCTAATACAAAGAAAGCGAAAATTTAAGATACAACACTGGGACAAAACAAAAGAAGCCAAAAAGTTCCAAGAAGGACTTTAGGAGGCCTCAACCTAATCAAAAGATGAGGGGCCCTTCCCCTTGTTCATAGCTTGGTCGACAGCAACTTCACCTCCACCCGCACCTGGGTCTGTAGGGTCAAATCTTCCCACTGGAGTTATAAACCCCACTAGATTATCTTAAGAAACTCCTGCAATAGGGATAATGGGCTTCATAACATTCTGAGCAAAGAATAGGGATACATTGACATCCATAGGATTAGGGCCTAGATGACGCTGAGAGAACACGTGGGAGTCAGCGATAACCCCACCAGGAATCATGACTTGATCTCCTCCTCTTTTAAATCCCGTTCACCGGACATAGGCAATTTTTTGCTCGGCGTCATCATACACTAACTCCCAACTTTCATTGTACTCTCTCTCCCGGACGGTTGTCACTTCCCCTTCCAGCTTGTCCACCTTGGTAAACAACTCCTTGTTTGCCTCATCCATTGGTAATTTATCAACAATCATGTCTCCATAGGAAGCTCGAAGGTCAACCATATCCTTTATCGACTATTCTTTCTCCTGTTCAAAGGCCACTGTTGCATCTTCAAAAATCTTCTCATATATTTTTAATGCATCGCCTAGATCTACATTTCTTCTTGACATGTTGGCCCGGCCACAAAGAAGTATGATATAATTAGATACAAATTTGAAATCAAAATAAACACAGGTTAGAGTGACATAATTAAAGAGAACACAGAATAAAGAGTATAGAGAGAGAAAGACTCACCAAAGCAACCCCTGAACAAATTTAAGGGCTAACTGGTATGACCCCATGCTCGTTGATAGATCACAACCAACTACGAGCACTACCTTCCCCGGAAGTAAAGGGGTAAGATGGTGTGAAGTAGACACTAAAGCCCCCTCAATAGCAACAACAGATGGAACCATGGAGGCCTTTGAGGCATATGCCCTTATCTTTTCTTCCTCTATCTTTATCTCTTCTCCTCTTTTTCTTTGTTTTTCCTGCTTATCCTCCTCTTATTTCTTTCATCTCTTTACTTTATTATCTTGAGTTCTCACCCTGGAACCACCAATGGAGTCTCGAGCTTTATGCTTCAAAAACTTCACCTTGTTAGACAATAGGTCATCATCATCATCATCATGAATCAAATTCCTTATCCTTGGAGGGGACATTTCTTCCTCACTGGATTCTTCTTCCCTACTCTATCCTTAACTACCTTCTTCACTACCCTCCAAGTTTCCTTCTATTGAATCCTCCCCTGAGTTGTTATCCTCTTCGTTCTCTAAATCAATGGTCTCAGAAGCACCACCAACCTCTTCTTCTGGAATATCCAAATGATTAATTGTATCTGCTGGATGAGCAATGAATCTGGTAGTAGTGTTCTTATACTCCAAAAAAATGTATCTGATCGAGGATGATCACCCTCAATAACAGTGTCCCTTATACTCCAATCTTTTAAGAGTTCAGCATCTCGAATTTCACGAAGAGCGGGTTCCTTATTTTTAGCCTTTGCTACAGAAAAGAAAAAATAGAGATGGTGATATCAATCTAAGTACTACTCCCCAAAACTAGGGATCTGAGGTCCCAAGTACCTTACGCCCTCTGATTGGGGAGGATACTCCTAATTTCTGGTAATGAAGCCTTCAGATAATTAATCATTGTGGGAATCAGATAAATTTACTACCAAAACCCTATTAGCACTCCGTGCTTCCAAATATAAAATGCCTCCACTTGTGCGAGATAAACAGTAACATTAGAAAGTCTCGACTAATCTTAGATTGGTACCATAAAGTTGGTTTATCCTATGAACCCCATTGAAAATCTTCCATACATTTGGAGAACACTAGGTGGGAACAATGTTGAAATATCTAAAAACATTTAAGAACAAAGAATAAGGGGGAAATGTTAAACCCCCTTGGGAAACCAAGAGCACATGAATCCAGTGACCATACTCCAAGTCACACACATTTCGATTTACTGATGTACACTCAATATCTACCCAATTAGGAATAATATAGCACTTTCTAAATTCAGGCAGAGATTTGTGATCAAGCATGGACGTAAGAGAAACTCAAAAACCCTAACCACGATAATAGAGGATTCACTGAAGATGAAAACTAGAAGGAACAGAAAAACTAAAACTTACAAGATAAAAATGAATCTTGGGAAACTGAGAAATCCTTGATTTTGAAAAATGTAATAATTATGTGAAGCTTGAGAACACAATATCCATAAAAATGACCAAGAATGATGAACCGGGGGTAAGTTTTGCACCAACAACTATTTTCAAGCACTCAAATCATGATCCATGCTTCTCGAGAAATATGTTGGCACTTTAATTTCTTATAAAATACAAGCATATCCCTCATGCCTCATTGAATTACAAACATAACATTGCAGTTAGTGTTGCATTTTTGGACTCTTATCCGTTGGTCCAAGTGATGGCCCAAAGATTTTAAAGGCAATTATGGGAACCCATTTATTCTTAGCCCATGAGAGTAGCCGACCAAGACCAACAGACTTAAGGGGAATCAAGATATGTAATTGTATTATTTAATACACTCAACCACTCCGGGATAGGATAAGGTCAATCTCCAAGAATCACAAGGAGATATTCAGGGGATTCATGATTTATCCCATCGTGATCATCTTAGAGTTACTTTCACAAATCAAATTCTACATTTATGAAGTGTAACCCCTGGTTTGGGGCAGAGGGGAATGTAACAAAACATATTGAAAGCTACTTAATAAAATAGTAGACCTCTCAGTGGACGTAGGCAAGTTGCCGAACCATGTACATAGTTGTGTTGTGTGTGCGATTGTATGCTTTCTTGGTTAATTGTGATTATTCCTCGTAAATTCTTTACTGTGATATTTTTTTTAAACCATAGCTTTGATGATCAAAAAACTTTCTCTACCTAATCCAAGAACATACATTTGAGATTGTTAACTAGGAAAATTAGAAAAGGTCAACACTTAAGTAACACCCTTAATCGTGTTTATACATGCACTCATTGTTGTTGGAAAGGTCACCTTAGGAGGTTTTTCTATGATCTTAAAAAGATTCCTATAATGTTTAAGAATAGAGTCACTAAGATTCCCAAAACTTGAAAGCGTCACGTTACATCTATGTGGGTTAGGAAATTAAATTTTGAGGCCTTTCATATTAGACTTGTTGGTTCTCTCCATCTTAGATATGATACCTCATATGCTATATCTAATTGTTGATTTTGTTCACATGTTTTTCACGCACTAGTTTGTTCTTCATGATATATATTTCTTAGTGTTATGACATGTGTATATTTTGTATTTTTCTTTTTCTTCTGTTGAATCAAATTGAAAAACATAAATAGATTTTATTTTCTTTTTGGCTAGTTTATTTTCAAAATCGTATTTTCTTTTGAAATTTAAAAAAAAAAAAAAAATGACTTTTGGTTGCTTATCATCATCATTATCCTTTCCTTAATCCCATCATATGGGGTCATCCACATGGACTCTTCTTTTCCATTCTAATCTATTATATGCATTATTATCATTTAATTTTAATTCCTCAAGGTCTCTCCTAATAGTTTCCTCCCATGATATCTTAGGGCAACCAATTTTTCTTTTACCTTTTCTTTCTAACAATCACTTAAGGGTGACTGGGAAGGGCTAAAAACGGAGAAAATATCCTTTACAGGAAAGGCATTGTTGGTCAATTTCAATCCAATTCATTGAATCCATATTGGTGTATTTGAATCCAATTCATTTCATACTTTCCATGGGACTATAACATTTGGTTTTGATTGTTAACGCTTACAATTTTCTTAATTACGCTTGTTTGGAGTTCTTTTCGAACTTGAATTGCTTAATGGATTAACTTTGTATATGCCTCCTCACATATGCACGAGCTCTTTGAATTTTATCTTCACATGTGTAGAGATGTTCTTCAATTAATTTTTCATCTACATATTTTGTGACTATAGGGGATTTGTGCATGTAAAAACTATTTCCCATGAGATTGTTTGATTTGTATTGAAAAATATAAGGGTGACTGGGAAGGGCTACGAAAGGAACATATATCCTTTGTAGGAATGACACCATTGGCAAGAGCCCAATGAAAAGATTAAAGGAAATAAAAATAAAAAAAATTCCATGTCCAAGATATTTAGTTTGTTTAATATTCAACAGTGATAGCTTAAAAATAATTGAGTGAAAAGAAAATATGATATATGGTTATCTTTTGAGGGAGTTACAGTTTAATATCAGACATATCTGTATAATGAATCCTAGTTATGCTTATTTTGTCGAGACATTATTGATTTGTAAAATCATCAATATATCTAGGCCTATGTGTATTTTCCTTGTTTGTGCATAAAGTTCACTTTGTCTTATCACTTGAGGCTAAATCGTAGTTTGATAAAGTTTTATGGTCACATATAAATCCTTGAACATATTTGAATGTTTTGGTTATAACTCATTTGTATCTAGTTCATGCCCATATATTACATTCCATAGGTTTAGACACATCAATACTATGCTAATGTGTAAATCTTATGTGTTTTGTGTCAAGTTTTTGTCGTTTTTTATATATATTTGGTGTCGATTTATTTTGAGTATTTACGGATTGCATTTTGTCCATGTGTGCATATGCTTTAAATTTGGATTTTTTTGGAAAGCAATATGATCATATTAGTACCTCTTGTTGAGTGCATTAAAACTCCTTATCCTATATTAGTAATTTCAAATCATTATCATATTTCATTTCTTATTCATACTGGTACCTTTTTGTATTGATATTCATTTTATTTTATCATAGTTTGGATTATTTGTCCTTTAGTTTCCATGTTGTATGTTGGTTACAGTTTACACTATTGCATGATGTTATTCCCCACTCCCTAATTTAAAATTGGTACCACACATTTACGGGGAGACCTGGTTTTGTGGGGAGTAATCGTTTCATGCTTTCTTGCTTTGTCTATTTCTAAACAAAAAAGGGGAGAAATGGATATTTCCTTTCATGATTCAGATATCTTTATCTTAGGGGGAGACATCTTACCTAGGATGAGATTAGTTTAGACATTGTTATAATTTATTTTTATATGGATTTTAGACTTGTTATAATCTCTTTTCATTTGAAGGTGTTTTTAAATGCGCAGGTTTATAACATGAGACAAAGTGTTTAAAAGAACAAAGTTTTTCAATCATGGAAATCTACTTAAGTTTATGTGTTTGTCAAGCATCTTTACTTTTTCCTTTTGCAGTTGTTGATTGAGTCTTTTTAGAGAGCTTAGCGATCCATAGGATTTTAATTTTGGTTTTGTCGTAGAATAGCCAAAGGGGGTGATTCGTATTGATAAATTTCCAATCAAGCTAATTTTTTGTAATTGTTTTAATTCAGGACAAATAAATTTGAGTCATAGGTTAAGCTTGGAGTTTTTCATTCAAACCCTTGAGGTGTTTAGATGAAGAAGTCGTGGCAAAGATTTAGAGATTATATCAGCGTGTCATATTTTCATACTCATTTTTATCTTCACGTTTCAACGATCTCTCAGGTATAAATGCATATTTATTTTGAGACATGGAGAATTTATTATTAAGTGTTAGAATTTTATAATATGTTTTGAATTTTATAAAATGTTTTGATTTTTTTTAATTTAGCTAGTTTGTTAGGATGACTTAAGATGGCAATTGAACGAGTTCCCATTGGTCGTTAGAATGATATTCCTTCATTTGAACGAGATCCTGAATTATGCCTTTTGGGTTTGCTCTGAATGTCGTTCAAATTTTTCTTGAAAGTTATCCAAACGAGAATGAGTACTTTGTTCGAATGAGGTGTCAGTTTATTTGAACGATTACATGTGTTTCTGTTTTTTTAAAACATATATTTTTTAACCTTTAATCCCAATGTTTTTGCAACAACTTTGCCTATATATATAGTTGAGGGATTACACTTTGAAGAAATATTTTTGAGAGTTATTTCTATGATAAAATACTTCCAAAAACTCTCAAAGAACCCTAGTTTTCATCCAATAAGTTTAGGATCCAAGATTCATCATAGATATCTTTGAGGATCCTATTTTTGGCACAAATTTTATTCTCCATATCTTTTTTATAATTATTTTATTGCGGTGGATGAGTGTTCCAATCCATAGAAAATTGTTGAGCATGGATCGATGGATACTGTGGCGCGTGTGTACTCACACATTGTGACACTTGAGTGGGTGGATTCTTCCGTTATCTCTACGGAGGAGAAGTTGAAGATTGAAGATGCGCCAAGGATTGTAGGGATCGAGTCGTGTAGTAAGTCATCTATCATCTTGTGTAATTTTGTGTCATAGTTAATTGCATGTTGGGTCATCCGAGGTTTTTCCTCTTTTGGGTTTTTCTCGTACATTAACGTGTTTTGCGATTGGCTTACTTATTGTATATGCTATCACTTAGGTTAAAAAGATAAAATTGGGTAAATTTATTTATCGCTACAACTCAATTTAAAATTTTTGTAAAAGTTTTATTCGGTTAAGCTATTTAAAGGTTTGATCTTTAAAGTAAAAAATTTATAAAAATTGACTTTTTGTATGCAATTTTATTCCTTCCTAAGTCGCATACTGTATAGGGACGTCGTCAGTTGTCATTCATCCTTATGTTGCAAATCTTCATTAGGATGTAGGTGTCACTGTCCTGTATTTCAGATCCATCATTTCTTTTGTTATCTGTTATAGTAGAGAAATATACACATTTGTATTCATATATTTTGTATAGCCTATAATAGTTGTGTTGGAATGTAGATTTGACTCAAGTGGACAGTATCATAATGCTGAGATATCTTTCTTTATCTATATTCAGTTTGTTTTTCAGTTTTTTTGGATGCTTATATTGGTATCATTTGTTTAGACTGTGGTAATTTTGAATATCGAGATGGTCGATATATTATAGGGTGTCACATATGGTGTCAGAGCATTTCAGAATCAAGTTCCCTGGGGTCATGAGTGCGTTCATTGCTCTTGGTTGCTTTATGGGCAGAACATGGAGAGGACTCACTACATTTATGGACCGAGAGTTGTACACTGAGAGAGATTGACTTACTGAATGTTTTTATCACATTGGTGACAACTACCCTAGCCATTATTGCTCGGATAGTTCAAGCCCAGTTAGTGGGTATTTTTTGTCAAGGAAAGGTAAAGGAGATACAAATAGGTGATGTTCTTTCCTTCTTCATCGGATCATATGGAGGTTTAAAGTGCTAGGGACGATTAGAACATCTTCAAGAACCATAAGGATGAAGATTAATCTTAGATGAGGGTCATGAATCATGGTACAAAGTGCATTCAAGAGCGGACAAGATGTGTGAATATATGATGTGATTGCATTATTGGAATGGAATGAAGAATGATACTGCTGACTATATGTTTATGTGTGCTATTTGTCACTTGATAAAGGTGGAGTGTGAGACCCCGCCTATTTTAACCACGGGTGATCAGTCCTTTATTAAAATAACCAGGAATCTCATTTGGTTCATTCTTAGAATCACCGTTCAAAGATTTTTCAATTACTAACAACTTATGTTAAATTAAGCTAGTATTGAATTTTATCTTTGATTTAACTTAACAACATGTGGAATAAAAATTAATTAATCAAACCATCTACACAAGTATTAACCATCACATGACAAATATATAAATAATAATATCCAAAAAACCATCGGTTTCTAACAATAAAATCCAACTACAAGTCTGAAATAATAAATTGAATCCATAATGTCTAATTAATAAACTAAAGTACGGAATATTTGGAAGGGAAAAATATTGAATCAACAACCTCGTCTAAGAATGAATAACTGAAGCGTCTACACAAAGTCCTGTAAGCTTCCACAATACTGTAGCTACACATCACTTGAATAAGTTTGCAAGCTTGGCGTCTCTCTGACTGGACACCTAAAATGTTTTTGTACAAAAGGAGATTTTGACATAGGTCAGAGTTAAAAGCTATTTGAAAAATATTTAGCAAGTAATTAAAATGAACAATTAAGTATGCATTAACACTTTTCATATTTAAGAGGGTGTCACATTCTCTTGAGGAATTACTCACCCCTCATCTATTGTTCACACCAAACGTTGAACTTCTAGCCGAACTAGTTATACTACCGCAACTAACTAGTCTTGTTACAACCTTTCTGTCACCCTACTCTAACCCGAGTATTCCTTACTTTGATTTATAAGTTGTTACACTAATTAACTTATTTAATCATTTCTACTTTAATTAGTCATATAAAATCCACACTAGTTATATCTTAAATACATCTCAATCATATAACGTTCACACTAGTTATATCTGAAATACGTTCATAGTTCATGTATTTATCCCATATACAATTAATTACTCGTATTATATATGTACTAGTATACTAAAACATTCACACACATGTCGCGTCTTGTAACTATCCTCTTGAATAAGAACCAACTGAATTCTTGTCTCTATAATGCTATCATATCCCAAGTATTCTCACCCTAACACAGTTACCACAAGTCAGACTAGATCACACAGAACTTTTGTAAAAATAATGCAAACGTAGTGGAGGCGGTCATATTTTCTCGAGAATGAGACCATCATAGCTAAAACGTCTCACCCCTAAAATAAATCACAAAATGAAATAATGAACGATATGACATGGAGACTCTAATCTCATTGCATTCACTATCCAGGGGATTAACCCACATCGCGTAACCTCCGATGATAGCATTACAGGGGTATGCATACACATAAATATCATGCACACTAATATTCATAAAATACACACACACACACACACACACACACACACACACACACACACACACACATATATATATATATATATATATATATATATATATATATATATATATATATATATATATATATATATATATATATATATATATATATATAAACACGTATGCAGCTAAACCGTGCCCATCACCCAAAGCACTCCCTTACTACCCCGAGTATGGATTCTCGACTCTTAAATCCACAAGTATTGACTTACATATATATATATAGCAACATATTTTTTTATCAAGACACTAAGCCCATCTCAATCCATCATGTATCCTAATTTCATCTAAAATTCCCATTCGAATCCGTTCATATACTTTCCAGTGTTATTCATCCTAAACGCTCCTAAATCCATATCTGAATTCATTCCCATCTAATTTAAAGGTAAAAATAATGTTCCTTAATATTTTTTAAGGTCCTACACTCATCTATGGATATCCCTAAATAATACGAATTCGATTTCCAACTAAAGTTTTTGGTCTCCAACACCCTTCCGTAATAAATTAATAACTAATTAAAAAAAATAAAATGCAAAACTGGCGGCCACGCGTTTGTAACAAAAAGATCTATAATTGCATTAATCGAATTGATTATCTACTAGGACGAATCGATTCGATTTTGTACATAAATGAAGATGGACTAAGACGAAGATAAGACCTCCGAAACTTCCATTAATGCCCAAACCAAGCTCCAAAATTGTAATACCCCATCATAGAAAATAAGCTTTTAATGATAATCAAAATATCATATTCAAAGAAAAACTTGAGGAATAAATATATAAGGGGATTACGTCAAATGGGACAAAAAGTGGCACATTACGAAAAGTAATTAAGGAGAAAAATCCCCACGTCGCATGGTTCACTTGGATGATTATTTAAGCTCTAATAATTCTAGTGAATATTCTGCTTAAGTTTGACGTGAAAATACTAATGAATGATTGTAATACGTTCATGGTTAATAATGCGATAATTTGGGCAGTACGTGATGCGCATGATAGGTAACTTTGCGTGATTTTTGTAGGATGCATCGCGGTCCCAACCAACAACGATGCCAAAATATCCACTACCGACTTCACCACGTCACACCCGAAAGAAACATTGAACCTAAAGCTTTGATACCATGTTGTAACGCACCGATCTAGTTTCAAAGGTTGTTAAAGAAATAACCCGATCTGGTTCGCACGTTAATTGTGAAGTGCAATGGAACACCCTAAATAAGGTTTCTAATCCAGTTTTATTAGTATTTAATGTTACACTTATTAGCATGCGAGTAATATTTACATTAACTGTGTGATAGGACTCAAGGAAAGTTCCCCCAAGGCCAAGTAAACAAAGCTATTAATCGCAAAGTCAAGTAGTTACTTACCTGGATAATGCTCTCGAAGTACGGAACATCATGCAACCTGTCGCAACAAAATAAGGGGTGTGAGTCGAATGCTCAATGGGATCATATACAAATGCAATAAAGAAAAAAAGGCAGAAGGGAGTACTCACACGCTACACTATATGCATGTGACAATATGTATATATCTATATATATACCCTTCAAAATACATGTATTAATGTATTTAACCGTGTTATCCCAAAAACGTTAATTGGTCACGCACTTAAACAAATGGCATTTGTTAGGAAAACCTCTTATATACTTTCAAAACGTTTATTGCTCCACGTTCGTTAACTCACGCCAAATTTACTTAACCATATTTCATGACTTTCATTTAACACACACACATACCGGGTTTTAGAAAAATACTCTTTTCCTTTGAAGTCTCATGTAACACACACTTGTATTTATTATGGTTCAATACTTATTAGGTAGCTTAATATCATTAAGTCACCCTATTTAACCATCCCATGTTACCACATGAACACTAAATTTTTTAATGCACTATTCTTACATTAATAAATCTTTGGATCATTACCATCCATTTATGCCTTTTTCATGAATATTCGATTCATTACTTAGCATTATCTTTAGGAAATCCTCCAACACATGCACACCCATGGTTTTATGGAATTCACCCTCCGGGATCGAGTGCTAAGTATACTGCAGTTGGTTTGGGGTATTTCACCACTAGGGACAGCATTGTAGTGCTTAATTATTTATTTCGGCATCATCCAATATCATTATCTTGCCAATGTGTTCGATATTTTCTCACGTTCACATTAATTTTCCCTTTTAAGCCGAAGCGAAAACCTTGGACTTAACCGTCCGTTTTCCCATTATTCATTTAGAAAAAATCATTAAATTCCATTTAAGTTCTTTTGTTTTCTTTCACGTTGATTTTACACCAAAAATCATTTTTGCTTTAAGGACATATTTTATTCTTTCTTCATGCGTATCAAAACACTCTTTAACATTTTATTCCATAAAATGTTGTACTTTAAGTAAAATTATCATTTTATCCATTTGTCTTCAAAATCACCTTTCACTCCATTTCACAAATGTTAATTTCCCAAAATACAATTTAGCCATCCACATTAGCCACTTAGGTATTTTAAACCATTTTTCACCTTTTTACATTTGGGAGTAATCATTTACTTGATTGGACACACTTTTACACCTTTAATCCCTTTTTAATCCCATAAACGTTAATATTTCTCAACATTAGTAGGTTATAGTCACTAACCCCCTTTACATGTTTTACCCATTAACACTTAATGAATACTTTCTATCACCTTTTCACAAAAAAAATATTTCTTTACCTTTAACTCGGGAAATACTTCCACACTTTGGACCACTTTATAAGAAAATTGTCATTTCCTTTTTAATTAACATGCAGTCTTTTAACCTCATACTCGTCATATTATTTAGTTCCAATTTCACACACTTGAAGACTCCAATTCTAACTTTTCTTATTTTATGTTAAACCCAACAAACGCTTCTTTAAATTTACTTACACATTTAATGTAAAAAATACTACAAGTTTATGTTCTTGAGAAAATGGATTTTTAACCCAAAAATCCCATTACATTGTTTCAACATATATTTCCCCATATATTCACCAACAAATCATTATTTTCAAACATTTTATTTCATAAAATGTTTAACACCAATATTTCTAAAAAATACCCATTTTCTTAACATCCAAAACATTGAAATATTAACTTTTTCTATAATTTCAACAATTTATATTTTTCCAACACTTTTATTACCACAAAATTTTTTATTATTCCATTTCACCAAAATAGACACCAAGGTGACATTTTCTTATATTTTTATTTCATAAAAATGTTTGTTATCAAATTTATTGACAAACACACAAAAATAATATCATCTTACATTTTCATTACCATAAAAATGTACATTATTTACTTCTTACTAGAAATACACAAAATAACCATTTTCTACATTTTTATTCCATAAAAATATTTATTTTCGATTTTACAAGAAAACTACATAAATAACATTTCCTTACATTTTATTTCATAAAATACTAAAGAATATATTCTAAAAATTTTCCATGTTTCAAACTCATTAAAAATCATCATTTGAAAGCCATTTAGCTAGGAAACCATCAAAACTCACTAATCTATCTCATGGATGCAAATTATTCACAAATCCTACATATATTAAGCCTAATATATGTAAATAGCTAACTAAAATTTTATTCATCAATAAAACCAAATCAAGGTTAGTAGATCCCAACCCTAAGCTCTCCAATGGTCATGTTGGTGTAGGAGGAGAAATCCTTTCTTTCAAAAGTGGCCTCAAGAAGTTACCAAATTCATCCTCCTAAGCTCCAAAGCAAGACCCACTTCAACTCCATTAAAACCCACTTCATCTTCTCCAAGAAAACTCCCAAATATAACTCCAAAATTCGTGGATCTTCCTTATCAATGATGGAAATAGGTGTACAACGCTTATATATGGTGAAACACTAGTAAAATATAGTGGCATTAGGTGGTGGAATGGTGGTGTAGGGTGGCTTGTGGTGGTTGAATGGTGGGAGAGCTCTCAAGGCTAGAGAGAGAGAAGAAAATGTATACAACATGCCCAATGGGGTTAAATCCCCAAATACCCCTCATAAAATGTTGATTTGCACCACTTTCTCTCTCTAAAAATATATTTTTTCTTTTTTTTGGAACTTTTAACTTGAGATTCATATTCCTTGCATTTTTTGGCCAAAAAAAATCACATTTACAATAGTCATTTGGCCTTCCAGTTTGTCCGATACAAGGCGTGCAAGAATCGGGACCTCCGCGCAAAACATATTTTTTTCCGATTTTTCTTTCGATTGTTATATTCCTTATATTTTTATTAGTCTAAATTTATGGTCGGAATATTTTTTTAACTTACCGATTGTCCTAAACAATTCGCGCAAGTTAGCATCCTACGCGATGCGTGTTGACAAAAATTTGCCTAAAATTGGTCTAAATGATTTTTCCCGAATACTTCAAAGAAGAGAAAGTTGATCGAAATTAAATTTTAAGTCGATCTAGAGATTTTCATAATTTTATGAGCACTTTCATTTTTTGATGGAAAATATTTTTTTATTTATTTTTTGACTTTTGACCCCATGGTATTTTTATATGTATTTTTTGGACCTTATAAAAGTGGTTATTTCGATATTTGGGACCGTGATGCATTCTACAAAAATCGTGCAAAGTTACCTATCATGTGCGTCGCATACCGCCCAAATTATCGCATTATTAACTAAGGCTGTGTTACAATCATTCATTGGTATTTTCGCGTCAAACTTAACCAACGTACTTACTAGAATTATTAGATCTTAAATACTTATCCAAGTGAACCGTACGACGTGGGTATTTTTCTCCTTAATTACTTTTTGTAATACGCCACTTTTCGTGCCATTTGGTGTAATCCCCTTATATATTCATTCCTCAAATTTTTCTTTGAATATAATGTTTCTATTATCATTAAATACTTATTTTATAAGATGATGTATTACATTCCTCCCTCCTTAGGAAATTTCGTCCTCGAAATTCATTGTCATCAACCTTAGAATTTAGTTACCTACAACCTGTTTTCAATCCTAAGGCATCCTCAACACTATGGTCTAAATCCCAAAGATTACATTTTCATCAATTATTGATGGTGGGCACTAAGGTCTTACTACCAATCTCAAATAGTCCTAACCCGTGCATCAAAACAATCCATAAGAAATAACTGGTATTCAGAAAATATTACGCCACCACTAATGAAGTCATTCATCATCCTGAATGCTTCTTCAACAATTTTGGATCACTCATATCCTAGGATGATATAACCTTAATATCAATAGCCATCACAGCATCAATCACGAGTCGGTCATCTAATTCCATTAGTCTACCCAATTTATATATCTTACGAGATCCTTACACTGACCTAGAGTCATACTAGGTACCACAACACAAATATACATGGTCAATCACATTATCAATCTGCACAATTCTAATCAAAGTGCAACACTAACATCTAATGTTTTATCAGGTTCTTATGCTCAGAATGTTTTCGAGTCACAACCTCTAAACCCATGAACAAGTCATAGCTAGCTATATAGGTCAACTAACGAAACATGTTATCCTAATGCAACCAAATAGCACATGCAAAATACATGCAACAAATGCAAACTACATTCAACTAATGAACAAGTTGTGGAACACACCATTGGCCCTGACGATTCTAATTGAATCCGTTGTCGCTTGGTATAAATTTCGTTGATCTAGATCATATAAATGGGTCCCCTGGTGGGTATCCTCCTATGGTGCTTCACCAATTACCTTTAATCTTTCCTTTTCGTCTAGGCTCTCCAGCTCTCTTGGCTCCCTTCTTATGGAAGCATTGATATTAACATTATAAAAGTATGTCATTCACACCATGTGCATAAGTCGTCCAATACCGGTTTCCTATAAGTGATGGAGACTCCTACTCATGAGTCCATTATCACCCTTAAGAACCTTTTCCTCCTCCCTACCTACCTCTACGGGTACAAAGTTCACTTAAACAAATAAATTATTTATCACAATCGACCTTTATTCACCCCTCCTATAATAAGTCCAGAAACTTCCTTCGCTTCTATGTTGGAACAACAAATGAAAGAACTTGCGGTCAAACCACACCCAAAATTTCTTGATTAATTCCTTATCTACTTCCTTATATATGATGACTATCTCCCACCACGGTAACACTACTCCTACGAGAAAAAAATTTAAACCAAAATTTAAATCCTGGTAACCACTGTGCTCCACCATACATAATTGCCTTTGGATTATCTCCTTCCATTGTCCCATCACACTTCCTCTCTTCACTGAACCCTTATAGATGGCTCTTCTAAAGAGTCCCTTTGACTTCCCCCTTTACCGCCTATGTTGGGTGAGTCTGAATTTGAACCACCATTATTTATGACAGTGCTTGGGGAAACTACTGTGCCTTAATGATTATCCTATCATCATTTGCCTGAAGAATAATCATCATGACTCCTATTACAGTCACGATTCCCAGAATACTTTGTGTCTTCTATTGAGCCCCTCGTATTGCAGTCCTTCTAATGGACTTGACCGATCGCCCTATATTATTAGGTTTATGAAACCCAATGGAACTCGTATATGATCCACATCAATAATACATAATAGTCGGAGAATGTAAACGTGCGTACGATGATGAATATATCAATCCTATAATAGGGCTCTGTATCAATGAACGATATGTTGAAATCATAGTAACCCGCATCCTAGGGACACTAGAACCTGATGCTCTGATACCATCAATGACACCCCGCCTATTTTAACCACGGGTGATTAGTCCTTTATTAAAATAATCATAAATATAATTTGGTTCATTCTTAGTATCAATGTCAAAAGCTTTTTCAATTACTAACCACCTATGTTAAATTACGTCAGTACTGAATTTTATCTTTGATTTAACTTAACAACATGTGGAATAAAATTTAATTAACCAAACCATTCATACAAGCCTTAACCATCAAACGAAAAATATATTAATAATAATATCGAATAAACCATTAATATTCAACAATACAATCCAACTACATATATGAAATAATAAACTGAATCCATAAAGTCTAACCAATAAACCAAAGTAATGAATATCAGAAGGGGCAACGTGGCCAAATAAAATACCGAATCATCAACCTAGTCTAAGAAAGAATAATTGCAACATCTACCCAAAGTCCTGCAAGCCTACAAAATGCTGCAACTACACATCCCTAGAATGAGTTATCAAGCTTAGCGTACCTCTAGCTAGACACCTAAAATGTTTTTATAAACATGATATTTTGATGAGGGTCAGAGCCCAAAATCATTTGAAAACTATTTATCATGTAATTAAAATCCAACAATTAACTATGCATTAACACTTTTCATACTTAAGCGGTTGTCACACTTTCTTGAAGTATTACTCACCCCTCATCTATTATGCACACTAAACTTTGACCTTCTAGCCCAACTAGTTATACTACCCAACCTAACTAGTCTTGCTACAACCTTTCTATCACCTTACTCTAACCCGAGTATTCCTTAATTTGATTTATAAGTTATTCCACTCATTAACTTATATAATCATTTTTACTTTAGTTAATCATATAACAATCACACTAGTTATATCTGAAATAAATCTCAATCATATTACGTTCACACTAGTTATATCAGAAATTCATTCACACTTCATGTATTTATCCCATATATAATTATCTACTCGTATTATATACGTAGTAGCATACTACAACATTCACACACATGTCGCGTATAGTAACCATCGTTCTGAGTAATAACCCACCCTATGCTTGTCTTTACAATGCTATCATATACCAGGTATGCTAACTCTAACTTGGTTATCACAAGTCGGACTAGGTAACACCGAACTTTGGTAAAAATATCGCAAACATAGTGGAGGTGGTCATATTTCTATGAGAATGAGATCGAATCATACTTGAAAATAAATCACACAATAAAATAACGGACGATATGACCGGGGGACTATAATCTCCCTTTATTCACTAGCCCGGGGATTCAGCCACATCGCGCAACCTCCAATGATAGCATTAGAGGGGTATGCTTTCACATAAATATCATGCACACCGATATTAATAAAATACACACACACACACACACATATATACTAGGGTATGTCCGTGCTTGAAGGCACGATGATATTTGGGAAAGATAATATAATCACAGAAATAGCACAAACACATCAAATAAACCAAAAGCTAGCTTCTAGCACTAACAACTATCATCATTATTTTGTTGGAGTTGTTCAAAACTGCAGATGATCATGAAACTTGCATTTTCCTTTTATTCAAAAACACCAATGGGTTCTGTAAGCATTGAGCAGGTGGTATCTTCTTTTAGATAACATGTTCTAGTCCATAAGTTATGCGCTTTTTCCTTTTTGAGATGTGTATTTTATCATTATTCTCTTTCTCCGAGTCTGATAAGTACACTTTCTTCTCCTAAGTTGCAAGCAGTTGGACAATGTCATCTGAGATCATTCCCTTATTACCTTGAGACTCCTACATTTCAATTTTTATTATATCCCTGGTGCCTTTATCCTTACGTGATTATCGTGGGGTTAAATTTTGAGCCCATTGTCTCCGACATACCTCTCCTTCATGAACAACCCTAACCTTATTTTGTGTCTGAAGTTTTGTAAGATCTTCACCTTTTAGAATTTCATGTTCTAATGTGCATTCTTTGAGGGCATTGGAGTCATCACTGTTATCTTCTTGTCTTCCCATCACTGATGTTGTTTCTCTCCTTACAATTTATATGAGAGAAAAAATGTTAAACATCGAAACGTAATTTATCGAATTTTTTTAATAAGAAACTCTAGATCAAACCTTATTAATCAATTTAGCTTAAAACCTATAAAAACCACTCAAATCAAGGTCAACGTTGGGGCAGGGAGCTCAAGCAGAACCCCAAATAACCCCAATGCTCCGGTTGTACTAAGGTGGTGTTTGGAATCACTTAAACAAAAGAAGCCATATACATAAGAAAATAATGTTTTGGGGGAGAACCCAATACCACGATGTTGTGAATCATAAAAAAATATAACAATGACTCAGTGTTCTGAGCAGACTGTCATAAGAATCATAAAAAATATATAAAAAAATTACTTAGTTTAAAACATTACCTCAGTGATGTGGATGGACAGAACGCCGATGGTGGTGGAAAAACATGAAGGTAGAGTGTAGTTTTAATGGATGAATGAGAGAGGATACGGTGGTATTAATGAAGACAAAGAAAAAAAAGAGTAAGAAAACATGGTGCTTGGGAAATTTGTGGTGGATCGTCTCCCCAGAGAGAAAAAAGGTAACCTTGTGTATAGGACAATCTCCCTTGTCCGTCTACTGCTACTCGATAGCTTAATAATGTCCATGCCCTCTAGAACTTAGGAAAACAAAACATGTTTTTTTATCCAGCTAAGGTGTCTTGATAGTGCATATGAAGAATTGTCTACCATTGGTATTGGGGACTGCATTTTCCATGCTAAAAACTCCGGGTCCAAATACCTCATATACGCCATACTATAGTAACGAACTCTTGATATTAGCATCCGTGTATATTAAGCATTGGATTTGTTGTTAATTAATCACAACCTGAAAATAAACCAAATATGCAATACATATTTAGTAATTCCAATTTAAAATTGCTTCTATATCTCAATAAAAAATTCATCTTTAAAAATTTAGATTAAAAAATTCAGAAAGCTCATAAATAAAGGTTGGGGTTGTGGGGGAAGTAAGATCAATCGTAGAAACTAAGCAATCATAATTTTAAGATGTTTATCAATCGTAGAAACTTCCTCTTAAATGGGAAGCAATTCATCAGTAGCAGAAATGAATGTGCAGTAGTTCACAACTGCCACCTCTTGCATTGCCTCTGAATTCTCTCAGCATTGACCCGTAAAAGTTCCGGTTACTTTTAAACGCGATCGAGAGTGAATGAGAGTATCTCAGAATCATAGGGTTGTTGAGCCATAAAATCCAGTGGGAGGAGATCTGTTACAAAAAAAAAATCATATGTTAATACTAAATAACACATATTAACACCATAATAAACTAAGTTAATTTTAAAGTGCTCTGTACGCAATCTATAATTATAATAAAGTTCATGAGAGTAATATAACTCTAATTTTATCCAATAGCTACATTAGAATATATGAGTATTGAATTAGGGAAGCATTTGGATAGATGGCATAGCATTTTTACAACCACATCGTTGAATACGGAATATAAATTATGAACATATGGCATAGTGTTGTTATTTTTACACAACCAAATTTTGACAAAACTATTTTACAAATCCACGAATGCAAATAAACTATTACAACAATTGAAATAGTAAAACTAATGTCACGATAAGAAATTGGAAACCAAATTAAAATAATATACTAATATCGGTCTTCAAATGATTTCTTCCAACCTATTCAACTAAACTGAGGAACCTATATATAATCCTCGTTCTTGCAGTTCTCTGTTATTGTACGTAAGTTAAAAGTTGCACCAAAAAAAGTTATATATATAGGAATAAGCAAGGACTATATATTAATTTTATATATTCATCTTAAGGAATGATTTCAAACCCCCAAAGTATCAGATCAATAAATGTAACGTACACACCAAATCTAAACAAAAAATGTATCTTCAATGAAGTGAAACGCCGAGTTAATAATTTTATTAAACAATAATCAATAAACAAAGATAATGTAAAAAAAAATATGATTCAACTGACCTTGAAACATATAAAGGATTCGTAAAGTGAAATTATCCAGGCATATGTTGAAATACTTATCCCAACGCCTTTTAATGAAAAGAATCCTCACAAACAAAAGTAAGCTTTTTTGAAACCTTGAGCACTATTGCATAAAAATATAAAGAAACACAAAAATAGGTATTATTAAACAGTATGATATATAACATCACACTAGATCATTTAAAACACACAACATAAACAACAAAATATGGATAGGTGCATCACTGCAATATTATGCCCTGCCTCATTTAGTATGCAGACCAGCTTCTGCTCCACTATTGCGATATTCTGCTTCGCTTCATCTAATATGAAGATCTAGTTATGTTGACACTCATAAGTAACATGAGATACAAAAATACATTGCTAAGATCACTATTTGTTCAATTGATAATATATAAGAACAAATAATGATAACAGTGGACCATACACACACCTACGTAGTGGATAACTTAAATTATTATTATAACCTCAACTGGAATCGACTGTTTAACATATTTATAATAAATCCAACCATCAAACAAGTACCAAAAATTGTGAATCAAACGGTTAGTAATACAACTCTTAAAGCAGAGGCTGGTATTATTCAGGAGAATAAGAGTTTCTGGAGCATAAGAGATATCAATTCCAACTTCGCATTTACACATTATGGACAAAGAAAAAATTCAAAAAATTACCTCGTTGATGATAAAAATAACGTTAGTGTAGAATGACATGAAGTCAAACCCTTAACAATATATAAAAATCCCAAAACATTCATAGCTGACATTATTAAAAAATAAATAAACCTAGATGAGAATTAGAACATATTCCCTAATGTAAGCACAACTTAGATTTTGTTAATAAAGTCGGTTTTTCAAATTTTGATTAGTTTAGGAATCAAGACACATTACCTAAAGACATCTGAATAAAAGAGGGAAATACTCAACCACTAGTAAAGATTTAGGGGATAGTTAGCTTAGATATTTGTGCAAATGACTGCATATGTCTTGGCCAGCCACAGTAGGTATAGATTGAGAGTATCTAAAAAATATCATTTAACATAAGAATGAACATTTACTGTTTTGTAATATGTTTGATACATAATTTATAATTTTTTGTGAATAAAAAATAATAAAGACCACTAAACCTCAAAGCAAACTAGAGTTAATACAGAAAGTAAAGGGCATGTACCATCAAATAAATGTGCCTTACTTATCATCAAAGAACGGAAATAAGAATCCATACTTTTCATCAAAGAATGGAAATAAGAACGTATTAAATCAATACATAAATCATTTCAACACAAACTAATACAATGCAACCAATAAAATTTTTCTTTTAATACAATTGTGATATGAGAATGAAACCAATACATAAATCATTTCAACATAAACTACTCACCTATTGCAGCAGAAGACAAATCAATTCGTACTCTCCCCTTGACTTGTAATAAGAATGATATACACACCAATAAAATTCTCTAATACTGAAAACCATGATAAACTAAAACCACCAAAGAAGGAAGAAATTGTGTTGTTCCCAGTAGCCATTTTGTTCGAATTCAAAATTGAAGGTGTTTTTCCCACCATTGGACTATGGAATTAATATTTTGCTTTTGTTATACCACGTGATAATTAGTGTGAACTATTGGATGCAATCTAAGACATTGAATCATATGCAGAACTAAATATTGGATGCAATCTAAGACACGAGCAAGAGGTGTTGTATTCAATAGAGCAAAATATTCTTCTACAATCAGTTCGGACAATAAGGCAGCATGGATATGGCCAGTTTATAATACATTGGATGTACATAAAAAACCTTTAATTGGAGGTTATAGCTTAATTTGTTTGATGCATCTGCCACACCAACTTAACATGTTTAATAGATTCGAGGTTTAATGGGAAAAAATGGTCACAAAAAGATGAAAAAAAATTGCCCTCTTTACAAATTACAAAATTCGAACCTAATACTCTATCACTACAACAATATGAGCACAATTCCAAAACTGACAGTTTTGCTTAAATATTTGGTAGTCTCACCTATGTGTTTAGAGAGTGTCTGCGACCCTGTCAAGAAACAGAGCACCGAAAGATATAAAACAATTTCAGAATATAAAAAAATACCAACGTGCTTCGGAATTAAACGGATAGGAAATATAATAAACATATGAAACAATTTCAGAATACCAAGGCATTTTGTGCGAAACATTTCTACCAATACCAACGTGCTTTTGTTGAAACACTAATCATAGGTAATGAAATATGAACAAACTTGGAAGAAAAAGATAGGTAAATATTGGAAACCTATTAGTCCAAGCCAAATTGAAAAAGAAAATATATTATATTAAATGGAAAGTGAGAAAATTGAAATAATAGGAAAGAAAGACCATAAAGTCACTATGGCCCCCTATCAATACAAATGTGGGTGAAGAACGTATATTGCCTATCAAGCAAGTGGAAACTATTAAATAAGTTCAATCAAGCAGGCATGTATTTTTAGTAAAATATAAAATTCAGCATTCCATACATGAAGGTTACGTTGGTGTTTCTGACCAAGAATTTGTTTGAGGGGGGGGGGGGGGGGGGGTATTTGCTCTCTTTCGTATATTAAACAACAGACACTTAAAGGGATTGATTATTATAAACCATGAACATTAAAAGAAGTCCCAATGTTTTTCACTGATAACTCATATCCTTTTAGTAGAAAAGTCATGAGTTGCACACAGATGATAATAAATTCAGAATTGAGCATTAATACAACCTATCATGTTCTGTATTAATTAAAATAGAATTGCATATGTAGTTTTTACACCAAATTAGGTACTTAATAATAGTTCATCATATTTGGAAAAAAGTTACATCTACGTGTATCATAAAATACAAACACCAACTGTTCTTACTACACAACCATCAAATTATGATTGTCTTTTCATTACAATCAAGGATTTAAATGTCATTTACCTTTAGAGAAATCTAGATAACATGTCATTTACCCTTAGAGAAGAAAATTCCTCCGCTTTTAAAAGGAACCCCTAATATGGCATTACAGAAATCTAGCTACCAAAGTTCCTGCATATCATCCAATTATTAAACTAAAATGAGTCATGGGATTCTAACAACAAAAAGCAAGGTTGGAAAAGGAAGTTAATAAGTCAACAACATAATTCGCATAGAAATCGTAATTTAAATTTATATATAGGAATTGAAGAATTAAAATTTCATTACTCCAACCATCAATTTGTGTTCAAAACTACCATTTCAGAAAACCATCCATGACCACAAATACAAAAAAAAAATCTAAAATTTGATAAATGAATGTGGGATACGCCACTCCCAAAATTGATTTACATTCAAAACTATAATTTCATAAAGTAACCCAATACCATAAAATACACAAAAAATCTACAATTAAAATAAAAAATGGGAGGTGAGTTTTCATTAGAAGAATTTAAATAAACAAAGGCATTTTAACCTCGACTGTAAAGTGAATGTTGGATACACCACTCCGAGAATTGATAAATGAACATGTACAATATAGCCATGCCCATTGCCATTTGCTAATTCTTCAAATTCATTTAGTATGATACAAATTGTGTCTGACTTTCCCCTTAAATTTTGGAAATATATGTTAATATTAACTGAGGATTCTCCTCAAAGACATTCACTGGGGGCTTAATTAACTGCAAAAGAAAGCACCATAAAAGAATGACATTTTTGTTAACTATCAAAAGAACTCGAAGATCAATTTTTACCGGCATAACAAATCAAGGGATGCATTCAGAAAGATATTGCACTACAAATGATGCAACTAAAACAAAGAAAATGAATGTGTAAAATAAAAAAATTATACAACTTATAAGCCCGTTCGCATTCACATTTGCATCATTGATCCAGAATGGAAGCATAAACTGAATTCATTGTTCTATAGAACAATTACAAAAAAAATAAAAAATAGAATCCAAATATAATAGTGATAAATCACGAAAATGGAAAAACATACCGAGCCATGGGTTGGTTTTCATTCCATGAACGCCATATTGTCCCCCTGCTAATTTAAATGAGGTACATGATCAATATATACAGCTTATAGATGATAGTGTTCAATAGTCCTTAAACTATTTGAAGAGGGAATTATCAAATGAACTCCTGCACACTGAAAATATAGTTATAGTGTTCAGAATGAAACGTCCCGAATACATATAAAATGATGTAATAGAATTAGAAGGCATGAAGATAATTTCATGGTCATATTTAAGGGTGTTCAAAGGGTGATGACTGGATTTGGTCGGCTAAAAATAATAGACGTGGTTCATTTCTCATCAATGGCATTTTGTGAAACATGTGATGGTCAACAACATTAGTACACCATTATAACACATAATCAACAGCAATAAAAAAAAAAGTAAACTAACATGTGAAATTATGGCATGATACAATGTGAGAAAATTATAAAGATCATAAAAACACAACTCTAAGAAAATAAACATAATATTCAACATATAAGCCCCGAGAATCGAAGTGTTTTGCACCAAATACTTACCTTTATAACCATATAGAGAGAATGGACTTGTATTCATACCTTGGCATTCCATCTTAATCACTATGGAACTTCATCAAACACACAGGCGTGAAAAGGATAAAATCGGTGAGATAACCAAGATTATTAAGAACAACAACAATGTGGTAGTGTGAAAAATGGATAAATATTATTTGGATTCTACTGTTGAGTATGAAAAAACAAACTTTATTGAAAATTATGTTTAGGCCACGCCTTGTGGGCGAATCTCCCTTTGGCTTCCGTTCAATCAGATTTTGGAGATTAACACATTATGATCAAGATAATAAAAATGGGGTTCGCTCGCGACCTTGATCACCAAGTACAACGACCCCATTTACAAAATAGGATGTTGTGTATAAATATATTTAAGAACACATTTAAGGGTTCTTAGATATATCACCTTGATCTCAACACCCTAGTCTAAGCGTGAGCGGTCACCGACTATGGAGTGTTCAACTCCACACTCTCATTAGAAACACCCATGGGATATTATTGCATCTTTAATATGCTAAACCCAAGTAGATAATAAGAACCCAAAAAACTTAAACATTGCCACGGGTTGATCTCAATTATACCAGATTTACCTTGCATTAATCAATTTTTGTAGGAAGAAGGAATCGAGGGGAAGTGCAGAACGGTGTCTTCCATAAAATTCAAAATTTCGAACCTGCGTCAGCCAGAAAAGGTCACATCACCAAACTTGGAAGGGGATGAAATGAACAAAAAGATTCATGCTGTAACATATAAATTAGCATCATAGTACATGAATTCATATGATGACTAAAAATTCAAAAGGATAAAATGAAAAAAAATGAAGAACCTTATCTCACTTGGACATTGTGCTCCATCACAGCAAAATTCAGAACCTTTTTTAACCACAATATATCAAATCCACTAAATTAATTTTAAGAGAGTCTATACATGAGATATGAACCATATATAAAGACTCTGGTGAGATATAAACGCACTTCACCAATCTTACTTTAAGAGGCTTCAAACACTGACCATCAAATTGTCATAACATTGACGCAATATACCAAGTTAAAATGGGGGTCGCATGAACTTACACCTAGAAAAATGTCTCTACTACATTTACCATTGTTGTGGCCTCATAATGCAATTCATAACAACTTTGTTTCAAAAAAATACAAATGTATTAATAGAGTAACACAAACACCTATGAAAAGGTCATTTCCACCAAATTCCTCAACACGCACCCATAATACATTTATAATGCGGGCATTAAAGAAAGTGAAAGTTTCTTTAAAGACAATTGGATAATAATCATTGAACAACTTACAATATCATTTGCAAAAAATAGTGTAGCATTACACCAATAAGAAGTTAAATATCATACAACACAAAATTGAAATATTAACTTTGAAATTATACAATAAAGTAGCCAGACGTTACACTAATAAAAAGTTAATTAAGATAAATTGAGCTTAGAAAATGGAGAGAAACTAGTGCATTCACTCTAACATTAGATTTTCTTTAGTAGAAGTACCTCAAACTCCGACATAAAGTGCATAGTCAAGTACATATCATAAAAATGAAGGTTTAAAACATCCATAAGAGAGTATCATAACTCATTTAACATTTATCAAACGAAATTGTGTCGGGGGAAAACATAGCTTCAAACATATAAATAGTTTCTTACCAAAAGGGGAGAGTTTCTCAGAAATAGCAAAAGAACATACATAGCCATTTCTTGATGTATAGCCTCATTTCCATTCAACATACATAGACATTTGTGAACGTAATGTGTTTTTAGAATCTTTAATCCAACCGTAACTACATACAACCCAACGACAACAAATACAAACCTAATTTCATAAATCTATAATGTACTTAATGCTGACAAATATTTATTATATAGACAATCTAACTAAACATAGAGGGAGAGCGTACAAAAATGAACAAAAATTAATAGAACCTTATCCACCACCATCATTAGTGTTTAGTTTTATACAAAAATCAACAAAAATTTGAAAACGAAACAAATGCCCAAATTAGTGTTTAGTTTTATATAAAAACTTGGTTTCAAATATTCAAATTAGTGTTTAAACTGAAGGAAAATAAAACCAAAATATGTCAATGAAAGTATAAATACATTTACTAAAGCAAACTAAAATAAATAAATTAATTAACATGTAAATGTGAACCCCATTTAATACCCTAATATTTTTTATTCAAAATACAAAATCACTAAACAAGGAGGAACATAAACATTAAAATAACATACCCTTATAAACAAAGAGTGAAATGAAACATCCATACAAAAACACCAAGTAATCATGCATTAAGAAACACCACACAATCGTGCATTAAAAAACAGCACGCAATGTGTATATAATTAAAATGAACAAAAACTATGATTAAAATGATAGAAACCTAATCTAAAACTCAGAGTTGAAAGTTCCCATTGTGTATAGCCATTAGAGGCTCAATATACCACCTATTGCAAAACCCCAAATCGACCATGTTAGCTCGAAAACCTAAATCAAAATACCTCTTGCAAGTTATATATAAATTAGTGTTTAACCTGAAGAAAAACAAAACCAAAATATTTCAATGAAAGTATAAATACATTTACAAAAGCAAACTAAAATAAATAAATAAATTAACACGTAAATTTGAACCCTGTTTAATACCCTAATACTTTTTATTCAAAATACAAAATCACTAACCAAGGAGGAACATAAACATTAAAATAGAATGCCCTTCTAAACAAAGAGCGAAATGAAACATCCATACAGAAACACCACGCAATCATGAATTTATAAACATAATGCAATTGTCAGTAACTCGTACATTCAAAAACACCAGGCAATCGTGCGTTAAAAAACAACACGCAATGTGTATATAATTAAAATGAACAAAAACTATGATTAAAATGATAGAAATCTAACCTAAAACTCAAATTTGAAAGTTCCCATCACGTATTAGAGGCTCAATACACCACCTGTTGCAAAACCCCAAATCAACCATGTTAACTCAAATAACCCTAAATCAAAATACCTCTTGCATGTTATATATACCAGTTAAAAAAAACCCAAATCAAAATTTCACGAAAACCAACTATGTTTATAACTAAAAAAACTAAATCAGAATTAAAAAAAAATCCACCAGACATGCGATTGTTTCTGTGTGTGCGTGTAAGAGGGTGTGAGCGAGAGACAAAGGCGGAGGCGGATTCGTGTATTGGCATGTGTGAGTGTATTTAACAATCGCATGTCTGGTGGATTTTTTTTAATTCTAATTTAGTTTTTTTAGTTATAAACATAGTTGGTTTTCGTGAAATTTTGATTTGGGTTTTTTTTTAACTGGTATATATAACATGCAAGAGGTATTTTGATTTAGGGTTATTTGAGTTAACATGGTTGATTTGGGGTTTTACAACAGGTGGTGTATTGAGCCTCTAATACGAGTTACATTATGTTTATAAGAGAGATTACCTTAGGCGAAAAGCTTGGATACGGGGACGGTAATGGATCTCGAGGAAGGCATCCTAAGGAGGGTTTTCGTTAGGAGAGAGACGAAATCTGTGAGGAAAGACAATGAGAGAATCGGGATAGGGTTTGTGAGATAAGTAGAGAATCATTGTTATTTTTACCAAAATACCCTTAAGTTTGAATTAAATTGTAAGTTTGGGAAGTAACAAAAGAGGGGGAACCAAAAAATTGAGGGGCAAAAAGGGTATTGTAGGACATAAGTTCATCTCAACCCTCCATTTCTTGCCTAGTTGGCTTCGATCTGAACCATGAAGTGTATTCCCATCTTATTAATAGTGAAAAAACCATTGTAACTTATTACATATATATATATATATATATATATATACATATGCAGTCCTGCTCTTGTGCGGACTAGTCCGCATTTTAAGAATGCGGACCGGACATGTGTCACCTGGCGATGAGACCAAAAAAGAGAGAGAGTGTGCCTATAATTTAGGCGATAATTTCTAGGTGCACCGTTAGTTGACACATGTCCAGTCCGCATTGTTAAAATGCGGACTAGTCCGCACAGGAGCATTATATATAACGTATCCGGTTAAAGCATGCCTATCGCCAAAAGCACTCGCCTACTATCCTAAGTCTACACTCTCGACTCTTAAATCAATAAGTATTGACTTACATTTATATATATCATAACATATTTTTATTCAAGACACTAAGCCCATCTCAATACATCATGTATCCTAATTTCATCCAAAATTCCCATTCGAATCCGTTCATATACTTTTGAGTGTTGTTCATGCTAAACACTCCTAAATCCATACCTGAATTCATTCCCATCTAATTTCAAGGTAATAATAATGTTCCTTAATATTATCTAGAGTCCTACACTCATCTACGGACATCCCTAAATAATGCAGATTTGATTTCTAACTAAAATATTCAATCTCAAACACCATTCTGTAATAAATTCATAAGTAATTCAAAAAAATCAAAATATTATGAAATTGGCGGCCATATGTTCGTAACGAAAAGATCTAAAATTCGATTAACCAAATTGATTTTCTACTAGTCCGAATCAATTCAATTCTATACGAAAATCAAGGCGTCCTAAGACAAAGATGAGACCTCTAAAACTTCCATTAATGCCTAAACCAAGCTCCAAAATAGCACCCAATCGATACCCTAACCCAAGGTAAGTATAGTAACACGTTTCTGACCATATTTTCATCATCATATGTGTACAAGAAGATTACATTCAAGATTTAAACTTAAAGATTTAAACATTGCCCCAAAACTCAATTAAATATTCACAGATTTTTTCTTTGTTAAACCTTATACAATAATCATCTCTAATCTAAATTTACTTCACATTAATTCAAATTATTACGAGAGGGTTTAAACATTAACAATTTGGAATAACATTATATACATTATTCAACTAGGTTTGTCTCCCCAACCCCTTTTTACATGTGAAAACCCCTCCTAAAATGATTTAGGTCCACACCCACTATGATATGAAAATAAAATACCTACATATATGACTAGTGAAAGTAAATTACTTTCCTTATATGGTTCGTAGAGTCTGATTACACGTTGTAGAAGATGAATCAATTCCTCTTTGAATTCGAGTCCAAGAGTTCTTCTCTATTTCTTCCTTTTTTATTATCTCCAATTGTAGGGTTTAGATTGTGTTTTGAAGATTTCACAAATTATCCAAGTTGGGTTAAATATCTCTCTAATCATGAAATTAGATTAATGGGACATGCCCAAATCACCAAACACCCGTGTGTGGACCCGATTTTGTTTAAAAAGGCCCCGGGACTTAATTACTACCATCAGGAACACTATTATGACTATCTCGACCCTTCCAGAACCAACCGTGACCTCAAAATTTCCATCGAGTCACTCTACAATAATTTCCTATCTCCACCTAATATAGTCTACACATGTCATATGTTGAGATAAAACACTACCACGTTACTATCACTCGCTATGACGTGAAATAATCATTTACTATTCACTTAGTAATTATATTGCATAGATATTAATCATTATCTCTCTCGATTAATATTCTAAATAGCCACATAATAATTTGTTTACACATAATAATTAATTTAATTGAATTATGACAGACGTGTAATTTAAAAATACCCAAATTAATTAAATTATAAATACTTAGAAATACGGGGTGTTACATGGTGTACCAACGACAAATAAGAGAGTTAAAACCTTTAGAGATCCCTGAATGGAAATGGCTATGGATTTTATTTTCAAGTTATTACGATCGCAATATGGTCATGATTATATTTGGGTTTTGTGCAAAGATTAACAGAGGTGTCCCATTTTCTACCCATTAGCATTGATTACTCCATAAAGAAGTATGCGAACTTATTCATATCCGAGATAGTGAGACTACATAGGGTACCACTAGACATTGTGTTAGATAGGGGTAGCACTTTTATCTCCCTTCTTTGGATTGCATCCAGTATGCTGTGGGAGATCAGTTGAGTTTTAGCACGATGTTTCACCCACAGTCGAATAGTCAAATGGTCATACAAAAAGGGTGAATCGAGTATTAGAGGATATTCTCAAGGCTTAGATGTTATAACTCAAGGATATTTTGGATGTGCATTTACCTCTTATTGAATTTGACCACGATAATAACCATCATAAGACGATCAAGATGGGACCACACGAGGAATTAAACGAACTACCATGTCATTTGTCTAGTTGCTGGGAAGGATCGGATGAATGAAATGTTTGCAATAAAAATTATCAAGGACACTTAGGAGAAGGTGGGGCTTATTCATATTAGAGGCGGGGTAAATTGAAGTTAATAGTGGGAGATAAAGTGTGGTTGAGAGTATCCCAAATGAAAGGGGTGGTTACATTTAAAATGAAGTTGAAGTTGTCTCCCCGATACATAGGCCCCTTCATGATTATTAAGATACTATTCCCAGTAGCATATTATCAGGGTTACCTGATCACCTTCAGAGGGTACACAACATTTTTCACGTATCTATGTTAAGGAAATTCTTAATGCATGGGGATGAGTACCGATCATTAATATATAAGGGTTGGGATTGCAATAGGTTGATAGGTACGAAGATAGACCATAATCTATCTATAGACCCCAATGTATCCTTGACCTTGGAGATAATACCCTTCGATAGAAGGTCATTTTTCTGGTGAGAACTCAGTCGGATCATAGCGAGGAATAGTCCACATGGGAGCACGAGGAGGACATACAGTTGAGGTTTCCAAAGTTATTCTAGCCAGGTATATTGTATTTTCCTTATACAATAAAAAAATATTATGTGTGCTTAAGGATGGGAATTTTAGAGCTAGTAGAAACATTGATATATATATATCTATTATGATTCAAGAAAGATATGACTAATGGGGATAATAATGGGATATGGATTATTTTCTATTATTATTATTTATGAGGATGGTGGATTATGAGGGTTGAATATTTAAAATGAGGCATTTTACGATTAGTCACTTAAGAACCTAAATTAGGCCAAATCCCAAGTAGGGCTTTATTACATAATATTACACCACTAGTAGGATCATTTTAACACAAAACACAAATTAGAGATCTAAGATCTTAGGGACAAGAACGCTAAAAGGAAGAGAAAAGATTTGAGACCTAGTTTTACATAATTGAAGTAAAGTTTGATTTTAATTCATATACAATTGAATTTTTTGTACATTATGCCTATTCATTTGAATAAAGACCCGAACTAAAAAATTAATGTCAGATTTAGATGATTTAAATCAATTAATTTTTTTATTAGCTTGATTAGGAAATGAGTAGGATTAATTTAGCATCATTTTGATTAAATATTCCCAATAATTGTTGTGTTTTGATTAGATTTTGAATGGGTCCTGCTTTTTATTATATTCCACTTAAAAACCTACGATATATTGTAATATATGTAGATAATTGCAATCAAATTGTTGAGAATTAAAATTTGAAAAGGCCCTTTAAAAAGTGCTTTAAGTAAAAACCAACTATATGAATTATTTCCAATTTTATGTTCTTAAACCCTAAACATGCATATAATCAATTTAAACCATTGAATAAATAAAGCATGCAGTAAACGAAACAAATTCAAGAAAAATTCCCCGAAGGGAAAAAAACCTTTTTATTTCCACTATAATTTGCAAAGAAACGGTTCACACTCGGATTACACTGAAACTAAGGTGACATACGAATACCCGTAGGTGTCGATTGATGTCGTCAGCAATGGAACAACTGCTTCAGCTCCATAAGAACCTCATTCCTATCTTCAGCAAGGAACATCGCAGCACTCCCAATTTGACCTCAACCTAGTGTAGGTTTATCCTCTCTACAAAGAGTTGAACAAAGTCTTCTTCTATATGTGCTCAAGATAAAAAAACTTATGAGAATATGATCTTGAATAAATAAAGGATGAAACTAAATAGAATGGTAATTCTTAAAACTGTTCTTCTCTCTTGAAAATGTCTATGCAGTGTTATTTTTATACCTGAGCAAACCATAGTCCAAATAATTAAAACACATAAAACGAGGAAATCTCTTTTGAGCGACAAACGCTGTCATTTGAACGACTAGCGCTACCATTCGAATGAGTTTACATGTCGTTTGAACGACAATAAAGCTTTTTTCTATTATTTCATGATTATCCTTAAATTAAAAATAATTTAGTTTAGATATAATTAAATGTGCTTTCAAAACATTAATTTTTAATTCCCAAACATTAAAAAAAAATTAATTCATCCAATATTTAAACAACATTCTAAATAACATATTCCTATGATTATTCATACATGTGTGATCTTAGAACAAACAAAATGTGAAATTTCAACCGGACTTGATTTCTTCTTCATGGCTTTAATATGCAACTTCTCCTATCTCGAATTAATTACTAGTATAGGATCAATTTATATTGTTCGAAATTAAGCCAAATATACCAAATTAAATCTATAAGAAATTTGTTCTTATAAATCTCCCCCTTTGGCTATTCCGGGAAAAAACCTAAATAAAATACTGGATACTCAAATGTCTTATCTCAAAAATCTGAAGCTAAAAAATATAGGACATAAATAAACCATGAAGCAGCAGCATTGAGTCTAGAACTGTCTCTGAATGTGATGTAGCAGTGAATCTATGAATCTCAAATTGAAACCTACATACAAGAGACACAAACAAATATACCCAAGTGAAGTATAGAGGAGCATAATATATATAGGAACAGAACATATATAAGATGCATCAATAAATTATGAACACAGTTTTTTAATTAAACTCCCCCTACATCACATATCTCTCCCCATACATCACATACATCACATATCTCTCCCCATTTTTGTCTGGAATAGACAAAGCACGGGACAGATAAAACTAGCATATGAAAATGGGCATAAATGATAAATTGTGACAGTGGATATGAGAAAGATGGCAGTAAATAAATATCGAGAAAAAAATAATATAAGAACTGCAAAATGAAATATATACATCTAGTCACAAAAAAAAGCATCAGAAGACCATGAGTAAATTATATCAGGATAAATATCAAAATACATCAAGTGACACAAATACAAAGTCTCAAAACATAACTATTAATATGTATCCTAGTCCTCATCATCAGCATCATCAGAATCAGCATATGTGGTAGCTATGTTTCTCAATCCTAAGGCACCTACTCCTCTACCTATCTCCTGTCATCTCATCTCATCAAAAAAGGCAGTCATCTATAAGTCACTTCGAGCCTTAGCCTCAGCCTCTGCATCAAAATGAGCCATCATGGCATCGTACATATGTAACTATGATGCCACCTGTGCTTGTAAATCATCAAACTCCTCTACTGTGGGTCAACTAGATGTTGAAGGAAAAGACCTAGAAGGTATAAAACTCAGCTCAGCAGGAGTAAATGGATCTCCATAAAATAATGGGGCAGTAGGAGGTGGTCTCGCTCTCATCTCAGAAGGTAAATGACTCTTAGATCAAGTCAAAGTATTGCTATCAATGAAGGATGTAGTAGAAAGGCAGACATCATCCTCTAAGACAGGAACTCCATCCATGAAGCAAATGCAGGAAACAAGGAGACCATAAGGAAGAGCGGGGCGCACAGGAGAGCTACTAAGAGTGGTAACTGAGGACATAAGCCGAAACAAAAGAGATGGTAGATCAATGTCCCACCCCTTACATACATCATACATGAAATATACTATATCAAAGTCAATCGGAGTATGATTGACTCGAGGATAGATAGAGGAGGATACATACCGATTAAGGATGCGAAAGGTTGTGTAACTGATGGTGAAATAATGCAGTCCCACCAGGTAGAACCTCCCAAATGAAAAAATGAATAATCTCATCTCTAGTAGGACCATCCTCGGGACTCCTATGAAAAATAGCATTCGGGACATGGGGTAACTATAAAGTCTCCACTATAAGATCAGTAGTGACAAGTATCGGGGCAACCCAAACAGATGTCTGCAAACCACCAGGAGTGAGAAGATCCCTATAATAAAACTCCCGAACAATGTCAGGGTAAGCCATGCCATGGGCATCAAATAATGTATCCCATCCCCGGCCAGACATCCGTGCAGGAATAGATAGCTCAGAAAATTGATCAACACAAAGCACTTTCACTTGAACTATAGTGCGAATATGTAAGCCCAAGTGACAGTAATGATCGGACTCTAAACTGGTTTACCAACATACACGAGAGTATGGTGGTCTATATCTCATAGCCCCATGAGCCCGCGATATGGGGGAAGGCTGATCTTGCCTATGAGAAGAAGTGTTTGTGCGTCTAGGTGGCATGACTAGACACTAAATACCACGGGTGAAGATGGGAAGGGTCGACAGACATACCTGATGCCTAGAACCTATCTCCATACAAATCCATTCGAACCACCCGGGTAAATCAATAAACAACAACCCAACACACATCAATAACCCAATCAGAATAATCGTAAGTAGACAATGTTGCCAAAAGGACTAGCATTTGGTATTAAAAAAATTTGAATTTTCTAAAATAAATTATGAACACCCCATTTATCAAAAAAAATTGTCTCATAAAAAATTAATGTGTGCCAAGAAAAATTTATTCCAAAAAAAACAATTTTTCATAACAACTATTTATGTGGATTGAAAACTAAAAAATGAACACGAACCCATGCATCAATAGAAGCAGGAAACTTGAAACAATGAGCAAAAAATAGAGTTCGACCATTTTTGCTTTTGAAACCATCACAGAAACACACAGAAAATACCCAAAAAGCTTAAATCGATAGTTAACCATGAAACAGAGAAAGTTAAAAAAACTTACACCAAACAGTGAGCACAAGCCTTAGAACAGCACAAGGTTGGATTTTGAGGATAAAACCGATTCAAATTAGGATATTTGGATAAACAATGGAATTCAAAAATGTGGGTTTTGGGATAAACTTGCGTCGATTAAGGTTGGAAGACGAAGAGCTGTAACAAGGGAACTAACGAACTGAACAGACACGACTTTTTAAATCTGTAGTAGTGTTGTTCGAACAAAAATAGTTGTAGTTCGAACAAGAAGATTTTTTGTTTGAACGACACTTCTCGCGTCATGACATCTCGTTCGAATGATGTCAAAAACAATCCCATATTTTACCAAACAGGACTGTACAGGAAATACTTAAAAAATTGACAAAATTAAAATTTTGTGAAATTCATGCTAACATGTAATTAATGTGCTCAAACGTGGACATGGAGTGAATGGGTGGGTTCTACGACAAATGAGTAACAATTTTAATACATCAAAATGTTCAAGATTCTCTAGATGATAGCAATTTGTCAACAAACAATAATATATAGCCATGTGTGATAATTAATAAATGAGCTTCATGAACAAAACGATCATCATACACACAAATCTAGAATTTTGACGATTCTACAAACAATATCATGATGATGTAATGATTCATCCCTAGGATTCGTAGTGCAACCCCGTTTTTATTTTCCATCCGAACACCCTCATATATAATACACGTTAATTTTTTTTTCTTTTGAGGTGATCTAAACTAAATGGCCCAATTTTTGGCATAATTATCTTTTTATTGACTTTTTTTAAATTTTCTCGTGATCTTTTTATACGTTGGCTATCACGACGAGTCAATTTTACACTCTCGTAGCCCTTTCTCATAAGCACTCATCATATTTTGCAATTTTAATTCCTTATGGTAAATTGTTCTTACATGCACACATCCTCCTAAGACTACTTACGCATTGATGACAAAATTGAGAAAAGAACGTCTCACCAAACTTAAACATTAATAAATGCTCGTGCATGTGTGCAAGAATGGCATATATACAAAGATGGATCCATATGAAAATCAATTTCAAGACAACTCCATTATGACAATGGTTAAGATTATTTAACGCATAAATAAATATGACCAAATGCCCTAGCCATATGGATAATGAAGTGATGGGAGTACAAGCCCACCAACATGACATATTAAACATGAAGATTCATGACTTAAAAAAGCAAAAATATTTTTTTTTCCAAAAATTTGATTCAAAATAAAATCTTTATGTATTTTTTAAATAAACTATAAAAATGACAACCGGATAAACATCATAACTCTAGTGAGAGAATGTATCAAAAAGACAAACTAGAGTATGACAAACCGACAAACATGCTCAGTCAAAAGATGAGACATGTGGAGATTCACGTGAAATGACACGCGTATCACCAAGTCTAATCCCTAACGCCTCTAAATTTGATTTTCTAACCCATGTGTGAAATGACGAGTGGGGGATTTTGAGACAAGAATGTTCGGGTTATTTGACTTTCTAGGAACCTGCTTAAGATCATAGAAAAAATTCCTAAGATTACCTCTCCTACCGCAATGAGTGCAAGTGTACATACGGTGGGGAGCGTTTTCTACGGGACAATTAAATCTAACGTTTCTAGGTGGCTATTTCCTAACAATCTTAGGTGGCTCTCTAGTCACCCTAGTATTATCTTTGGAAATGGGTGGAATATGTTTATCGAAGCCAATACCACTCTTATTATCCTCGATTTGGAAGGTTCCTAAAATTTTATCTAACTTCTAGGACCTAGATTCCAAATCAAATTTAACATTACTCGAATATCTCAATTTCTTCTCAAGTTAACCTATCCTTGACTCAAGTAAGCGCCTAGAATCCTCAAACTCAAGTAATTCCTTTTTCATTGCCTCCATTAACCCTCAAAGACTGTCTCTACCGAAATCTGTACTGCACAAAAGGTCACTTTCTAAAATTGGAAACTTTTATACACGGTGCGCACGCAATAAACTTCGTCCAAAATTTGACCGAACCAAATTTGACTTTTGAAGTTACGAATCATCTAGAAGTGGTTTCAAAACGATAATAGTCAACCGAAATTCGTATCACAAAAAATTCCACTTTCTAAAAATGGAAAATTTTCAACACCGTGCGCGCTCAACAAATTTCATCCGAAATTTGACCAAACCAAATTTGACTCTTGAAGTTTCGAAGAAACTAGAAGTGGTTTCAAAATGATAATAGTTGACCAAAATCCACACCGCATAAAATGTCACTTTTTAAAAATGGAAAATTTTTAACACGGTGCGCGCGCAACAAGCTTCATCCGAAACATGACCGAACCAAATTCGACTTTTGATGTTACGAATCATCTAGAAGTTGTTTTGAATATGATAATAGTCAGCCAAAATCCGCACCGCATAAAACTTCCATTTCTAAAAATGGAAACTTTTCAACACGATGCGCTGCGCACGCAACAAACTTCGTCCAAAATTTAACTGAACCAAATTCGACTTTTGAATTTACGAATCATCTAGAAGTGGTTTCAAAACGATAATAGTCAATCAAAATTCGCAGTGCACAAAACCTCACTTTCTAAAAATGGAAACTTTTCAACACAATGTGCGCGGAGTAAACATCGTTCGAAATTTGACCTAACCAAATTTGACTTTTGAAGTTACGAATAATCTAGAAATGGTTTTAAAATGATAATAGTCAACCAAAATTCGTATCGCACAAAACGTCAATTCCTAAAAAGGGAAAGTTTTCAACACCGTGCGCGCGCAACAAACTTCGTTTGAAATTTGATCGAACCAAATTTGACTTTTGAAGTTATGCATCATCTAGAAGTGGTTTTAAAACAATAATAGCCAACCGAAATACGTACCGCGCAAAACGTCACTTTCTAAAAATGGAAACTTTCATACACGTTGCGAGCAACAAACGTCATCCAAAATTTGGCCGAACCAAATTTGGCTTTTGAAGTTACTCATCATCTAGAAGTGGTTCAGTCAACTGAAATCCACACCGCACAAAACGACAATTTCTAAAAATGGAAACTTTTCAACACGGTGCGCGTGCAACAAAATTCATCCCAAATTTAACCGAACCAAATTTGGATTTTGAAGTTACGCATCATCCAAAAGTGGTTTTAAAATAACCATAGTCAACTGAAATTCGTACCGCACAAAACATAACTTTCTAAAAATTGAAACATATTCTAGCTTCTCACGAATTTTTTTCTCACACGGCCTAAGTTCCTCAATTAAAGTATTAGAGTTATTATTTTCAATGGCACGTTCTTTCAATTTCTCTTCTAACTTCAAATTTGCCTTCTTTACTTTTAGTGTTTCTTCATACAATTCATCAAAGGCAGTTTGTAAGTCTCTCTTATCCTCACTCTCATCAATACTCACCTCACCGTCACTTTCTAGGGTATCCCAACCTGTGATTGTGGAAGAATCATGCAAAAGTATGTCATCATCACCTACATAATTAGCCACAAGAGAAGGAAGTTCTCTCCAAGTAGCATACAAATTTTCTTCTTTTGGGTCACTCTCACTAAGGGTAGAAACATACTTCTCATACTTCTCCTTTTTAAATTTTTTTCTAAAAGCAGACCTCATGCGAGATTTCAAGTTAGAAGATTCAAACACGTGAGTTCTAAAATTATTAAAATTACCGAAAGTCATACCTAAAGGAAAATGATCAAAACGAAAGAAAATAGTGCAACAAGCTCTGATACCAATTTGAAAAGGCCCTTTAGAAGTGCTTTAGGTAAAAACCAACTCAAGGAATTATTTCCAATTTTATCTTCTTAAACCCGAAACCTGCATCTAATCAATTTAACCCATTTAATAAATAAAGCATGCGATAAAAGAAATAAATTCGGGAAAAAATCCCCGAAGGGCAAAAACCTTTTTGTTTCCACTATAATTTGCAAAGAAATAGTTTACACTCGGATTACAGTGAAACTAAAGTGACATACGAATACCCGCAGGTATCGGTCGATGTCATCAGCAATGGAGCAACCGCTTCGACTCTACAATTACCGCAGTCTTATCTTTAGCAAGGAACACCGCAGTTTTCCTAATTTTACCTCAGTCCGGTGTAGGTTTATCCTTTCTGCAAAGAGTTGAACAAAGTCTTCTTCTGGATGTTTTCAAGATCAAAAACCTTTGGAATTATGAGAATAGGATCTTGAATAAACAAAGGATGAAACTAAATAGAATGAGAGTTCTTAGAACTGTTCATCTCTCCTGAAAAAGTCTATGCAGTGTTATTTTTATATCTGAGCAAACTAATGTCCAAAATAATCGAAACACAGAAAATGAGTGAATCTTGTTCGAGCGACAGACGATGTCGTTCGAACGAGTTTACATGTCATTTGAATGACAGTAAACATTTTTTCTATTATTTCATGATTATACTTGAATTAAAAACAATTTAGCTTAGATATAATTAAATGCTCTTTCGAAATTTTAATTTTTAATTACCAAACATTGAAAAACATTTAATTCATCAAATATTTAAACAACATTCTAAATCACATATTCCTTTGATTATTCATACCCGTGTGATCCTAGAACAAATAAAATGTGAAATTTCAACTTGACTTGATTTTCTTCTTCATGTCTTTAATATGCAACTTCTTCAATCCAGAATTAATTACTTGTCCAGACTCAGTTTATATTGTTCGTAATTAGGACAATTATCAAAAATTTAAATCTATAAGAAATTTGTGCTTACAAAATTTTATTGTTCTTGAGAGACAAAGTGGGTTTTAGTTCGGTTCTTCAACATTTATTAGGATTTTGATGATATAATTGGGTTACAATCACATATTTTATGTATATACATTATGTATATATTATATGGAATATATATGAAGTTTTTTTTAATCTTTAATGGAGAATTTTATAGGATTTTGTTGTGTTGGAAAAGACAAATTCCATAGGGGGGACTTCAAACACTAAAGCACGTGGTCGATCGGCCCTACCCCCTGTGGTTGGTTGGTGCTTTCAATTATTAAGCAATTATCTCTTATTTTTCTATTTGGAAGTTGGTATTTAGGAGTTGTTTCGGGATGACTCCTGACCTGAATTTATGCATATTATTTTATTTATACTATGAATTGGATGGCTGAAATATAATGTAATACATTGGTTCCTTAATTCATTTATAATGAAATTGAAGTGGATCAATTGCACTCGGAACTCAAATTCCATGGTTAAGATGATTATGAATTGTTGTATTCTATATGCGATGTGTACCATGCATGAGTACTCGTGGTGAACATATTAAGGGGGATTCCATTTAATAAAGGAACGTTTGACTCAGACCACTATGATACCTCATTGAGTAGACGAGATACCTTAGTCTACTTTTACCCTCGGGTCACATGTCTATGTACCTTTGTTCGACACGAATTACATGGATATTTCATTTATGTATCCTTGGGTATGAGATGATATATGATTAATGGGAGTATGGTGATTTATTCCTAATCTTGATAAGGTCTTAGGTTTGGGACGGCCTAAGACTATACTTAGTAAGTGTGAGTGGTCCCCAAATGTACTTGAGCTAGGCCTTTGTTAATTGATTTACTTATGTGATCCTTTAACTCTAAGAAAATATTAATTTCTTCATAACAGTTGAATTTCATTAGCGTAATGATATCCTTAATTACAATATTTCATTTTAATATCAGAAGAATAAAGCGTAATTTAGGGATCACTTGGGATTTATGATCTCAGATGCACATGATATTAGGATTTAGGGTGGGTTAATTCTAAAATATGTTAAAATCTAGAAGCATATGCATAGTTATGACTTATTACAACTTTGGTTATGCTTTTGTTCTTTTTAAACTTGTTGTTAAAGTGGTGGATTTAATCGATAGTGATGTTGTCATTCATCCTTTAGTTGCAGATCTACATTAGAATTTAGGTGTCATTGGCCTTGATGCCAGATCCATCATTTTTTTATATATGTTGCAGTGGGGAGAGATACACATTTGTATTTGTATATTTTATATACCATATAGTAGTTGTGTTGTTATGTATATTTGACTCATGTAAGTTGTATCAGAGTAGTTTTATATCTTTCTCTATGGATATTCAGTTTATTTATTTTCTTACATGCTTAGAATTGTACTTATTAGTTTAGACTATGGTACTTTTGGAATATTGAATTGATAAATCTATATAAATATGTCATGGTTTCACACTCGCTCACCGCCACAATGTGTGAGTACACACACACCTTAGTGTCCAACGATAATGCTCATCAACCGTCTATAAATCTGAAACATGGATGCATCGCTTCTTTATCGCAAGCCCGCAAATATGGAATACACCATGTTTGAAAAGAAAATACGAAATTCACCGGATAAAACATACTCAATAAGGATGATGATGAGTAAAATCTTGATGCTAAACCAGATCTCAAAGAATGTAAATATTGGGTCTTGGATCTCAAAGTGTTTGGGTGAAAATAAAGTTTGAAGGCTTTTTATTTCTGATCAGAAAGTAATTTGCATCAAAATTTTCATCTAAAAAGTCCTAGTATGCCTATTTATAGACATTACAAAAGAAATTATTTTTTGAGACGGTGCTCCAACCGTCTCAAAAGATACTTTAGCCATCCTAAATACTTTTTCATACGGTATTTGGGATGGCTAGGTAACGTCTTATTAGGCCCCAATTTCAAATACTTTTTGAAACAACCACAACAACAGTCTTTCAGACGAGAACTATGCCTTAGGTCATCATTTATGGAAGCCTTTTGAAATAGTAAGAAAGTTGCGTTTGATAATTTTTTTTTAAGATGAAAATAACAGTTCCAAAAGGCTTTTTTGAGATGGGAACTAAGTCATATCAAAATCTCATCGTTTATGGTATCCTCTTTATACGGCAAGGAAGCCGCATTTAACAGATTTCACTCCAAAGTTACAATAACATCCATTCCAGCATAAAATACATTTCAGAATACATTAAAGAATAAAATGCATTCAATGCTTTACATTTATTCCAACAGATATTCTATATAATCATAAGCAAAACGTATTAAAAATAATATACAACACCTTTGGCACCCATTTCAACATATATAACATATAATTTCCAATTCGACTATAATTAAAGTTCATATAAGTAAAATGTCTCTACACAATTAAAAATTCGAATGTCGTGTCCACCAACCTAAATCAAAGTTGCTTCAATCAAAACATTAATTATAAGAATACATTTTTTCAAATATTTGACTTGTCTCATTAGAAAAAATACATAAAGAACGATTGACTCCTAACATAAAATGATGCCAACAAAGTAAACTCGTGATCTTGAAGCATAATACCTTTAACGAATTGACTTTAATGAATTTCCTTTTCCATAAAAGGTTCCGACCTACAGTAATATTTATTTAGTATCAGTTGGCTTAAATAAATAAGATTTTTTTAATAGTTCCTATACATGTCAATCTTTAAAAACATTATCAAATTTATATATCTTAATATTAATTACATTTAAAAACACTGAATAGTTTTTAAAATCAATAAAATCCCATTTGTTTATTCATGAAAATCAACAAGTTTAAACATAAAAAATAATTGAAAAATTTCTACAACAATAAACACATCAATGTAAAGAAGTAAATTTAAAAGGAAGAATTTTTCTCTCGTAGTATAATTAAATATAGATAATATATCATACATGCAAAAAACCTTGATACATATATCCTACCTAACACTCCTTCACATACATATATAAAAATAAAATAAATATGTTTCAAGGTAAAATACATGTGTAATTAGCAAAATATCTCTATATACATAATAAGTAGTTCTTCCAATCTCTTAAAAAGAGTGTTATTACCTAATTGGTATGGGTAGTTGAAGTACTAGAAGCAGGATGAGGGATAATATCCTAAAGCAAACTCTGCATTGTGCATCAAACAAACATGAATTTATAATTGGGTAAACAAATATAATATCACAGAGTCTAACGAAACATGGTCAACATAATCAAACCATCATTGCAATATAATCAAGATCATATAATGCTAAATAAATGCATAAAAGATATGCAAACACACTTATAAACAGATGTAAACAGAGCTTTATATCAATATTGCATTCAACAAAATTCATTGTGTCCACACTATAAAATAAATTTAATTTATAAACTTTCATATGTTGAAAAACTTTAAAACTAATCAATTGACAATCTTGGCATTTATACTTAGAATTCATATTTATATTTCATATGTGCGCCTATATGATATTTAGAAGCAATTATGAAATCTAACATAACACAATTTGCCTTGGAGGAATAAAAGAATTCCATTGTGTTTAAAATATTTCACTGGGGGTAAGTAGTAGCATAAAATAAAACCCCCAACCAACATTCATATAGCTTCCCTACTTTCCTCACCGTACACCCTTAACAACCATATAACTTCCCACTACTGTACCTCCACTCCCACCCCTTTTTCTACAAGCAATAATTTTTGCTTCCTATGAACATATATGTGATTTATTTATTCAATATTATTACTATGATATGGAATTGAACATTTGTTCTTACGATCAATAATGTTACTTTGGGATTAGGTAATTTCAATCTAGGGTCTAAAAGTGATATGAGTGTAGGATCAATATGGTCATAAAGGGAATATACTTGTACATATAAAATGATGCGAGTAATGAGGCCTAAAGGGTTAAAATCTTCTTCATCCCACAATATCATGTTGGCTTAAAGGTTTTCGATCTTTTTCTTGAGTTTGGAATCATCGGTTTCCAATGAAGTTAGGTGAAATTTTTTTATGGATTAGAATCATCAATATAATAAGCATGTTGTTATTGTAAACTCATTGATGGTTTCTTGAAATGGTGGTACTGAAGTGTCGAACTACAAACTGTAAAAATATACAAAGTTAAGATGGTGTGTATACTTTGCACATGTTCAAATCAACGAATTGACGTGGAACCATTTCAAGACTAATCAAACTATTAAATGTATATACACTATTCAAAGACCTATAAAAAGTTATGGGGGGAGGGGCATGGTCCCTCCGGTCCCTATGTGACTATGCTCATACACAAGAGGGGAAGGGTGATCTATAGTCCATGAAAAATGCAGAAGTTGTAGTTAATTGGAATATTCTTTTGGAACTATCGTACCTAACCATGTTAGGAAGTGAAAATTTTGGGTGGAGTGTGAAGTGTTAGCATTATCCATGCTAAATTAGAATATGCAAACTTATCGATTTAAATATTCTTATTATGACATACACTAAAATTAAAAAATACACAAATTATGGATACAAAGCATAACTAAGAACTTCAATTAACTAATATGTATATAGTAGTGAAAATTGGTCATTTTTATTTATCGTGAAAATAATGAAATAAGCTTCATTATATACTAAGTGTAATGATGATTTGTGTAACAAGTGTGTTGATACCAAATTTAATCTGCTGGCGTCGACCAATCATATGAAGACACATGGCAATTACAAACTCTTCCGAGGAACTCCCACGCTCCGAGGAACAAAACTACAGCGAGGAAGACTAGCTCCCCGAGGAACACTGCTTACTCGAGGAACTCACATGCTCCGAGGAACCCATACACTCCGAGGAACTCTTGAATACCAAGAAGATTAGGCGGTCTGAGCAACTCAAGCGGTCCGAGCTGCATCTCGAACAAAGCATTAATAGTTGGATAACCAACAGTTCAACTGATTCATTAAATGCGTATCATTTGGACGCGCACGCAAAGAGAGAATTAAATGTATTACCCTTTCATATGCCTATCATTTAATGTATTACCCTTTCACATTACAGCCTCAAGGCTATAAATACATTGTACAATCCTCATTGTAAAGGGACCCCCAGGCCGGAATTTCTTGAGATAACAGAAATCGAGAATTCCCAAACACTCAGCAATAAAGCAATAGTGGACGTAAGCCATTCTTATAAGGCTGAACCACTTTAAAATTCTTTATCTAATTAATTTATTTGTGATTGAATTATAAGAGTGATCTAATTTTTTACATCAACATATTGGCGCCGTCTGTGGGAAACGACTGGTAAAATCATTTTCTCATAAAAAATAATCCATTACCAATGGCTGATATACCTGAATCCAGCAATCGAAACACTGGAACCCCTCCAAATCCCTCTGCTCCACCAATTATTCCAGATCTGACTGGAATGATGGCGAATCTGGCTCAGGGCCAGACCGTCATGCAAGAAATGATGCGACAACTCATCCAAACCCTCCATTGCGGTGCGCCAGCCCATTCCGTATCACGAAGCATCCAAAGAAATATGTGTGCGCCTTCTATGCGTACTAGGCGTACTAATTCATATCTCCATGAGGAATCTGAAGATTTTTCTTATCAACTTGGAGGAACTTCATTAGTGCGAGCCACAGATACTGAACAACGTGTCACCCTCTCCCCAGAAAGGACCAGTGCATTAGAAAGATTAAGTAGGGCCTCTCCTTTTGATTGATTAGGCCCTAGGAGGAACAAAAGTCCTCTTAATGCAGCGTCGAGAAGCCTTCAACGACCATCAGATTTAAGGGAAGGATCTCCTAGTCGCGACCAGCTGCTCGTCAAGATGGATCCGATGACCGACCAGCTGCTCGTCGAGATAAATCCTAGGAAGCCACTTAAACGCGATCAGTTGCTCGAACCAATAGGCCCGAGGAAGGGAATGATGCATGGAAAGGATCTATTCAAAGGCTGGAGGATAAATTGGGGGAAATGGATAAGGCTAAGAACCCTCTACAACGAACCTTTGTTCGGGGAACACCTTTTGTCCAGGACATTGTTGATTTTCCAACACCATCGAAGTGCAAAGCACCTGTTGTGACTCTCAAGTATGACAGGAAGACTGACCCTGTCCTTCATATAGAATAATATCAAGCTGCTGCTGATATCTATGCTGTCCCAGACAAGATGAGATGCAGGGCATTCTCGGGAACTCTTACCGGATCTGCTCAGATATGGTATAATAATCTTCCTCGGGGTAAGATTTCAACTTTTCTTCAACTGGCCGAGTTATTCATTGGGAATTTCTGCTTCAGGGCAAAGCCAGTTAAACGAGTAGCACATTTGTTAAGTGTTAGAAAAAAAGATGGTGAGAGTATTAGAGACTATATAACTCATTTTAATAACGAGAAGCTCGAAGTCATTGATTATGAGGAGAAGACAATGATTACTGCTTTGATGAGTGGACTGTTGCTAAACAAGTTGTACTACACTTTGGCCAAAGATCCACCTCTAACCATGTCAGACTTAATGGGAAAAGCGTCCAAGATTATGAATGCCGAGGAGGCTATGTCTGCAAAGAAGAATATGGACGCCAAAGAAACCAAGGTGGAAGGTGATAAAACTAAGAAGAAAGAGCATAAGAATAATGGTGGTGACAAACATTCCAAAAGTAGGTCCTCATGGGAGGTCTTGAAGAAATTTGATAATTACACGCCTTTGAAGGCAAATATCAACCACGTCCTGGAAGAAATTAAGAATAGCGAGGAGTTAAAGTGGCCGAAGAAAATGAAGTCAGACCCTGACACGAGGAATAGGGAGAAATATTGTGAGTTCCATAAGGATCATGGCCATATGACAAAAAATTGCATAGCTCTTCAGAACGAGATTGAAACACTCATCCGACGAGGAAAGCTTGAAAAGTATGTTGAACGGGGAGGAGAAAGAAGAAACAACGACCGAACTAGAGAGAGGTCTAGATCTCCTCGTAGAGTAGAGGAGAAAGAGAAGAGAAACCATGAAGATGATCCAGATGATGACCCCGATCTTCCTAAGAAACCAAGGCAACCAGAACAAGAGGTATTTTCAATACGCTTTGGGTCATTTAATTGTAATGTTATTACAGGAGGAGATGCAGGAGGAGGATACCTTACTGCAGAAAAAAAAGCTTACCTCGGAGAGGCCCAAGCTTGCTTGTACATTCAGCGAATAAATTTAGCTGAGGAAGATCGCCCGAGAAAGGTGAACAAAGAAAAATTGGTCATTGGGTTTTCAAAGAATGATCTTGCAGGAGTTCTGTATCCTCATGACGACCCACTAGTGATCAAAATGAGAATGAAGGAGGTAATGATTTCAAGAATGATGGTCGATAAAGGTAGCTCGGTAGACATCATGTTCTACTTGTGTTTCGATAGTTTGAATCTAAAGCTATCTCAACTGGAGCCTTACCATAGACCCCTTATCAGTTTTGCTAGCGAGAAAGTATTTCCACTTGGTACGATCAAGTTGGATATATTCATTGGTACGTGGCCTGCTTGTCGGAAAGAAAGAATACGTTTCTTCGTGATGGATAAGAATGTCCAATCATCATACAATATTATCATGGGAAGAGTAGGATTGAAGAAATTCGAGGTTGTGCCATCTACAGTGCATCAGTGCCTAAAATTTCCAACAAATTTTGGAGTAGTAGTTATGAAAGGTGATCAGAAAGTAGCTCGGGAATGCTATTATTCATCTGCCGAGCAAGAAGAACTGGAAGAATCAAAGAAAAAGACTACTACCTATCAAGTGGAGGAAGGTGTAGAAATTGAAACCTTGGATCCTCGGGATGAGTCGCAACTCGTGAAGGGTCAAGTGCTGGAGGCTACTGAAAATATTATTCTGGACGACGAACACCCTGAATGAACTACTCAAATAGGTTCATCATTGGAATCCTCACTAAAACAGGAATTGATAACTTTCCTTAGAAGCAGAAGTCAAACTTTTGCGTGGAGTCATGAAGATATGCTTGGGATAGACCCAAACTTCTTATGTCACGAGATCAATGTGAATAAGGAGATCAATCCTATGAAGCAGAGAAGAAGAGTATTCAGTCTCGAGAAGAATCAAGCTATACAGAAGAAAGTCGAGAAGCTCCAGAAAGCTCGTTTCATTGAAGATGTTAAATATCCAGATTGGTTAGCCAATGTGGTGATGGTAAAGATGAAGAATAACAAGTGGAGGATGTGTGTAGACTTCACCGACCTCAACAAATCATGCCCAAAGGATCACTTTCCATTGCCCCGAATTGATCAACTAGTGGATGCTACTGATTCGTATCGAATATTGCATATTTCCGCCCATTATCTTTATGCATTCTAGCGCTTTTACGTTCCTAAATGCCTATATTTATGCTCATTGACCAGACAACCTTGGAGTTGGATATATACATGTTTTGCAGGGGTTATTTGTGCTTTTGTAGGTATTGGAACGCTAAAAGTGAGGATCCGTTGCATTTCGGAGAAGTTCCGTCGCTGGACGCTACTTCAAGGGTTTTTTAGTCAATTCACATTTATTATTCGGCTCTTGGAAATTCCACGGATGCGTAGTTCATTGAGTTAGCATCGCGTGGCCGCAAACGGTGCGTCGTTTGGAGTTCGGACGAAGAAGCTAGGCTCGTTTCCGTAATGGACCTTTTCCCCCTCATCATGGACCAAATGCAGCCTGAAAACAGAGTACCGGTCGACCGCGTACAAGAGACCGGTCGACCGCGGTTTCAACTTTTACCGTGGGAAGGAGACAGTATGCTTTGGCTTAAGGGACCGGTCGACCGCGCCCCTGCGACCGGTCGACCGGTAATGCCAGATATTTTGGGCTCTTTCCTCTTTCTTTCCTTTTTCCCTTATCTTTTCCCACTTACTATATAAACCCATTTTTGGTTTTATATTCAGTAGACACACACACAGACACACACGATTTTAGGTTAGTTTAGCTTAGGGTTTGGGGTTTTTGAAGAGTTTTGCTTTGATTCTTCTCGGTTTGACACCCGATTGGGTTGTAAGTTACACTATTCATCATCCCTACCATTTAATATAGTTTGTATTTCTTCAATTCTAGCTTTCTAATTTAGGTTTTCTTGCTTTATTTACATGCTTTGATTTACACGCTTTCTAGTATAGATTTACCGCGTTTATTTACCGCTTTCCATTTATCGCGTTTTTAACATGCTTTCTAGGTAATTTAAATTAGGTTGTGTTTGAATTGAACTCACTCGGGTTGACGCGTTGCTTTGCTTTGGTGATGGAGTTTACGGGTTTATTTCGAGTGCGTTGTCCTAGTTTTTACGCCTAGGAGATTTGACGGGGCATATCATGTATGTCTCGTGCTTACGACCTTTCGCGCGCAATTTCCGGGATATTTGTTGACGCCAAAATCTTATTAGGCTTTTATGATGATTTAGGGCGTAACAACCCTTGATTTAATTAACTGTCGAAACGAGACGCATTTGTAATAACTCTTCAACCCATGTAACCATTTTATACTACTTAACTCGGGTGAGGGATATTCGACGCAACCTATAGTTTTACCCGCTTTCATAATCTAGTTTCAATACCATTGCCTAGAATAATCTTTTCCTTTATGCATCTTTTCTTTTAGTTTGTAATCATCTTTTACACTTTTATTTCGGAATATTAAACCACTTAAATTCTAACAACTTGTCCCTGTGGATTTTCGATACCCGACTTACCGCTGTGCTTGCCTCGCAAGTGTAGTAGTAACTTAGGTTTTTGTATTGAGTTGGCGAAACGAAAACAACGATTAGCGTCTTTACACGCGCTACTTTTCGCGCTCAATCAAAATGGCGCCGTTGCCGGGGACTAGTTTGTTTTAGACTTTATTTGATTTAATATTTCATAGTATTTTCTTTCTATTTGTATTATTTGCTAACTTTTTGCAGGACTTCCACATTTGAGCACTTAGAAACGCTCGAATTTTTCCCGCGTGCACCTACTTTGTGGAATCCGCCACTTCGAGCCATTTTTGGGGTAAGCATGTCTTATTCCAATTCTTTCGGTAATCCTTGTCATAATTCTCAAAATTCTCGCAAACCTATGACTTTCGGTGAATACTTAGAATCCCAAAGTATAACAAATTCAAATATGACTTTGGGCGAGTATAACGAAAGTCAAAACTTAGGTTATTGGAATTTTGATGATGATGACAATGATTTTGGGCCTTTACCTCCTTATAATAGGAATTTTGAAACGAATTCGAATAGTTTTCAAAATTCCTATAATAATGAGTTTTCGTTTAAGTCCGATGGTAATTTTAAAAGTTCCCATTCTAATGCATCCGCACCTCGACCTATGACTTTCGGTGAGGGTTTGCGTATGTATGAAAATGAGAAAATTGAAAATCGCTATCGAGAAGAAAATCGTTCGTGGGAACATGAGTTGGATTTATTATTTGAGTCCGACGACGATTTTGCTTCCGAGACTTTCGAGGTCGACGAATGTTTTGAACCAAATGAGGTACTTGTGCCTACTTTGGAACAAGCCATTCTAGACTTTGCCCATTGCGTAATAGATATTGAAAGTGAGGATGATAATGACGTAATATCTATTTGCAATGAAATGATTTCTTCTTTGGCCCCCAAAGAAGAACATTTCATTGAAAATGATATTATTTCCTTTGAAATTCCAACTTCATGCGATGATGATTCATCTCATGAGTTTGAATTTCTTTCATCCCCATTTTCATTCTCTATTACCCCACCGGAACAAGTACCCGATGATTCGGTTTCGAATTTTAATGTTTTAAACCCTATCGCCGATGAGGAGTACTTGCTCGAGTCGCCCTCCACGATCGCATCTTTGCCTTTGTGTGCGCCGCCTCCCATTCCAACTTCAAAATCCTTGGGACGATTTTCGGCTTTTCTCGGTCCCCACTTGTTTTTGTCACCCGTGCAATCCAAACCCCCCATCGTCCCTCCAAAACTTTTAATTAGCGATGGTTCATTTCTTCCGCCTTACACATGCCTTCCGTTGTTAAAACGGAATCCATATTTTTTGGAGGGCATGCTTGTATGTGAGGGTACACCGGTTATCCTCCAAAGTCAAATCATTCTTATGGTGGACCCTCAGCTATTTAGACTTCTAGTGTACAGTTAGTGTGAAGTCTAAATAGTAGGTTGTATATAGTTAGCTTTTTATTTTTTCTTTCCTTTTTAATTTTTTCTAGTGTAATTAGTTAACTTTTTGTTATTTGTTTTTGCTATGCTCGGTACTAACTTGTTTTGTAGATTCTTTGGGCTTGTTCTTATGGGGATCGCTCCAATTTTGGGTAATATCACTCTTTTCCTCTCTTTGACTTGGTTCTTAATTTACATTGAGGACAATGTCAAGTTTTAAGTTAGGGGGTGTGGGATATTCTATCCATTTCTTCATTTAGTCCATGTTTTTGCTCACATGTTAGTTACTTAGTATGCTTTTCTTAGAAAAATTCAAAGATTTCAAAAAGATTTTCTTTCTTTTTTTCTCCTTTTTGGGCATTTTGCCTTTGTTTCGGATGATAAATTTCAATAATTGCCCGATCCAATAGACAGCCCAATGATGCATGTTCTCGATTTTAGAAGTTATTAGACTTTAGTCTCGATTATTGATATTGTGAATAACTTCATGAATTAAACTTTAATCCCATGAGCACATGCGTTTTTATTGTTATATTGATTTGGTTTAAGATTTTTATAACTCGGTAATGTTTTGTTGCATTGTATATACTTACACCGAGTAAGCTTTGTACCTTTCGTCGTTTGTGAGTGTATACACTATTCTTTTCTCATTGAAAACGTTGAATTTGTTGGTAATCTCACTATTCTTTCATTTGACCGTTCATTAATTGAGTTCATACTTGAAATGTGTTACTTGAGCATGATTTTCATATATTGTTTTGATTCGAGAATTGCGTAAACTTTGTGAAATGATCATAGGCCATCTTTGTTATATCACCCATATTAGCCTTGACCTCACCCTTATATGTTTACCCTCGTTAACCCCTTTGAGCCTAAATATAGCCTTTCATTTCATACCCCATCCCCATAACCAACTCTACATTTGAGTTTTATACCATACATACACTTTCCATACCTTTGTTTGGAATGTTACTTGGGATTGAATGATGTTGTTATGATGCCGGTTGCAATTTAGGCATATGAGAGTTTGATAAGTAAAGGAAAGTAGTGAAAAAAGTGAAGAAAAAGAGAAAGCAAAAAGCAAAAGAAAACAAAAGATAAAATGAGAAAAAGAAGAAAAGAAAAAGAAAGTGAAAGTTGTAAATGTTGTGTATAGTGTTCAATAAGCTTTGATTACTCTCCCCGATGATATATCTAATGCCTTTTTGGAAGTTATTTTCCAATTTTAATATTGCCCGCATTTTCCCATTATCCCGAGTTTTCATCCCGAACACTTTGAATCCGTATATACATCCTTTCATTCCGTACCTTAGCCTAGCCTACATTACAACCCTATTCAAGTCCTATGTGATCTTAGGTTGATGTAATTTAAAAGTCATAATAGTTGTGATAATCTGTGAAAATGCATTTCGCCTCTTTTAGTGTGCGGTATCCTTTCATTGAGATTACATTTTTCAGTTTATATATAGCGTTCTTCTTTTGTGACATGTGTGTGGCCTAGTTTCCATTTACATTTACTCTTTATGCCCGCATGTTCCGTGTGTTACCTCCCTGTTTCGAGTGAATTCGCTCGATGAGCGTAATGCCCGTGAGGATTGAATATATGATTGCTTTAATGATTATCCGGTTTATATAAGTTTTTGCCAAATCACACTTTGCATGTGCTCGCTCCCCTCCCACATTTTAAGGTTTCAATTCTATGAGGTGCATTCTATAATGTTAATGATTTGGACTTTTGTGTGAATTCATTCACTTTGCTAATAATGCATATGAAATCTTTTTCGCTTTTGTTGGGCTTGTCGCACGTTGGTTTGGGCATATTTTGAGGAAACCATATGATGTTTGTGGGTATCATCCCTGAAAACCCTCACGAGACGACACTCGTCCACTAGGGTAACCTAGGGGTTTAACGGCTTATTGCATATGCTAAATGCAATCGTGTTCCCTACGAAAGTGGCAATTATATTTCGATGCATATTTACATTTTGTACCGCCCTCTGTGGTCTGGTTTTCTTTGTTTCATTACTAGGGACTAGCAATGTGTAAGTTAGGGGGTGTGATTCGTATCGAATATTGCATATTTCCGCCCATTATCTTTATGCATTCTAGCACTTTTACGTTCCTAAATGCCTATATTTATGCTCATTGACCAGACAACCTTGGAGTTGGATAGATACATGTTTTGTAGGGGTTATTTGTGCTTTTGTAGGTATTGGAACGCTAAAAGTGAGGATCCGTTGCATTTCGGAGAAGTTCCGTCGCTGGACGCTACTTCAAGGGTTTTTTAGTCAATTCACATTTATTATTCGGCTCTTGGAAATTCCACGGATGCGTAGTTCATTGAGTTAGCATCGCGTGGCCGCAAACGGTGCGTCGTTTGGAGTTCGGACGAAGAAGCTAGGCTCGTTTCCGTAATGGACCTTTTCCCCCTCATCATGGACCAAATGCAGCCTGAAAACAGAGTACCGGTCGACCGCGTACAAGGGACCGGTCGACCGCGGTTTCAACTTTTGCCGTGGGAAGGAGACAGTATGCTTTGGCTTAAGGGACCGGTCGACCGCGCCCCTGCGACCGGTCGACCGGTAATGCCAGATATTTTGGGCTCTTTCCTATTTCTTTCCTTTTTCCCTTATCTTTTCCCACTTACTATATAAACCCATTTTTGGTTTTATATTCAGTAGACACACACACAGACACACACGATTTTAGGTTAGTTTAGCTTAGGGTTTGGGGTTTTTGAAGAGTTTTGATTTGATTCTTCTCGGTTTGACACCCGATTGGGTTGTAAGTTACACTATTCATCATCCCTACCATTTAATATAGTTTGTATTTCTTCAGTTCTAGCTTTCTAATTTAGGTTTTCTTGCTTTATTTACATGCTTTGATTTACACGCTTTCTAGTATAGATTTACCCCGTTTATTTACCGCTTTCCATTTATCTCGTTTTTAACATGCTTTCTAGGTAATTTAAATTAGGTTGTGTTTGAATTGAACTCACTCGGGTTGACGCGTTGCTTTGCTTTGGTGATGGAGTTTACGGGTTTATTTCGAGTGCGTTGTCCTAGTTTTTACGCCTAGGAGATTTGACGGGGCATATCATGTATGTCTCGTGCTTACGACCTTTCGCGCGCAATTTCCGGGATATTTGTTGATGCCAAAATCTTATTAGGCTTTTATGATGATTTAGGGCGTAACAACCCTTGATTTAATTAACTGTCGAAACGAGACGCATTTGTAATAACTCTTCAACCCATGTAACCATTTTATACTACTTAACTCGGGTGAGGGATATTCGACGCAACCTATAGTTTTACCCGCTTTCATAATCTAGTTTCAATACCATTGCCTAGAATAATCTTTTCCTTTATGCATCTTTTCTTTTAGTTTGTAATCATCTTTTACACTTTTATTTTGGAATATTAAACCACTTAAATTCTAACAACTTGTCCCTGTGGATTTTCGATACCCGACTTACCGCTGTGCTTGCCTCGCAAGTGTAGTAGTAACTTAGGTTTTTGTATTGAGTTGGCGAAACGAAAACAACGATTAGCGTCTTTACACGCGCTACTTTTCGCGCTCAATCAGCTACCTCGGGACACGAGTTGCTGAGCTTCATGGATGCTTATTCTGGTTACAATCAGATCAAAATGAAACCTGAAGATAGGGAGAGTACTTCTTTTATTACCCCATGGGGAACTTATTGTTATAATGTTATGCCTTTTGGTTTGAAAAATGCAGGTGCGACATATCAAAGGCTGATGAACAAGGTCTTTGCTGAACAAATCAGTGACAATATGGAAGTCTATGTTGACGATATGCTGACAAAAAGCAAGAAAGCTGCCGATCATCTAGTTGACTTAAGTCAAACTTTTGATCAACTAGACAAATATCAAATGAAGCTGAACCCGATGAAGTGCATATTTGGAGTACGAGAAGGCATGTTCCTCGGGTACATTGTCAATCAACGAGGCATTGAAGCAAATCCTGAAAAGATCAAAGCTCTATTAGGGCTGCGATCTCCAACAACGAAGAAGGAAGTACATAGTCTCACTAGACGAGTAGCAGCACTCAATAGATTTGTGTCATGAGGAACTGATAGATTTCTCCCATTCTTCAAGACACTGGAAAGACTTTTGAGTGGAATGATGAATGTGAGAAGGCTTTTCAAGACTTGAAGAAATACTTGGGAGCACCCCCACTGTTGTCCAGGCCGGTGATGTGAGAGAAATTGTATGTGTACCTTGCAGTATCCGAGAATGCAGTTAGATCGGCGTTGATCAGAGTGGAGAATGGAGTACAAAAGCCAATTTACTACACAAGTAAGGCCTTCCGAGGAGCAGAGATCAGATATCCAAGGCTGGAGAAATTGGCACTAGTGCTGATTAAGGCGAGTAGGAGAATGAGGCCACACTTTCAGGCTCATACTATAGTAGTATACACCGATGTGCCATTGAGACAAGCCCTTCATAAGCCAGAGAAATCAGGGAGATTGATGTACTGGGTAATAGAGCTCGGAGAATATGATATAGTTTATGAACCCAGATCATCGCTAAAAGGGCAGGCTGTAGCAGATTTTATAGCAGAGTTCACCTATCCTGATACCCCCGAGGAGCAAAAGTTGCTCGCTGATCAACCTGTGGATGTTACAGAATCAACAGACACAAACTCAGACCAACTTCGGTTGGTAAAAGGGCGAGTGGATGTTACAGGATCATCAATTTCGAGCTCAGACCAACTCCGGTTGGTAAAAGGGCAAGAAAAGATGATCGACAAGGAGCAAGAAATATCAGGGGAGGATGATAGGAAGCAGCAAATATTTCACCGAGGAACTCTGACCGATCAGAAATTTGAAGACAAGTTACCTATATGGAGGCTATATGTAGATGGCTCATCTTGCAATACAGGATGTGGCGCGGGGATAGTTTTGAGCACTCCGGACGAGGTCGACATAGAATACGCCTTGCGTTTCCAATTCAAAGCTTCCAACAATGAGGCTGAATATAAGGCCATGATTGCAGGGCTAAATTTGGCAAAAGTTATGGAGGCGCAGTAAGTTATGATCTTTAGTGACTCTAGACTGATTGTAAACCAAATGATGGAAGTATATGCAGTTAGAGGATAATTAATGATCAGATATCATGCAAAGGCAAAGGAGCTGGTGTCAGAATTTACCGCTATTCACCTGGTCAGAATACCAAGAATGGAGAATGCGAGAGCAGACGCCCTAGCTCGACTAGCATCAGCAACTCGCACCGAGCTACGACGAACAACTCCAATTGAAGTGTTAGCTGGTCGGAGTATAGATGAAGATCTGACGATGAACTTTATCACCTTTGATTTAGGTCCATCTCGGATGGATCCCATCAGGGCGTATATCGAGGAGGGAGAATTGCCAATTGACAAGATCGCAGCCAAGAAATTAAAGTTTAAAGTTGCTCGGTATGTATTAACTAATGGTGTTTTATATAGACGAGGAATTATGGAAGGTTTGCAGAGATGCGTACATCCCTCCGAGGTAAAAGAATTAATCGAAGAAATCCATGAAGGGTCTTGTGGAGCACATGTAGCAGGTCGGATGCTTTTGTAAAGGATAATGACGCAGGGATACTACTGGCCGATGATGAGGGATGATTATATTGCCTATGCCAAGAAGTGTGACAAATGCCAGCGTTTTTCTTTCATCCGAAGAACTCCACAAGCATTGTTGACACCATAACTTCCCCTTGGCCATTTGCCATGTGGGGAATTGATTTGGTTGGACCACTACCAACAACCCGAGGAAGGTTCAAGTACCTCGTCGTCGCAGTGGATTATTTTACTAAGTGGGTAGAAGCTGAGCCACTCATTGATATGATGTACGAGAAGGTGTACCAATTTGTTTGGAAGAACATCATTTGTCGATATGGTCTCCCTCATTCCTTCATCACAGACCATGGGACATAATTTGATAACGAGGAGTTTGCCACCTATTGTCATCAATCAAATATTTTGAAGGTCCACTCAGCACCAGGCCATCCTCAAAGCAATGGACAAACTGAAGTGACAAACAGAACGCTGTTGAACGGTTTGATGAAAAGATTGGATGATGCGAAATCAAACTGGATCAACGAGTTACAATCAGTACTCTGGGCTTACCAAACTACTCCACGAGTAGCAACTGGAGAATCACCATACATGCTGGCGTTTGGAAGTGAAGCTGTCATACCTGCCGAGTTGGGCCTCCCAACACACAGGGTACTGATTTTCAATTCCCCTGTCAGCGACTTAATGAGAAGACTGGATTTAGACATGCTCGAGGAAGTCAGAGAAGAAGCAGCCATTAGAAATACTTCTTACCAGCAGTGAAAAGCTTTGTTCTACAACAAGAGGGTGAAGAAGTGCGACCTAAAAGAAGGAGACTATGTGCTGAAGAAAGTAATTCAAAAGCATAACAAACTGGAGGCAAACTAGCATGGACCATACCGAGTTACAGATGTTGTTCGACCAGGAACTTACCGAATAGCAACTCTAGAAGGCGAGGAGTTTAAGAATGCATGGAACGCAGATCACCTGCGAAAGTATTATCAGTGATGTATATGTAACGCAGTTCCATCAGTATGAATAAAATAAAAATATTCTGCAAGTCTCTCTGTTTATTGAAAAATTTTAGGGGAATACTAGTGCTATGCACTACTCGGCATAACTCGGCAGACTACTCAAGAAAATATTCCAAACCGTACCAAGTATGGTTGGTCGGGGATAAAAACCCACTAACTGTAGTTGGTCGACAAGGAGAAAATATACCAAACTGTATCAACGTAGTTGGTCGACGAGGAGAAAATATTCCAAACTGTACCAAGTATGGTTGGTCGGGGATAAAAACCCACTAACTGTAGTTGGTCGACGAGGAGAAAATATTCCAAACTGTACCAACGTAGTTGGTCGACGAGGACAAAATATTCCAAACTGTACCAACGTAGTTGGTCGACGAGGAGAAAATATTCCAAACTGTACCAACGTAGTTGGTCGACGAGGAGAAAATATTCCAAACTATACCAACATTAGTTGGTCGACGAGGAGAAAATATTCCAAACTGTACCAAGTATGGTTGGTCAGGGATAAAAACCCACTAACTACAGTTGGTCGACGAGGAGAATTTATTGACCTTGGTTGGTCAGACACATTTTATGAAAAAGACAAAAATTTACCAAGTACGGTTAGTCGGGGATAAACTCTCACTAACTATAATTGGTCGACGATCACAATTTAACAACCTTGGTTGGTTGGAAAAAAATTAAACATTTTTATACTCATTACTTTATTAATAAGTGATCGATCAACATTACTGATACTTGTAACTTTTTTAAAAAGTTGGTCGATGAACAACACTATTATTATCTTTTTAACAGATATGCATAAATGTAAAGTGTTGATATTTACAAGACAATAGCAATTAAGATTTGCAAACAGAAATGAAAGTTTTTCATTAAATTCAAAATAAATTACATTGATGATAAAATGAAAATTACATTGATATGTATACTAACTGTTACATTAAAAATTCCTATTCTATTGGTTTTTCACCCTCAGCTTTCGATACAGGTTCCTCTCCAGCAGGCGGATCATTTAAAGACTGAGGAGAATTGATGAAGTTCAAATCCTTCAGCATCCTGACGTTCATCACAGAAGGTCGATCTAGAAGATGCTCGGGACGAGATACCTCAATTTGAGAATGTAAATTATAGTCACCGAGGTATTTTGAAATTAAGCTTCGAGGAATGGCACGAGCTGGGATCCATTCCATGTCCAAATTGTGCGGTGGCACAGGCAAGTCGAGCAACCCGGGATCATGGTAGTCCCACAGATAGTGTCCTTGTTCGAGCTTCAGCACACCTAAGGCATTCAGCCAGCCTTGTTTGTATCCCTCATTGTTGGCATTCTGGATACGATCATCAAAATGGAATAGTGCTTCATTGTATCCATCCATCCATAACTCCCTGGGCTGTTTGTGGAATTGATATGTTAGCTTCTCTAGCTGCTCGTGGAAACTCTTGATGAAAATCTCCTTATTCTCCAAGACGGACTTCTGCGCAGAGAGATGTTTTTCCAAGTCCCTAATCTTCTTTGACATGTCAGCCAAAGTTTGGTTTTTCACCATTAGTTGGAAGGCCTGGTTCTCTAAGGCAGATGTTGTCTTCTGTTCCTCGACAAGCACCCGAGCTGCTCTTGCTCGTCCCCGAGGAGATCTTCCTCTTCCCCGAGGAGACGTAGAAGGGCCCGACCTCCTCAAGGTATCCAATTCTTCCCTCAACTTGGCATTCTCTACTTCTAGGAATGAAAATCCCTCGTCAGTCACTAGGATTAGGGCTATTGAAGAAGAGGCTGCAGACTTCAACTGTGATAGATCTTTCTGCAAGTTGTTGTTTTCCTTTTCCAGCAGCTCAGTAATCTTTCTGCATTCCTCAACCTCGCCCCTTAGGGTTCTCTCCCTTACATCATAACCAGCAAAAAGCTTCTTGTAGCCCTTATCAGCAACAATCAGCTTATACTTCTTCTCGTAACTCTCATGTAACAAGGCAGTTGATTCATTGTATTGATTCTGAAGGTCTTCGAGGGTGCACTGGAGATCCTCGATCATTTCATAATAAGCCACATTATTGGCTACCGCTCGATCAAGCAGACACTTCAGGTACTGATATGCTTCCACTGCCTGTTCTGAATCATCCTGGCCACAGATGTCAGCAACTTGTGCAGCACTGAAGTCTGTGTGACTAGCCTTAAAGTACTCATTGCACTGTTGCAGTAACTTTGTATCATGGGCAAATAGCAGATCCATCCTGGCCAGAAAATAGCAGAGAAAGAAAAGCAATCATCAATAAGAAGAATAAGTAGAGTATGAATAGAAGATGAACAAATAATATGCAAGAAAATTCAACTTTTATTAGATCATAAAATTCATAATTACAAGTGCTGGATTACATTTGACAAAAAAAGAAAATATAAAAGTAAGCCCGAACAACACTACACCTTTTCCTTATCTCCCAAAACCTTCTCGGGAGGTTGGGAAGAGGAAGAAGGTTGCTCGGAGGGAACTGTGGGCTGTTCGGAGAGCACCAGCTATTGTTCGGATGAAGAAACGACTTGGTCGACAGCAGACTGGATGGCTGGGGGGTGATCTCCCATCACCATTGAAGAATCCTCAGAGGTATCTTCGTCCTCTTCTAATTCTTCTGGAGTAGGAGGAGGACCAGGGATATGCCTCTGGAAGAGCTCAGAGGACTCGTCAACCTTCATTTCCTGAAGGGAAGCGACCCATCCATCCCTAAAGTAATTTAGACTGCCATAGTCTAGTTGAGATACCATGGAAGCACACCCCTTGTTCCACCCTTTGTCCCATCCAGAGATGAAGGAATTTTTCACATCAGCTTTCCTCTTCAGCTTCTCCGAGGAAAACGTCTCGGATAGAAGGTTCTCAGCATTCTTCAGTTTGATCTCAACCTTCTCCTTCTGTCGACCTACTTCCTGGAGATTGTCCAACCTCTCCTCGGAAAGTTTGAGTTTATTTTCCAGCTCTCCAGTGGCTTTGAGCTTTTCCTCAAGCTCATTATTTGCCTTCTCCAAGGCATTCTTTTTCTCCTCCAACTCCTTGGAGGCATCAGCAACTCGAGCTTTTTCTTGCTCGGAGGAGGAAAGTTTTTTCTCTAAGATAGCCTTATCAGTGGCATACTTCTGGCGGGAGTCTTCCAAAGATTGGATAGCCTCTTCCATAGCTCCCTCCACACTGGAAGAGGAGAATGAGGCTTTAATGGCTTCATCCTTTTTCAGGATTATGTTAAAGCAGCTCATCAACTTTAAATAGAAAAAGAAAGCAAGTTAGAAACAGAAATGACAAAGGAAAATATGAGAAGTTCAAAGTAAAGAAACTTACTTAAGCAAGATGACGAGCAGACAAAGAAGTAACCATATCCCAAGTAAGATTATCTTCATTACCCTGAACCTCGAGAATGGTTCGGGATTTCACCGAGCTCATGGCAGAGCTCGGAGAGACAAAAGTGGAAACTACAGTCCCAGCAGTTGGGGGCTGAGTAGTGGTGTCAGCCAAATTGACCGAGGAGCTTTCCTTCAGCCTCCTCGGGGGAACAATTAAAGATTCAACCAAGGATGAATCCTTGATCGGTGATATTACAATCACCTTTCCAGGAGCAGCAGAGCTGCTCGGAGCCAGTGTGGGCTTATCAGCAACCTTCTCGGAGACTTTAGCAGGAGCAGCTGGAGGAGCTGCATCAGTATTCTTTTTCCCCTCCTTTGGGACATCAATCTTAATCCTTTTTACCTCCCCAGAACCGGAGGCGGTTTTCTCAAACAGATCATGAGTTCTTCTCTTATTCATCCTTTCGCTCAAAGAAATATGAGATTGAGGCGAAGAACTTGTAGAGGTTGGTACTGGCTCTGCTTCACTGATCACTGGATGAGCAGTGAAGGAGGTTGTGTAGATCTTGTACTGGAGCAGATACGAAGCCGACCTGATGTGCTCGTCGGCAACCCTTTAATGCAGACCCTAGATAAGTCCCAAATGCCTTATATTGACATCTGTTTCTTTTGGGCACTTTCTCTTGCTATCAACTGCAAATAAAAAAACATTGTTATCAGTGACACATTTTATCAAACACAAAACAAACATGATTTCAAAATAAATAAAAATAAAATAAAAATAACCTATCCCATTGCCATAAGGAGGGCATCTGGGACCCTGGTAAACCTCATCTTCGGTTAATGGAGGATGTTGCCAATTTTTTACGACAACCCCGTGTTCAAAATAATCCCTATTGGCATCCGGGAGGTTTACTACTAAGGCTCTATTTAAAAACCTAGTTTTTAAATAATAAATATTATCATTAACTTCCCATCTATAGCAGTACATGATTTCTGGAATTCCTATACGAGTTCCATGCACTTGATTTAATTTATGCACCCCATCAACTATTTTCCATGTGTTAGGGGCTATTCGTGCAGGAACAACATCAAAGTACTGACAAAATTCCAGACACAGAGGATTTGGTGGAAAAGAAAATCCACACTCAGCAAAAAAGAGACTGGGGAACCAATGTCCCTCAGCCAAATTGAAATAATTAGAAGGCTCAGAATGCTCATCCAAGACGACCCAAGAGGGAATGGAAAAATCAGAATGAAATTTTTCAAGAGACTCAACAGGATAAACTATGGTGAATAAAGAAATAAAGATGAAGGAAGAAGATCTTACAGGAAAAGAACGGATCTGATGACTACAGACAATGGAAGAGATGAATACACATGAGAGTAGAAGGCAATGAAAAACTCTAAGATGAAAATTTGAAAAGGTAGAAGACGATGGGAGTGTCTGTGAAGTTTAAATACCTTACCTTGGGAACTGGCGAAGTAATGATTACAAAAAATAATGATGACGTTACCGGCGGCTAAAAGGGCATTAAATACAAGCGCGGGAATCAAAGTGGGCAATAGTGGCTAAAAAAGACGAAAAGTAACGCGGGAATAGAAGCACGCAAAAAAGTTCAAAAAATTATGATTCTACGAATTTGGAAAGAGAAATAAATATAAGAGAAATGCTCCTGAAAATCAGGAAGACTATTTAAAGCTACCATATTCCGAGAAAGAATGTTCCATACTCCTCAAATTTCGAACTATGAAACATTAGGGGCTTCTGTTGATACCAAATTTAATCTGCTGACGTGGACCAATCATATGAAGACACATGGCAATTACAAACTCTTCCGAGGAACTCCCACGCTCCGAGGAACAAAACTACAGCGAGGAAGACTAGCTCCCCGAGGAACACTGCTTACTCGAGGAACTCACATGGTCCGAGGAACTCATACACTCCGAGGAACTCTTGAATACTAAGAAGCTTAGGCGGTCCGAGCAACTCAGGCGGTCCGAGCTGCATCTCGAACAAAGCATTAATAGGTGGATAACCAACAGTTCAACTGATTCATTAAATGCTTATCATTTGGACGCGCACGCAAAGAGGGCATTAAATGTATTACCCTTTCATATGCCTATCATTTAATGTATTACCCTTTCACATTACAGCCTCAAGGCTATAAATACATTGTACAATCCTCATTGTAAAGGGACCCCCAGACCGAAATTTTTTGAGATAACACAAATCGAGAATTCCCAAACACTCAGCAATAAAACAATAGTGGACGTAGGCCATTCTTATAAGGCTAAACCACTTTAAAATTCTTTATCTAATTTATTTATCTGTGATTGAATTATTACAGTGATCTAATTTTTTACATCAACAAAGTGTAAGGTGAATTTCCCTTGAAAAAAATCATTTATTTTGTTTCCTATAGTTTTAAGATGTCACCATGAAGTGCCATAGAAGTAATGTGATTTGTCAATGCCATTGAGAGTTCATCCATATCTCATTTTGTCTGTGTGGAAATAATGGTCTTTCCCACCCTTTGGATAGACCTAAAAATCAACTAAAAGAAACCATTTTTTGTTATTTACTCGCTCCCTTCTTCTATTGAAAATCCTTAACGAAGCATGTGATTAGCCTTGTCATTTTCATTCATCAAAATGGTTTTCAAGTATGATATGATAGTATCATAGTACTTTTGGAAAAGCTCATGTACGTCATAACTCATATTATATTCAGAAAATTTGGAATAATAAGATTGAAAAACATGATAAATCTGAATTTATCTAATATCTATGATGAATCATAAACTAATGCCACAACTATCAAAACCCCATTTGTTCCATTTGCTTTTTATTCATGATAGATCACATATTGCAATTTGATTGCCACTCTAAAAAGAAAGTGATGTAAACTACACGTCAATGGCCAAGAAACTGAACAAAACCCTAACTTTTAGATAGAGGATCAAGAGATAACTTATATTCAAAATAGAGAGTGTCCTCAAATGAGTAATACAATGGTTATTTAAGTGGAAAAGTAGCTTAGGCTCTAAGCAAAGTTTAAATTACAAAAATGCCATTAATTACTTTTACCACTTCTTGCCTCTAAATACTAAATAAAAGAGGAACAAATGCTAAAAGAAAATAAACTATTAATATGCCCAAAAATGATGATTACGCCCTCATTTCACGTCAATATCCCCTTGAAAAGATTTCATCCTCAAAATCAAAGGGGAAGCCCAATTGAGTCACCCTCCGAAACTTTGATCACGACATGCTAGGAAAGATCCATGGATGTGTCTAAATAGTCAAGTGGCTAATCCATTATCAATAGGCCACGGCGTCGCGGGAGAGAGCAATTAGGAGAATCGGTGAACAACATTCCCATGGTAGTAGAATAAAAATGTTGGAGGCCCCGAATGTGGTGTAGCAAAAGTAGTGGAAGTAAGGGTTGAAGATGACACAAGAGGAGGAGCAGGTGTCGAGACCGGTGTTTGTGGGGCCTGTGAGGCTGGAAGAGCTATAGGTGTTGTGTGGTAGGCCTCAACATTTGTTGCATACTCAAACACCTTCATAGATGTTGGTATATCCATCAAGTAGAGATCATGCTGAATGTATGGTTATAGTCCCAAAACATAGTGGGTGATCCACTGATCCTCCATCTCTGGGAGATGGGTATGGATGCACAGAAGTAGAAACTTCTATGTATACTCCACCACTATAGACGTGCCCTTCTTGAGGGACTGAATGTAAGAAAAAGGTTTTACTCATAGGTGGGTGGGATAAATGAGTATGGAGGCAATCCTTCAGCTCAGGCCAAGTCTGGATAGGGGAAATATCGTTCCACCAAACTCGGGCGAATTCCTAAAATATTATTACTGGAAGAACACAAGAACGGCCTGAAACCTTCTTATAATAAAAAACTATCTACATCAAACCCAACCAATCAATCATGGCATCTGGGGAGAACCGCCGGTCAAATATGGGAACATCAATATATATATATCCCTATGGAGACTCTAATAAAGTAATTAAAGTGATATAGATAGGTGGTCTCCAACCTAATGAGCCTCAAGTCCCATCACATCACCTGATGCAAGTGCAACCTAATCCACAGGAATCGGCGGTATCTAGGTAGGTGGTGAACGAGGATGACAAACATGTGGGTCTATGGGAGGTGTTGGAGGGTCGCGATGGGGACACGCTCCAATCAGGTGGTCGTGCTCTCCATAAGAAAAGCACTAGAGGTCCCAAATATGGATGAAGCGAGGAGGGTCGGGTAAGGGAGGTGGAATCCACTCCAAGACGATGCGATGGGTATTACAAGTGTCATAGGACGAGGGGGCTTGAGATGAAGACAAGGGGGTGGGATGCATGGTGGTGGGCAAGGATGTATAAATGGGGATGGTAGTTGTGGGTCGGGATTGAAGGGAAGATGATTGGACTCTATATGATGGTTGAAGGTTCCATGATAAGTTGGAAACCCATAGGGGTTTAAAAAGGTATGGGGTCGATGGGGTGGGGAATACCCGAGCTGAATTGATGATTAAGGTTCCTCGTTGGGTGGGAATATGCAGGTAGGAAGTTGGATATAGGTGGTTAGGATTGGGAGTTGAGTTAGGTTAGGCACGGGAGGGCTTTCAAATAAGGTGGAAGGTCAGATTGGCAAAAATGGATCGGGGAAACGGGTTTAGGGGTATCCGGGGTGGGTGCAGTTGAAAAAGGGGGAGAGATGGGTCGACTTTTGGGTGGAATCAGGGGGAAATTTTAAGTTTTCTTTTGTCCAACAGGGAGGGAAATGGGTCGAAAGGGGCCCGTGTTGGGAGGTTTTGGGATGGAACACCTAGGTCGACAGTAGAGAGGTTTCCTAGGTTAGAAATGAGCCTAGGTATGTGAGTTTCTTGGTTGGGGGTTGGGACCTTTGTTGGACTAGTGGGTTGGCCTATCTTGTGGTGTTCGAAGGCTGGGGAAGTTAGGCAAGGTTGGGGAAATGGTGGTAGGGGTTTCTAAGGAAGCTAGGTGGCCAGAGGGTGGCGTTGTGGTGGGTGGGTAGGGCTGTATAATAAGGTGGTGGAATAAAGCACTGAGGTTGTTGTTAGAGCCACATTTTCACCCAATATATCCCCGGGGGAGGGGTTAATGTGGTTGGGTATGGTGGTTAGCCAGTGGGGGTTAGGGTTTAACAAGGTTTGAATGCTAGAGAAGACTAGTTGGAGAGATTCCACTTGTTGGTGTTATTTTTCCAATTTATGCAACAAATCTGGGTTGGCCTCGTCTTGTTGTTGTTAGGACATTCTTGGAGCCATCGAAAGTTGTGTACGATTTGGATAAATACACACCAATACACCAATCGAGGAGAAACACCTCACTCTGATACTAATTTGATGTGAATATATGAATACGGAAGCATTATTATTACAATTACAGAACACCTACTAACTAGACAACACCACCAACAGCAACAAATAAAACTAAACTAAGAAAATGGGTTTCTTTCTCTCTATATATTATATTTATTAATATTCAAGTATAATTATAAATGAATGTAAAGCGCCTATTTATAGGATAAAAATTATTTGGTAACCAAGTAGTGATCCAAATGACTAAAAAGGACAACTAATAACTAAACAAAGATTCTTTACTCCCAAACATATCTGGAGACCAATTAAGGACTAAAACTAAAAGTAAATTACACTATTACCCTAAATTAAAATATAAAATAAAATATAGTCTTCTATAGGGAGCATAACCACGTGTTACGTGTCGCTACGTATCACAAAACACGTCATTCTCCCCGTCTTCAAAAAGCTCATCCTTGAGCGTGTAAGGTGACTCATCAATGCCAAATTATATAATCCTCAAAAGTTTTTGGACCCCAATAAAAATCAACAAAATTTGGGCTTATCAAACATTAATTAGTCCCATGTGTATCAACCTCATCAGCAATGGGTTAAGTATACCCAAATCTCGACAATGTTCACTACGAAATCTGAGCAACCAAAAACTGATGACCACATATGCCTTCTCCACACCACGAGCACATGGTTGAAAATTAGCTTGGTGTACCCTTGAATATAACCTGGCAGAAACTCCGACAGCCGCACCTTTATGTGTATGATGGCAAAACAAGTGGGTTGAAGGCAGCGGCAGGTTTTGAAAGTCGGATCAAAAATCCTAAATAGTCATAAATAGATCCTAAGTAAGATGCATTTTCCATGAAAGTCTTGAGTTTCATCAAAAATAGGCCATAAGACCAATTTTGATCGGATTCGGGGTCAAATAGGGGTAGGGGATATGGTCAAAGTGGGGAAGCACATTTTTTTTATCAACTTTGATTGTGGTTGAGCATAGTTTAGTGGGAAAAGGAGGAAAATAGAGTAAAAGGGGGTGGGGGAAAATTAGGGCTAAGAAAAGGGGAAAAGGGAACTAAGGTTTTGGGTGGGGTGAAATGCTGAGAGGAGGTATACACGCCCAGGTGTGGGGATGATGGATCCGGGGGATAAATGCCAAAAAACAAAAAACAACATAATGTCAACAAAAATTGGGTGCCAACTTTATCGAATGTAGGTCATCGTATGCATGTTTTTACCCTTTTTCGTTATTTTTTTGTGTCGCGCCATTGGCGAGGTTGGTAGATTGGACCAATATGAGTATATTGGTAATTTTGAGGTTTATCGGAGGATCTTGAATTTTTTTGGTGGCGACGGAGGGGGAACAACAGGTGGGATTTTCAGGCGATAGTCATAGGGTCCAGAAAGGGTGATTATGGAAGGAAGGTAGGCAGAGGGGGTGGATTTTGGGTTAGGGTTTCATTTTGGGGTGAGATAGAAGATAACATTGCATTTTGTAGAAGTGACGGTTGTGTGGCAGCAAGAGATGGAGGTGGAGGAAGGTGGTGGTGGAGGGTAGAAGGTGAAGGCTAACATGATTAGTATCCCACCAATTAGAGGTGATGGAATCTAGGGTTTCTATCCACCGATTCCTATTTGAACATTTATCAATATAACTATAGAATGGTTGCCCGAGTTGGAACCAAAACTCCATACCCACTTCACGCACTACGACGAACATCAAGAACAAACGCAACTTTGATACCAGTTTGACATAAACTACACTCCAAGGGTTAAGAAAATAACTAAGCCCTAAATTTTAGAGAGATAATCGAGAGATATTCTATATTCAAAATGGAGAGTTCCCTCAAATGAGAAATACAAGGGGTATTTAAAAGGGGTAAGCAGCTTAGGCTCTAAGCTAAGGCTCAAATTACAAAATACCAGTAATTGCCAAAACACTGAATCAAAAAGGAATACAATGCCAAAACAAAATAAAAGACAAATAACAAAAAGAAAATAAACTACTAATCTTTATAATACTTTAAAATGCTATACAAGAATTTAGATTGCAAACCATTAAGGTTATCCACGTAGGATGCAAATACAAATTCTATATCGATCTATGTGAATGGAAGATGTAAAGACAATTGGAAACAGATCAAATTAACGTAAAAACCCATTTGTTCCTCTCTCCTACCCTTCGAATCCCAATCCAATTATTAAGTCATGAGACCGACTTTCTATCTTCCACCCCTACACCTTTATAATCATTATAAAGATATCCATGCTTATCATGTAAGTACTCAAATAATCCTGCAATATCTCCTATAGAAAACCAAACCCGACAAAACTCGCTGAACAAAACTCGATAAAACTCAACAAACCTCAGCAAAAAACCTAACCCGATAAAACCTGCTAGAGAGAAGATATGTATCAATCGCTGAAATCAATCATCATTTACAGAGAAACAATCATCCAATTAATCACCAAAAACTGAGAGATCAGTTGCTGAAATTACTAAACAAAATCAGTCACCGAGATTAGAGCAACAGTCATTGAAAATAGGTTTAGATTGGTGGCCAAAAATAGAGAGATCAGTTGCAAAAAATAGATCTGAGAATAAATCAATCGCCAAGGACAAATCTGAGAATTGGTCAGTCGTCGCTTACAGAGCTTCTCTCTTTAACGATAAAAGGAACTTGTGGGATTTTTCACAAGGGCAAAGGTGTATGGTTTCAAAGATAGGACCCACAAGAACAACAATTCTTATTTTGGTTTGGTGAAATTCTCAAGAATCCGGTCTGAGTAATTTTTACTGATGTACATTATTGGGATAGGAACCAACAACATCCATAAATATTTTTGGTATTTCTTATGTTTTCCTGGTGATATGGGTTTCTTTTGGTTTATATTTTCGAAGGAAGTTTGGGACCCATAATTTTGGTTTGTAGTTCACCACATCATACCAAAGCTCCATAATTTGAGTCCCAAAAATATTGTGATCCTCAATGAGACACTAAGCCACGATTACGGGAATTATCAATTTTTAGTAAACCCCATTTTCTCTCCTATAGCTTCGGTATAGCTTAACCAAATCATTGAGGAGGATATCGAAGGAAATACTATTGAAAGGATGTGGTGAGTGTTTCAGGGTTATTTATTTTCCCTTATTTTCCTTTTTGTTTTTTTAGATGTTCTCTGTTTTGTTTCTCATTCGTTAACAGCCTCGCAAAAAATACAAATAAAGGATAATAAAATTGCCAAAGCTCTGTTTTGGAGAACTTATGAGGCTTCTGTTTGTGGCTTTCTGGATATCATTAGCTAATGGTTTTGTAAGGCAACAATGAATATGTATATATTCAATTGATCTATTGGCTAGAGATTTTATTTTTTTGGAACGAAGTTTTGTATTTGAGGGTTGTTGACAGAGATAAGGTTATGTAATATGACAATTTTGACGTCGGCCACACTCCAATCTGTCTTAGCGCGGTGATGAAAGCAACTCAGTGGTTGGATATGGTGATGTGTGTATATACGGTTGAGGTAGGCGGTGGATGGTGGGGGTGTTAACTCAGTGTCGGTCATAAAACATAAACATAAGTTTCTGTTTTTCTGTATTTTCTTCATATATTGTTTAGTTGTTTTGCAATTGTTTTAATTTAAAAGTCATTTTTTGCCTTTTTTGGATTTTAAATTAATTTTAATTAAAATTTCCCATGAAAGTTAAAGTTAATAGGTTTTTTAACGATTTTGGAAAAAAAAATAATTTTGTTTAATTAAAATGTATTTATGTCTAAAATTGAGACTTTTATTAAATTTTTACCTACTTTTCTTTTAGTTCTTAACAGACTCCTTTGTACCTAAGAATCATTTTGTGCGAAATATCAACTGAGTAGATGCTTTAAAAAGTCCACCATTTTTTTTATTATCTTTTAAACCCAATTATTTAACAACTCAATGAAACATTTCGTGATCATCATATTTTGTCTTACGCGAGCTAAGTGGAAACATGAGTGAGGAGAAATAAATGACACAGAGTAAACAATTTAAGTGCGAAATAACTATCACAATCGTATAATCTGCGCATCCCATGAGTTTACATCTAGTATGACCAAAAATGACAATTATGCCATCGCTTCAAATCAAGAAGTTTTTTAGAACAAATGTCATTTTCTTGCCTTTCCAATTACATAAATCCAGAGCACAAAATTTTGCAGTAGATGCATTATCCCACCACCATGATCCTCACGTGGTACTTCTGACTATTGGCCATAATTTTACATTCCTTGACGAGTTGTGAATTGCAAATCCCTATGACCCGTATTTGATGAAGCTAGGCCATCAATTGGAATGCTTTCTCAAATTCACATGGGATGTTTTAATGGGTGTTTTAAGGGTTTAAGTTCATGAAATAGTTATTATATGCAAAAGATGCATGGGTAATCCACCTGATAACATTTCATTTATTCTATAGCTTGGTGTTAATTAATCGATATCAAATGACATCAATTGATACAAAGTCAGTTATTAGTCATTACTCAGAGATAATACAAACATAACAATGTCAAAATATTTTTTCATGAAGCTAAATGTAAAGAGATAATACATTTCCTAAAAATCAAATTGATAAGTATAATGGTGTATAAATAAATGGTTCGCTCGTAATTTCTAGACACTAAAAGAAAAACTAAATTGCCAATGTTTTCCACTAAAACAAGGAAGAATATAATATCAAATCCATATAAAGTCATGGAATAGTAAAAATGATAATAAACAATATAAAAAATGTAAAGAAATCATGTAAACTTGTTAGTTTTAGGAGGTAGTTTAAAATTTAGTTAAATGTTTAGTTTAGGAAATTGGAATTGATAGATATGGGCAACCAAGGATTTGGAGGGAGAGAATTAGTTTTTAACTTATTTGAGGAGAATTTGAGAATATAGAAAAAGAAAGAATTTTTTTTATTATTATACTTGATGATAGGTTACAATGCTTGGCTTAGAATGGGATAGTTTGGCCAAATGACCTCCCCACTTATTTATAGGCATCTCACCTCCTTAATTGGTGGTACAGATTAAAATACATAAATGGTCTAGATTAATTATCGACAAGGTTTCGACCTCCTTATGGGAACATTCTAGAAGCCTACATACTTCTTTACTATTCTAGAATCTTGTATATATTACAAGCATGCTCGAACTTATATATTATGGATAAACTTATATTTAATAACTAAGATTTTCTATAATATTCTAGACTATTCAAAGAATTAGTATCACATTTCAACACTCCTCCTTGATGATAATTCCTAAAATCCCAAGCATGGTTGGTAGTTGTTCAAACTTGACCATTGGTAGTGCTTTTGTAAAAATATCTGCAACTTGTTCTTCAGTCTTGAAATAATTCAACTCCATCTCTTTACTGGATGTTACCTCTCGTAGGAAATGGTACTTGATTGGAATATGCTTTGCTTGACTATGATAACTACATTCTTTTCCATCGCAGTTGCTAATTTGTTATCACAGTAGATCTTTGCAGGTTCATTATGCATTTCTCACATATCCTCAAGTATTCACCTTAGCCAAATTGCTTGACACACTAAGCTTGAGGATTCTACGTACTCAGCTTCTGCTGAGGATTGAGCAACTATCTCTTTCTTCTTGGTTGCCAAAGAGAAGAATCCATAACCAAGTGTGAATGCATAGCCTGAAGTGCTTCGCATGTCTTCCATCGATCCTACATAATCACTATTCGTGTACCCGATCAGTCTTGAGTAGGTAGTAGACTTGTACCTTATACCATATTCTTTCGTGCCTTGTTAGTACCTAAGTATTCACTTCACTGCTCCATAGTGAATCTGATTTGGACACTGCATGAATCTAGATAGAGAACTTGTATCACATATTATGTCCGATCAAGGAGATGTGAGATATAGTAAGCTCCCAATAAGTCTCCTGTAGAGCAAGGCATTTGCTTTAGGCAAATCGTCGTCCTTCTTAAATTTTTCATTAGTCACAAGCGATATAGGGAAAGATTTGCAGTCATTCCGAAACTTCTTTAGGAGGTTCTCGGTGTATTTCTTTTGTGACAAGAAGATTCCACCATCTTCTTGGATTATTTTAATGCTAAGAAAGTAGTGCATCAAGCAAAAGTTTCTCATCTCTAACGTATTCATCCTGTATACTTTAAACTATTATTGCCTATATATATTACATCATCCACATAAAGGGAAATTATAAGAGTATGGTTCTGGACTTGGGTCTTGATGTAGAGAGTTGGATCTCTCTGGCTCTTCCTTTATCCTTGATCGATGAAATATCCATTAATCCTAATGTACTAGGGTCTCGGAGCTTTCTTTAGACCATATAAGGCTTTCTTCAGTCGAAGGAATTTATCTTCTTTTCCTTGCACCTCGAAACCTTATGGCTGTTCAACGTAGATTTCTTCCTTGAGATATCTATTGAGGAATGTTGATTTGACATCTAGCTGATAAATCTTCCACCGATTTTGATCTACTAGCACTACTAGTGCTCTAATGGTTTCTAATTGTTCCACTAGTGCAAGGGTTTCATTATTGTCAACTCTGAATTATTGTGAGTAGCCTTTCACCACTAACCTTGCTTTGTGTTTCTGGATTGATCCATCAGGGAGTAGTTTGATTTTATAGACTAAGTTTACTCCGATAATGACTTTGTCCTTTGGCCGACCCACTAACTCCCAAGTCTTGTTCTTATCTATCATTGATATCTCTTCGTCCATAGCTTTGATCCAAACTTCTTGTTTTGCGACGTCTTCATAACTCTCTAGTTCTAGAATCGCGAAGTTACAGGTATGACATATTTTATCTAGTGGTCTTGTCCATCCGAGAGTTGATTCTGGAGATGAGACTTCTTGGCTTGGTGATGATGAAGGTGTTGCTTCTGGTGTTGAGGAAGTTTTAGTCTTAGGAACTTCACTCTATTGTGGAGGTTTATATGTGATGATGGTTCTTCTTTCAATCTTCTCTTCTTCCCAGTTCCAGGTAGCACTCTCATCAAACTCCACATTGCGACTGATCATTAACTTCTTAGTTCTTAGGTCATAAACTCGATAACCTTTTAATTGAGTACTATAGCCTAAGAAGATTCCTTTCTTTGACATTTCGTCGAGATTTCTTCTATTTTGGTATGGAACATGAGCATAGCATATGTACGCGAACACTCTGAGATATTTTTCCGATGGCTTTCGACCGCTCCAAGCTTCAATCGACATCTTATTTTGAGCATCTTGGGTCAAAAGCCTGTTTAGGAGGTACACTGTAATGTAGACTGCTTTCTCCCAAAATGTCTTTATAAGGCCTTTCTCCTTGAGCATTGTTCTGTCCATCTCCAAAAGCATGTTTCAACTTTATTTCTCAACTAGGTTTTAAAATTTTTTGAAAAATCTAAAAACTTTTGATTTTTCACTGAGAAAATAGAATCACGTCATTCTTGTATAGTATTCAATGAATAAGATGAAGTACCTATTATTCTCGTGACTTGTTCCTCATATTACCACACACGTCAGTGTGCACGAAGTCCAGTAACGACTTAGCACTCTATAATTTACTTGATGTGGAAGGTTTTCTTTTTTTCTTCCCGATCATACAACCATTGCAGACATGATCTAGCTCTTTTATCAGTGAAATGTCTCTCATCATGTTCTTCTAATGGAGTAACTTTAACATGTAGAAGTTGAAGTGATCAAATCTTTGGTCCCATAGATACAAGCCATCTACTTGTGCCTTTATAGTTGTGTCTTTTACGTATCTCCACTCGATAGGGGAGTTTTTATTGTTCTTTATTTTACCATAGTTATTTTTAGATTTTTATTCTTTTTCACATAGATGGTATACGAGTCTCCATAAAAGTATAAAGAGTACCCATTTTCCATAATTTGGCCAACACTAAGTAGACTTTGGTGTAAACTAGGCACAAGTAAGACATCTTCGATTAGGAACGTACCTTTCTTTGTCTGAATGACTATTGTGCCTTTTCCTCTTGCCTCTATAACTGCACCATTTTCCAATCGAACTGGTGACTTAACTGACATGTCAATATATTTGAAAATGTCTTCTTTTGTAGTCATGTGATTGTTGCAACCGCAGTCAATGTACCAAGTATCCTTCTTCTTCTTTTGTTATTACTTGGGAGGTGTAGAAAAGAACTTATTCTTCATCTTTTTCTTCAAAGAAGTTGGCTTGGTGTTTTTCCTTTAGACGACAGTCTTTTTCTTCAGGTCCAAACTTCTTGTAGCTTTTTCCAAATGGTTTGTCTTTTTACAAATACCACAAGTTGAAAATTTTCCTTTTTTCTCACCTTGATTTTTCAAATTTCCATTATTTTTAGATGTTTCCTCCCTTATAGATTTTTTTTTTAATTTTCTCCAGTTACAATGTCTGAAATTCAGAGACCTTGAATTGAACTTAGACTCAAAGACAGTTTGTGTAGAATCTTCACTACACCTACTTAGTTTTTGCTCATATGCTTCTAGAGATCCCATTAGTTCGATCACTGAAAGTGTTTTTAGATCTTTTGGACTTTCAATTATGGTTATAATAGGATCAAACTTTGCAGTGACACTAATAAGAATTTTTTCGACAATCCTTTTATCGATTATATCTTCCCCGTAGGATCTCTTTTGATTTAATAATTCCTTTATTTTATAATAGCATGTTTTGGATGTCTCAGATCCCTTCATTTTTAAACTTTCATGTTCCCTTATCAAAGCTTGTAGTTTAATTATCCGTACCTTTTCCTTGCCCTTGAAATCTTCTTGTAAGATCTCACATGCTTCTTTGGAATTTATGTTCCATTTAGTCTTCGAAATATTGAGTCGCTCGCCGCTTGTTGTAGAAAAGTGAAGACTTTTGCATCCTTCACTATATTATCCTTTAGTTCCTTCTCGTGTGCATTTTTTAAGGTAGAAGCATCTTCGGGATGGATAAAACCTTCACTAATGACATCCCATATATCATGGGCTTGAAGAAATGTCTTCATTTTGAAACTCCAAAAGTGATTGATGTTTCCATCAAATATAGGTATCAGAATCAACGAATTAGACATGTTGGATGAGAAATCAGAGTGAGTTTATGGTGAAGGGATGTAGGTAGGAAAAATTGGTTACGCCTAGTTGGTGACGGAACCATGCTCTGATACCACTGTTAGTTTTAGGAGGTATTTAAAATGTAGTTAAATGTTTATTTCAGGAAATTGGATTTTCTAGATGTCGGCAACCAAGGATTTGGAGGGAGAGAATTAGTTGTTAACTTATTTAAGGAGAATTTGAGAATATAGGAAAATAAGGAAAGTTTTTTGCATTAGACTTAATGATAGATTACAATGCTTGGCATGGATTAGGATAGTTTGTCCAAATGATCTCCCCACCTAGGTATAGGGATCTCATGTCCTTAATGGATTGTGGAGATTAAAATACATCGATGGTCTAGATTAATTCTCCACAAGGTTCCCACCTCCTTACGGGAACATTCCATAAGCCTATATACTTCTTTACTATTGAAGAATCTTTTATACATTACAAGAATGGTCTAACTTATCTAATATGGATAAACTTATATTTAATAACTAACATTTTCTAGAATATTCTAGACTATTCAAGCAATTAGTATCACATTCCAACAAAACTATTTCGAAGAATTATGCAGAGGCAAAAAGAAAACATCCTTACTTTTCTCTTAATAAAATATCACTTCAGAGCATATATCAGATAGATGATAATGATTTGAACTTCTATGCAACCTTTATAAAATGGATTCTTATGAATGTTAGTAAGAGATATATAAATTTCAGCAATGCAATAGCAGTATATATAATTTTTGAAGTTTATCTAAGCATAATAGTTACCTAAAAATAATAATGGTGAAACTTGATGCTTTATGATTCTATTAACTCCGTAATGAAATATATAATGAGGGTAATAAACCATATCGAGCAGACATTTCGAAAAAATAATAAACAATTCCATCATATACTATCTTTTATTCCCGCACGGTGCACGAGTGCTTCATAGTTACCTTTATAAAACTGATATAATAAGGATTTGGATCTGTCAACACATGAGTACATCAACAACTCATTGAAAGTATAAATATATGTCATAAAAATGAAAATAATCCAAAAGCAAAATTGTGTATAACTTAAACCCCTAGAGTAAAAAAGAAGAAAAAATATTTAATTCCAAAATGCTTGTAGTCTCATACCTCTATGGACTGATGCTTTAGTGTAGTACTGTTGTTTTACTAAACCATGCTCAAATTTTATACATAAAACACAATAGAACAAAGAAATCTAAAAATTCCATTCGCCTCATATTACCACGAATCGTGATGTTCCTACTGGACCTCAAAAATGAAATATTTTTAGTCTCATTGGCCAATCCCTCAACCTCTACCTCTAAATTACTATCATTACAACAACCATTAACATCAACAGTATTCGCACTAGTTCGTTGGACCAAGAGACAAGTGAAATGGAATGCCAAACAATCGTAGTGAATACTATAATTATGTAAAATAAATCTATATATCCTCTCTCACACACACACTAATATAAAATCTTCAAATTGTAAAATGGAATTGCTTGTTTGTTTAACCTTGGATTCTAAAAAACTCCCACTCTCAGATATGTTTCCATATTGTGTATCACATAGAAAGAAGGTAGTTTCTTAGACCAGTTTCGTGGACATCCTTATTTTCAACCTCTTCTCCGTATCCTACTAAATATTTTGACTCTAGGGTCTAAATATTTTGACTCTAGGGTCTTTAAATTTTCATATTGTGAGATTGAGGTTCAAATGTGTCAAAAGTACTAAAAACACAAGAAATGATTCTCAAGAAGTATCATTGCCTCTTCTCATCATCTACTTAACCCAAAAGTGTGATAGAAGTATGATTATTGATGGCTTCACTTGGTTTGATTTGGATCTATAAAAGAACCCATCATTCACTATGTTAATTACATAAATGCAATTGTGTACATATACTACAGTATTCTGCAACAATTAATATTAGGTTTAAGTGAAAAGAAAAAGAGGGGAAACACCTTGCTAAGCATATGCTATGGATGGGCCATCATTAAATGTTAGGTAAACCATCCAAGCATGGTCTAAATTACACTTCGGCCGCACTACCACTAATATGAGGCCACAACATCATGGCGCGTCACGAGACCATCACTCCGCTCCCCGTACTTCACTAAAAAATGCCTGAGTTGAACTCAAATTATTTCCTTCAAAATATATATAATACTAGCTTATATATATATTATATGAATATTTCTTATACCTTCCCCACCCCCACCATAAAATTATGAAATTTCTTCCCATTAAATATAGTTCACCCCAAACCCAACAAATCCTGGATAAAGAAAGTGAAATAGTAAATAAGAGTGAACCTATTTACTTATTCAGTATTTTAATAAAGAGAGATGCACTGCTACCATGAGTTGTGTTAGCCATTTGTTGAGAAGCTATTACAATTATCAAGCCACACTTAAACACTAAAGTGTCCTTGTAAAGACATTCACCTTTATAATTAAAAAGTATAGAACCTCACGTATTGTTGTATAAATTCAGTAATAAAGACTTAAACCCATCTCTATGTTCATTTCATGATAATTATTATTCTAAAGAGGCCAAATTGATTTATATCATCTTGATTTATATGCCTAAGTCACTATGAATGGATAAATCTTGTGGTAAAGATCCAAACCCTCATGTTAAACCAAATAAATTCGATCTCTAGCTAGTCATGAAAGAAACAAGAACCCAACAACCATTTATTTATGATTGTAAAAGTTAGTAAGATATGTGAGATCACTTATAAAATAACATATTCACAAAAACCACAATATAGATATGAGCACTTACAAATTAAATGTTATCAACTGATTGATTAAAAATCACATAAACATATCATATATATGGATTTAAGTGAATGGTTCGACCCTTGAAAATTTCGAAGTTGGGGAAAAGTTTTAGAATTTCATAAAAAGTCTTGTGGGAGACTAGGGAGGGGGAATTGATGAGATTTTATATCATCAAATTTTCTTTACACTTTTAAGACTAAGTTACACTTTTAGGCTTAGTTATTTTCATGTAATTGGGAAAATGCATTTTGACAACATACTACTTTTTGTGATACGACATGAATTGACACAATATTACTAGTGAATGAGTCAACCCTCAATGGATTCATGTTTGTGTTCATTTGTTAAACACAATATAGTGACCAAAATTATTACACCCAATCCAAGATAGCCCACTCGAAACATGGTCGATATGAAATTTGGATCTCTAAAAGTGATATCCACAATATTAACAATTACTTGTTTAGTTGTTATTAGTAATAATCTATCTTAAGGAATAAGGGACTTGCTACCCAAATAAATGAATGCATACAAGAATGGTACAAATATATATATATATATATATAATAAGTTACAAAACTTATGTATGTCATAAGATCAAAAGATGAGGTCATCAAATGTGTTTTTTCCTGCAATACCCATTTTACCCCTCAAATTTTTGGTTTCCCTCTCTTTTATCACCCTCACATTTATATCCCACTCTTCATCAAAATTCAAAAATAAGGGTTAACATGTCCAAAATCAAAGAGAAACTCAAATCCTTCCTACTTTTCTCTCCCGTTCATTTCATGTCATACCCCCCTCAGAAAATACCCTACCTCACAAAATAACTCCCTCTCCCCGTTGTCGTCCCTTCTCAGCACCTCCCTCTCCACATTGTCGTGCCACGCTCTCAACTGCCTCCTTCTTCTCCCTGCTGCCGCCCAACATCCACGTTGTCCCCCTTCATCCCCTGCCGCCCTTCAGTTTCCTTAACATTGAAGTCAGGTACCCTTCGTCCCCTTCCTCCCTTTTGGTATTCATATTTTTTTGTTCTTTTGTAATTTTTTTAATGACTTAGTAATTTTTAGAGATGGGTTTACTAATGGTTTACTGATTGTTTAATCTTTGTAATGGGATTTTCAATGGGGCTATGTATAGTCTGGTATAATTGAATGGGATTTACTATTTATTTTATTTGAATGGGGTTTTGGGGCTAACCTTTTTGGTTATATGATTTGGGGTTTTTGTGTTTTTATCTAGGGCTTGAAGATTTGATGAAGAGGATTGAATGTTTTTTCCAGCGGTATTCCTCTATCTCTCTATCTCTCTATACACACACTCCAGATATGATGTTGGTATATTTTTCTCTCTTATTGTGAACAAGCAACTCAAGCTCCACTTGGCGTATCCTGTCTAATTCATATTTCCAATTTAAATGGTTAAATATTATTCATCCATTAATTTTTGTTGTTAGTTATATGCTTCTTGGTGTAATTTTCCTTACAACCTTTCCTAAAATTGATATGATGTTCTTAAGTTCAATGTTGTGCTTATTGAACATTTAATGTACATTTACAATTATTTGGTGGGTTTTAATTTTAAGTTCATGTCCTTTTTATGTTTTTCCTTGAATATTTGATTGTTTACACTTTCATAATATTTACAAGAAGCATATACCTCGAAATCATACTTGAGTATTTCAATTTCTAACCTAAAATATTAAGAAAATATGTTTAGTTCAGTCCGAAATGATAATCATACTCTGTTTTCACATTCTATTTATGTGGTGTACTGATCATATAAAGAAATAAGTGCTCTAATTTTATTTATTAAGCTAAATAGTCTACCTATTTTCGTGGTGCTGAGCAGATTCATGTCGTACTTTTCCCATTCACTATGTAATATTAGATTTTTTATCACCATTTTGTATTGTTGATGTTATGTATTATTATGATTTCCAGCATGCTATGTATTGAAAACAGGTGTTGGAGATAATAACTATTACGATCCTTTGTTTGTTGAATAGTACAACACATAAACAGGTGGGAAGAACACATGATTTTGAAAACAAGTTTAGATGTTGCTTTATTAACATTAGTTCAAGTTGGAATATCTTATCATTTTGAAAACATGTGTTGGATGTTTGAATGTTATAGGCACATGGGTTACCGGTAGTCACCTTATATTTTGGTGTTGGATGTGTTTTCACCAGGTACTGCAACAACCCATGTGTTTTAAAAAATACTCTACCTCATTCTTAATGAGGCAACTTTTATCTCTTCTTTCTCTGTTTCATTTGGGCTTCTCCAACTGATCTATATTTGGGTGTTCCTCGACTTTTGGCTTCAGATTTTGGTATTCAATATCCCAGATACTCTCTTCAATTTTCTATTCAACTTTGTTGAGCATGGAGTTTGTAGTTTTTTCTTATAGCTATAATATAGTGACTCATTCTGAAATGAAGGAACTCGACAAAGATTCATGGGAAGCGCTTCAAATCGGTGGAGCGGATGAGAATATCAGACACAATTCAAAGGCTTAGAATAGTTTACCATTTTAAGGATGAAATTAATGTATTATAGGAGAGGTTCCGGTTGCACCGACATAACGGCTACCACATTAGTGGTAAGTCTTGATTTTGTTACTTACTATGTATACATTTTTGTAACCATATAATAAGTAATCATCCTTTTTGTTTTCAAATTACAGATGTTTTTGAAAACTTTGTGAACTAGAATGATAAAATCAAAGAATCTTTGAGTGATGACAAATTAATAAAATCAACAGGCCATGGAATTCACAAAAATGCTTAAATAGAGAAAGGACCGGGGTGTTGATTTTATGGAAGGAGGTTCAAATTGCCCTCATCCATTATGGAAGGAGACCAAGCAAGTGAAATAATCTTTGTGTCTTCTCTTCTTCACATTCATCATGTTTGAATGTTTTTTTCAATGTATATAAACTATGAAAATAAGGTGACTACTGGAGGAGCAATTGCGTAAAATAAAACACTTCAATTGTGACAGGGAGATTAGCTGACCGAGAATGAAACACGTGTGTAAAACATGTCAAATAGCATGAAATTGGTTTATATTATAGTAAAAACATTGAAAATAAGTATGTGTGTGTGTGCATGCATTATGTGCGTATTCTTGCTATAGTTGAAGCTTTTGGTATATTAGTAAATTCAATTTACTTTTCCTACGATAAAATGACAGTTTTCATTTATTGATTTTTAGGCATCTCATCCCTGGATTGTGCTCCAACATTCATCCTAAGGTACTCAACAATTTCAAAAGCGCGTCTCTTTTACTATCTCCTTAACTTATTATTTTTTTCAGTGAATTTTTGCAGGCATCCCGATAGTGACTTCTATTTTTTGTAGGCATACTGGATTGAGCTCCAACATTCATCCTAAGGCATCTCATCCCGGTAATGACTTCTATTTTTTCAGTGAATTTCTCATCACGATAGATGGATTCAGTGAATTTTTTTCAAATGAGTTTTTTTCTTGATTGTATTCATATACATCTTCATCTCAAAAGTAATAAGTATTTCCAAATTTTTTTTCTTGAACTTTGGTATGTATTTATATACATCTTCATCACATAAGTCAAATGTATTTCCAGTTGTTTCATTGTCTGATATGTTTTTCTTTCATTATATGGGATGTATTAACATACATATACTTTAATTAATTAGAATTTTTGTTTAATTGTTTACGCCAATCTTTTCACCAAACGTTTATACTAAAAGGTCAACCCTATTTTTTACCATCTGGGTGATAGCTTTGTAAAACATCATATATCTCTCCTTGATAGATCTGAAAACATCTATCCCCTTTTCCAAAGGTGGATGTTTATATACAACCCTTGAAAGTTGTTCGAAATTCATAAGCCCAAACACATTTTCATCTCATGTCCATTTACATTTACTTACATAGATATATATTATTAAACCTATGCATGGATTACTAATTTCTGATATTTTTTGAGCTACTAAAGAATTTGGAAATGGTTATTTTTGACAGATTGGACAATGAAACTCATGTTTACACAGAGGGGACATCAAGGTTCATATATTGTTTAGCTACTGAAGTGCACACATCCGCTAAGCCACACCTTGATGCAAACATCATGTCAGTAAGTTTCCAGCCCTGTGAACATACAAAAAATTTTAAATTACCCTTCATTGAAATAGTTGACATTAAAAGAGTTTTAAAATGAAAACATTTAGGTGTTGATAGATTCTGGGCCAAAACAATGCCCAAAAGGAATGCTATATGGTGAATATTTTACTACATCATAAGCTTTTTCTGTTTTTCCCAATATTAAACAAAGGCACAAGTTTTGAGTTTCATTTTTCAGTTATACCAGCCATTAACTCCATTATGTTACTAAGAAGTGACATTCTACCAACCCATAGTGGTAACATGGGTCGGGCTTTGCAGGATCATCAGGCATTTGTGGGGCAGATGAAATTTATAACCCCCAACAAGTGGATGATGCTTCCTTTGCTTGAAGAAACTTCAATTTATGATGTATAATTAAAGAGTACTGTATGAGAAATATATGAGAAAGGTCATAGAAAATTGCAGGGGCAACCTGAGCAGAGGAGTAACGAGAGGGATAGGGATGTGATTGCATATCCAGTTCTCGAGTTCATGTGTAAGAACTCAGCACACCACCCTCCCCTCAATTATGCTAAAGATTTGTACAACTATATAATTTTTTCATATTAATGTGTAGCATTTTGATCACGGTGAAAAAATATCTTATCCCCATTTTTTTCTTATAAGACCTAATTATTTTTATTGTCATATGATGATTATGCGGTAAATCACTGTAGTGATTCGGTTTAACTATACAGCAAAACATAATTTAATCTGTAATATTTTGTAATTTTCTTATAATCTTAGAATTCTATGAACTATGTCAGCTTTATTATAGGAACAAACATAACTGCATTGTGAATGTTTTGTTTGCTCATTTAATACCATTGACTTCATACCCCATATGCAGTGTGTGATGTGTGACTTTGTTATATCACCTTCAATTTGGCTAGACTTTCCAAGTTTGATACTAAAACAGTTAAAACATCACGTAATCCCCAAGCATATTTAGGTTGTTGGGGTCTCTCCACCCATCTCTCTTTCTTTCAATAATACTTGAAACTTAAATATGCTTAGGGATTATGTGACACACAGGTCATATATGATATGTTCTTTAGCAACCACTGTTTACATTTACTGCCATGTCTTTGGTTACTACACTATTTGTATCACAATGTTCTGTTTGGTGGCAGTTATTGTTCCACATAGAAGTCTGTTAATCAGTCTGTTAATGATTTGAAATACCAGCTAACTGATAGTATTGTATGCTATTGTATCACAAAATAACTGAGATTGTCTTTATGTGGCAGTTATTGTTCCACATAGAATTCTGTTAATCAGTATGTTCATGGTTTGAAATACCATCTAACTGATAGTATTGTATCACATTGTTCTGTTACTGTCTTTGTTATTTTATATAGATAGTATTGTATTACAATAATTTTACATGAAGGATATAAGGTGGAATTAGTCACAGGAGAAATCGTGTCTGTTACTGTTACTGTCCAGGAAATTAAGTGCTCAAAATTTAGATATTGCGATATCAACGATGGGTGGGATTAAGTGGTATATTCCATACTTATTTCATAAAAAACATGTTGGACAACATTCGGAACCGAAGCTCTTAATGCTGCAGCCCTTAATATGCTGCAGTTACTAATTCAATATATGTCAACAGTCGCTAACAAAAAGCCAACTTATTATAGAAATTATGAGTGATGTCAGACATGTTTCCCATTTTATCTCCAGATCCAGTCGACGATTATATACCTGCCAGATTATCCAACGAAAAGGATATGGATGCACCCGATATTATGTTGTCCAGTTGCTATATCAAGCTGTAAAATTGTAATATCAAATTGTACAGTTGTAATAATTTGGTCGCAAAAGCCTCCAACATCAAGATATACCATAAAATATTGCATATACAATCTGTACAGCTACGTGAGAAACTTTTCGGGTTTGGATTCCTATTCTTTGGTGATATTTTTTGTGCATAATTTTGCAAATTGCACATATGACAATATATACCCTCCGCATTCCATATTCCTTTTGAGACAAACTTTTTGGTATGATTTATTATGTTTTTCGGTATAATTTTGGTTTAAATTTATAATGCACAAAACAAACATTAACTCTCTCTTTGATAACATCGCCAAAACTCCCATAGGATGTCGTAATTCCGATGACATGACTACATATACATTTCAATCACTTTGTTGTATTTTACAATTTGAATATTCAAGCGACTAAGAAGGAATCAAGGTGGAATTTACATAGCATCTATAAGTTGCCCGGTTCTGTTCTCTCTTTTGAAAGTTGTGAGACTTCTATTTTATTCACTCGACTCCATATAGAGATGTGTTTTTCGTCTCATTGTTGGGTAAGTATTAGAGTCTTAAAATCAATCAAGGATTGGATTGAGGGATGTGTTTGAAACTTCCATATAGTGATGTGTTTGAAACTTCATACTTAATTCATTAGTTTTTAAATCTAATGACAGAATTGAGGCAGATAATCCATGGATCAGATTAATCCATGAACATCTATGGAATAATATAGAGACTATATAGATAGGAAGTGGTTTAGGTTGGTTGTTAAACATATTCGGTTTGACCTTCTCTTTATAACTTAGCAAATTTTCAATATTCAACTATCTTAAAATCCATTCACATTACTAAATCATTGAACTATTTTGCAGGCTTTGCGAGAATTGATAATTTAAAGTGGTATAAGATTTTGCTATCAAGTTTGTGCTCAAATACATTATTCAGTTAATGAAATTTGCATGCTTAATTGACTATCTTCTTCCTCACAGGTCTTAAACAACGTAGTGGTCAAACCCCTTCAAATACTTCATAAAAATTTCAGAGGTTCAAAGGTAAGATCATAAACTTGATACACAAAACTCAATGTATACAAGTACCTACATCACTACTAATAACATTTAATATCGAATAAGAACATTTTCCACAAACTAATTACATATTCTTCACAATTTAGTGCAATGTTTTGATGGTTAAGATCAATATCAATTTTTTTGCCAACTTCTAAAATCTATTGGTCTAAGACATCAAATTACAACATTGTGCCATACACATATTTTGGCCTATCTTCTAGCTGTATCTTATTTTTCTTCTTTACCTATGACCTTGGCTACATATTTTAAAGCAGAGACATGGTTGAATCTAGCAGGACTATTTCTCATTATTCCCGACTGAATCATGAACTAAAATAAGCTCTGGTTGTGGAAGAGATTCCTGCTAATACGGAGGTTATAATGTTTTCCTTCAGTTAGTTTTAACGTTTTCCCTCAATTGACTATTGGTTTGTTTTGGGACTCGACATCTAATTTTATTTTTGATAATTTTAGAGAAAAATAACAAGGCTAATTATCTAATATTTACTTTACTATTAACACAGCATGCAAGTCATTAATATATAGTTTTTTTGTTGTTGCTATGTCCATTGTTTCTCTGTTATCAATCACTAGGTATTCAGCAAAGGTTTTTCATAATTGTTAAGAAAAATGGCAAGTTTTATTGTTTTATTGTCTACATATTTTTATTTGATATATGCCACTTTTATATGTGCAAACTTGCATTTGTACTAAATATAAACTGTTCATGTTGTACTTTGAAATGTTTTTACCATGCCTTTTGAGATTGATTGAAAGATTGTGGGAGTTAGTTTTGATTTCTAGACATTTCTCATTCCTAAGAGAATAGAGATTATTTATGATTATTATATTTTTCCTAAGCTTTGAATTACGTGACAAATTATACCTATTTTGGAGCATATGATTTTATTCATGCATGTTTGATTCTTCATCCAGTTTGAATCTTACATGTTTCATTCTTCAGCATACCTGTTTTAATCATACCTATTTGATTCAACATACATATTTACTTCAGCATACCTGATTGATTCTTCATCCTTTAATGTTTATTACTTTGACATACCAAATATTCTAGCCGGGGACTTTACCGACCTGTTCTGACCTATTCAGCATAGTTGTTTTAAACTTCAGCTTCAGCATACCAATTTTAAACATTTCTCAGCATACATTATTAAACTTCAGCTTCAACTTCAGCATACCTGTTTTAAACATTTCAGTACGATTTCACATGGGTTACGGGTGTAAATGAGCCGAGTCGAGGTGAGGTAAATTTTGTGATACCTCTTTTTAATTAGTTCATTTTTCTTATTAACATTTTTTGTTTTATTTGTATACTAGATCTAATGGGACCTAACTCCAAAACCCATTTCTATATAATAGAGGTAATAAAATATATGTGGTGGTGAATGGCCTACTGTGAAAGCCATTTCTTTAGAACAGAGGTATAACAGAGGTATACCTACTGTGAAAGCCAAAATGAATGTTGTAAAAGCTAAATAATATAACCCCATTTTTGTTGAGCTACAAAAGATGTTGTTCTGATGTTTCTTCCCCCCTTTTCTTATGCCTCCATAAATGAACTATTGTCATTACGGTATTCAAGATTCTCATTTGGTTAGTACAGCAGTTTTTTATAATGTACTGACCTTTTTTCTACCTTTTTAGTTTCATTTTCATATAGTTTTAGATTTGCCTTTCTATTATTACACACTATCTATTTGACAAAATGGTTGACAGAATAAATCATATATGCCTGATACATTTTTTTTCTTTTTTTTAGTGCAAGAGAAAATGGAATGGTATGTTTTGGTAAGTGACACATTCACTAATGAGTTTTTCCAAATTTTCCAATCTATTTATAGGCAGTAAATGTTGTGCTTGAAACATTGCAGCTAAAAAAGAACAAGCTTGATAAGAAGCTTAAGTACATTCATTCTTCGCGAAAGCTTTCGAATGTGAATCTTTGTGGCTACTTTTGTTGTTGTGCTAAATTGCTCAATGGTGGCAGCGGCCATGGAAGCACCACCTGTGGCAGCTGCTCCTACTGTCGCAACTTCTATAACCTTGGGCTCAATGGGGAACTGGATTGATACCTATTCAAGAAGTACGAGAATGCTGTGAAGGGACAAAAGGAGGTAATACGTTGTTCAAGAATTACAAGAATGTTGTCATATACCTGTCCAACATTGGACGTGTTTAAGAACTCTTTAGTATCCCAACAGTGAAATCATCAGAAACTTTTTTCTGTTACACCTTTCATATTTGTGAGATACTGCTTTTCTATTTCCTTAGGATGATAATTCCATAGTCCAATGTTGGGAATAACACCTCTTTCAATTTTGAATTCGTACAAAATAGCTGTTGGGAATAACACGTCATCCCATATTTGGTTTATTTTTATGTGTTTTTGGTTCTTACTTTTCTTATACATGTTTTGTTACTTTTATTATACGTGCTTTATTTAAAATGTGTTTCTATGTTGAAATCTTTTGTGGACTAAGGTAAATATGTGTTTCTACGCTGATTTTTGTACTTTGTTTATTATAATTTGTTGATAGAATCTGCAGATTGACGATAAAATCTCCATTTCATTTCAAGATTTTTGAAATTATAGTAAGAGAAATTTTTATTTGCTTCTATTTTAAGTATAATGCATGTTATCAATTGTGACCTGATTTTAATTGAATGAAATTTCAGTTTCATGGGCTTGGGTTGTTGATTAATTCATGCAATGATGCCATTAGAATTAAATGGCAACTGATTTTGTTATGGGCTACCTATGAATTTGTTATGGACTACCAATGCATTTGCTTACACCCCATGCTTTTTTAACTTGATAATTCAGTACCTCCGTTATGGTAGAAGATTTGCATGGTTGGTGATAATAAGCTTGCATGATTTGTTTTTCTTAGTTTGCATATAGTATAGTCATGGCCGCGGGAAGGACGACTGTCTGCACCATTCACCAAACTAGAATCAACATTTTTGTGGCATTTGATGAGGTAAATCGCGCCTTCTACCAGAATATTATGACATATGGTGCCTTCTACAATTACAATTACATGATGAAACGTACTAACAATAGTTGAGAGCACAATTTTTTCTCATAAAATGCAAACAGTTTTCTTTCTTTCTTCCGGATATAAATTTAGTGAGTTTCTTTGGCAGGATTGTTATCATTTTCTTCTGTTGTCACCAATAACCCAATAAACAAAGGGACTCTGCCCAAAATTTCTAAATTGTTTACACATTTGTGTTGTAGAAAAATTGTTGAATTTAAATTTGTGCGATTCTATACTTCAAAAATTTACGCTTCTAATATATAAAACATTTATTATTTACATTATACACGACTTTATACTTTTCAAAATTATCAGCGTGCCTTCAGGCACGGGCATACCCTAGTATATATATATATATATATATATATATATATATATAATTGATTATACACTAGTCTTAGAGAATATTTCTATATTTATGGGGTACATGTATTCTTGACAATATACTCGTAGTTCTAAAACAACTAAGCCAACCCGAGAAAGATTTTGGTACATCTCATAATCTGAAGTCGCAAACTTACTAATCCCATCCACATGCTGTGTAACAGGTAATAAAATATAACAACATACATGTACTCGTACCATGTACTAAGAGTGGGCCAAATTTCAAGTAATATTGACACACTAATAGGTTGCAAGAGCCTTCCCACACATAACTGTAAGTTGTCATGTATACTCAATACAATATTTAAATATGATTACATTTACAAACACTTGCCCAAAATGCACGTTCACCCATATAAAATCGCAAGAATTGGAGTTATACCAACTAGGTTTTTCTCTCAAGGGTCGTAAATGGTATAGCTAATAAATAACTTATGGTATATGTGGGTTGGTTATAAATTGATAGATGACTAGCATATTTTTTTCATTTAATAATGAAATCCTAAATGATATTTCACACATATTCTCATAAAGTTAGGAGTCTACCCACCCACCCACCCCCAAAACACACACACACACACACACACACATAATCACACTCCACTCTACCCCCCTCCTACACACACAAAAAAGTAACTATTATTCATCCAAAATAGCCTCCAAATAGACAAATGTAAGGCCATCTAATTACATTTGTTACAAAATTAAGTTACATAAAAAATTACTATTAGCCCTATGGGTACGCTCTTCATTTAAAACTTGTGCCAACTTTTCACTCCATCACTTACTTTTATGAACTCTCGAAATATTAAAAGATCCTAAAATGAACATTGTAGTTGATGTTGTTAAGGGCTTGAGATCATTATTAAAATTTCACAACAACTACAAGAAGTATGGATCTGAATTTTCAACGCAACAAATTAGAAGGAACAAATTAATTGAAACAGAGAAATGGGTTTTGGGAGAATTTCAATAAATAAATTGGTTTCACAAATGAATTAGGCAAGTGATATTAATATTTTTTTAATCCAACAAGCATATAAATGGTTTCACATTTAATTTACGCAATAGAAAAAGAAGTGGAAATGTGATAGCCAAAACTTGAAACATGTTCCAATTCATCAACAAATACACCTAAAAAATATTTAGATATGGAGATAAAGGTTAACAACGTGATTCATATGTCCTGCACTGATTTGGATGATAAAGATGGGTCAATTCATGTTGGAGATGGAGATGGAAATAGAGAAAATGATGATGGATAGATTGGGTGCGGTACGGGAAGGAAGCTTGGTCTCTCAAAGTAGGGTTTTTTAGAGTGGGAAAAGGAATGGGAGGACGTCTAATGCTTTTTTAATAAATATGTAAAGAGGGTTTAACACAACCGAGAAATAAAGCTAGGGAGGGAGCTAAATATTTTTACCCATCTCAAATGGTACTAGTATTTGAGATAGACACTAACTATCCATCCCAATAATATTATGTGTATCCAATTTATTAGATGGGTACCATAAGGGTTTTAAATAGTATTAGTATTTATAACACCTAATTACATTCACCTTAAAAGATATCATTTATAGACTATAATTTTAGCTTCCTCAAAAGCTTGAGTCCCACAAACACTTTTTTTATTGTGTGAAAACATGATTTTTGTGTTGGCAAAAATTCATTCAAATCAAAATAGGATTTCGTTCGAACAAAACTGTACATCCCAGTCAAACCAAAACCAAAATCATTCGAACGAATAGCTCATCTAGTTTGAACCAACTTCTAACGTTCTTCAAACAATATTAACACAAAAACAGCGTTCGATGTTCACTGGAAGGTCATTTGAATGAATAACTACATTTGGTTCAAACAAAGACTATAAAGTCACTTGAACAACTTTTTTCAATGACAAAACCTTTTTTATAAATTCCTTTATGAAAAATATTCTCAAATATAAAAACAATCACCCAATGATATTCATGAATCAAACTAAAATGCATCCATACCTTTCTGAGATTCCTAGGATGTTGAACACGAAACGTGACACTAAACGCGACATAATGATGTAAAATTTCTAACTTGGCCACTATGGTATTCAAACAAACACGCCAGAGACTTGAAAAGTCAAAATTATTAAAGTTATAACCTATGACTCAACGATTTTTTTCCAAACATGGAATAACAGAAAATATATACAAATTGACTCTATTGGGAATTGTTTTTCTTACAAATCTCCTCCGTTGGCTATTTCGGGACAAAATACAAAATAAAAAACTATGGTCCATCAAGCTCATCTAAAAGACTCAATTCCTAACCTCAAAAGGAAAAAAGTGAAGACTTGACAGATACATACTCTGAGTAGCTTTTCATGCTTGTAAAATTTAAGAACTGTTTCAAATTTAGACACTTAAACACACCTATAAATGCAACTTCAATATATAACAACATAAATGGCATAAGAATAAAGTACCCTTTTTTAAACGATCCCCGCCTAAGTAAGACGCTCCCCTAAGATAAAGATATTCTCTTAAAAAAAAGTGAAAGATACAATTTCTCCCCCTTTTTGTTCAATAATAGACAAAGAACGAATGCATAATAAGCTATTTCTCCCCTATAAACTATACTTCCCTTATGATGTGAGAAATTGTGATATCAATTGGAAATATGAAGGAAATAATAATATCATGAATGGTGTAAGCTGCAACAAACACAACATGCGACATAAGGACAACCAATAAAAAAAATGATCAAATGATGCTAATTATGATGCAATAAATGATACTAACTTTAATAAAAAATGAAGCAGGAAGTACTAATGTAAAAAAGAAATAGGAGATATCAATATGATCATATATAATGTCAATTTGATTTAAAGATAAATAACATTGCAAACATGGATTAAATACAAACTCATAGACTAAAAAAACATGCCAAATATATAAGTATGCAAAAATATACCAATGACACGTAGTCACATTTATAGGTATAAACACAATAAAATGACACAAAATACATAAGATTAACACAGTATTATATTATTGATGTGTCTAAACATGTGATATGGAGTGAAGGGACATAAACTAGAAACGAAAGAATTATGACCCAATCACTTAAAAATATCCAAGGAGTTCTATATGACTATAATAACTTTATCAAGCAAAGACTTAGGCTCATAATGGATAAGAAATACAATGCACACAATCCAAAAATTTTAATAATTGTATAAATTATTAGTATTATGATATGTTAAGCATAATTAGGATTCATTACGTAAACACATTGATCTTCAACTATAGCACCCTCAAAGCTAAACAAATATCATAATCTTTTTACCCATTTTTTTTAAGATATCATTTTTTGAGAATAAAATAAACAAACATCTTAGCCTTTAATATTTTCTTTTTTTCTCTCATTTTTTAGGCTCTTGCCAATGTTGGCTTTCCTACAAAGGAGATTTTCTCCTTTCGTGGACCTTATACATTTAATAAGAATCAGTATACTCGCGGGCAATAGTTCTTACATGCACAAATTTCCCATAGTCACAAAATATGTGGATGACAAGATTGATGGGAGATCATATCACTTATCTCAAATATAACATGTAAAGTTAAAATTAGAAAGAGCTCCTGCATGTTTGTGTGGCTGAATATACAAAGGGAATCCATTATGGAAGTAAAAGCTGAACAACTCCATGAAAGCATGATTAAGAAAAATAGAAGAATTGAAAATATAATCAAATGTCCTTCCCACATGGAAATATGAAACAAAATGGATTCAAACACAATAGTTTTCCACACAAAATATGTAAAACTAAACTATACAAAAACAAAAATATTTTTGAGTTTTTATAGGGTTCAGGGTTTTGGGTTCTAAATGATATCAATTTAACATAAAGAAGTCAAAATAAAAATAAAATAATTTTTTATGGCTACAAATAAGACAAAAGAAGTAAAAGCAAGACACAAAATACTCAAACCACATACAACTATAAAACACATAATATGAAGTATAAAAGTTTGTGCAAGTAAACATGCAAACACATTCAACCATTAGATTTAGAGTGATAAGTATTATATGCAAGAATTCAAGAAGCAACAAGTCTAACATGTGAGGCCTTCAAATCAGGTTCCCTAACCCGCGTAGGTGTGACGCGATAATATATGATTTTCGGAACCTCAATGACTCAAAAATTACTTTCTTACACCATTTCTAATATAAAAGAAAAAAAGGCTTAAGGTGACTTTTCCAACTGTAATTTGTACACATGTAGACACGAGGAATGTTACCCTTGGGTTGAACTTTTCTAATGTTCCTATCAAAGGTAGGCTCTTTTAAAAGCATAGTTTTAACATTAGTAACATAATCATTTGGAATAACAAAGACAATACCACGATTATCATCTTTGATTCAGACGGTGCCTAATGTTTTATCAAACTTTTTTGACCGAGATACCAAATCAAATTTGGCATTACTCGAGTCTTTCAATATCTTTTCTAACTCCATAATTCTAGACTCGAGAAATTGTCAAGACTCATCAAAACTAAAAAAATATTATTATTAGAACCTCAATTAATCCCGAAAGTATATCTCGCTCTACCTTAACAAATGTGAGATTTTTGCTAACATTATTCTCACATTTGTGACACCCCGCCTAATAAAATAATGGGCGATCACTCCTGTACCAAATTAAAACAGGAGTCGCATATGGTTCATTCATAACATCACTGTCGAAACCAAATTAGTTACTAATAACCTATTAGGCTGGCGTCAAATTTTATTTAACTAATCTTTTTAAACAGCAATACAATTTAAAACATCCACACAGTCTAAATATGAGAAACTGAAATGAAATAAAATAATCGAACACTCGGCTCAACATAAATACAACCAAATCGAATGCCTCACTAAAAGGAGGTAAAAGAATAAATAAATGCAGTTGGGTTATTAACCCAAATTTTTATACAGTACCTCCTATCTAGAGTACAAGAATTGAAGCGTCTATAGTAATCCTGCATGCATCCACAGCTGCTGTAGCAGATGTCTGACTCGAAAGAATCATCATCCTGGCATCCCTGTGTCTGGACACCTATATAATATATGTGTGTGTGTGTATATATATATATATATATATATATATATATATATATATATATATATATATATATATATATATATATATATATAGCAACGGAGGAAAAATATAAAAACGGGTCAGAGCACGAGTTGTGAAAATATTTTGCAAGTGCATAAATGCTTTATTTTTAAAAATATGTTTTATCTCATATTTAAATTGGTATCGTACTCCCATGAGATACCCCTCACCTCTCTTATAATAGTGCACACCTAGCACATTCCTCTAAACATCCTAGTCAAGATACGCTGCCTAACAAATCTATCACCCCCAAACTCTAGATACTCCTTAAGAAATCCAAGTACTGAGGGTTAAACTTCTCCCCAGTCTCAACACTATGCCATGTTCGTGCATGGGATGTCTCCCGAAGCGAAATCAAAATAAGGAACTCCCCCGATACACTACTACATGGCAAGGTCGATCGCCGAAGTCCATTAGACCCTCAATACACCACAGATATATATATATATATATATATATATACATTTTCATATTTATATACATTTCCATATCTACTTATATATACATATCACATTTTAATTCCGGATAAAATCTCCCGGAATGAGAATTTCTTTCATATTCCATTTATCTCTTTACTCTAGTAGGGATATAACATCTTGTTCTCATACACTAATAATATACTATCACACAAGTAAAATAACCATCCCAACGAGCTATAACTCGAGGATGCAGTCTCATAGTGCCGATCCAAAATTTGGGTTTACTCACTATACCACGGTACCAAGCCATACTCTCTTAATGGACATGGTAAACAAATACACAATGGTGGAGGCGGTCATGTTCCCCTTACAAGTGGAATTACACACATCTCACTCGAGCGCGGGACGATAATGACCTGGGGACTATACTCTCCTTGCTCCTCAAGCCAGGGGATTCACCCATATTGCGCAACCTCCTTGGATCGCACTAAAGAAAATATATACTCTGGTTGTTCCAACCCTATACCAAAGTAAAGCCCATGGAAATTAGCCTCTAAAATACACATATACCAATCACACACATATAAATATGTATTTGTATCATATAATATATATACTGTCGTCACATTGTATTCATATATTCCATAAATATACATAAATGGCCATACTTGCCGATCACACATAGCGATGACCAATAATCCCAAAGGTTCTCATAACTTATATAATTCGAGTAGTCGCACACTCATAATACTAAATCCAAAAGCATTCCATCACTTGATAAATAACATGTACCTTATTCACCTTTAAGGATTTATTTGATATCTCCAACTATACCAATTCATACTAAGTAAATACCTATTTTCCCAAATTCATCCCAACTATCTCACAGGATATGCCCAACCATAATCGATAGAATTATGCCTTCCACTTACAAAATTATATAGGCCTAAATGCCCACTGAATTTATCCCAAGAATTAATCGTCACCAAAACCCTTAAATTAAATAGGTCGTGGATCCCATTTTCGTGAATCTCAGGACTACATCACGTCCAAATAATAATTTAGAGTCCCATACTCTATTTTTAGGAACCGCTAATATTTATCTCCAAACAATTCTAGCCTTAATTCTCCCAATATCAGGTTTGATTTCTAACTAACGATTTCGATCTCGGACAGCCTTCCGTAGAAAAATCATTATAAATCCAAAAAAATCAGAAAAATACACGGTCAGTGCCCACACGACCGTATAAAAAAGGTATACAATTTTTATTTTTTGACCAAGAGCCAAATCGATTCACCTCTACACTGAATCAATTTGGAAATGGCGCTGGTCACTTTTCATCATCTTCTCCGAGAATGTTTGGGCCATTAACATACCTCCAACCATTGTATTACTTATTCTACCAACATAGAACAACATCAAACCATATATACACCAAGGAAATAAGTTCCAATCCTCCTAGAATCAAGAATTAACAACTAAATTTGGTTAATTTCTAAATTTCTCCAATTTGATATTTTCTGAGTTTTATCCAATAAGCCTTCCCAAAAACCCGTTTAATTCACGAGAACCCATCCCGAAAATCTTTTTGGTTTATCACTACCAACTACGATATGAGATTTATGCTTAAAAGTAAATAAAGAAAGTAAACACTTGGCTCGTGGATAAAATTCGACGACCTCGAGCCGAATCCCACGGAGTTTGGCCGGAGTTTCCCCTTTTCCGCCTCTTTTCTCTCCTCCTCTCTATCTTCTCTCTTTTCTTTCTCTTCTCTCCCCCTCTCCCTCCTTATATATAGAGAAAAGGGGTTTTTACCTTTTAAAACCCAAAAATGACTCATTTACTCAATTGTGATTCCCTATCCGTTTAAAAGTTCCCGGAGCCTAAACATTACCCCCGAATACATTATTCTGACTATCTCAGCCATTTCGAGACCAACCGCACACTCGAAATCTTCATCCGAGGTACTTGATCGCAACCCACTAATTTAACCCATTACATCTCAATACGGGTTTTCCAATTAGAATATTATCCTTTGTCTCTTTACCCATTGCGACATGTAATCCCAAAAGTAGATATAACACCCATAAAAAATCATCTTATCCTTAAAAATTCCAAAAATTACTATTCTGAGAAATTCCTCAAAATTTCAATTTACACCCAATTATGGAATTTAATTATCCCCCAAAAGTATGGAGTGTTACATACTTCCCCCCTTACAACATAATTTCACCCTCGAAATTCGAATATAACCTACACCACCATCTTAGGATTGCTAATTTCCACTACGTCATGTATCCCCAAAATCTCAAGGTGCTAACACGATGGTCCCTTACCATATTCCACCTATCTCAAGGTGTACCCAAACGTACTAGCTTCACCACAAGTTCATCTAAATTTCTACATGTAAACACACAACAATGACACGTTACTCCTATTGCTTCTCTAACTGCCAATAAGAGAAACGAGTCTATAAGTACCTCTCTAACATCTCGCAAAGTTGATACTTTTGCTAACAAGCGCCCGCTCATCCATAGCAAGACAACTGATTTCCTTTGAAAAAGAGACTCTACTAAGACTTGACTACTTCTAATAGTCTCATCACTTATCTTGGGCATGTTACCTCTTATTGCCCCTTATACAATTGGAATATCACGTACCTGTCACGAAATTCCATTCAACCAACTTTAATCTTATTTATAACTGCCTTATGGCATAATCTTCAACTTTATATACTCCACCCCTTCTATTATAGGCGGTATATAAAACAACCATACCATGGTGCCCATACACCTTTTAACACGTGCTTATTTGCACAACCATTTTAAACGTGACACATTTACACTCTCTCTAAACAATGGTCCTTATTTCCTCGGTGTAATACTCACACATGGGTTTACCCAACCCATGAAATTCAATTCTTCTTAAGGTCAATTAACCAATCTTCTTATGGTTTACTTCCCACTATCTTCCTATATTGGCGCCACTAACTCTATTGAACTTACTCTCTAATAATCCTACGATCTATGTGTTTCCAACACACCTAAAGCTAGTACTATCCTATGTATATACCTAATGACCAATTCCTTTCTCAACTTCTGACATTTTCTTGGTTTCATGCGTGGGGCGTCTCACAAATCAAAATCCTAACAAGCAACCCTCCCGTTACACTACTTCCTCGCGTTGTCAGTCATCGAGATATAACGGCCTGAGGCACACCAGCGGGACGTCCTAAATCCTACCTCACTAACCTAACCATGTGCCTCTATAATTTTATCCTTCCACCCAGGCGAGAAGGAAATTCTAACTAATCGAGGCGCCAACCCTTTACAAAAGCGTTATGAATATCATACCCAAATATATACTTCCTCCCAAAATTTTCCTTCTGCACAAGGCATGGACCTAAGCTTTAAATCAATTCCTTTCACCTTGCCTCACCCATATACTTATGGTGAGGAAAACATTTCAGAGCTTTTTCCACAACATTTCCATCTATATATACAATCATTACACATTTTTTTCCAGTCCATAGTGTTTTGTCAACACTAGGTAACTTATCAACAAAACCACATCCTTACATCCTATAACATCTCTCCACTCTCGACATCGTTAGGTTCATGTGTGGATCATCTCGCAAAGCGAAATCTAAACAAGGAATCCCTCAAATACACTACTACTTAACTTTGTCAGTCGTGGAGGTCCGTTATCTTCAAATATGCAATCGGGATAATCAAATCCCATCTTTCAATAAAATGTGGTCTGAACTCCTACCTCTACCCAGGCGCCACACCACCAAGCATTCGTACTAACACTAAGTCCTTGCGTAAACAATAACAAGCCTAAACTCGTGGCTCAATAAATAAATCATGCGTGCCTTAAATCACATCTATAAGGTTTCCACATACTCAAATCACGATAATGAAACATCTGCTCACCGAAGTTCCATCTACCCATATAATAAAGGCGAACTCAACCTGTATCCAGGTGATATATCATGATAACAACCTGTTCCACCCTAAAACTGCGGACACAATAGTATTTCCATCAGTAGCCTGCTATCGCTCCGAACAACGAAGAACACAGTATAATCAAAATAATATCATACTCGTATATCACACATAAAATGAGTTGTAAAACCAGATATATATTCAAGATATCAACACCTGCTTTTATAGCGAATGAAGGAAAATAAAACTCCGCTACTACGAAAAAATACATAGACGTACATTATATAATGTTACCGATACCACCACACACACACGAAGGAGCTAATAAAATATTGTGACTCAATCTTGTCACACAAAACACACCTCCTTCAATTTAGGTGAAGTTCATAACAACATTTGTGCCAATTACCCTCACTACCCCTTCCAGTTCATGGACATGGTACACTTTCCCTCACTGAACCAAAAATTTCTTCAATTAATGCCCCATCGGGGTTCCCTAGTTCTTGTACCTTAACTCTCACTGGGTAATGACTAACCGCATGGTTCTACACTTCCATAAGTGTTAGCAACACTCCTCTAGTGAGACTATCACTCCTTTGAAGGACTCTCTCTTCATTGTACTTTCCTTGATTCGGTACAAAATTCACATATCCATAATTCTATTTATTCACTGTCAACCTCTGACCGATCCTTATGTGAATAATCCAAAAACTGCATTCCCTCCATTCCTGCTAAATCATGGGGACTCACGGCTAAAAACTATCTGTAAGATCCTTCTAGGGGAAAAACATCATGCTTCTCCGAATATGGTTATCACCATTCCCACCATTCCAAAATTGCTTCTACAGGTGAAACATTTCCCTCAAATTTTCACATCTAGGTATTTCCATACCTTTCCTTAAGTCAAAACTTCTGAGCCTTCTTGCAACAACTGTTAACAAATGCCATAAAGAGAATGACCTCTACTACGGTCCTAATCTCCAATTTCAACTCATAGCTCCTACTAAGACCCACCTCCTACCGCATTCCTTGCTCCATACACGAATCTCGAACGAGCGCGTAAAAGGTTACTATAATCTTATACTATGGCAGGTGAATGAAATCTCACGAGAGGAATCAATGATCCTAATCATAAGTCTCTATAACAATCAGGAGAAACACTAAAATCGTAGTACGTCTGCATAGATTCCTAAGGACACTAGAACCTGATGCTCTGATACCATCTGGGACACCTCGCCTTATAAATTACCGACCGATCACTCCTGTACCAAATTAAAACAGGAGTCGCATATAGTTCATTCTTAGCATCACTGTCGAAACCAAATTAATTACTAATAACCTATTAGGCTGGCATCAAATTTTATTTAACTAATCTTTTTAAACAGCAATACAATTTAAAACATCCACATAGTGTAAATATGTGAAACTGAAATGAAATAAAATAACCGAACACTCGACTCAACATAAATATAAACAAATCGAATGCCTCACTAAAAGACGATAAAAGAATAAATAAATGTAGTTGGGTTATTAGCCCGAATGATTATACAATACCTCGTATCTAGAGTATAAGAATAGAAGCGTCAATATATATATATATATATATATATAGCAAGAGAGGAAAAATATAGAAACGGGTCAAAGCCCGAGTTGTGAAAATATTTTGCAAGTACATAAATGCTTTATTTTTAAACAAATGTTTTATCTCATATTTAAATTGGTATCGCACTCCCATGAGATACCCCTCACCTCTCTTCTAATAGTGCACACCCAGCGCATCTCTCTAAATATCCTAGTCAAGCTACGCAGCCTAACTAATCCGTCACCTCCAAACTCTATATACTCCTTAAGAAAACCAAGTACTAAGGGCTAAACTTCTCCCCAGCCTCAACACTATGCCATGTTCGTGCGTGGGGTGTCTAGCGAAGAGAAATCCAAACAAGGAACCCCCCGATACACTACTACGTGGCAATGTCGATCGTCGAGATCCATTAGACCCTCAGTACACCACAGATATATATATATATATATATATATACGTTTTCATATTTATATACATTTCCATATCTACTTATATATACATATCACATTTTAAGTCCGGATAAAATCTCCCGGAATGAGAATTTCTTTCATATTCCATTTATCTCTTTACTCTAGTAGGGATATAACATCTTGTTCTCATACACAAGTAATATACAATCACACAAGTACAATAACAATCCCAACGAGCTATAAATCGAGGATGCGGTCTCATAGTGCCGATCCAAAATTTGGGTTTACTCACTATACCACGGTACCAAGCCATACTCTCTTAATGGACATGGTAAACAAATACACAATGGTGGAGGAGGTCATGTTCCCCTTACAAGTGGAATTACACACATCTCACTCGAACGTGGGACGATAATGACCTGGGGACTATACTCTCCCTTCTCCTCAATCCAGGGGATTCACCCACATCTCGCAACCTCCTTGGATCGCACTAGAGAAAATATATACTCTGGTTGTTCCAACCCTTTACCAAAGGAAAGTCCATGGAAATCAGCATCCAAAATACATATATTCCATAAATATACATAAATGGACATAATTGCCAATCACACATAGCGATGACCAATAATCCCAAAGGTTCTCATAACTTATATAATTCCTGTATTTGCACACTCATAATACTAAATCCAAAAGCATTCCCTCACTTGATAAATAACCTGTACCTTATTCGCCTTTAAGGATTTATTTGATATCTCCAACTATACCAATTCATACTAAGTAAATATGTATTTTCCCAAATTCATCCTAATAGTCTCGCGGGATATATCCAACCATAATCGATAGAATTATGCCTTCCACTTACATAATTATATGGGCATAAATGCCCACTGAATTTATCCCAAGAATTAATCGTCACCAAAACCCTTAAATTAAATAGGTCGTGGATCCCATTTTCACGAATCCTAGGACTACATCACATCCAAATAATAATTTAAAGACCCCTACTCTATTTTTAGGAACCCCTAATATTTATCTCCAAATAATTTTATCCTTAATTCTCCAAATATCGGGTTTGATTTCTAACTAACGATTTTGATCTCGGACAGCCTTCCATAGAAAAATCATTATAAATCCAAAAAAAATCAGAAAAATATTCGGTCGGCACGTACGCGACCGTATCGAAAAGATGAATAATTTTTGTTTTTTGACCAAGAGCCTAATCGATTCGCCTCTAGGCCGAATCGATTCGGCAATGACGCTAGTCACTGTTCCCTGTCTTCTCCGTGACTGTTTCGACCATTAACATACCTCCAAGCTTTTTATTATTTATTCTACCAACATAAAACAACATCCAACCATATATACACTAAGGAAATAAGTTATAATCCCCCTAGAATCAAGAATTAACAACTAAATTCGGTTAATTTCTAAATTTCTCCAATTTGATATTTTTCGAGTTTTATCCGATAAACCTGTTTAATTCACGAGAACCCATCCCAAAAATCTTTCTGGTTTATCACTACCAACTACGATTGGAGATTTATGCTTAAAAGTAAATAAAGCAAGTAAACACTTGCCTCGTGGATAAAATCTGACAACCTCGAGCCGAATCCCGCGGAGTTTGGTCGAGTTTCCCCTTTTCCTCCTCTTTTCTCTCCTCCTCTCCCTCTCTTATCTCTGTTATTTCTCTTCTCTCCCCCTCTCCCTCCTTATATAGGGAGAAAAAGGGTTTATACCTTTTAAAACCCAAAAATGACTCGTTTACTCAATTGCGATTCCCTATTCGTTTAAAAGTTCCCGGAGCCTAAACATTACCCCCGAATATTTTATTCTGACTATCTCAGCCATTCCGAGACCAACCGCACATTCAAAATCTCCATTCGAGGTACTTGACTGCAACCCACTAATTTAACCCAATGCATCTCAATATTGGTTTTCCAATTAGAATATTATCCTTTGTCGCTTTACCCATTGCGACATGTAATTAAAATACTCCGACTTATTTACTTAACCCAAAAAGTAAATATAACACCCATAGAAAATCATCTTATCCTTGAAAATTCCAAAAATTACTATTTCGAGAAATTCCTCAAAATTACAATTTACACCCAATGATGGAATTTAATTATCCCCCAAAAGTACGGGGTGTTACAACGTTCCATAAGATCCTCAATAAAACACTCTCATTATTACCTAAGGCATGTTGTTTCAACCTAGCTTCCAATTTTAAGTTTGACTTTTTTAATTTCATCGTTTTTGCATACAACTCACGAAAGGAAACTTGGATCTCACTATACTCCTCCTCTTTTTGATTATATTCTTCTTATCTTCTCTTTCCACTATCACTTACATGGTAATCACAAACTATAACACCATTAGTGATAGTGAAATGGAAGAGGAACCTACTTCCCATAATATGCTCAATCGACGTCTTTCACTCCTTCCTTAGCTTAATGGATCACTTAGATGCCCTATGGCCATGACCCTCACACCAAAAACATCTATTTGAATCATCCTTGTTAAAAGTATTACGATAATTTTTAGGTAATTGATTGGCCTAGTTATGCTTATTTTTCTTGACCTTCTTTACATCTTTCGACTATTTTTAAGGCCTGGGAAATTTTCTAAACTTCTTTGCAAACATGGCTATATTGTAGGAATTGCTATTAGACGCATCATCTAAAACTCGTGTTTCCTCCTTCCGAGATTTGAAAGAAATGACCTTATATTTCTTCATTTCTTTTGGAGGTAAACATGTCAAGCTAATAAGTTTTAAGATCACTTACAAACTCTTCGAGTTTCATAGAGTCTAAAGTACTGTAATACCCCGTATTTTTGGCTATATTTATTTTTGGGATTAATTAATTAAATGCGTATTAATTGGAAATTAATCCGGGTTAAAAATACTAACGAGATGCGAGTTGGTATTTGATTATGTGCATACATGTTTTTATATGAATATTGAATTATGAAATTTGTCGTGAGATTGATATACGGCAATTTGGTCATTTTATTGGGACGCGTGTGACAGTCGCGTTGGGATATAATTATTTTAATTATAAAAGTGATTTTAAATTCTATTAACTGTATGGTCGTTTTGAGTGAGCCAACGCGTCCGTAAGGGTCGAGATAGTCAGAAAACACTAGCCGGGGGTGTAGTTTGGGTCCCGGGGTATTTTTAGGCCATACCGACAACATAAAGGGTATTTTGGTAATTTTGTATTTTTGGAGAATTAAAAGTGACGAAAATTAAGAGTTTTAATCTGATTGGGAATTGACCCACTAAGCCACTAACCAACCCATATTAACCCAACAAGCTACGGGGGTTGTTAGATTAGGTTTTCTAATCCCCAAAATAAACCCTAGCCACCATAGCCATTGGAGAAGAGCTTGGAGAGAGAGAAAGGAGAAGGAATTCTGCAGAAAATCTTTACAAAATCAACACCAAATTCAGAGACACTAGAGGCAAGTGGTTTAATGTCATTTAATTTCAGAGAATGCTCTTTCCATGTATAGGAATTTAATAAAATTGATTTGTTCTTGGTGTAATATGAAAACCCATGTATTTTTGGAACTTAGAACTTGAAATCTTGAGGAGAATTGCATGTAGAATGATAGGTAGATGATTATACTGAGGATATTAGTGATTGGGTGAAATTAAAACGGATTTTTATTGGGTTATTTCATGAATTAAAATTTTAGGGTTTGTGTTCTTGAATAATTGGGGGAAAGTGATGAGATTTGATGATTTAATGATGATTGGGATGAATTAACTCAGTAAAATACGTTAGTTTATAACCTTGTTATGTTTAGGAGTGATTAGATACCTTTAAACATTGTTGGGACGAAGTTTAGAGGAGATTTGAAGAGTAAAAATTGATGAAAAACGTAACTAAGAAATTCTGGGCCGAAACTGGTCCCTCGTTAGAAGACCTTCCCAGGTCGTTCGAACGAGCTCTTTCGAACGAGCTTCTAACGAGTTGACCAGTCGCTTCTAACAAGGGGAGACTTCATTCGATACCTTTGTTCGAATGAACTGTATTTCGTTCGATACATTCGTTCGAACGAGACATCGTTAGAAGGTACAGTTCGTTCGAACGAACTGGAATCTCGTTCGAACAGCCTCGTTCGAACGAGACTTCTAACGAGCTGGCAGTTTAGGCCTTTTTGGCCTGTTTTGATTTTGGGAGTCCCGTAATCTTGTTCGAGGATATAGATAACCTTTCTTTGATGATGTATTGATAGGTTTGGGACGTTTGTGTTATTTTGAGGAGTAAATAATATACGAGTGATCTACATAATGGTTGATATGGGATTGAGACGTGAGTGTTTACCACGACGTTAGAATAAATTATGGCACGTGTAATTATGGACCGGGATTATATAAGTTGTATATGTATTAAGTTTGTACGAGAATGCGATAAATACTACAATTAAACTACAGGATTACTAAGATGTGTGTTTACTTAGTATTGGTATATGAATTGTGTGTATGACATACCTACCACACTTGCTATCACGGGAGGTTTGCGTTCGATTAGGGCCCTCTAATCCTTGTGTTGCCCGGATTTAGACTGGTTACCTCGATGAACATAGGTCAGAGAAAGACTTATGGGATGTTAATAAGTCCGCTGATCGTGGGAGCGCAGCTATGTGCGTGACCCATGTGATGTGACTGTGTTTGCCTCCACTATTTGTGATTTGTGTTATCTGAACTATTCCTGAGAGATTCGGAATATGTGATCCTTATGTACGTGATGTACCGGGATGGATAGCAGAGTATGTGTGCACTGCAGCCTAGTCTCGGGGTGCTTATATTGTATATTTATGTTGTGGAAAATATACGCTTAATAAACTGGAACGTTCATATGGTATTGTGTGTAACTATGGAAAAATATAAATGGGATAATCTATACTGAGTTTTATTACGTTTGTGAGAACCTGAATTTACGTTAAGCCCCTATTTAATTGAGATCATTATTATATTAATGAGAACCGAGTAATAAGGGTAAAACCTATGACAGTCTAGCTAGATATGATGTCACTTAGCTAGTGGTTTGTGTCGTTTTAGATGGGTACTTACGTTAGGAGTGCACAGTTAGACGATAGGTGAGAATATCATGTGAGTGCACGTCCTAACATGTACTTAACATTTAATGTTTTAAATGTTTTAAAGCACTTAAAGGTTTTTAAAATATCTCCACATTCGGGCTCTGACCCGTTTGCTTTCAAATCTATTTTTCTTGTAAAACCATTTTAGGTGCCCAGCCACAAGGACACCATGCATAGGATACTCATCCAGGTGACGAGATGTAGCTGTTTGTGGAAGCTACATGGATTTGCTTGTAGACGCTTCTATCACTTGGATTCCAGATTCATTATCTATTAGTTGTAGGGCATGTTGCCCATTTCTATTACAGACATCTTTCCATTACAGTTTTCAGACTTTGGCATGTATTGATTTAGTATTCAGTTTAGTTATTTCAGTTGTGGTTTTGTAGTAAGGAGTTTTCCTCCAGACTTTATTTACATTATGTGATGGTTACTCTACTAACTTCTTTATGGTGAATGGTGTTATTATTCCTCATTACACTTTTTGCATGTTAATCAGACTTTAATTCAAATTTGGCAACTTACTTTTTAAATACTAGGTGGTTAGTAATAATAAAATGTTTTCGACAGTGATGCTATTAGCTGAGCCAACTTGGCATTTTGAATTAATTTAATAAAGGAGTAGCTACCCGGTATTTAATTAGTTGGGGTGTCACAAGTACCAAAGGAATTCAAAACAGTCACTTTTGAATTGAATCTTTTCGGTAAGGACATTAAGATTTTCTTGACTATTAGGGTTTCTAGTATTATCTCGCACGAGTTAAACGATAAGTTTATGGTATCGAACAGTCTAACATAGAACTCATCAAAGGATCCACTCTCCTCCATTCTAATTGTTTCAAATTAAGTGGTGACGCTTTAGAGCTTGAAAGTCTTAACAACACCAGTACCTTCATGGGTGAGTAAGAGTATGTCTTAAGCCTCTTTAGACAATTCAGAGGCCATATTATGGAAGAACTCCTTCTGTGTGACCACAAAAAATAGAGCATGTAAACCAAGAAAATTATAATTTTCTAACCTTTTTTTTATCATCACTCAACGATTCTTCAAGTTTGAGGATCCTATAGTCACCAGGTAAGGTTGTGGGTGGGGACAAACCATTACTAACTGCTTGCCATACCCGCTCATCTATCGACTTAAGTGCTACTTTCATAGGCAATTTCCTCCATGCGTAGTTATATAATTCAAACAGAGGTGGTACAGAAAATGACAAACACTCTGAATAAAACCACTAGAATTCATGCCTAAACACAAGTCTCACAGAAAAACTTAGTGTTCTAGATCTTATGCTAGTTCAAAGTTGCAGGATGCTATACGAAAAGGTCTAAATAATTTTTTTTTTAAATTAGATATTAAACTTAAAGAGAACTAACCCTAAGAACCACTTTAAAAAAAAGTTGTGTAAACTAGTTTTAGTCTATTTTATTTTATCCTAAGAACGCTAAATAAAATCGCTAAATAAGTAATTGAATTTTGGTTTGGACAATTTAAATCAACAAATTTCATGATTAACAAAATTAGGAAGTAATTAGGATTGATTTAGAATAATTTTGGTAGAATATTCCCAATAATTGTTTTGTTTTGTTTATATGTTAAATGGGTGATGATTCTTTTTATAATCCAATTAAAACAATAGGACCAATTGTAATATATGAATACAATTTCAATAAAATGGTTGTGACACCTCGTCGAATTAGGTATCGGATCATCAGTCTTTTATTAAATTAAATCATAATATCCAGTTGTTTCAGATGATGCATCACTGTCAAAAACTTTATTATTAAATACTAACCACCTAATGTTTAAAAAGGCTGATGTCCAAATTTTATCTTTTAATCAAGACCACTAATTTAATGAATAAATAACAATAAACACTCACCATCCAAACTAAAATCATAAGATAGGAAATATAGTGTCTGACATAATAAATGCAACTGGAGTGAATACTTCCAGCCTAAAATCAAATACAATAATCCAACCAAATAAATCCAACAAATGAAAGAGTAAATGACTAAGTCCAAAATCTTTCAATGTCTGAATAGCAAAGGGGAAACATGCCCTTACTGGAATGATAACTCAAAAGGAAGAAATGATAGACATAGAGGCATCTACTACCAAGGTCTTGTAACTTCCATCGCAGCTACATCTCGTCGAATGAATGAAACTCCTATGTTTTGTGTCCCTGTGGCTGGGCATCTAAAATAATTTGGCAAAGAAAAAAGATTTGTAGAAAATGGGTCAGAGACCGAATTGAAACAGTTTAAAAAATTACCAAGTTCGTAAATGAATCAATATAACATATATTATTCATGTTAGATTATCGTACTCTCACTTGAGATGCTCACCTCTCAACTAATGTTCACACCTAACGCATGTACTAATCCATCCTAGTTATGCTACCTTGCCTAACTAGACTGATAATAAAATTGAATTACGCTAATATTCTCAAGTGGTTAACCCATAGCCCAATCCCGCATTAACATATGTTAAGGATATTTCATTATATATTCAATCACTATTCTTATAACATTCTTTTTATCATTAAATTAATATAATAACTATTGTTATGTCCAAGACTACCAAACAAGTACAGTTGAATAAGTACGAGGTACACATATATTTATCTCTCTACGTACACATATATTAATATTGCATCCCTGGGTTAGGGCCCTTTGGTGCCATGCATACTCTACTATCATTTTTCGATTCATCGCACATTGCATAAAGGACAATAGGTTCAATCTCTCACGAACCATCGAAACAAACACACGTATAGGAGGCGAACATAGTTCCAAGCCAATGGGCTACTCACATACCTATGCATTCATACGACCTTCATCACTATCATTCTCACAGATAGCCCATGCCTAGGTTCTATGGTCTAGTGGTACAAATAAAAATCCCACCCGAATGCTCCTTAAAGCATGATCGTCCACAACGCCCAACTCCACTTGATAGAAAGTAGTGTAGGTATGTTATACACATAATAGTTTAATCAATAAGTCTACACAAAACTTATTATAGTCAGTAAGTATTAACGCAACCCAAATCCCCGAATTTATATATAGTATTATCATCTCTACTACTCACAATACTTTAACCCTATGATTTATGTCTATATCGTATATACTCTTTTAGGCTCACTCACTCCCACATATTCCTTTAGTAGTTACATAAATTATATCACTACTAGATTACGAAATGAAGTTACTCCATATTAGCGTAGGTCCTATTCTATCACATGAATTAACATAGAAGGATTTTAACTCGTCTGGGCAAAAATTTGCATTTCTGAAATCTCATTAGATAGTAGGAATTCTCGTTTGAACGAGGTCATTCAAATGACCTGGGTAGGTCTTCGAACGAGAATTCAGAGTTCGTCCCCGACTCCTAAAAATTTCGTTTTCCCAATTCATTCAACAACGAAATCACTTAAAACTCATCATAATTCAAATTCAACAGCTCTAAACTATATCCCCTAGTATTAGAACACTTTCCCATCCCTTTTTAACATCAAATCCCTAAAATTTAAACAAGAATTTTGATTAATTTCTTAAATCTTCAACAAGCCCTAATTTCAAATAATCACCATTAATGACCCACTAAAATCATATATGATTTCGTGGTTTGAATAGATAAAATTCAAGTTTCTAATCCCCAATACATAGTTATTCAAATACATGCAATTCCTATACCACATTCATAAAAAAAATTCCAATTTCATCCCAATTACCTGATATTATGATTTAACCATCAACTAAATTAACATGAATCATATATTCACAAAAATCGAGCAAGATAAACACTTACGTTTTTGTGAACTTCTGATTTTCTAAATGAAACTGGTATAGTGGTGATCATCTCTTCACTATCTACGTGTTGGGGTGATTTTTGGTGTGAGAGCTTGAGTCTTTATCCCAGGGAACCTATGGAGTTCTTCTCCCTCTTTGGTTCTCTCTCTCTCTCGCACTTAGGTTTGGAAACCAACAGACAACCTATTACCCAAGTACACTTCTGTGACACCCCGCCTAATAAAATACCGGGTGATCGGTCCTATACCAAATTAAAACAAGAATCTCAGTTGGATCATCTTTAGCATCACTGTCTAAAAATTTTGAAAACTTACTAACCACCTATTATTCCAAAAGTTGGTGCCAATTTTAACTTTTTAATTACACAAAACAGTACATGTGGAAATAAATATAAACCATTCACACAACTGAATAAAACTCAACTGAATAATTAATTACACAACTTTTGAATAAACCACTGACCACCAAAGAAATAATCCAATACAAATATTCAACACCGGAATGAAACAAATCTGAAAACTGAACTGAAAGTTTGGGCGACATTCCCTAAATAAAACTCGAACTAATGAATGATTCCTATTCTAGGAATGAATAAGCGATGATTTTAATCCAAATTCCTGCTAGCATCGACATATGCCGTAGTTGCATTGTCCCTAGAATAGTATATCAATCATGGCGTTCATGTGGCTAGACACCTAAAAGGTTTTGAAAATAGTTTTATAGCAAGGGTTAGAACCTAAAACACTTTAAAAATATTTAGCAAGTGAATTAACTGCAGTTATTTAAAATGCATGAATGCGCTTCATATTTAAGTTATTGTCGCACTCCCATGTTGACATTCTCACCCTTCCACTATTGTGCACACCTACCGGTTACCTTAATCCCACCTAGTTGTACTACCCCGTCCAAAAAGTCCTGGTATAACCTTCCCTTGCCATACTACTCTAACCCAAGAATAATAATTTCTTTGAATTATAAGTTATCTCACAATTAACTTAATTAATTCCTCTTAAATAGTAGCATATAACCGTGTCACAAGTTATTTAAAGTAAATACATCAGACACTATTTTATTACCTGTATATAATATTTACTACCATTATATACGTACCTTTACCACAACATCCACACATATAACATACGTATATCCATCCCTTCGAGTATAACCTCACCGGATGATTCCCATTAAAATGTTATCCCACTAGGTGTGCTCACAAAACCTAGTTTCCCCAAGTTGGAATCGCTCACCAACTTGGCCCAAAATAAAAATGTAGTGGAGGTGGTCATATTCCATCCTTGAAAGTGAGATAAATCCCTCACCCATATATACCAGACGCTATGACCTGGGGATATACTCGCCCTACTCCTCAAGCTAGGGGATTCTCTCACATCGCGCAACCTCCCTTGCTAGCATTAGAGTATATAAATTGAATAAATATCTAGTCTCTGATATTTAATATCGCACAAAATATATACACGTATATATATACTATCACTACACCGTATATATATATATATTATATAAACCCCGACTTTATCGTGTACTCAAAATCCCGTACACTTCCTGTAATTTCCTGAGTCTGTGGCCCGACTCATCATAATTAATTTTCTTACTTAATAATTTATCATCTTCCCGAGTCTATGGTCAGACTCTAATTAAACTAATTAACACACCCATTAATTTAATACCTCCCCGAGTCTATCGCCCGACTCTAATTAAATTAATTAACACACTTATTAATTTAATACCGCCCCGAGTCTATCGTCCGACTCTAATTAAATTAATTAACACAGTTATTAATTTAATACCTCCCCGAGTTTACAATCTGACTCTAATTAAAATTAATTAACACACTTATTAACTTAATACCTCCCCAAGACTACAATCTGACTCTAATTAAATTAATTAACACACCCATTAATTTAATACCTCCCCGAGTCTATTGTTCGACTCTAATATAATTAATTTACACATTAATTAATTTACACCAAATCCCGGGTCTACAACCCGACCCTAAACTAATTAATTACAACATCAATTAATTAAACACATTTTCAACTCTACCGTCCGACTCTACCTTCATTAATTATCACATCCATTAATTTAATAACTTGGTGTCACCCAACCATTATCCCCGGATCCGTTCACTTGGCCCATACCTTAATATTTCCCGAGTCTATGTTCCGACTCCAAATTAATTACTCTCTCTCAATAATTAATTTAATACTTTGATGTCACTTAACCAGCATACCCGGACTCGCTCACTTGGTCCATTTTACATCTTGTAATTTCATTCCCACATATTCGCCCACAATGTGTCACACATTCATCTCCATAAATTTCCCAATTATATTTACCTATAATTACCAACATACCCAGACTCTCCCACTTGGTCCATAATTAAGTTGAATATGTTTCACCCAAAATTCTTACTTTAAGTCCCAACTCTTAACTTGAATTGTGGATTCTTAATAGCTCTCTTTTGATCCCCTAGCTATTAAACTTCTTTATAGTTTTTCACCAATTGAAATTACACCCCAAAAATCCAAACAGAAAATATGGGCATATATAACAACCAACCTGACCTGCGAAAATTTTGCCATCATCGATTGATCGATAGCCCTCGATCGATCCATCGATCGTCCCCTGTTAGTTCTTCTTCCCAACAAATTTTTTTGACCATTAACGAGCTTTCAAGCTCTGATTTTCCCTTCCATACTTGACCAAACATAACAAAAGCTTTGAACGCCCTGATTAAACAAATATACAACAGGGATACAACAACAACTCCCCTTTATCCCCACCACAATACATTGACTCACAAATTGGATTTATCTATAAATTTCCATGAACTTTGTTCTACAATTCTAGTTTCAGATTTAAATATTATCCTTCTATATTCCGGGTTTCTTATTCAATCAGATATCTATCGTCAGAGATATACAACACAACAAATTCTTACTTTGAATCTCATTCAATAGTTTCCATGAACAAAAACCCCATTTTGTACCCGTTTATCCCCAAAACGGATTTTGATTTACACATCACTATGGTATGAATTGATTATCATCAATTTAGAAATCACAATAGTTAACCACTTGCCTGGAATTGTTCGTAGGGTCTGATTCCGTTGGTGTAGAGATTGGTTGATGAAGAACACCCCAAATTAACCCTTTAATTTGGATCCAAAAGACTCATAATTGCTCTTGATTTGCTTTCCTTTGTGCCTCTCTCAAACCCTAGGTCTGGAATTGTGTTTACTGCCGTTTAACACTTCCCCAAATTAGGTCACAACTCTTAATCCCATTTTTGGTCATCTGGGCCTAATTAAAATGGCCCAACTCACCCCATGTGGGCCCGGCTATACCCAAAAATACCCCGAGATGCAATTAGTACCTCCGGTACTCTTTTTTGACTATCTCGACCCACCCGGACGCAACGGCGCACTCGGAATTGCCATCAGAAATACTTTTTGACATTCCAAATTTTTACCTGAAAATGCGACACACATTAATTGGAACAATTAAACTTAAATTCGCCAATTATAATTAGTTCGGCTCACTCAAATAAATTCTCCAGCTCATGAATTTAAGTTTCTCCAATTTAAATATTTGTATCACTCCCAAAAATAATTAAATATTAAATCCTCAAAATTACGAGGTGTTACATACTCCCCCCTTACAAAGGAATTTCGTCCTCAAAATTAAGATGAGCGTAATGTTCCAAGCTTCGCATATTACTCTCTAATCATGTGCCTCTAAGCTCGCTATATCTATCCCATCCGCTTCAAACCATACGTTAAATAAGTATGCATTTAGATTACCCAGGGTGTCCATACACCCTATACCCATGCCTAACCGCACAAAATTTGCCTTAATTAACCCGGGTGCCCATACACCCGATCCCCCGCTCTATCGCACGAAAGTTACCCGACTATGCTAGTCGTAACCCGTAATATAACTTCGAACCCGTAGTTATATCACACACACACACACACACACACACACATATATATATATATATATATATATATATATATATATATATATATATATATATTGCCCGGGTACCCAACCCTTGTGCTAACGTCCAAACATCTCCCCATAAATACTTGTCCCTCAACACAAAAGTATATACTCTTACCCTCATGCTACCAAAGACAACATAAAATACTGCACCCTTACTATCACTAGTCCTTGCACAAAATAAACCCCGAGCTATCTCTCTTTGCTCGAAAATAAATCTAACCACCCTGATTCACTTCAGTAAACATCCCCACTTACCGGGATAAAATGTGAGACTACAAAGCCTCACTATGTGATACCGTACCACGCAATACAACATATATATCCAAAAATATATAGGATATATGCCCTCTCCGGTGATACCTAGTACCAATCATACCCTGGTGTCACGAACTCCAAAATTTTTACACCACTATCCACTATAGTTAAATTTCATCGCTATCCAGCCGATTTTTAGGAAATGTTATCAACCCTACTACCATAATTCTTGAAATTAGTAATTCCTCGCATAATTCAAACCTTCACTCAGTGTACACCTTCACTCTCCCGTGAAGAACACCAAGGAAACTCCGCTACCCTGCGGAAAGTTTATCCACATACTATGGCTGCTACAGCCAACACACCCACTAAGTTCGACTTACCCATGAACTCTAGTGAAAAATAAGTCTTATATTGTGACATCCTCCTTGTCACTCAAAAATATACCCCATGTCCATAGGGTAAAAATAATTACCTCCATACTCCAGCTGCAACGGCTGATCCTCGGGTTTCGGAGCATCTTCTCCCTGCTCGAATGCGCCCGTGACTTGCTTTAATGGTTGTACATCCAGGACCTCGTCCTGTTGCTGACCCCTACCTCGCTTAAGGAAATATATCTTCCTGTGTCTCTCTTTTCCCACAAACGAAACACCTTCTAATACATTCACCCTGCCACTGGTCCCTTCTATGCCGACCTTGTTGAAATTCCTGGCCATCCTGCCGATAGCCTCCAGTTCTAAATCGTTTGGCATGATTTCCCTATCAGAAATCCTGCCTCTGATCTACCCCATTCTGCTGCTGGGATACCCCACTGGTATTGTTCCCTCATGCCTTATCCGACTGGCTAGTTCCCACTCCCCACCCGCTTCCTTTCGCGTGGAAGCGATATTCCCGACAGTGCCAGAGTGCTGCATTAACGACATCAATATAAGCTACTAATGTGTTTTACCAATTAAATGTTGTCTGATTCTCCAGACTAATCCATCTATAAACATTGCTTTCTTTCTACTTTCATCGCTTACCTCATCCGGTACAAAATTTACCAACGAGTGAATTCTTCCTCGTCATCGACCACTGAACGGTCTCCCCGAGTAACCTTTCTAAATTTTTCTCCTCATTTCGGTCTCAACCGCTGGAGGAAAAAATGCGTGCGGTCGAACCACACCCCAAAACCCTGCAAGAGCTAGCGTATCCCTTTTCTCAATTGTGGTGGTTGACTCCCACCACTGTAGAGCTGCTCCCACAAAACTAAAAGTGGCTAGTATTTGCTTTCGCACCTTATCGAAATCTCCCATGCGTAGGTGATGCTGGATATCTCTCTTCCTTGACAAGCTAGCACTACATCTGAACCCCCTCGCAAATCTGGTGGGTTCCCACTAAAAATAACCTCTCCTTCTTACTTCCACCGCGACGACCCCGCATGGGTATGAACATCCGGAGCCACTAACACTTGTGGCTGATCCCGTGGAAAGTAACCTGTCGTTGCGACCACCGTCGCTTCAACCGCATGTTCCACTAGTTCAGTTACCTGTGTTGCCAAAATCATCTCTAGCAGTTGCTGCGGTAACTCTTGCTCCTGATGAGCCTCCCTCGTCACATCTCCCCCTGCTGCTCTAGCTTCTCTCTCTCCTGGGCGGCATCTGGAATGAGAATCGAATCGTATGAGTTCACCCTAAAAGATAAATGGCAGAAGAACGTAAATGCGCATACGTATAAGAATACAACAATCCTATGATAGGGTTCTATATCAAAGATGGCTAAGCCGAAACGTGAAAATCCGCACAGATCCTAAGGACACTAGAACCTGATGCTTTGATACCATCTGTGACACCCCGCCTAATAAAATACCGGGTGATCAGTCCTATACCAAATTAAAACAAGAATCTCAGTTACATCATCCTTAGCATCACTGTTGAAAACTATTTAAAACTTACTAACCACCTAGTATTCCAAAAGCTGGTGCCAATTTTAACTTTTTAATTACACAAAACAATACATGAGGAAATAAATATAAACCACTCACACAACTGAATAAAACTCAACTGAATAATTAATTACACAACTTGCCGAATAAACCATCGTCCACCAAAGAAATAATCCAATACAAATATTCAACACCGGAATAAAATAAATCTGAAAACTGAACTAAAAGTCTGGGCGACATGCCCTAAATAAAACTGCAATTCATGAATGATTCCTACTCTAGGAATGAATAAGCGATGCGTCTAATCCAAATTCCTTCTAGCATCCACATGTGTCCCAGCTCCATTTTCCCTGGAATGGAATATCAATCATGGCGTCCCTGTGGTTGGACACCTAAAAGGTTTTGAAAATAGTTTTATACCTAGGGTTAGAACCCAAAACATTTTAAAAACATTTAGCTAGTGAATTAACTGCAGTAATTTAAAATGCATGAATGCGCTTCATATATAAGTTAGTGTCGCAGTCCCTTGTGAACATTCTCACCCCTCTACTATTGTGCACACCTATCGGTTACCTTAATCCCACCTAGTTGTACTACCCCATCCAACTAGTCCTGGTATAACATTCCCTTGCCATACTACTCTAACCCGAGTATAATAATTTCTTTGAATTATAAGTTATCTCACAATTAACTTAATTAATTCCTGTTAAATAGTAGCATATAACCATGTCACAATTATATAAAGTAAATATATCACACACTGTTTTATTACTCGTATATAATATTTACTACCATTATATATGGACCTTTACCACAACATCCACACATATAACATACGTATATCCATCCCTTCGAGTATAACCTCGTCGGATGATTCCCATTAAAATGTTATCTCACTAGATGTGCTCACAAAACCTACTTTCCCCAAGTTGGAATCGCTCACTAACTTGGCCCAAAATATAAACGTAGTGGAGGCGGTCATATTCCTTCCCTGAAAGTGAGATAAATCCCTCACCCATATATACTGGACTCTATGACCTAGGGATATACTCGCCCTACTCCTCAAGCTAGGGGATTCACCCACATCGCGCAACCTCCCTTGATAGCATTAGAGTATCTAAATTGAATAAATATCTAGTCACTGATATTTAATATCACACAAAATATATACACGTATATATATACTATCACTACACTGTATATATATATATATAATATAAACTCTGGCTTTACCGTGTACTCAAAATCCCGTACACTGCCTGTAATTTCCTAAGCCTGTGGCCCGACTCATCACAATTAATTTTCTCACTTAATAATTTATCATCTTCCCGAGTCAATGGTTCGACTCTAATATATTCAATTCACACTTCAATTTATATAATACTTTCCCAGAGTCTATGGTCCGACTCTAATTAAATTAATTAACACACCCATTAATTTAATACCTCCCCGAGTCTATCGCCCGACTGTAATTAAATTAATTAACACATGTATTAATTTAATACTGCCCCGAGTCTATCGTCCGACTCTAATTAAATTAATTAATACACATATTAATTTAACACCTCCCGGATTCTATAATCCGACTCTAATTATATTAATTAACACACTTATTAACTTAATACCTCCCCGAGTCTACAATCCGACTCTAATTAAATTAATTAACACATCCATTAATTTAATACCTCCCCGAGTCTATCGTCCGACTCTAATATAATTAATTTACACATTAATTAATTTACACCAAATCCCGGGTCTTCAACCCGACCCTAAACTAATTAATTACAACATCAATTAATTAAACACATTTTCGAGTCTACCCTCCGACTCTACCTTCATTAATTATCACATCCATTAATTTAATAACTTGGTGTCACCCAACCATTATCCCCGGACCCGCTCACTTGGCCCATACCTCAATATTTCCCGAGTCTATGTTCCGACTCCAAATTAATTACTCTCTCTCAATAATTAATTTAATACTTTGATGTCACTTAACCAGCATACCCGGACTCGCTCACTTGGTCCATTTTACATCTTGTAATTTCATTCCCACATATTCGCCCACAATGTGTCACACATTCATCTCCATAAATTTCCCAATTATATTTACCTATAATTACCAACATACCCAGACTCTCCCACTTGGTCCATAATTAAGTTGAATATGTTTCACCCAAAATTCTTACTTTAAGTCCCAACTCTTAACTTGAATTGTCGATTCTTAATAGCTCTCTTTTGAGCCCCTAGCTATTAAACTTCTTTATAGTTTTTCACCAATTGAAATTACACCCCAAAAATCCAAACAGAAAATATGGGCATATATAACAACCAACCTGACCTGCGAAAATTTTGCCATCATCGATCGATCGATCCATCGATCGTCCCCTGTCAGTTCTTCTTCCCAACGAATTTTTTTGACCATTAACTTTCAAGATCTGATTTTCCCTTCCATACTTGACCAAACATAACAAAATCTTTGAAGCCCTTGATTAAACTAATATACAACAGGGATACAACAACAACTCCCCTTTATCCCCACCACAATTCATTGACTCGCAAATTGGATTTATCTATAAATTTCCATGAACTTTGTTCTACAATTCCAGTTTCAGATTTAAATATTATCCTTCTATATTCCGGGTTTCTTATTCAATCAGATATCTATGCTCAGAGATATACAACACAACAAGTTCTTACTTTGAATCTCATTCAATAGTTTCCATGAACAAAAACCCCATTTTGTACCCATTTATCCCCAAAACGGATTTTGATTTACACATCACTATGATATGAATTGATTATCATCAATTTAGAAATCACAACAGTTAGACCCTTGCATGGAATTGTTCGTATGGTCTGATTCCGTTGGTGTAGAGATTGGTTGATGAAGAACACCCCAAATTAACCCTTTAATTTGGCTCCAAAAGACTCCCAATTGCTCTTGATTTGCTTTCCTTTGTGCCTCTCTCAAACCCTAGGTCTGGAATTGTGTTTACTGTCGTTTAACACTTCCCCAAAATAGGTCACAACTCTTAATCCCGTTTTTGGTCATCTGGGCCTAATTAAAATGGCCCAACTCACCCCGTGTGGGCCTAGCTATACCCAAAAATACCCTGAGACCCAATTTCTACCCTCGGGTATTCTTTTCTGACTATCTCGACCCATCCGGACGCAATCGCGTGCTCAAAATTGCCATTCGAAATACGTTTTGACATTCCAAATTTCGACCTGAAAATACGACACACATTAATTCGAACAATTAAACTTAAAGTCGCCAATTATAATTAGTTCGGCTCACTCAAATAAATTCTCCAACTCATGAATTTAAGTTTCTCCAATTTAAATATTTTTATCACTCGCAAAAATAATTAAATATTAAATCCTCAAAATTATGGGGTGTTACAACTTTCCTTTTAATTATTTGTTTTCGTCCATTTTAATTCCCCAAAGTCTCAAAATACAAAAATACCCCTCTGGGGTGTCAGTTTGGCCTAAATTACCCCGAAATCCAAATAAAACACTTGAGTAGAGTTTTCTGACTATCTCGACCCTTACAGACTCATCGGTGCACTCAAAATGATCATACGAGTTACATAAAAATAATTTATCTTTTTAACGCAATAAATTAATACCGACACGACTTTGACACGCGTCCCAACTAAGTGTATTCCAACTACCGTATTTTTCACTCCCGGCCATAGTAATATTTTTGTAATCATATATTACTTTACTCGCTAAGTAATATTCTACGTAATTATCACCAATACATACTAACTCTCATCACGTTAGTAATGGTTACATTTAATTTTGGATTAATATTAAATAAATTTTCTCCAATTAAATTAATTAATCCTAATTCCATAATTAAAATAAAAATCCCTCAAAAATATGGGGTATTACATACTTCCCCCTAATAATGGAATTTTATCCCGAAATTCGAAAAAGAATTGAATAAAGGTATGCCTGGTAGGAATAACTCTTGGTATTTGTCCAACATGTCATCCTCATGCTCCCAGGTAGACTCCTCTACATTATGATGTCGCCACTGCACTCGTACTAATGGCACTATCTTTGACCTCAATTTCCTCTCACTACGGTCTAGGATAGCAACTGGACTATCCTCGTAGGAACTATCAGGTTGTAGATCAATCTCCTCTAAGCCAATATGGGTGTGGGCCAAGTCATCCCGAAGATATCTCCTCAATGAAGAAATATCAAACACATCATGAATCCTATGCAGGTGTTCCGGTAACCCAAGTTTGTAAGTTACTGGCCCAATCCACTCAATAATAGAAAATGGCCCAACATATCTCGGTGCCAACTTCCATTTGTTCCAAAACTTCATTATCCCCTTCACAGGAGATACTCATAATAACATCTGATCCCCCACACGGAACTCCCTAAAGAACCTCTTGGCACCGGCATAACTCTTCTTCCTATCCTGAATAACCCGAATGCGACTCCGTATCAACTCAATCTTAGTCGAGGTGTCCTGAATCACCCCCGACCCAAGTAACATGTTGTCCCCTACCTCAAGCCAACATGCTGAGAAGCAACAAGCTATACCATATAATGCCTCAAACGGAGCCATGCCAATAGTAAACTAGTAGGAGTAATTATAAGGAAACTCCACCACTGAAAGGTATTGCTCCCATCCCCCTATAAAACCAAGGATACATATCCGCAACGTATCCTACAATATATGATTCGTCCACTTTATCTTCCCTTCCTTCTGCGGGTGATAGGCCGAACTCAATCGTAACTCCGTACCCATGTCCTGCTGGAAACTCTCCTAAAACCTTGACATAAAAATCTTATCCTGATCGGACACAATATCAAAGGGCACCCTGTGGAGTCTCACGACCATAGTATAGTTAGTCCGGACTGGCAGAAAATGAACTACCTTGGTCAACCGATCCACGCTCACCCATATAGAATAGTGACCCCTCTCTAATGTAGGCAGCCCTGTGATGAAATTAATGGAAATGATCTCCCATTTCCATATATGGATCTCTAATGGAAGTACTAATCCTCCCGGTCTCTGATGGTCTGTCTTCACTAGCTAATAAGTGGAACACTTCAAAACAAACTCTGTAATGTCCTTCTTTATTCCATTCCACCAATATTGTCACCTCATACCCTGCTACATCTTATCCCCTTCGGGATGTACCGTAAACTGTGAATCGTGCAACTCTGCCATCACTGAATATCCTAACTCCTCCCCTTATAAAACTACTAGTCTTCCATTAAAGCGTAAGCCCCCATTTGATCTCACGGAGAAGGACTCTTCTCCCTCGGATAGAAGCGGGATAATCTGATCTTGATAGAAGGAATTAAACGCCTAAACCTGTATCACCCTAGTAACTATCTCGGGTGTAACCGTCATTATCGACATGAATGAGCGAGTAACTACATCCTGATGCCCAAGTTCTTTCCATTTTGTTTTCCACACCTCGGCCAGCTCACCTGTTGGCCTACGTCTCAACACGACTTCTAACACGTTAGCCTTCCTCGAATGGTAGTGGATGTCGAACTGATAGTACTTCATAAATTCAAGGAACCTCCGTTGACGCATATTCAGCTCCTGATGCATGAACATATACTACAGTGAGTTGTGATTTGGGAACATGAAAATCTCTCTCCTAAGAGATAATGTCTCCATATCCGCAATGAAAACACGACTGCCATTAACTTCACGTCATGAGTGGGGTAGCTCATCTCATGAGGATTAAGCTTATGGGAAGTATAATCTATATACTTATCCTCTTACTGAAGCACACCTCCAAGTCCGAACAAGGGCGCGTCCGTATATACCAGGTATTCCACCCCCGACCTGGGTACTGCTAGAAGTGGTGCTGAAGTCAGCTTGTCCTTTAGCTCGTCAAAAGCTAACTGGCATGCATCATGCCATATAAATGTCCCCCCTTGTGAGTCAAGTTGCTCAACGGACCCACTATCTTCGAGAATCCCTGAATAAACCGCCCGTAGTATCCTGCTAGTACCAGGCAACTATGAATCTCAGTTGGCATTATGGGCATTCCCCTCTCCCTCATCACTAACACCTTCCCCGAAAACAATATTCCCCAAGAATTGAACCTCTCTCAGTAAGAAGACACACTTCTCATATTTTTCATATAACTCGTGCTCACGTAGTGTCTGTAAAACCATCCTCAGATGCTCGGCATGCTCCTCCTCAGTATAGGAATAAATCAGGATGTCATTAATGAAGACAATGACAAACTGATCTAAGAACTCTCTCAACACCCTGTTCATCAAGTCCATGAAGAGTGACGGTGCATTGGTTAGCCCAAAGGCCATAACCCTGAACTCATAAGATCCATACCTCATCAGAAAAGCTATCTTAGGAACATGTTGTTCCCTGATACGTAACTGATGGTACCCCAGCCTCAAGTCTATCATTAAGAAATAGGAAGCTCCCCTCAACTGGTTGAATATGTCATCGATTTATGGCAATGGATACTTATTCCATATTGTGACCTTATTCAACTCTCGGTAGTCAACACATAACCCTAGCAACCCATCTCTCTTCTTCATGAATAGTGCAAGAGAAACCCAACTGCTGCTCTATCTGATCCCATAACTGTCTCATCTCAGTTAGAGTCATACATTATGGCTCATGGGCTATCAGCTTTAGATAGTAATACAACCATTTCTTAATTCCATGGAAATGTCTACTTATCTGGACTAAGGTACTAAACATGTGTACTAACAAACAAAAATTTATATCTACCGACGATCGCTATGTTTCATGCGTGGGATGTCTCGCAAAGAGAAATCCAAATAAGGAACCCCCCAATACACTACTAACTAACGTTATCGGTCAATGAGATTCAGAGGCCTTCTATACTTTCTCCATTTCTTGACATAATGCTTTACCCTTCTTTCACTAAAGATGATGTACTAACCATCATTCTCTCTATCGTTAGGCGCTCAACTCTAATTAATAAGAAGTTAAACTCCACGCTCGAGAGAAATTTAGCCCCTCCTTGGGTCACATTAGAGACATTCTTACACTTCGGAATTGAACATAATTAGCCAACGTACTCTTCGTAGTCTACTATCTTGTATACATATCTGTAAATTCATATATGTCCTAACCACTCTCGGGTAATATCTTACAAGCTCCATTATATTTTGGTTATTGAATATGATGTCCTCACTAACTATTTGTCGTTACTCAAACCATCACTAATCAATGTGAAATTACGTGCGGTAATACATCTATCCTTTTATCCCTCCAAAGTGATAAGGATTAGGGTATATACACTCTGAGTTTTCTATTTGTACCTGCATTCATTATCGTGTAGGAAACATTAAAAAGCCCTATTACTCACGAACACTAATCTTAGAAGTTATGAAGTTAATACATTTAGTGCATTACAGACATCCCTAATGCATCTAAGTCACAAGAAAATCTTCCTCACTACTCATAGAATATAATCATAATTAAATTATCATACCTCTAATTTATGGTGGTGCTTGTGGCACCCATGGTATAACTGCATAGTTGGCATTATAAGCACGCACATATAGAGCTTCCCTTTATTGTTGTGGATACGGTGCTACTAGAATAAATGTCACTACTATCTCATGTCAGGCATTATATGGTTTCGAGCGGATGCCCTATGGCTGCTGCGGAGCTCTGCCCTTTTGAGGAAAATCACAGCACATGTGGCCCCGTTTTCCACAAACAAAATAGTTACCCATCAAGTCTCCCTTATGCTTGTCTTACTGAGCATTTTGCTGGCCCTGACGGACTTGCTGACTTGACCTGGCCTGTCCCCCGACCTGTTGCGGGCATGCTTGATGTCTAGGACCATTTCTTCCACATTTAAAACACCTTTTTATAACACATTTTTGTCCTTTGTTTTGCTGACCCTAACGGTTTGGGTTCTTCTCATAATTTCCTTTGTCCTCTTGGTCTTAACAACTCTGATGAACTTGTAATCGCTGTAAGATTGTTTCCCCCTTAATGGTATCTATTTTTACCGCCATAGGGTCTAACTCCCATTGTGCTTTTTCATCATGTAATTTGTACACAACAATCTTGGTACTGCAATATTGCAGTGGTAACTACTAGTTCCATAATACCTGTTATCTCGACGGTGGCCACCCTCTCCTAGGGTACCTGAGGTACTTGCTAGCCTTGTCCAACATTAGGTTCTTAGGAGGTACTAATTTTATTTTCTCTCCGAGGCGACATGTGAGATTGAAATAGATTATACAAGTCCACTCTCAGCATAAAGTTTAATATAAGAAGTACGTAATTGTTAGTACGTAAAGACGAAGTAACAATCCTAATAATAGGGCTCTAAGTTAAAATAACCCTACGTTGAAATCTAATAAGCCGCACAGATCCTAAAGACTCTATAACCTGATGCTCTGATACCATCTGTGACACCCCGCCAAATTAAATAACGGGTGATAAGTCCTTTATTAAATTAAATCAAAATATCCAGTTGGTTCAGATGATGCATCACTGTCGGAAACTTTATTATTAACTATTAACCACCTAATATTTAAAAAGGTTGATGTCAAAATTTTATCTTCTAATTAAGACCACTCATTTAACAAATTAATAATAATAAACATTCACCATCCAAACTAAAATCATAAGACAAGAAATATAGTGTATAACATAATAAATGCGACTAGAGTGAACACTTCAGGCCTAAAATCAAATACAATAATCAAACCAAACAAATACAACACTGAAAAGAGTAAATGACTAAGTCCACAATCTGTGAACATCTTAATAGCAAAGGGTCAAGATGCCCTGACTGGAATGATAACTCAAAAGGAAGAAATGATATAGATAGATGCGTCTACTACCAAGGTCTTATAACTTCCACCGCAACTACATCTCATCGAATAAATGAAACTCCTATGCTTGGTGTCCCTGTGGTTGGGCACCAAAAATAATTTGACAAAGAAAATAGATTTGCAGAAAACGGGTCAGAGCCCGAGTTGTAAATTTTTTTAAAAATTAGCAAGTGCTTAAATGAATCAATATCACATATGTTATTCATGTTAGATTATCGTACTCTCACTTGAGATGCTCACCTCTAAATTAATGTACACACCTAACGCATATACTAACCCATCCTAGTTATGTTACCTCATCTAACTGGACTAATGATAAAACAGAATTACACCAATACTCTCAAGTGATTAACCCTATAGCCCGAATCCCGCATTAACATATGTTAAATATAGTTCATTATATATTCAATCACTATTCTGATAACATTCTTTTTATCATTAAGTTAATATAATAACTATCGTTATGTCCAAGACTACCAAACACATACATTAGAATAAGTACCAGGTACACAAATATTTATCTTTATATGTACACATATATTAATACTGCACCCATAGGTTAGGGACCTTTGGTTCCATGCATACTCTGCTATCATGTCCCTGTGCATCGCTAATTGCATATAGGACAATAGGTTAAATCTCTCACAAACCATCGAAATAAGAACACATATTGGAGGCGAACATAGTTCCAATCCCATGGGCTATGCACATACCTACGCAACTATATGACTGTCATCAATATCACCCTCACAGATATCCTATATTACCTAGGTTATATGCTCTAGTGGTACAAATCAAAATCCCACACGAAGGCTCCTCAAGGCCCGATCATCCACAACGCGCAACCTCCACCCTATAGAAAGAAGCATAGTTATGTTATATACATAATGGTTCAAACAATATGTATACACACAACTAATTATATTCAGTAGGTATTCATGCAACCCAAATCCCTGAATTTATATGTAGTATTATCGTCTCTACTACTCACAATACTTTAACCGTATGATTTATCTCTCTATCGTATATACTCTTTAAGGCTCTCTCACTCCCACATATTCCCTTAGTAATTACACAATTCATCTCACTACTAGATTATGAAATGAAGTTACTCCATAATAGCGTAGGTCATATTCTCTCACTTGAATTAATCTAGAAGGATTTTAACTCGTCTGGGCAAAAATTTGCATTTCTAAAATCTCGTTAGATACTGATAATTCACGTTCAAACAAGGTCGTTCAAATGAGAAATTCACTTTGAACGAACTATAAACCAAATCTCGTTAGTAATCTTTTTGGAATTCTCGTTCGAACGAGAATTCAGAGTTCATCCCTGACTCTCAAAAATTTCGTTTTCCCAATTCATTCAATAAAAAAATTGCTTAAAACTCATCTTAATTCAATTTCAACAGCTCTAAACTATATCCCCTAGTATTAGAACACTTTCCCATCCGTTTTTAACATCAAATCCCTAAAATTTCAGTATGAATTTGGATTAATTTCTCAAATCTTAAACAAGCCCTAATTTCATATAATCACCATTAATAACACACTAAACTCATATGTGATTTCTTGGTTTGAACAGATAAAATTCAAGTTTCTAATCCAAAATGCAACATTATTCAACTACATGTAATTCCTATACCACATTCATGAATAAATTCCCAATTATAGGCCCAATTACATGATATTATTATTTAACCATCAACTAAATTATCATGAATCATATATGATCTAAGCAAGATAAACACTTGCCTTTTTGTGAACTTATGATTTGATGAATGAAACTGGTATAGGGGTGATCCTCTATTAATGATCTACTTGTTGGTGTGATTTTCAATGTGAGATCTTGAGTCTTTATCCCAGGGAACCTATGGAGTTCTTCTTCTCCCTCTTTGGTTCTCTCTCTCTCTCACTTAGGTTTGGAAACTGAAAGATAACCTATTACCCACATACACTTGCCTTTTAATGATCTATTCTCTTCCATTTTAATTCCATAGAATCTCAAAAGACCAAAATACCCCCAGGGGTGTCGGTTTGGCCTAAATTACCCCAAAATCCAAATAAAACACTCGAGTAGAGTTTTCTGACTATCCCGACCCTTTCGAACTCATCGACGCACTAAAAAGAACATACGAGTAACTTTAAAATAATTTATCATTTTAACCCAATAAAGTAATACCGACATGACTCTCACGTGTGTCCCAACTAAGTGTATTGTAATTGCCGTATTTTTCACTCCCGGACATAATAATATTTTCTAAGCATATATTACTTTACTCGCTAAGTAATATTCAACATAATTATCACGAATGCATACTAACTCTCGTCATGCTAGTAATTGTTACATTTAAATCTGGATTAATTATATATAACTTTTCTCTAATAAAATTAATTAATCCTAATTCCATAATTAAAATAAAATCCCTTAAAAATACGGGGTATTACAATGGTTTAGAATTGGAATGTTCGGGTTCTTGAGGGAGAAAATTAGTTTTTGATTAGGCTTTTGTACTTTTGTTAGGATTTTGTTGATGTAATTAGTTTCCAATTATGTTTTGTATGCAGATACATTATGTATATCTTATATGGATCACATATGATTATTTTTTTATCATTAATTGGGGGGATTTTAAACACTAAAGCACACGATCGACCGACCCTGCCCATATGGTTTTTGCCTCTTCCATTATTTTTTATTTTTTCGAATCTGTTCGGCCAGCCTTTTGGGTGATCGGCGGTGAAGTAGTAGGATGCTTTACAGAATGGTCTAAGAATATACAATTTTTATTTTTTTCAAATTAAATATTAAATTTAAACATAATTAAACCTAAGCACCAACTTTAAGTGAATGTTGTGTAAATTAGTTTTAGCCAAATTTATTTTATCGTAGAATGTGCATCCAGCTCATTGAAGAAGAAAGAAAAAAATAATCACTCAAAGCCTAATGTACAAGAAAAAACCATAACAGGATAAATCTTTGAAGGCCCAACCATGAAAATTCCATTATGTATGGAACTATAAAGGACACAGTGGAAGATTTATAGCATAGAATCCTCGCCCTCGCAAGCCTTGGCACTCTTTGCTCCTTAACATCTCCCTATGTCACGCAAGAGTCCACTTCCGCACTACAACAACATGTAAGTCCACATATGATTTTATGTCAATCGATAAGGCTCCTTAAGCGTCTATGGATCTGGAACACGGGCGTAATTCTTCTTTATCGCAATACCACAAACATGTAGTCAACCATGTCTAAATAGTAAATATAGAATCCACTGCATAATACGTACTTAAAAGGATTATGATGAGTAAAACATTGATGTTAAATAATATCTAAATGAATATACATATTGAATCTTGGATCTCAAAGAGTTTGAGTGAGTAGAGGGTTTGGAGGCTTTTGGTTTCTGATTAGAAGTGATTTTTGTCAAATTTCTAAACTTAAAAAGTTCCCAATAAGCCTATAACACGATCTTCGATGTGAAAAAAACTCATTCAAATGAAAACTATAATTCTTTTGAACGAAACTGTATATCTCGTTAGAACTAAAACAAGACTCATTCGAATGAACATCCCATCTCGTTCAAGCCAAGTTCTAACAAGATTCAAACAATATGGGTTTTACTAATAGATAAACATTGTCTAATGCTCATTGTAAGGTGCTTTGAATGAACAACTACATCTCGTTCAATCAAAGACTATAAATTTGTTTAAATGACTTTATTCAGAAATTTAAAAATTCTTTATAAAATACTTTATGAAAAATGCCCTCAAACATAAGAACTAACACCTAATGATATTCATGAATCAGAGTAGAATGAATCAATAAATTTTTTATACTACTAAGATTTTGGAAGATGAAATGTGGAAATAAATACGGCACGATGATTTAGAAATTCTAACATTGCCACTACGGTCTTCAAACACACAAGTCATAGGTTTGAAAATTCAAACTTACTCAAGTCCTAACCTATGACTTAAAGGTTTTATCCAAACAAAGAATAAGCCAAAATACATAAGAATTGATCCTATAACAATTTTACCTTAAAGGAAAATACGTTGGGTCTATATGAAGTCAATGGCATATGGCTTTGGGATCGATCCTAATCATATTACAAGGCTTTCGAGCAAACACATCTTAATTTTTCTTTAGAAGATAAATTAGTTCTTCTCTCTACTAGTCGGTTAGTGACATGTCGATAAGGAATTTCTTCTCTGGGTGTGAATCATCAAACACTACCTCCTCTGATTGTTCCATGACCCTGTTCTCTGGGGACACCCTTTCATCTTCTACCATCAGTTTTGCCATACTTTAGTTTTACTTGGTCTAACAACCCGCCCTTTTGGAGACAGTTAAACTTCATACTTGGATATAAATTGGGAATTTGGAGAAATTCTCAAAATAGTGATTTTTGGGATTTTTAAGGATTTGGCGGTTTTCGATGGCTGGTATATTTACTTTTGGTGTTAAGTAAATGAATTGGAGTATTTTAATAATATGTCGCGGCTGGGTAAAGCGACAGCAGATAGTATTTTAATGAGAATACCGCATTTATTTATTATGGGTTAGAAAAGTGATTTACGTTCAAGTACCTCGGATGGAAATTTCGAATGCGTCGTGAGTCTTGGAATGTCCGAGATGGTCGAAAAAGAGAGTCTGATTGTCGAAATTGAGTTTCGGGGAATTTTAGAGTTTAAAGGGCTCGTAATTGAGTAAACGAGTCATTTTAGGGTTTTAAGGGGTATAAACCTTTTCTCGCTATATAAAGAGGGGGAGAGGGAGAAAAATAAGAAAGAATGGAAGAAAAGAGAGAGAAGAGAGAGAGAGGAGGAAGAGAAAGGATGAGAAAAAGGAAGATTCGGGCAAAACTCCATCGAATTTGGCTCAAGGTCGTCGGATTATATCCACGAGGCAAGTGTTTACTTGCTTTATTTACTTTTGAGCATAAATCTCATATCGTAGTTTGGTATTAACAAACCCTAAATATTTTGGGTTGGGTTTTCGTGGATAAAATGGGTTTTCGAGAGTTAAAATGAATAAACCCCGATAATATTTCAATTTGAGGAACTTAAGATTTAATCGAAATCAGTTGTTGGTTTCGGGTTCTATGATGTTTAGAACCCTTGTCATATGTGTATATGTTGTTGGTTGAGGTTGTAGGCTAACGGGAGAGGAAACAAAAGATTTGGAGAAGCTTTAATGGTCGAAATAGTCTTGGAGAAGACGATGAACAGTAGGTAACGTGCTTGCCGAATCGATTCGTCTCTTAGTCAAAAAATGAAAATTATAGATCTTTTCGATACAGTCACGTGGGCGCCGACCGCGTATTTTTATGATTTTTTTGGGATTTATAGTGATTTTTCTACGGAAAGTTGTCCGAGATTGAAATCGTTAGTTAGAAATCAAACCTTATATTGGGAGAATTAAGGCCAGAATCATTTGGATATAAACATTAGGGGTTCCTAAATATAGAGTGGGGACCTCTAGATCACTATTTGAGCGAGATGTAGTCCTTGGGTTTATGGAAATGAAATCCATAACCCATTAAATTTAAAGTTGTTCGGGAAAGATAAATTCCTAGGATATTTTAGTGGCCATTTAGGCCTATGTAATTATGTGTATAGGAAGCGTAATTATAATTGATTATGGAGGTTATAATTGGAGATATCCAATAAAATCCGTATGATGGGATTTAGGTATATATATTGTTTATCAAAATACTTTGGGTTTAGTATCATGCGAATATAAATGCATGATTATGATTCTTTGAGAAAATCTTTGGCATTATTGGCCATTTCTAGATATATTTGGCAAAAATGACCATTTGTATATATTCGAGGAGGAACATATGGTATATACATATATACTATGTGATTAAAGTATATATGATATGATGTAAATGATTTGGAAAATAAAATATGGATGTTTTCAAAATGGAAAAGAAATGATTTTCATAGTTAATAATTTATGGTTAACACCCTCTCTAAATGATATCATAAGGGAAGTTCGCACGTTGAGGTGAAGACCCCTGGCTAGTGAATGCATGGTGGATATAGTCCTATAGGCCATATGAGCGTTTATGTTATGTTTTTCTGCGATGGTTAGGTAACTTGGGGTGTGGTTATGTCTAGCCCGCAGGCATATGGCCGCTTCCCGACATTGTACGTATAGGTGCCCAGGTGTCGTAATTGATTGGCACTGGAAGATGATGGTCATTTAGGGGCGCGCTCGACGGGCGGTCTTAGAACGCGTTATATTTCCACTCACACTAGAGTTTTTCACTCATGAGTCCTTTCATACAATGAACTATATTCATCTTTTATGTACCCTATTCTTCCAAAGGTAAGGAGTTCCTTAAACAAGTTACTTCTTTCTTTCTTGCCCATAAGAGAAAAGTTTCAAAATTCCATTCATACCTTGATTAAAACATTAAATGAAGGATTTTACTATTGAACCATACGTAAAATTCTTATTCCAGCTCCACACATGTTCTTTATATGTGATGTCTAACTCTCATCACTTAAGTTTGTTCTTTTTGGAAAAATTTTACTAGAAAATTTTCAAATCTTGAGTGTTACTATACTTCACCCTTCATAGTTATCTTTGAATTTATTCCTTCACAAGAGTCCTTCCGACTCCCTCACCTTTCACACACAGTGTTGGGTGAGTTAAGAATGGCACAACCATCAACTATGATGGTTCTTGAGATACTAGGCTCTCAAGCGACTTCCTTAATGTTCTCTGCCCAAACAACAATTATGATGATTTCTATCTCCAACACCATTTTCCAAAATACTCTATATCTTTGGCTAAGTCATTATATTGTTGTCCTTATAACGGCTCTTTCTAGTCATCACTAAGTGTTTGGCGCTCGATTCACGATCGAACTCATATAAGCATTTCATATCACATACTTCATGGGAGGAGGATGTAAGTCGAATTACGCAGAAGAATTCAAAATCCTAATAATAGGGATCTACATCAAAGAACGCTATGATGAAACGTAGTAAGCCGTAGAGATCCTAAAGACACTAGAATCTGATGCTCTAATACCACCTGTAACAACCCACCTATTTAAATATTGAGCGATCAGTCCTTCAATTAATTAAATTAGAATATCCCATTGGTTCATTCTCAACATCACTGTTGAAAACCATTTCTTTATTAATCACGTAATAATTAATTAAGCTATGTGTAAAAAAAAGTAATCCATTTTTAATTTAATTAAAACCATTCCACGACACGAAATAATAATATGCAACAACACATCACAACTGAATTAACTATAAAAAGAATAAATTTGACTAGAATAACTCTCTAGTGAAATTATAACATTTACACTAAATAAAACTGATATCCATAATGCTTACATAAATAATTACAAACTCTAGAATCTTGGAAGACAAGCCCTAAATGAAGTAGATGCTACAGATGAGTGAATCAACAGAAAAGAAGCATCTAAACAAAATTCGCATCTCTGCTAGTAGCTATAATCCATCGGAACATCCATAATTCTAAGTTGGTCATCCCTGCTACTGCATACCTGATGTACAAGATATAGTAGATAAGAGAATATGCAAGGAAATGGGTCAGAGCCCGATTTTAAAAATAGCAAGTGCTTAACAATTACAAATAAGCATTTATTATGTACATGTTAGTATCTCGATCTCTCTCTTGAGAATTCTCACCTCTCATCTAGAGTGCACACCTATCGTATCTTATTATCTTCCTAGTTAAGGTTCCTGTAACAACCCTCGCTTTTGGGAGCCCATTTTGTATTTATTTACTATGTTGAGTAGTTGCATATATGGAATGCTGCATGTGGGTAAGTATTAATTTGATGAAATAAGTTAATATTTACAATTACGTTGCATGTTTTTATGTGTGTAAGTAGTTGTTACCATGTGGTGTTCTATTTTGTCATGAAAATTAATATGGCAATTTGAATTAGAATGGGATCGGAACTTGAAATGACTTATAGAATCTCCAAATGATAATTTGGAGGGTGTAGTTAGTTCCGGGAGGTGCGAGACAGTCGAAATGTGTGCCATATTGTATTTTGAGATTTTGGGCACTTTTGACTGGTTTTGGCATATTGCGTATTAGAACTTAACTATTGCGGTATTTTTACTTAAAGGTTGGAGACTTTTAATCTTAAGCCACGTTTAGTCTTTCCCCAAGTCTTTCATTTCCTCTTGTTTTCCCTAAGTGTTCTAGCCCTAGAGTGAGAGAGAGTGAGAGTGGAAGATTGGAGAAAAAGGGAGAGATCTTGAGGATTGGTGGTTTGATCTTGCTTTCTTCTTCAACCAAGCCTGAAATTGAAGCCCCGAGGCAAGTTTTCTACTTGCTATTATATGGTTTAAGATGAATAATTAGTATGGGTAGATATATATATAGTTTAGGTGTAGTATAATTGTGGTTTTTGGTTGGATTTATGGGTATCAACATCTTTGGTAGAGATAGATTGTTGATTGAGGTAGAAAAAATGTTGTTGGGAGCATTTATGATCTTTCGGTATCATTAAATGTAGTTGGATGATTTTGGTTGGTTAATGATTTTTGGGTTTAGAAGATATTATGAGAAGGGGTCTAGGTCTGCAATGGCCGATCTACCGCGTATCTCAGACCGGTCGATCGGGCCTTCGGAGGAGGGCACACTGCTTTCTTTCAAAGTCATGAATTAAAGTCGCGGTCGACCGCAGTTCTACCACGGGTCGACCGGTCCATCCGAAATGAACTTTCTGCTTTCTTTCAAAAGCTAAACTTTGAGACGCGATCGACCGCGGTCTTGGGATCGGTTGACCGGTCCCCTGTTTCCTCAACCCATTTCCTACTTTTGTTTTTAATTCTTTCCTTCCCCTAGGAACTTAGGACTCTTCTTGAATGAAGTAAACCTTGGCTTTTAGAGTCCTAGTTGAGTTGGTTGCCACCCTAGGGTTGAATGGGTTCACTTGGGGTTAAGTTAGGGGGAAGGGTTGTCCTAAGTGATGTTAAGGCATCACTTTTCTTGGTCCATCCTATGAATATGGATGGGAATTATAGGCCCATACTTGGAGACTTTAGGGGCTTAATTTTAGATATATAAAACCTTATGTTTGGGAAGTGAATATGATCCCTTGGAGATTTATTCGAGGCATAACCAAGGATGAGTAATGAACTATCCTATGATAACGGTTTCTAACAAATGAAACATGTAAATGTAAATGAAAATAAAAAGTATGGTTTTTATAGTAAATGCTAATTTACTTAAACACACCTCTCTAAATGCTATCATAAGGGAAGTCGCGCATGAGGTGATGTTCCTTGACTAGTGAATGCAGGGAGACTATAGTCCTCGGCCATATGCGGGTTTATTATATGGATTTTTTCAGCGCTAGTGAAGTCATTTCGGGTGTGGTTATGACTCACTCGCAGGTATATGGCCACTTCCCGACGTGCGTTAGGTACCCAGGCTGCCTTGTTTGATGGTCCCCTGTAAGTTCATAGTCATTTAGGGGCGCGCCCAGTGGGAAAACTCGGAGGGGCGGTCTTAGAATCGTTATATGCATAAGAATATAGCTTTTCTAAAACTCAAGTGGGACTTGAGGGTTGTATAATTCCACTAATGATATTATGACAATTACATTCCTGCTAAGGAATGGGAATTGGAATGAAATAAGAAGGTAATGTTAGTATATTCCAGTTAAGGAACTGAAACTGGATTAAAGTGGAATTTGGGGAATACAATCTTTTAATTTAGTTTTTAATTTAATCTTGCATAATTTCATCATCTTGCATAGTCTCATTTAATTATGTCATTTTCACTTGTTTTCTTATGATCCATGCTTAGGTTGTTAGATTGTTGATTTCTATACCCATGTTTTGTTATTCATATCTAGCATGCTTTTTGTTCATCTGGGAACTATATATAAACCGGGTCCTGACCCGTTCTTTTTCCTCTATGTTGTGATTGTTATTGTATCCGCCGAGGTGCTCCTCCGCAAGGACGCCCGTGTTGATATTCCTACTCTTTTGCTTTTAAGGAGCTGTATGAAATTACGGATATTACAGGACGTTTTGTTAGACGCCGTCATTCTTTTTATATCTAGTTATGATCGGGTCTGCCACTCGGGCGAGTGGCCCAATCTTGTAATTGTATAATGATGTAAAGCATAACATATAACTGTTGTGATTACTTTTGTGTAGCTGTGAACCGACAGCATATTCAGTTCTTCTCTTTGTATATAGTGGTTTTAGTCGTATATTAATTATGTTTCTTTGAATTCCACTATTGTTCTAGAATGGGTTGTTTAAATTGTTTTTCTTAACTTAACTTTTAATTGCAAAAATTGTTTTGGCAACCCGTTTTCTGAATTATTGGGTGGTTTTCTCGGTTACTCTTACTATGTTTGTGGTGTTGAGAATGATTTCTGTCCATGATTACCGTATATGTCGGAGTATCGGGCTGACCACCCCTTATTTCGGAGTGCGGGTTGTCACAGATGGTATCAGAGCACTGGGTTCTAGAGTACTAGGATCTATGTGGACTTGTCACGATCTACCGTAGCGTTCTTTGATATAGAGCCTAATGATAAGACTGCTTTGCTGCTATAATTGCGATCTTCTGTGAAATAAGATTGTTGTGAATTGTATTCTAACACTATTGTCCCTTCATCACAGATGCCACCTAAGAGAGGTCTCCCTGCGAGACGCAATAGAGTTGTATAAGAGGATGTTGGTCCTCCACCGCCCCAAGGAACTTTTAATGCTGCGGACGTAGCCAATATCGTGGCTCATGCAGTTAATGCTGCTATGACCGCAGTAGCTCAACAGATGCCAACAGCTCAACAACAGGCACAGGATGCTCAAGCACCTACGGGACCCTTTCCGTGGGAAAGAGTAAGGGAGTCCTTTTTAAAGGGCCATCCCCCAGAGTTTGACGGAGGTTCTGACATTGTTCGAGCAAATCAATGGAAGAAGGATATGCAATGCCATTTACGAATGGTGGACTATAGTGAGGAGAAGAAGCAAGTCCTTGCTACTTTCAAGTTGGTTGGGGCAGCGTTACATTGGTGGGAGTCGATGACTACATCAGAACAGAGGGATACTATGTCCATTACTGATTTCTGGGTCTTGTACGACCGGAAATATTTTCCTCCCGCGATTCAGAGGGAGATGAGGAGGAAACTTCAAGATCTAGTTCAGGGAGAACGATCGGTTGTCGAATATGAGGAGGATTTTACCCGGCTAGCTAGTTTTGTACCGGAAGAGGTAACCCCGGAGGAAAGGAAAGTCTCAAAATTCATGGGAGGTCTAAACTGGAGAATCCAGTAGCATTTGCTCGGTAATCCGGCTTTACAAACTTTTGGTGAAGTGATGAATGCTGCATTGCTTCATTGTCAGGAGCATCGGTTGTTTATTCAGAATAGCAAGAAAGCTTCAGGAATTGGGCAAGTTGGGAAGCCCGGGGTGAGTGGGAATGGAGGAGGAGCCTTTCCTTCATCCCAACCAGCGGGTAATAAGCAACGAGATAGGGATCCCCAGCAAGGGGATGGATCGAAAAGACAATGCTCTGGTGGGTTTAATGTTAGTGGAAATGCTAACAGGAAAGGTCAGGGTGTCATACCACAGCAAGCGAGTCGAGGTGGCCAGGGAGGTAGGGGCCAACCGGGCCAAGGTTTTGGGCAGTTCAGAAATAACAGAGGTCGAGGTCAGGAGAATATGGTGGGGAAATGTTTCCAATGTGGAGAAGCTGGTCACTTTAAGAGAGATTGTCCTTAGGTGATTGGGGGACAACCTCCACGAGTTTCTCAGCAACCTTATGTGCAGTTCCCTCCATAAGCACCGAATCCAGTTGTCCCTCTGCAGCAGGGTCAACTACAGTATGGGAGAGTCTACCACATTCAGGATGCTATACTTCTTCCTATTCAGCCAGCGCCGCCAGCTATAGAGGGTAAGTTTCTTATTCAGGGACACATGGGTCGCGTTCTGTTTGATATGGGTGCGACGCATTCTTTTATTTTTAGAAGTTTTTCTCAGTCCATAGAGTTGATAAAATCTGCGAAAAGTACCTTTTCTAGTGTGGAGTCCTCTATGGGTGACGGTTCCCTTATTTTCTTTGTTTGTAACGCGTAGGGATCACTCTTGGTAATTTGTGTTTTGAGGCCGACTTACTCGTCCTAGACATGGTCGGGTATGATGTTATTTTGGGCATGGATTGGCTTGTTAAGTATCATGTTATAGTAAATTGCTACGGGAAGAGTATAGTCTTCGCCGTTCCAGGACAAGATATGTTCCTGGTGGTTATGCCTCGTTTAGAGGGAGATTCTGGTACTTATGTATATTGTATTGCGGATGAGAATTCTCGGTATGTAGTTGTTCCCTTAGATTCTATTCCTGTTGTTTGAGACTTTGAGGACGTTTTCTGGGAGATACCGGGTTTGCCTCCTAGTAGAGAGATTGAGTTTGTTATTGACTTAGCGCCGGGAACTCGACCGATTGTGCGAACTCCTTATCGTATGGCTCCTGTGGAAATGAGGGAGCTAAGAGATCAGATTCAGCAGTTGTTGGAACAGGGGTTTATCAGGCGTAGCACATCGTCGTGGGGTGCTCCTGTGTTATTCGTGAAGAAAAGAGATGGTTCTCTCTGGTTGTGTGTTGACTATAGAGAGTTCAACAAGGTCACCATCCGGAACAAATACCCTTTGCCTCGCATAGATGACTTGTTTGATCAGCTCAAGGGAGCGACCTACTTCTCTAAGATAGATTTGAGAATGGGGTATCACCAGTTGAGGATACGGGAGCAAGATGTATCCAAAACTTCTTTTCTGACGAGGTACGGGTCTTATGAGTTTTTGGTTATGCCTTTTGGGCTAACCAATGCCCCTGCAGTATTCATGGACCTTATGAATATAGTATTTCGGGACTTCCTAGACCAGTTTGTCATTGTGTTTATTGATGACATTCTTGTGTATTCTCAAACGGAAGATGACCATGCTACTCATTTGGGGTTGGTCCTGCAAAGGTTGAGGATCACCAATTGTACGCTAAGTTTGAGAAGTGTGGTTTTTGGTTGCGGGAAGTGCAATTTTTGGGTCACGTCGTGACATCACAAGGGATATCGGTGGACCCAAGTAAAGTTGTTGCGGTGAGGGAGTGGGGTCAGCCCACGACGCCTACCGAGATACGCAGTTTTCTAGGTTTGGAGGGCTATTACCGCCGATTTATTAAGGGATTTTCTAAGATTGCTAGTCCTTTGATAAATTTGACCCGGAAAGGGGTTAGATTTGTGTGGGATGACACCTGTCAAGATGCGTTCGATGAGCTTAAAGATAGATTGACTTCGGCTCTAGTCCTCGCTTTACCCAAGCCAGGGGTGGAATATTTAGTCTTCACCGATGCATCTCTACAAGGTTTGGGAGGTGTGCTTCAGCAGGAGCGACAAGCTATTGCATATGCTTCTAGAAAACTCAAGCCTCATGAAAGAAATTATTCGATGCATGACTTGGAATTAGCTGCCGTTGTCTTTGCCTTAAAGATTTGGAGGCACTATCTTCTCGGGGAGAGGTTTAGTCTTTTCACGGACCATAAGTCGTTGCAATATTTATTTTCTCAGAAAGATTTGAATATGAGGCAGCAAAGATGGTTGGAGTTCGTGAAAGATTACCAATTTGATATTCATTATCATCCAGGCAAGGCAAACGTAGTGGCAGATGCCCTGAGTAGGAGACCCGAGGGAGAATTAGCTGATGTGTGGAAAGCTAAATGGAAGGAACTCAGTCATGAGGATGCGGTTGCTAGGGAGTTTATGTCCGTGATGACCGTTACTCCGACGATTGTGGCAAGGGTTGTGGAAGCCCAAGGCAGAGATAAAGAATGTCAAGACCACATTCGCCAGTTATTGACTGGGGGAGAGGATTCCTACTCGGTAAGTTTCGAGGGAGGATTGCGCTTTCATGGAAGACTTATTGTTACGGAGGATGGAGATTTGCGACGGGCTGTGATGGCGGAATCTCACGGCTCTAAATTTTCGGTACATCCGGGAAATGATAAACTGTATCAAGATATGCGCCGTCAATATTGGTGGCCGGGTATGAAACGAGATATTTCGGAGTTTGTATCTCGATGCACTACTTGTCAGTTAGTTAAGGTTGATCATCAGCTACCGGCAGGTTTGTTGCAACCGTTGGAAATTCCTGTTTGGAAATGGGAGAGCATCTCAATGGATTTTATCACCGGTTTGCCAACATCACAAAAGGGTCACGATTCTATTTGGGTTATCGTGGATCGCTTGACAAAGTCGGCGCACTTCCTTCCCGTCCGTACTGATTATAATACCGCTCGTTACGCTCGATTGTTCATTGAAGAGATTGTTAGATTGCATGGGGTGCCCTTGAATATTGTTTCCGACAAAGACAAGATCTTTGTTTCCCATTTTCGGCAAAGTTTCCAAGAGGCCATGGGAACCGAATTGAAGTTAAGTACTTCCTATCATCCTCAAACAGATGGCCAGACCGAAAGGGTTAACCAAATGTTGGAGGATATGCTTCGTATGTGCATGGTTGATTTTAAGGGTAGTTGGGAACAATATCTCCCTTTGGTTGAATTTGATTATAATAATTCATACCAGTTCACTATTGGGATGGCGCCCTCTGAAGCCTTGTATGGTAGGCCTTGCAGATCCCCCACGTGTTGGTTAGAAGTGGGAGATAACAAGTTTCTCGGACCTAAAATGATTCGAGATACCTCTTCAAAGATCGATCTTATTTGAGATCGTATTCGGATAGCCCAAGACAGACAAAAGAGCTATGCCGATGCGGGGAGAAGGCATGTGGAGTTAGAAATTGGAGCCCAAGTGTTGGTACGGGTGTCGCCTATGAAAGGCGTTAAGCGTTTCGGAAAGAAGGGGAAGCTTGCACCACGTTACGTTGGGCCTTTTCCTGTACTTGCTAAAGTAGGCCCCGTGGCGTATCAAATTGCCCTACCGGAACCGTTGCAACAGATTCACAATGTTTTACACATCTCCTCTTTGAAGAAGTATAAGAGGTGTGATGGTGCCCTTTGGCACATTCCTTTCGAGGATATAGAGTTACAACCCGATATTTCTTATGAAGAGCAACCCGTGGCCATTTTGGAGCATAGGGTACGTAGATTGAGATCTCATGTGGTGCCCTTGGTTAGAGTACAATGGAGTCATCACAGTGTCGATGAATCTACTTGGGAGCGTGAGGATGATATGCAGGAAAATTATCCGCATCTTTTTACCCAAGGTACGCTTGAATTTTGGGGGTAAAATTCCCTCATAAGGGGGGGAGTATGTAACAACCCTCGCTTTTGGGAGCCCATTTTGTATTTATTTACTATGTTGAGTAGTTGCATATATGGAATGCTGCATGTGGGTAAGTATTAATTTGATGAAATAAGTTAATATTTAAAATTAAGTTGCATGTTACCATGTGTGTAAGTAGTTGTTACCATGTGGTGTTCCATTTTGTCATGAAAATTAATATGGAAATTTGAATTAGAATGGGACCGGAACTTGAAATGACTTATAGAATCTCCAAATGATAATTTGGAGGGTGTAGTTAGTTCCGGGAGGTGCGAGACAGTCGAAATGTGCCATATTGTATTTTGAGATTTTGGACACTTTTGACTGGTTTTGGCATATTGCGTATTAGAACTTAACTATTGCGGTATTTTTACTTAAAGGTTGGAGACTTTTAATCTTAAGACACATTTAGTCTTTCCCCAGGTCTTTCATTTCCTCTTGTTTTCCCTAAGTGTTCTAGCCCTAGAGTGAGAGAGCGTGAGAGTGGAAGATTGGAGAAAAAAAGAGAGATCTTGAGGATTGGTGGTTTGATCTTGCTTTCTTCTTCAACCAAGCCTGAAATTGAAGCCCCGAGGCAATTTTTCTACTTGCTATTATATGGTTTAAGATGAATAATTAGTATGGATAGATATATATATATAGTTTTAATGTAGTATAATTGTGGTTTTTGGTTGGATTTATGGGTATCAACATCTTTGGTAGAGATAGATTGTTGATTGAGGTAGAAAAAATGTTGTTGGGAGCATTTATGATCTTTTGGTATCATTAAATGTAGTTGGATGATTTTGGTTGGTTAATGATTTTGGGGTTTAGAAGATATTAGGAGAAGGGGTCTAGGTCTGCAGTGGCCGGTCGACCGCGTATCTCAGACCAGTCGACCGGGCCTTCGGAGGAGGGCACACTGCTTTCTTTCAAAGGCATGAATTAAAGTCACGGTCGACCGCGGTTCTACCACGGGTCGACCGGTCCATCCAAAATGAACTTTCCGCTTTCTTTCAAAAGCTAAACTTTGAGACGAGGTCGACCTCGGTCTTGGGATCGGTCGACCGGTCCCCTGTTTTCTCAACCCATTTCCTACTTTAATTTTTAATTCTTTCCTTCCCCTAGGAACTTAGGACTCTTCTTGAATGAAGTAAATCTTGGCTTTTAGAGTCCTAGTTGAGTTGGTTGCCACCCTAGGGTTGAATGGGTTCACTTGGGGTTAAGTTAGGGGGAAGGGTTGTCCTAAGTGATGTTAAGGCATCACTTTTCTTGGTCCATCCTATGAATATGGATGGGAATTGTAGGCCCATACATGGAGACTTTAGGGGCTTAATTTGAGATATATAAAACCTTATGTTTGGGAAGTGAATATGATCCCTTGGAGATTTATTCGAGGCATAACCTAGGATGAGTAATGAACTATCCTATGATAAAGGTTTCTAACAAATGAAACATGTAAATGTAAATGAAAATGAAAAGTATGGTTTTTATAGTAAATGCTAATTTACTTAAACACACCTCTCTAAATGCTATCATAAGGGAAGCTCGCGCATGAGGTGATGTTCCTTGACTAGTGAATGCAGGGAGACTATAGTCCTCGGACATATGCGGGTTTATTATATGTATTTTTTCTGCGCTAGTGAAGTAATTCCGGGTGTGGTTATGACTCACTCGCAGGCATATGGACACTTCCCGACGTGCGTTAGGTACCCAGGCTGCCTTGTTTGATGGGCCCCTGGAAGATGATAGTCATTTAGGCGCGCCCCCAGTGGAGAAACTCGGAGGGGCGGTCTTAGAATCGTTATATGCATAACAATATAGCTTTTCTAAAACTCAAGTGGGACTTGAGGGTTGTATAATTCCACTAATGATATTATGACAATTACATTCCTGCTAAGGAATGAGAATTGGAATGAAATAAGAAGGTAATGTTAGTATATTCCTGTTAAGGAACTGAAACTGGATTAAAGTGGAATTTGGGGAATACAAGCTTTTAATTTAGTTTTTAATTTAATCTTGCATAATTTCATCTTCTTGCATAGTCTCATTTAATTATGTCATTTTCACTTGTTTTCTTATGATCCATGCTTAAGTTGTTAGACTGTTGATTTCTATACCCATGTTTTGCTATTCATATCTAGCATGCTTTTTGTTCATCTGGGAACTATATATAAATCGGGTCCTGACCCGTTGTTTTTCCTCTATGTTGTGCTTGTTATTGTATCCGCCCAGGTGCTCCTCCGCAAGGACGCCCGTGTTAATATTCCTACTATTTTGCTTTTAAGGAGCTGTATGAAATTGCGGATATTACAGGATGTTTTGTTAGACGCCGTCATTCTTTTGATATCTAGTTATGATCGGGTCTGTCACTCGGGCGAGTGGCCCAATCTTGTAATTGTATAATGATGTAAAGCATAACATATAACTGCTGTGATTACTTTTGTGTAGCTGTGAACCGACAGCATATTCGGTTATTCTCTTTGTATATAGTGGTTTTAGTCGTATATTAATTATGTTTCTTTGAATTCCACTATTGTTCTAGAATGGGCTGTTTAAATTGTTTTTCTTAACTTAACTTTTAATTGCATAAATTATTTTGGCAACCCGTTTTCTGAATTATTGGGTGGTTTTCTCGGTTACTCTTACTATATTTGTTGTGCTGAGAATGATTTCCGTCCATGATTACCGTATATGTCGGAGTATCGGGCTGGCCACCCCTTATTTCGGAGTGCGGGTTGTCACAGTTCCCTCCTAATTAGTTTCCATAACATAATTCTAACCCATATCATAAACCTGTATGTCCCATACCATACGTAATATAAGTATTCATATTCATTTCTCTTTAATATGAACTAGTCTTGTTACAACCTTCGAATTAAGTGTTCACTTCGCTTAATTAATTATTAGGTGATTAATAAAGAAATGGTTTTCAACAGTGATGTTGAGAATGAACCAACCGGATATTCTTATTTAATCAAATGAAGGATTGATCACCTGATATTTAATTAGGCGGGATATTACCAAATTACGGTTGGAAAAAAAAGGCCAAAAAAAAAGTTTGGGAAAGAATGACGTATGAAAAAAAAGAAAAAAGAAAGAATGAAAAAAAAAGGAGCACGTGACAAAAAAAGAAAAAAAAGGAAAATGGAGGTTGGAAGAAAAAGTGCCTAAAAGTCAAAATACCGAAAAACCTTTATATTCTCAGAAATTTTGAACTCCAAAAACCATTCTTGCTAGCCAAATCCGAGCCTACAATACAACCAAATAAATTCCTAATCGATCTCAAGTCAAATTAGTTAAAGTGTGGAGAGAAGATGAATATGATCTATGGTGAGATTCAATATTTTCAAAAAAAGTAATCGATTTTCCATTAATGAGATCATATTCATCTATTATAAAAAAGTATGTTTTTGGATCATGTATATGTGAAATTTGTTCATTTGAATTTACTCTTTTATTAACATGTACTGAGAGAAAATTACCCATTTTCGTGTGTTCGATTGTGAGTGCATCCCATGAGATTTTGAAATCAAGACGAACTTTCGAATAAGAAATGTAATGATAAAATCCGTTGAAATGGATGATTATATTGTCTAAGCACGCACTCACGATAAGTTGAGATTTAAGAGTGAAGTTCTACTATATTTATGAAGTTTGCATTCAAACTTGGTTATATTACTTTTGAGTTTTTTTATTGAGTGAAGTTTTTGAATTTTGTGGGTATATGCACTACAAGCCATCACGAGACAAAACTTGTCCACTAGAGTAACCTAGGGGTTTAACGGCTTATTGCACATGCTAAGTGCAATCGAGATTCCTACGAAAGTGTGTTAGATTTTAAATTTTAATTTTGCTCGAGGACTAGCAAAGTTTAGGTTTGGGGGTATTTGATGAGTGCATTTTTTTTGTATGAAATATGGCCAAATCTATGCCTTATTAGACCCTTCGTATCATAAATAATGAGCTTTTAGAGTCATTTTCGTAAAATAAAAGAAAAATGCAAGTTTGAATAAAATTCGAGTTAAAAATACAATTTTAGTTACTGAAGGGGTGAAATCTTAATTTTCTAAACTTTATGAGCCTAAAAATAATTTTTAAATATTTATCTATCAAAATGAAGTTCTCTCAGAAATTTGGTTGAATTCTGAATTAAAACGAGCAATTAATGAATTTTGAGGGCTAAAATGCAAAGAGGGGTAATTTTGTAAATTTTAAATTTTGCGACCCTAAATTTGAATTAATTATTTTTACTTTTTTCATTTATACGGGTACCTTGGAAATTTGGACAACAAGGGAGTCGACGTGGAAAAATTATCAGCATACATCGCGACACGACATGACACAGTTGTACTAAATATTTTTTATAAAATCGCTCAAGTGTCCGTTGAGGCCTTGCCATATCTTTTCGAAAAGGTATTGACAAGACTCACAACTTTGATGTCAAAAATGAGATTTTGAAGCTTTGGAGGTCAAAAATGTAATTAAAGCTGGTGGTGTGAATAGTGACGTGAATTGTGCCAAAATTGGGGATAATTATCTATAACTTTTTTCAAGACTCCATGAGATAATTATCAACTCAAATACAACCAAATCAGGGAGAGTCCCATCTCATCCAAATACCCTACCCCTAAGCCTATAAATATGACCGTTGGGTTCATTTTTTTTATAGAGAAAAATTAGGGAGCCACTTTAGAATAATTATTGGTAGTTTTAATTGAAGTGTTGTATTTATATTTGAAGGCCAATAAATATTTTGTGGGAGGAATTCTGTCAAGAATATATGTAACACACCATTTGTAAGTTTGTTTATTTAATGAAAATTATCATTCATTCATGCAAATTTATTATGTCTATAATTATGCTCGCTTAATTTCCTTACTAGGACTATGTGAAATTTATCATCTGTGATTAATATTGTGTGTAATTTAAATTCATTTTTGTTCCCGATATGTGCTAAATACTTTTAAAAATGATATTCATTTAAAATGACACGATAGTGCGTTTTAAACCTTCACCGTTGTTTGAGAAAAAAATCATTTTTTTTTAATATCTAAGTATGAGTACTTTTTTATGGGTTATACTTTTATTAAATTGATTGATAGCCCATACTTGAAAACTATATTTTGAAATTAAAAAATGAACTTTTCAAGGGAATAGGGATTTTATGTGTCTAAATTTAGAGACGTTAAATTTTATTTTGGACTTATAACATGTTATTTTTTCGAATCAAATACGACGAGAGTCGGTTTAATTTGAGTTATAAAATCGGGAATGACGAATTTAGATTGTTGAACAGTGTTAGTTAAACGTGATGAATGGATCCAACGTCCTAGATTTCACGCTCCCTTGATTATATCTCTCGTACTCCTATTTTTTGTTTATGTTGCTTAGTTTAATATCACATCTTATTTTTAAACCCATTTCGTCTAGTTGGACAATCACATTTATTTTTAACGAAAACAAATTGATAAATCTCTTTGGGTTCGACACGTACTTACACTCACTATTCTACAATAGCCCGTGCACTTGTGGTATTTCATAAAATTGACAACATTACTTTTGTGATACTTAACCCATTTTTAGTGATTCACACCACTCACATTGAGTTCTAGGAAGGATATGCCTTGAGTATTCAATTAGCTAAAATTTTTATACACATCTAGCTTGTATTCGTCAAAATATTTACCACGTGATGGAGTGTGCAATTGTTTTATGCCTAATAAGAGACTGATTGTCCGTCACAAATAAATAAATTTGTGGGTATATTCCATGCAAACCCTTTCGAGACAAAACTCGCCCTATAGGGCAACCTATAAAAGGTTTGTTGCACATGCTAAATGCTTGCGAAAGTGGTGCACTTTTTGTTTCTTATCTTTCTTTCTCTCTACTTTTGCTCGAGGGCAAGCAAATTTTTTCTTGGGGTGATGTGATAAGCACCCTAAAGTGTTTAAATAAAACCCCAAATAGTCCATTTTTAATTGTTAATTCTCGGTAAATTTGGTCTTATGCGCGTTCATGTCTATCTTATAGGTGAAAGGCCAATTGCATTTTCAAACGCTTCAATTCAAGGGAAATGCGCATTAAAAGATCTCAAACATGTCCATAAACCATATTACCAAATGCCAAACCTAATCCTAAAGCAATTTAGACAATCCAAAACCCCTAGTGTGGATGTGGGTGGGTGTTGTTTTATTTTGATTATTTTCTATATATTTTGACTCATTTTTATTATTTTGTTGTATTTCACTTTATGTAGTGTCTTACCATATTATGAAAATATAACAGTGTGTGTGGGTATGGGTGTCATTTTATATAGTAGTAAGTCCGTGTATGTAAATATAATAGGTGTGCATTTTATTTTTATTTGATTTTTAGTTTTTAGTATTAGTTAGTTTTATTAATATTTTATTTTTATTAGGTTAGGTTATTAGTATTATTTTATTTAATTCTATTATTTCTAGATTAAGAGTTTAATTTTCTAATTTTAATAGATTTTATATTTTCTATGGTTTTATTTTATCAAGTTAGAATTGTAATTTTTACTTTTTTATTAGTACTTTAATAGATTTTATTTTTATTTTTAGTTTTATTTTTTTGTTGTCTTAGAAAGTTTATTTTTAGTTTTATTTAGGAGCATATTAAACACAAAGACACACACCCTATTCCTATATACCTCACCTACACCTAACTAAAACATATCTTCATCTCTTTCCTCCTTACACCCATCACCATTCTATCTCTCTCTCCAAAAGCTCCCTTAACACAACCCATAAATAGCAACCCTTACCCATTACCTAAACCCATATCCACCATTTACCAACCAACCTTACAACCTTATACCTCCACCTCCGGCGACTTCAAACCACACCTGCAAAGGCCTACCCAAACCTCGAACCCGTCTCCTACCTTTTACCTTCCATTGTCGACCTACTCAAGTAACAACCCAAAACACGTGATCTAATTCGGAAGCCACCTGTACATAGCTCCGACTGGCCAAACATTCTACCCATTTTATGCGACAACCCTTAACCAAGAGCCTAACCCGCTACCCAACATCCTTCAACACCGGACTTACTCCTCCATATACATACACTTATATACAAACCAGCCTGCCTTAATTCGAAAGTCAACTCGGAACCCAACTCCTATTCCATAACTTGACCTACTACCCGAATCCATCCTTGCCCACTTCGATCCTACCTAATACCCATTACCACCTACACATAACACTTTAACCCATACACCCAATTCCCATTTACCCAAGTCCTATTTGAAAGCCATGAGCCAAAATCGATTTTAGCTGCCAACTAAAGACCTTCATAAAACCAAAGACCAAAAATAAAACACAGAAGCCCGACATGTGTTTAGTGTGCCTTATGTTCCCTTTATAAAAATACCCTCAACTTCCCTCTCACTCTCATTACCTCACTTAAAACATGAAGATGTGTATATTTTACAAAATTATCCTCACTTAATACCAAATACCCATTTTAGCATCTTTACTTTTCCATCGAATTCTAATTATACCCATAGCGTCATTTCAAATTCAAATACAAGACTTCGTGGCATTTGAGAGGGATCTCCATTTTAGTTTTAATCTTAGCATAAATCTTCTCCATCCCTCTGTAGAGAGTATTTTCATTTTAGCAAATATCCTAATATAAAGTGATGTAGTAGAAATTATCTCTTGGGATGACTTCTTCTCCACCCCCCTATAGAGATTATTTGAAGTTTTAGCAAATATCTCAATATAGAGTGATGTGGTTGAATTAATCTCTTTTGGCAATAAATTCTTCTACATCCTTTTACGGAGAGTATTTACATTTTTAGCAAATATCTCAATATAGAGTGATAGTGAATAATTTATTTGTTTGGATGAATTCTAACGTACAATTTTATAATGAGAGGATTGGTAATTTTTAGCAAATCTCTCTCATTATTCATTATTCAAGAGTCCATTAAGAATTCATCCATTGAATATATTTTAAATCGATGTTTTTTTATTGTAGACAAAAATAAGAGAATTTTAATTGTAATTGAAGAGTTCATTACAATTCAATTCAAATTTGGTTCCCATTTATTCCTCTCTAATTCATCTTGTTTAATCCTTGCATGCTTTCATTTATTTATTCTATGTCTTGAATGATGACTTGGGATGGCTAATCTCCAATTCAAGGGATGAATTGAAGCCCCCATGAATGCAATTTCGTTAGTTTACTTGTTAGCATAATTTTGTGAATTTTGTTTATTTCAAATTTCTCTTATTACATTTTACTTCTTGGTTAGTTACTTTAAAAATTAGCACATTTAGTTAAGTAATAATCCCTTGAGAAATAAATCATAAAAAAATAATAATATGAAAATAATTCTACACTTGTCTTCACACATTTTGTTCTTCACGTATGAAATGTGGATTGATACCCTCACTTAACTTATGCATATTTTTAGTGTGTTTGTAGGTTGAAGATATTTTGGTTGAAAAAGGGTTTGGAACAACGGTTACACTTTGAAGAATTTTGAAATGGACGGAAAATACCATTTTTTAGATTCAAATGTGATGGTTCACAAAATATTCCTAATTTTAATTTTCTATCAAAATTAAATAAACAATTAAATTTTATTTTTAAAATAAAAACTACAAACACAAATATTTAATATTTTCTTCTAAGAAAAAATTAATTCAATTCAAGTTAAAATTAGGCCAAACAAATATAAGCATGCATTTTGCCAAATAAATTAAACCAGGTTGAATTAAATAAAATTAATATTACCCAAACTAACGTAGCATCAAAATTACTCCATTATTGTGATTAAACCAAATTTTATTTATTTAATCCTACACATGCATATACGTGATTTTTTCAAGACAAATATAAAAAAAATCACAACGCCACGATGTACGAGGAGAACCCACAACGTTAAAAACCTAGGACGACCCATCCACGAGTCCACTAAGTATGGAATTACAAAAGAAACCACAAAATACTTACACAAGACTCGACGCCCTCGCAAGCCTTGTCGCTCTTCGTTCATCCACCTCAGCCTAATTGACAACTCTGGAATTCACCTTCGTCCTGGAATCCACTGATGGGGCAAAGCTACTGTCAAAACACAAAGTCCATTGCATGTACACCAGGAACCAAGAACACATAATCCTCCGCAAGAAACTATCTCTTTGGGGGTAGAGAATGAAACCCGATGCCAAACCAACGTTCTCAACTAATATGTTATGTTGAAACTATGATTGGGTAAATTATATGGGTGTAAACTTGTTTTCTGTTGAAATTAGATCATTTTGATTCACAAAAACAAAAATAACTTTTTGGATAAGATTTTTTTTCTCAAAATGTGAAGATGGCCTGTTCAAAACATCTGTCAAAATGGTTACTCATGCACTACTAAAATAGGTGGGAAAAGAGGTAGTGGGAGGTTATTTGAAAAACTGTTGAATATCTTCATTCGTTCGAACGAGAAACCTGTGTCATTCGAACGAGAAAACATGGTTGTTCAAACGACATTATCGAACGAGAAAGATGTAGGACCAAAATAAACAATATGAATGAGATTTCAGTGAGCCCAAAGAGGAAAGTCATTAGATACCTCGTTCAAACGATTTCGTTTGAACAACATAATCTAATGAATTTTCCGAAAAGGTGATTTTTCTTAAAAAAAAATAGAAAAGTCATTTTTAATAAAAGATACCCCATAAAAATATCCAAGTCTATATATTACATGTGCATTCATACCTGAGAGACCTTGGAAAATTAAAAGGTTTATAACACTAAACAAGGCACGGAACATGGTTGTGATGTGATCTTCATTAGACTTGTTTCCTACATCTTCAACTCAAATGGCATTGGCTTGAAAGGTCACTGACTTCTATCCTATGACTCAAATATATGTGTGTGTGTGTGTGTGTGTGTGTGTGCAAAAATTATCCATAAATCATAAGCACACATATATATAGGTATAAACACCACACAAGACACTAAACACAATAAGCTTTCCGCAGTCGTATGGTAGAAATGTGTCTAAATAAACATGCGGTAAACGGAGAGGAGGGGTGTGAACTAGATACAAAAGAATTATGACCAAATCACTTAAATATATTCAAGAAGTTTTATTTCATTGCAAAACATTATCAAATTTAGTTTTATCCTCATATGAAAAGATAAATATAACTCAAATAACAAACAAGCACAATTCACAGAAGCCTAAAATTTTGATGATTCTACAAATCAATTGCGTCATGACAAAATAGCGTAACTAGGATTCATTGTCATTGTGCAAACCCGTTCATATTTCCATCCAATATCCCTCACAAATATGAATTCTTTTTCTTTTCTTTTAAATGAACATATCAAACTAAACAATGTTGGCTTTGACTAGTTTTTTTAATGACACACTTTTTAGGTCCATTTTCAATGGTATCTTTTCACGCGAAGTCAACTTGACTTTCACAACCTGATTCCATTGCTAAACAAAACTATGTCGGATAAATGTTTATATATTTTTCTCAATTCGGGCAATGATTCTTACATGCACAAATCCCCCAAAGTCACAAAACATGTTTATGCCACAATTGAAGGGAGAACATCTCACTTAGCTTAAATATACAAGTGAAGTTAAAGTTCAAAAGAACCCATGCATGTGTGTGTGGAAGCACATACAAAGAGACTATATTGAGCAAGTCAAATACAAACTTCTCCAAGCAAGCATGATAAAGAACAATTTAAGAATTGAAATTCATAACCAAAAGTTGTAGCCACATGGAAACGGGGAATGATATAGGATTCAAACACAAGGATATGCCACACAAAATGTGTAAAACTAAAATATACACAATTTTTTTTTTTTTGAGTTTTTCAAATTTTAAACAAATAAAAAGACTAATCAAAAGACAAACAAAATCTATTTTTATTTTTCATAAGACCCAATAAATGATAAAATAAAAATACAAAAGATACACATGTCATAATTCTAGCAAAACACATATGATAAAGCATAAACTAGAAAATAACAAACAAAAATACAACTAGCAAGAATATATATCATAAAGCACAAAGGCTAGTGTATGTAAATCAAAGCTAATGCAATCAACCTTTAGATTTATCATTGGAAGAATCATGTGCAAGAAAATGAGAATCATAAAGTCTATCATGTAAAGCCTCCAAATTGGATCTCCTAACCCGCATAGATGTAACATAATGCTCTTGGGTTTTGGAGACCTTCATAACTCTACTCTTGGAATTCTTGGGACCATTTTAAGATCAAAACTAAACCTCCTAAGGTGAACCTTCCTACCACAATGTGTGCAATTGAACACATGGTGAGAAGTGTTACCCAAGTATTGACCTTTTCTAGCGTTCCTAGTCGATTCTTTCAATCTTATGGTTTCATCTTTATTAGCGAAAGCATTTTAAGTATCTAATCCAATACCACACTGGTCATCTTTGAGTTGGACAGTGACAAGAAGTTTATCCAACTTCTCCGACCTACACTCTAAATCAAATTTGACCCAACTCGAGTCTCTCAATATCTCATCAAGTCCCACTCTCCTAGACTCAAGGAAACTCATAGAGTCCATTAAACCTCTAAGGCTATCTCTTTCACCTTCAATATAATCTAGATTCTCTCGAAGATTTCTCTCACGTGCCCTAAGATTTTCAATTAAAGCACTTTTATCACTACCTACGGCACGTTCTCCAATCCTAGCTTCAAACTTCAAGTTTGCATTTTTCAATTTGAAGAATTCCATATACAACTCAAGAAAGGAAACTTGGAGTTCACTCTCCTCTTCCTTCTTCTTCATTATTACTATCTTCTCCACTCTCACGACCATTAAACATATGGGATTCACAAACAATGGCCTCGAAAGTGTCATGTATGATGTTATGTTCATTGGAGGATTTTCCACTATTACCCATATGACTAGCCATGAATGCGGTAAAATTGTGCTCCATGAGGGAATCAGGTCCCTCATACGGTTCATTGTCACTAAGGGTGGCATTATATGAAATTGGTTACTTTCCCTCCTTCCTTAGTTTAGTGGGACACTCGTCTGCCCTATGGACATAACCCTCACAACCAAAACATCTATTTGAATCATCCCTACTAAGATCATCATTACGATTTTTAGGAAATTTCTCATCTTTATTATACTTAGATATATCAAACTTATTATAATCATTTTTAAGTTTCCCATTATTAATCTTAAGAAATTTTCTAAATTTATTAGCAAACAAAGCCATATCACCCGAGTCAATCTCAAACTCATCATTGAAAACTGGTGTTTCCTCCTTCTGGGCTTTCAAAGCTACGCCCTTATCTTTCTTCTTCACATCCTTGGAGGGAAACATGTCATGTTCATAGGTTTGTAAGTCACCTACAAGATCTTCAAGTTTTTTAGAGTTTAATATGTCTAAAGAACTTAAAACAATCACCTTTGGAATAAATCTATCGGGTAATGACCTCAAAATTTTCTTTACGACACGGTTGTCGAGTATCTTTTCTCCCAAATTGAAACATAAATTCAAAATATCGGACAATCTCCCATAGAAATCATCAAACGTCTCACTTCCTAGCATCTTAATGGTTTCAAATTGAGTGGTGAGGTTTTGGAGTTTAGAAGCCTTAACGGAACTAGTACCTTCATGGGTGAGTTGGAGTATGTCCCATGCCTCCTTAGACATTTCACACGACATAATTCGGAGAAACTCCTTCGGTGTGACTGCACTAAAAATAGCATTTAATGCTCGGGAATTGAAGTTTACTAACTTAATCTTATCCTCACTCCATTTTTCTATGGGTTTAAAAACCCGAGTTTCTCTTACCAGACACGTTGGTGGGGACCACCCTTTAATGACGGATTGCCGAACCCGCTCATCTAATGACATAAGTGTCGATCTCATACGCGCTTTCTAATACACAATATTGGAACCATAAAAGACAGAAAACCTCATAAATGATAAATTTTCCATATTCAAACCCAAAGGACCTAACACGGTAAATTAATGTTCCAAGCCCGATACCAATTGAAATGGATATAAAATACCATTTTTTAAATTCAAATGTGATGGTTCAGAAAATATTCCTAATTTTAATTTTCTTTCAAAATTAAATAAACAATTAAATTTTCTTTTTAAAATAAAAAATACAAACACAAATATTTAAGATTTTCTTATAAGAAAAAAATAATTCAATTAAAATTAAAATTATGCCAAACAGACCTAAGCATGCATTTTGCAAAATACATTAAACTGGCTTGAATCAAATTAAATCAATATTACCAAAACTAAAGTAGCACCAAAATTACACCATTGTTGTGACTAAACCAAATTTTATCTTTTTAATCCTAAACCTGCATACCAATTGAAATTGACGAAAAAACCCAAATTTTAAATTCAAATGCGATGGTTCAAAAAATATTCCTAATTTCACTTTTCTATCAAAATTAATTTTCCTTTTTAAATACAAAATACAAACATCAATATTTAAGATTTTCTTATAAGAAAAAATTAATTCAATTAAAATTAAAATTATGCCAAACAGACCTAAGCATTGATTTTGTTAAATAGATTAAATCGGCTTGAATTAAACTAAATTAATATTACCTAAACTAATGTAGTACCAAATTTACACCATTGTTGTGATTTAACCAAATTTTATCTTTTTAATCTTACACATGCATCTACGTGATTTTTGCAGGACAAAAATAAAAACAACCATAACGTCGTGATGTACGAGGAAAACCCACAAGAGGAAAAACCTCGGAGGACCCAACCACAATTCCATTAAGTACGAAATTACAAAGGACATAATATAACACTTACACAAGACTCGACGCCATCACAAGTCTTAATGTTCTTCGTTCCTCCACCTCTGCCTAGTTGACAACATAGAAACCCACCTTCGTTTCAGAATCCACTGATGGGGTAAAGCTACCACCAACACACAGATCCCATCGCATGTACATCAAAGCCAAGAACACGGAATCCTCCATAAGAAACTATTTCTTTTGGGTAGAGATTGAAACCCGGTGTCAAACCAATGATCTCAATGCATATGTCATGTTGACACTTGGATCGAGTAAACTATATGGGTGTAAAGTTATTTTTGGGTTGAAATTATATCATTTTGATTTACAAAAAAAAAGAGGACTTCTTGGATAAGATTTTTTTCTCAAAATGTGAAGATGGACTGCTCAAAAAGTCTTTCCAAATGGTTACTCACGCACTACTAAAATAGGTTGAAAAGGAGGTAGTGGGAGGTTATTTAAAAAACTGCTAAAAAACTCCGATGATTCGAATGAGAAACTTGTGTCATTCGAACTAGAAAACAAAGCCTTTTGAACGAGAAAGAAGTAGGTCTAAAAATGAAGGTTCGTTTGAACAACAATTCAAACAACATTATGAACGATATTTCAATAGGTCCAAAGAGGAATTTTGTTAGATACCTCATTAGAATGCCCTGGCAATCTCATTCAAACGAGGTCGTTCAAAGGACATAATCCAATTACTTTTCAAAAAATGTAATTTTTCTTAAAAAAATAGAGAAGTCATTTTTAAAAAAAAATACACCCAATAAAAATATCCAAGTCTCTATATTACATGTGCATTCATACCCGAGAGACCTTAGAAATCTTCATTAGACTTGGCCGCTATGTCTTCAACTCAAATGTCAAAGTCTTGAAAGGTCACTAAATTTTATCCTATGACTCAAATAGTTTTGTCTGGAATTAAGACAACACTTTCAAATTAACTCAATTGGAAATTTTCCCTTACAATTTTTTTCCCTTAAAATGGCGCCGTTGTAGCTTTCTTGAAGTTGGAGGCTCGTGTGAAGACTTGTATTTCATTTTAATTTTTGTAGTTGTATTTGTTATTTTTTCTACTCATAGATTGGTTGTATTTAGATTATTGATGCGTTATATTCATTTGTGTGTATTTTTTTACCCCATTTATTTGTAATAATTAATAAAAAATAGCGAAAAGAGAAACGAGACAAGGTAGAAAGAGAGCTCGCTTGGAGTGGCATTTTGAAGCCTCTCTACTTTGGGTACGTAGAACTCTAGTGGACGACTGAAGTTAGACAAACTTCCCCCGGGTCGACTCAACTCGGTCTTCATCCCATGTGTGTAATAGTCGTGGGAAGTAGATTTCTTTATTACTGGTGATTCTCTTACAAGTGAGTCTATTATTTGTGTGCTTATTTCTTGCAAGTGAGTCCATTATTTGTCTTCATCCATGAGTGCTCCCTCCTTTAGAGTTTCAACAAGAGTCCGTTTTATCGCCTTTTTCCAAAAAAAGAAAGAAAATTTCAAAAATATTTTTAATTTTTAAAAATTAGAAAAATCCCCAAACTCCAAAAATATTTTTCAACACCTAATATTTCCACATTGTCAAAAAATACAAAAATATTATTCATTTCAATTCCCATCATTAAAAAAAATCCTTCATCTTTTTTACAAAAAAAATCCAAAAATATTTTTCTTTTTGAAAAATATTCAAAAACCACCAAAATATTTTATTTTCTCTTGGAAAAGAAACACAAAAGGATATTTATTATTATAGGGCCATTGTTGCCTTCACCTTTACGCTTAATATGGTCCATGATCGGTGCCTCTTCACCCTCAACCTTGTCTTTCTTCCCTATACCCTTCTCCCAACCCACCCTTGGTCCACCAAAACTTTCATTGCGTGATGCACTTTTCCATACAAGTGCATTGACCTTCTAGCCTTTATCTAATAAGACTTACACTTCATTCTTGATTGGGGACGATTATCCATCTATCAATCGTTTAGTCACTCCGTGCTTTCATAATTCTTATCTTTAGGGTAGTCTAGCTGAAGACATTAAACTTAGCGCTACCGGAAGGATGCCCGTTGTTTCTGAATATGAGTCTTATCATGTTTGGAGGTGGTGTTTCACACCACCCAAATGCTTTAACATGTTTATATACTTTTACACATATTTATCTCATTACTTGTTCAGGGTTCAACATGGATACGTATGATCCTCTTCATTATCGATTGATTATGATAATCTCTTTCATCCTTTCTGGTCTCAATTTTAAAAATAATTTTATTTAAAATTGAGGACGATGTTCCTTTTTGTTTGGGGTGTGGAATTTTATCAAAATCGTACTTCTTTTGAAATAATTTCAGGATTTTATTTATAAAATTTTCATGTAGTTTCTTTCATCACACTCATTGGCGTGAATTTTCAATCATGCATATTTTAAGTCTAGGAATCAATCTAGTGGATATTTTATCGAAATAACTTAAGTAATACGTACCAAGGCATTTTGCACCACGAATTTCTAGACTCAAAAAAATTTGTGCACTTTTCCCGTCACAACAGTTTAGAGTTAATGAGTACTACAATTCTTAAGAAAACCTTAAGAATTACCAGTGGATACTTTAACATGTGAGATTCATGACTTTCACCTTTTAGAGAGTTTTATGCAATCTCCGAGTCACATGTTAATTCAAGTTCTTTGAGTTTGCACTCAATCGTTGTATGATCTCATTATTCTTCACTAAATTTTTGGCTTGATCACTGAGAACAACATCACTTTTGAGTTGTAGGAAACACGTGTCTTTATGTTTGTCCTGATCACCAGACTTTCACCCATACCCTAACTAAATTCCACTTCCATACACCTTTTAATTTTCCTATTATCACCATATAACTATTTTTATACCACCCATTTTCCATATCACCCCATTTTCCACCCATCATACTGAAAAAGGGAAGAGTGTCAATAGTATAAAAGACAAAAGTCCTCATAAAGAGTATTTGCATTTTTAGCAAAATACCTCTCTCAGAGTCCATTCATATGGAGAAAAACTTTGATACAAATCTATGTTTATGATATTTTTAACTTTGAGCATGTTTATCTCATACATTGATGAGTATGTGGTAGTTCAAAAAAAAGTGAAAAAAGAAAAAAGAAAAGAAAAAGAAGAAAATAAATTCAAAAAGAAAAACAGAAAGTTCGTCGTCAAGTTCCTGTGAAATAAAGGCATTTGTTCTTGAAGTGTAATACACTTTTATCTAACATCCATCAAACATCCATCCAATCTCCATCCTAACTCATCTCATCATATCTTCCACATTTCATTTTTCCCTCACCTATAAACATCCATATTTTCCCATACGTGTTCGGGAAAATAAAGGCCAACGTTGTAAATAACTCGACCTTCTCACTATTGTGATTAGCGTTTTTCATGAGATCATTTTTCTTTCTACAATGTTCGTTCTTTTTTATATGTGAGTGAGACATTTCACCTTTCTTAAATTTACTCACATCCTCACGCACAAGAAAGATAAATGTACCCAAATCTTGTGAGTTCGTTTGAGAGAGCTATATATGACAACCCGCCTACTAAAATAATAGGTGGCCATCCCAATACTCTAATAATCACAGAAATCATAGATGGTCCATTCTTAGCATCACTATCGATTAAAATAATAGTATGAGATAACCACCAATCATTTCAGAAAACGGACTGTTAATTTAAAATTTTGTAAGTAAAAGAAAAACATTTAGACAATCCAATTTGTAAAAACGGTGGATACCAAAATTCAACGGATAAAGAATGACAATATAATAAATAATCACCAAATAAGCTATCGGTGAACAGACCAATACAAATAGTTACACCGAATATTAAATTCAATTATTACAATATAATAAATGAATGCAAAGCTTGGGCAACACGCCCGAATAAATAAGCTGAACATAACTAGAGTACAAAAGATAGAGGCGTCTAAAATAAATATCCTACAACATCCGCAATATGCTATAGCTCCAAGATAACCGGAATGGAAATATCAATACGGTTGTCCATGCGGTAGAGCACCTGAACGGACAAAGAGTATATGCAAAAATAAAGAAATATAGACAGGTCAGGGCCTGGTTTGATATGATTACCATGTGACTAAAATGCATGACCGTTAAGTGCGTAATTCTCTCGCAATTAACATAATGTTTCTCACCTCTCAATCTAAAAGCACAACCTAGCGCAATATCAATGAAATGCCCTAGTTAACCCAAGTACTAAGGGCTAACTTCTCCCTAGTCTCAACACTATGCCCTATTCGTGTGTGGGGTGTCTTGCAAAGCGAAATTCAAACAAGGAACCCCCCCAATACACTACTAGGAAAGGTTGATCTTCGAGATCCATTAGACCCTCCGCCTGAAATCAATATATGCATATTCACGTAATTACGTACACATAACAATTTCATTCACCATCTAAAGGCACAGTTCCTAATTTCTTTAGGAATTACATATATGGCAATTCATTTTATCAAATGTTTACCAATATAATCTCATTTTAAAACTTTCTTTATCAATTTTATTTCCTTTCTTCCATCTAGGAGAAATACATATTTTAAAAGCAAGTTTTATTAACATAAAAATGCTTTTCCATTTCATTTCATATCTTCCATTTTCCTACTTCCATCCAAAAAATGTATTTAACATCCCATTTCCCTTATTCCATCCGGGAAATGTAAGTAAAGCCATTTTATAGAAGATATATACACCACAAGAAAGTGAAGAACCGGTCAGAGGCCGGTTTGATACGATCACTAGATAAATGACAGGTATGACAATAATGTACAAGTAAGCATGGATGATAATCTAGCATGGTAACATCATATAAAGAACTAAAACAAATAAATGATTATTAATATGAAATCCAATTATACAAGAATTAAAAGTACTTATAATCCTTTTTTATCTTTCATCATTTTCAATTCCATCTTCTTTCCATTCCTTATCAGGAATGCATTTATTACCATGTGCTCTTTATGGCACTTATATCAATAGTATGCTCTTTGTGGCATATACTTTACTTTTTATGGCATTAATGTTCCATCGAGTCCAACTCGATAATAGAATAGTTATAAATATAAATATAACGATTCTATGACCGCCCGTCCGGGTTTCCCCACTGTGCGCGTTCCTAAATAACCATCATCTTCCAAGGCCTAACATAAGACAACCTGGGATCCTATCGCAAACGTCGGGAAGCGGCCATATGCCTGTGGGGTAGTCAATACCACACCCAGAATCTCCTACCCATTGTAGAAAAATATAAAACAAGCGCTCATATGGCCTAGGACTATATCCACCCTGCATTCACTAGCCAGGGGGCTTCACCTCACGCACGGACGTCCCTTAAGATGGTATTTAGAGAGGTGTGTAACATCCATTTTATTAATTTCCATAACATGATTCAGTAAATTATGTTTTACCTTATCCATTTTACATTTTATCAAATGCATTATGGTATACTTCACTTCATCATAATAACCTCGAAGAATATTTAAACTCCCAAGTTATCTCTCCCCAAATGTCCTTGCTTGGACTTTATGATACTCATAAAATGAGATTTAGTTCGCATTTACTCCTAAAGTCTCCAAATTCGACCTTAAGATTTCCTAGACTTTTATAGAACTACCTGACAAATAATGCCTAAACATTACTTTATATCTTCCCTTTTAACAGGAACCCTAGATGAACCCCTTCGAGTCTAGGGAGTCGTCCGAACTCATCTAATACTCTAAGTACCTATTTTTACTTCATTTAAGAAGGTCCCTATGTTCCTATGAAAAGAAGAAGTTAAGGACTGAAAATAAAATATTTGGGAAGAAAACAGGGGACCGGTCGACCGGTCCTAATACCGCGGTCGACCGCGTCTCAAGATTTGGCCTAAGAAGAAAAGCAGAAAGTCATTTCGGCAGGACCGGTCGACCGGTCAGGGTACCGCGGTCGCCCGCGCTATAATTTTAGGCCTTTGAAATAATAGCAGTGAACCCTCTCCCGTAGACCCGATCGACTGGTCTGCGAAACGCGGTCGATCGGTCTTCGCAGACCTATACCAAACCCACATCCTCCTATTCAAGCTACTCCCAAAACCAACTCATTTATTTCCACCAACATAACATTAATGCTACTAACTACTACCATAAACTTCATCAAACATCCAACATCTTCTTCAATGGATCAAAATCCACAAATATACAAAGGAAACCCTAGAATAGCTAAACCATGATTAACACATCATTATCATAACAAATCATTTATCTTAACTACAAATAGAAAGTAGAAAACTTGCCTCAAAGAAAAAAATGCAGATTTTCTTCGTGTGGGATCAAGAATCCTTCTCATCTTCAATTCCCTTTCTTCTCTCTACTCTTTCTCTTTCTCTCTTTAGTTCTCTAGGTTTAGGGAAGACAATTTGGTGAATAGTGATTCACACAAGACACAAATCGTGCCTTTAGCCAAAAACCCAATTCAATTGATAAATTATTGCGATAAAATAACACGCAAATTGCATATTTAAGGTATAATCAGTCAAAAATGCCCAAAATCTCAAAACACATAATGGCACAATATCTGACTATCTCGCACGTTCCGGAATCAACTGCGGCCTCCAAATTATCATTTGGACATTTTATAAATCAATTTAAGTTCCGGTCTCATTATTAAGTCAAATATCATACTAATTCATATGATATTAATAAGAATAACATTGCAATATTTACCCATAGTTATGGCATACATGGAAACTCTTAGTGAAAATTAACTTTTCTTCATAAAATTAACATTCAAATCATAATCCAACACTTATATATAATTACCATCCTAGTAATTAATCTAAAATACGTTCTCATAAGCGAGGGTTATTACATACTCCCCCCCTTATGAGGGAATTTTGTCCCCAAAATTCAGGCGTACCTTATAAGAAAATATGTGGATATTTCTCCCGTATCTCGTCCTCACGCTCCCACGTTGATTCTTTCACATTTTGATGACTCCATTGAACTCTCACCAAGGGCACCACGCGAGACCTTAACTTGCGCTCCCCATACTCAAGAATAGTAACCGGTTGTTCTTCATAGGAAGCATCGGGTTGCAAGTCGATATCTTCAAAAGGGATGTGCCAAAGGGCACCCTCACATCTTCTACACTTATTCAAGGAGGAGACATGGAATACATAATGGATTTGTTGCAAAGGCTCCGGTAAAGCAAGTTGATACGCTACGGGACCAACTTTTGCAATAACTGGGAAAGGTCCAACGAAACGCAGTGCAAGCTTTCCCTTCTTCCCGAAACGTTTAATGCCCTTCATTGGAGACACTCGCACCAATACTTGGTCTCCAAATTCTAACTCCATTTGTCTCCTACCCGCATCGGCGTAGCTCTTTTGACGATCCTGAGCTATCCGAATGTGATTTCGAATAAGTTCGATCTTTGAAGAAGTGTCTTGGATCATTTCAGGTCCAAGGAATTTATTATCACCCACTTCCAACCAACAAGCAGGCGATCTACATGGTCGGCCATACAAAGCTTCATAAGGTGCCATTCCAATAGTGAATTGGTATGAGTTGTTATAAGCAAACTCAACCAATGGGAGGTATTGTTCCCAACCGCCCTTAAAATCAAGTATGCACATACGAAGCATATCCTGCAACATCTGGTTTACCCTTTCAGTTTGACCATCTGTTTGAGGATGATAAGAAGAGCTTAACTTCAACTCGGTCCCCATGGCTTCTTGAAAACTTCGCCAAAAGCGGGACACAAATATTTTATCTCGGTCATAAATAATATTTAAAGGTACCCCATGAAGTCTAACGATCTCCTCGATGAACAATCGGGCTTAGCGAGCGGTATCATAATCCGTACATACAGGCAAGAAGTTCACCGACTTAGTCAAACGGTCGACAATCACCTAGATCAAATCATGACCCCTCTGCGATCTAGGTAAGTCCGTAATGAAATCCATCGAAATGCTTTCCCATTTCCATACTGGAATCTATAGCTGTTGTAACAAACTTGTCGATCGTTGGTGGTCAATCTTAACCAACTGACAAGTAGTGCATTGGGACACAAACTCCGAGATATCCCTCTTCATAACAGCCCACCAATACTGACGACGCATATCTTGGTACATCTTATCCCCACCTGGATGTACCGTAAACTTTGACCCGTGAGATTCCGCCATCACAGCTCGTCTCAAGTCCCCATATTCGAGAACAATAAGTCTTCCATGGAAGCGTAGTCCACCCTCAGAGCTAATCGAGTACGACTCCACTCCCTCGGACAGCAATCGGTGTATATGGTCTTGACAACCTTTATCTCTTCCCTGGGCTTCCACAATTCTTGCTACAATTATAGGAGTAACGGTCATCACGGAAATGAATGTTCTTCCCTCTTCATCCACCTGACTGATCTCTCTCCACTTAGCTTTCCACACATTAGCTAAGTCTCCCTCGGGCCTCCTACTCAAGGCATCCGCTACTACGTTCGCCTTTCCAGGATGATAATGGATATCAAATTAGTAGTCCTTCACAAACTCCAACCAACGACGCTGACGCATATTCAAGTCCCTTTGGGAAAATAAATATTGTAGCGATTTATAGTCAGTGAAAAGACTAAACTTTTCCCCCAAGAGATAATGCCTCCATATCTTCAAGGCAAAAATGACTGGGGAAAACTCTAAGTCATGCACCAGATAGTTCCTTTCGTGAGGTTTCAACTTACGAGAAGCGTAAGAAATAGCTTGTCTTTCTTTCTGAAGTACACCTCCTAACCCTTGAAGATATGCGTCGGTGAAGACTAGATATTCCAATCCCGGTTTTGGCAATGCGAGGACTGGAGCCGAAGTTAATCTCTCTTTGAGCTCATCAAATGCAGTTTCTCATGAACTGTCCCAAACAAATCTCACTCCCTTTCGAGTTAAATTCGTCAATTAGCTAGCGATCTTTGAAAAACCTTTAATAAATCGACGGTAATAACCCGCCAAACCCAGAAAACTACGAACCTCAGTAGGTGTCGTGGGCTGACCCCACTCTCTCACCGAAATCACTTTGCTAGGATCCACAGACACACCCTGGGATGACACCACATGACCCAGAAATTGAAATTCCTTCAACCAAAAGCCACATTTCTCAAACTTTGCATACAATTTGTGATCCCTCAGTCTCTGCAGGACCAACTGTAAGTGAGTAGCATGATCAGACTCTGTCTGAGAATAGACTAGGATGTCATCGATGAATACAATAACAAACTAGTCAAGGAAATCTCGAAACACCCTATTCATAAGATCCATAAATACCACAGGAGCATTGGTTAGCCCAAAAGGCATAACCAAGAATTCATAGGATCCGTAACAGGTCAGAAATGAAGTCTTGGATACATCTTGCGCCCGTATCCTCAGTTGATGATACCCCCTCCTCAAATCGATTTTGGAGAAGTATGACGCTCCCCAAAGTTGATCAAATAAATCATCGATGCGAGGTAAAGGGTATTTATTCCGGATGGTGACTTTATTCAACTCCCTATAGTCCACGCATAACCGGAGAGAACCGTCTCTCTTCTTCACAAACAATACCCTGCTCTAGTAGCTGCTGAATCTGATCTCTCAACTCCCTCATCTCCACAGGATCCATTCGATATGGAGCTTTAGCGATCAGTCGAGTTCCCGGCATTAAATCAATCACAAACTCTATTTCTCGACTTGGAGGTAATCCCGGTATCTCCCGAAAAATATCTTCAAAATCTTTAACAATCGGAAGAGAATATAGGGGAACCACAACATCCCTAGATGCATCTTCCGAAATACAATATAAATAAGCACTCATACTCCCTTCCATACAAGGCATAACAACTAGGAACATTTCTTGCCCCGGAACTGCAAAAACTATGCTTTTCCCATAACAATTTACTATCGCGCGGTATTTCACTACCCAATCCATACCCAATATTACATCGTACCAGACCATATCAAGGACGAGCAAATCGGCCTCAAAACACAAGTTGCCAAGATCAATCCCTATGTTTTTACAAACAAAGAAAATCAATGAACCATCGCCCATCGAGGGTTCAACTCTAGTGAAGGTACTTTCAACAGATTTTATCAAACCTGTGGTCTGGGCAAAACTTCTAGAAATAAAGGAGTGTGTATCACCCGTATTAAATAGTACTCGACCTATATGCCCATGAATGAGAAACTTACCCTCGATCGATGGTGGTGCCGGAGGAGCTGGAGGAAGCATAGCCTCCTGAATATGGTAAACCCGTCCATACTGCAATTGCCCCTGCTGAGGAGGGGAAATCGGATTAGGCGCCTGGGGCGGAAACTGTACATACGATTGCTGTGGGGCCCTAGGAAGATTCCCTCCAACCAACTGAGGACACGCCCTTTTATAATGGCCCAACTCCCCACACTGAAAACATTTATTAGCCGCATTATCCTGATTCCTACCTTGATTGTTTCAAAATTTCCCCGCACCCCGGCCCTGTTGGCCCCTACCTCCATTTCCACCTCTACCTCCCTATTGTTGTTGTTGACCTCCTTGACCCGTCCTGCTATTATTGTTATTGTTGTTGACACCAGCATTAAACCCACCAAAACGTTGGCACTTGGACAAATCCCCTTGCTGAGGATCCCTCTCTTTCTGCTTGTTCCCCGAGGATTGGGACGAAGAAGATGTCCCCCCTCTGCTCCCATTTCCTCCCGATTTCACCACTTGACCCATTGCTGCAGCCCTCTTATTGTTTTGCACAAATAATCTATGCTCTTGACAGTGAAGTAAAGCAGCATTCATCACGTCCCTAAAGGTTACCAAAGATAGATTTTCAAGCAAATGTTGTTTTATCTGCCAGTGCAAACCTCCTACAAATCTGGAGATCCTCTTCGCTTCCGGAGTCGCTTCATCCGGTATAAAGCTTGCTAACCGGGTAAACTCCTCTTCGTACTCAGCAACCGATCTCTCCCCTTGTACTAAATCTTGAAGCTTCCTCTACATCTCCCTTTGAACTGCGGGAGGGAAATACTTTCCATCAAATAAAGCCCAAAAATTTGTGATTGAAATTGTATCCCTTTGTTCGGGTGTCGCCATTGACTCCCGCCAGTGTAAGGCCGATCCGACAAGCTTAAAGGTAACGAGGATTTGCTTTTTCTCCTCACTACATTCCACCATCCTAAGATGACGCTGCATGTCCTTCTTCCACTGGTTTGCCTTTATTACGTCAGAACCTCCCTCAAATTTTGGGGGATGACCCTTTAGGAAAGACTCTCTTACCTGTTCCCACTGAGAAGGTCCCGTAGGAACCGGTGCTTCTTGTCCCCTCGCTTGAGCTTGAGGCAATTGTTGTGTCACTGCAGTCATCGCTACATTAACAGCTTGGGCCACGATATTTGCCACATCAGCGGCACTGATATTCCCCGGTGGCGGCGGTGGAGGACCAACCTCATCCTCGACAACCCTATTGCGTCTAGCGGGGCGTACTCTCTTTGGCGGCATCTGAGATAGAGAAGAGATAGAGTTAGAATATTATATAAAACAATCTATCTAACAGAAGATCGCACAAATAAGCAGCAAAACAATCATAACATTAAGCTCTATATCAAAGAACGCTACGGTAGAGCGTGACAGTCCGCATAGATCCTAAAGACTCTAGAACCTAATTCTCTGATACCATCTGTGACAACTCGCTATCCGAAATAAAGGGTGGCCAGCCCGATACCCCGACGAAACAGGAATCATGGATATATACCATTCTCAGCATCACAAAAATCATACAGTGTACCAGGAATAACCACACAATTTTCCAGAAAACGGGTTATCAAAAATTTTAGTTTGCAATTTAAAGAAAACACTTTCAACAACCCATAATAGAAAAAGAGGATGGAACTCCCACAAACATATACGTGTAATACAAATAGATAAGAAAGGACCGAATAAAGCATCGGTCAATACAGTCCACACAACATACAATAAGTTCCATGTGTTACAGAAAACATCATTTATACAATTACAACCATTTGGGTCACACGCCCGAATAAGGACTGATCTTAACTAGAAAACAATAATAGAGGCGTCTGCACAAAATATCCTGTGATACCCGCAAAATGTCACAGATCCTCAAAAGACTCCGAGAAAAGAAAGTCATTATGGGCGACCTTGCGGCGGAACACCTGAACGAATATAGAAGATATATACACCACAAGAAAGTGAAGAACCGGTCAGAGGCCGGTTTGATACGATCACTAGATAAATGACAGGTATGACAATAATGTACAAGTAAGCATGGATGATAATCTAGCATGGTAACATCATATAAAGAACTAAAACAGATAAATGATTATTAATATGAAATCCAATTATACAAGAATTAAAAGTACTTATAAGCCTTTTTCATCTTTCATCATTTTCAATTCCATCTTCTTTCCATTCCTTATCAGGAATGCATTTATTACCATGTGCTCTTTATGGCACTTACATCAATAGTATACTCTTTGTGGCATATACTTTGCTCTTTATGGCATTAATGTTCCATCGAGTCCAACTCGATAACAGAATAGTTATAAATATAAATATAACGATTCTAAGACCACCCGTCCGGGTTTCCCCACTGTGCGCGTCCCTAAATAAACATTATCTTCCAGGGCCTAACATAAGACAACCTGGGATCCTATCGCAAACGTCGGGAAGCGGCCATATGCCTGCGGGGAAGTCAAGACCACACCCAGAATCTCCTACCCATCGCAGAAAAATATAAAACAAGCGCTCATATGGCCTAGGACTATATCCACCCTGCATTCACTAGCCAGGGGGCTTCACCTCACGCACGGACTTCCCTTAAGATGGTATTTAGAGAGGTGTGTAACATCCATTTTATTAATTTCCATAACATGATTTAGTAAATTATGTTTTACCTTATCCATTTTACATTTTATCAAATGCATTATGGTATACTTCACTTCATCATAATAACCTCGAAGAATATTTAAACTCCCACGTTATCTCTCCCCAAATGTCCTTGCTTGGACTTTATGATACTCATCAAATGAGATTTAGTTCGCATTTAGTCCTAAAGTCTCCAAATTCGACCTTAATATTTCCTAGACTTTTATAGAACTACCTGACAAATAATGCCTAAACATTACTTTATATCTCCCCTTTTAACAGGAACCCTAGATGAACCCCTTCGAGTCTAGGGAGTCGTCCGAACTGAACTAATACTCTAAGTCCCTATTTTTACTTCATTTAAGAAGGTCCCTATGTTCCTATGAAAAGAAGAGGTTAAGGACTGAAAATAAAATATTTGGGAAGAAAACAGGGGACCGGTCGACCGGTCCTAATACCGCGGTCGACCGCGTCTCAAGATTTGGCCTAAGAAGAAAAGAAGAAAGTCATTTCGGCAGGACCGGTCGACCGGTCAGGGTGCCGCGGTCGACCGCCCTATAATGTTAGGCCTTTGAAATAAAAGCAGTGAACCCTCTCCCGTAGACCCGGTCGATCGGTCTGCAAAACGCGGTCGACCTGTCTTCGCAGACCTAGACCAAACCCACATCTTCCTATTCAAGCTACTCCCAAAACCAACTCATTTATTTCCACCAACATAACATTAATGCTACTAACTACTACCATAAACTTCATCAAACATCCAACATCTTCTTCAATGGATCAAAATCCACAAATATACAAAGGAAACCCTAGAATAGCTAAACCATGATTAACACATCATTATCATAACAAATCATTTATCTTAACTACAAATAGCAAGTAGACAACTTGCCTCAAAGAAGAAAATTCAGATTTTCTTGGTGTGGGATCAAGAATCCTTCTCAAGTCTTCAATTCCCTTTCTCCTCTCTACTCTTTCTCTTTCTCTCTTTAGTTCTCTAGGTTTAGGGAAGGCAATTTGGTGAATAGTGACTCACACAAGACACAAATCGTGCCTTTAGCCAAAAACCCAATTCAATTGATAAATTATTGCGATAAAATAACACGCAAATTACATATTTAAGGTATAATCAGTCAAAAATGCCCAAAATCTCAAAACACATAATGGCACAATATCTGACTATCTCGCACGTTCCGGAATCAACTGCGGCCTCCAAATTATCATTTGGACATTTTATAAATCAATTTAAGTTCCGGTCTCATTATTAAGTCAAATATCATACTAATTCTTATGATATTAATAAGCATAACATTGCAATATTTACCCATAGTTATGGCATACATGGAAACTCATAGTGAATATTAACTTTTCTTCATGAAATTAACATTCAAATCATACTCCAACACTTATATCTAATTACCATCCTAGTAATTAATATAAAATACGTTCTCATAAGCAAGGGTTATTACACAGTGCCTATCATAGAAGACAACCTGGGGTCCTACTGAAACGTCGGGAAGTGGCCATACCCCTACTTGTGAGTCATAACCACACCCAGAATTACCTCACTAGCGCAGAATAAATATACAATAACCGATCATATGTCCTAGGGATATATCCACCCTGCATTCATTAGCCAAGGCGCTTCACCACACGCGCGAACTTCCCTTATGATAGAGATTTAGAGAGGTGTGTAATCATAAATTAAAATTTATGAAAATCAATTTTCTATTTTGAAATAATCCACTTTTACATTCCCGAAAACCATACATATATTTAGCCATTAGTGCCAAATTTTAGAATATACATTTCTTATTCTTAGAGTCATATTATTTTAATGACCTAAGACCCGAAGTGCCAATAGACTCGCACTAGTCTCCAAGAGTCCAACACAATCTCCCAACACAATCTCCCAAGTCATCAAAGTGAGTCTCCCTTAATAATAGACTCCCAAAAGTCTTAACATTAACATTTTTATCTCCAATTTATTTTTAGGTTAACTTACTATATCATTCGGATATTAACATACACAACTAGCCCTTAGGATAAGCCCAAATATCCCCTTTTATCCTAGGACATTAGTATACACAAAACAACCCTCTAGGAACTCTCATTACTTCCCAAAGGAAGGTTCCTAAAGCTCGAACCTAAAAGAAAAGGGCTAAAACAAAACTAGGAAAAACCCCACAAAATAGGGTAGCCGAATCGATTCGCCCCTGGTTGTGAATCGATTCGCCCAGATGCAAATCGATTTGGTGAGAAAAACCAACTTTTTGCATCTATCAGAATCAATTCGGACTTAACCCTAATCGATTAGGTCTCCCGGACCTGTATCCTGCCCCCTAACCGAATCGATTCGCCTGGGAGACGAATTGATTCGGCCCTGCGAATCTGCCCAGTTTGGGCTACGGGTATTATGAACCCTAAAACCCCAAAATCTCAAATCCTCCATTTTCATCAACATCAACAACAATAATTTCAACCCAATCATCCCTACACATCATCAAACTAATTTTCTCAATTCAAATCAAATAAAAATACAAAATTAAGGGTTAAGTCCCTAAAAACCTACAAATCCCAAAAATGGTTTAAATTTCCAAAATATAACTATACATGCAATTTATCACATTAAATCGATATCTAGCAAGTAAGAAACTTACCTCAAGCTTTTAGTCTCGGATTCTCCTCTGAAGCGACGGATTCCGGCCCAAATCTCCATTTTTCTCTCTTTTTGTCCATTTCTCCCAACTCCCTCTTCTCTCTCTCTCTCTCTCTTGGCTCGTAACAAAAAATGAAGAAATAAAAGGGGGTGGGGAGACTTATATGGGTTCCAAACATTAATTCCCCTCTTTTAAATGTTAATACACCAATAAAATGACTCGTAACCACATAATTGAGTCATATCCTATTATAAATGCCCAAAACTCAAAAATACAACTTGGCACTTATTTTGAATATCTCGACTATTCTAAAAACAACCGCACCCCCTATTTTGGCATTCGAAATAACGTTAACTATTTTTATGTTCCAAATTCATTTTATTTCATTAATTAGGCTCCAACTTAAATATGAGTCATAACCTCCGCATAACATATAACGACACAATAAAACACAATATAATGTTATTTACCTTCTCATAACGGTAAATAAAAAATATAGTAAATATTATCCCCTAATATCACGGGAAAAAATATTTACTTCAACATCCCCTATTTTATAAAATTAGCCCATTAGGCGAAATAATATAAAATAGCCACTCAAAAGCCTGGGTTGTTTCACTATATCCATTAGATTTTGAAGTTGAAGAATGAATTCAAAAAAGGCGATCTAGGAATTACTCTTGTGATACTTAACCCATTTTGACTGATTCACACCACGCAATTGGAGTTCTAAGAAGGATGTTCCTTGAGTATTCACTTAGCTAAACTTTTTATACACTTCTAGCATGAATTCCTCGAAATATTTATCTCCTGGTGGATTGGGCGATAGTTTTACGTCTAATAAGAGATTGACTGCCATTTGCAAATAGAGGAAAACCGTTAGGTTTAAAGGATTATTACATATGCTAAGTGGAATCGCAAGTTCCCGCGAAAGTGGTACACTTTTGGTTTGTTATTTGTCTTCTCTCTATTTTTTCTTGAGGCGTAGAAATATTCGGTTTGGGCATGGTGTGATAAAAACCAAAAAGTGTTTAAATAAAACCCTAAATAGCCAGTCTTTAAATGCTAATCATTGGTAAAATTGGTCATATGCGCATTCACATCTATCTTGTAGGTCAAATGTCATTTGCAGTTTCAAATGCTTTAATTCAAGGCAAATGCGTGTTAAAAGAGCTCAAACATGTCTATATATCATATTACCCAATCCCAAACCTAATCTTATACCTAGCCAAACCATCGTAAACCTCGTGTGTGTGTGTGTGTGTGTGTGTGTGTGTGTTGTTTTATTTTTCTTATTTTCCATATTTTTCAAGTCATTTTTATTATTTTAATTTAATTCATTTTATTGAGTGTTTTACCATTTTACGTAAATAAAATTGTGCTTGTGAGTCTGTGTGTAATTTTATATAGTACTAAGTTCGTGTCTGTAAATATAATAGGTGTGCATATATTTTTATTTGATTTTTAGTTTTTAGTATTATTTAGTTTTATTAATATTTTATTTCTATCACATTAGGTTATTACTATTACTTTATTTTAGTCTTTTAGTTTTAGATTAGGAATTTAATTTTCTATTTTTAAAAGATTTTGTATTTTCTTTAGTTTAATTTTGTTATGTTCAGATTTAATTTTAAGTATTTGTATTGGTATTTTTAATAGGTTTAATTTTTTTGTTTTAGTTTTATTTTTTACTTATGTCTTAGAATGTTTTATTTTTTGTTTTAATTAGGTGCACATTAAACACCCCCTATTCCTGTACACCTCACCTACACGAAACAAAAATCACACCTACCTTAAACACCTCGTTATCTTCTTCTTCCTTTAACCCATCACATCTCTCTCTCTCTCTCTCTCTCTCTCTCTCTCACCGAAACCTCCATTAACACAACCCAATAATACCAACCCCTACCCATTACCTAAACCCATAATAACCATTTATCAACCAACCTTACTGTAATATCCCGCATTTTTATGATACTAAATAATTATGGGATTAATTATTATTGTTGGACTAATTAAATTAAAAAGGTCGGGAAATTAAATTTAATTGTTAATTAATTTGAATTTAAAATAATTACTAACTAGCGTGCCAAGGGTTAATACTTATTAATGGAAATCATTGATTATTACCGTGGGTATATATAATATGGAATTATATAATTTTCATAAATTATCGGAGTGCATAATAGGACAGTTTGGTATTTTAAGTCAGGACACGCGTGTGAGTAGTGTCGGGACTAATTTGTAACAACCCACATAATTTTGAGGTATTTTAAAAATATAGAGGAAAATAAAGTTTTTGGTAAAATTATTGTTATTGCTCAAATATTTAGAATTTTATTTTTAAAGATGAGAATTTCAAACGGTTTGAAATCAGAATTAAAATGGAGATTTAATTGAATTTTTATTATATAGAAGAGTCCTCAAAACATAAAACTCTCTAAGAGTCCTCGGAGCATAAAACTCTCTAGTAAAAAAAAATATTTAAAAATATCAAACGATCCGATCCAGCTGAAATTTTTTGACGGCTTCCTCTCGTCTTCAGTTAATTCTCTGTAAGATTTCATCCAATTCCAACGGTCCGATCTTCCGAAATAAATTTTTTAGTGTTTGTATCTAATTAGAACTCTTTTCTTAATCAAACTCTTAATCCTTTATATATCAACTAATTCGTGGCTTGGCTTTTCAAATAGTTTTTTCTCAAGCTTTTTAACCAAAAGACCTCTCCAAAATTACTCCCTTTCATGTACGAACCATAGCCCCAAACTTATTCAAGATTTCAACCCTAGATTATAAGGCTTACTTGGTGTTTTCTCGAGTTTGGGCTAGAACGAGATTTAATTATTTTCGCGAGAAGAACGTGATGGTGTGAATAGATTTTGAGGCTAAAATTTTGTGATGATTCATGTTGGTTCTTTTGGTGGTTTAAGGTATGGGGTTTTACACAATATGTTCCTTAATCTCGCGAGTGTTATTCCCTTTGTTTTCTTGTGATTATTGACTCATATTTGAATTGATAAATTCATTTGGAAATCTGGAAAAAATAATTGTTGGAATTATTTTTGTTCATGTGGTATTATTCATGTTGTCGTTGAGCACGTTGTCATGAGATTTTAATATGGCACGGACGTTGGGCACCCGCCAAAATTCCTGCTTCCAAGGGCTATGACTTGATAAAGCATATGCGGATGGGGTGAGGCCTGGTGACCCGGTTAATGTGTTGTTGAGAAATTTATTGATAAAATTCTATTGAGATTTGCATTTGATTTAAATATTCGTATTCGTATTGTGATTTTTTATTCATCGTAACATATTTGTTGAGCAACTTTCCTGTCGTATTGTGTACTTCCCCATCTTTTCTTTTAGTGGCAGGTTAGCGCGGATTTTGGGGCACTATGGAGATTGATTTTTACTGAGGATTCTTTTGGGAAGATTTTTAATACAAGAGAGAAGACTTGTATTTATTTATTTTGATGTATAGAGCATTGGAGATTCATTTTAGTATCGAGATAGATAGTTGTTTTAATTCGAGAGGCTTGTTGTTTTAATTGAAGAGATTTGAGATTAATTGTTTCTCTTATTTTATTTGGGGAATTAGATGCTCTATACCTTGTGATTTATGGAATTGATTTAGTTATTCGATAGTAGCGCTCCGTTCGCTCTCTCCGGGCGGGCGGGGTGTTACAGAATGGTATCAGAGCTTAGGTATACGACAATCCTCGGGTCTTGGGTTTTGGGTCTGTTGCGTTTTTATGGCGCGTATTTTTGGAGATAGAATCTTTAGATGATCGTTTCGTGTTAGACATCTAGATTAGATGCGAGGAATTTATTTTTAATGAAGAGTTTATTTTTGGAGATTATTGGCCTAATTTTTGAGAGTTAGGTATTCGGCGAATTTCGTGGGCGAAATTCCATTGTTAGTGGGGAAGTGTAACAACCCGCGTAATTTTGAGGTATTTTAAAAATATAGAGGAAAATAAAGTTTTTGGTAAAATTATTTTTATTGCTCAAATATGTTGAATTTTATTTTTAAACATGAGAATTTCTAACGGTTTTGAAATCGGAATTAAAATGGGGATTTAATTGAATTTTTATTATATAGAAGAGTCCTCAAAACATAAAACTCTCTAAGAGTCCTCGGAGCATAAAACTCTCTAGTAAAAAAAAATATTTAAAAATATTGAATGACCCGATCAAGCTGAAATTTTTTGACGTCTTCCTCTCGTCTTCGGTTAATTCTCTGTAAAATTTCATCCAATTCCAACGGTCCGATCTTCCGAAATAAAATTTTTAGTGTTTTTATCTAATTAGAACTCTTTTCTTAATCAAACTCTTTGTGACAAACCGTAATCCGAGATAAGGGGTGGCCAGCCCGATACTCAAACGTAAGAGGAATCATGGATGAATATCATTCTCATCATCACAAAATATAAACTGAGTATACGGGAAAACCACCCAATACATCAGAAAGCAGGTTGCCAAAAAGTTTAGAAATTTAAAATGCAGTTAAGAAATTTAAATTAAAACATTCCCATCTGATAAGCAAGTGGAATTCCACACGAATAAATATAATACAACTAAGATGAAAGTAAACAGCAGGGCCGAATAGGCTATCGATCCCCAGCAACATACAACAAGTACAACAAATTAAATATCTTACATAATACATCCATTAATCAAATACAAAAGTTTGGGCCGCACGCCCGAATAAAAAGACGCGATCATATCTAGAACCCAAAGATGGAAGCGTCTAATTCAAGATCCTTTAATAACCCGCAAAATCTTACAGCTCGTCGAGAGCAATGGAATGGGAGCATCAAGACTGGAGTCCTTGCGGGGGGAGCACCTGGGAGGATACAATCATATACACAACAAGGAAAGTCAACCGGTCAGGTCCGGGTTCTATATAATCACCACAAGAAATAAAAAGAATGATAGAAATGAACAGTTATGCATGGATGATAAGGATGATAAATTTTACATTACAATTTAACTAAATGATGGAATGTCATTACATAAAAGAAAGAAAAGTAATAACTTAAATTTAAAACCTTTCCTCATTTATCAAATTTCTATTACCTTGTGTGTTCCTTAATAGGAATAAAGCCATTTAGTAACTTCCATAGTTAATTATCTTACCATTTCATATTTCCATTCCTTAATAGGAATACCATTAATATCAAGTGCACTTTATGGCACATATTTCATTAATCTCATTCTCGTGCTCTTTATGGCACATATCTATGCTCTTTGTGGCATTTATCATACGCTCTTTGTGGCGTTTAACAACCATCAAGTCCCACTTGATAAAAATATAGTTATATTCATATACATATAACGATTCTAAGATCGCCCGTCGGGGTTTCCCCACTGTGCGCATCCCTAAATGGCCATCATCTTCCAGGGCCTACCATAAGACAACCTGGGATCCTACAACGCAAGACATCGGGAAGCGGGCATGTGCCTGCGGGATAGTCAAGACCATACCCGGAATCTCCTACCCTTCGCAGAAAATATATATATAACAAATGCTCACATGGCCTAGGACTATATCCACCCCGCATTCATTAGCCAGGGGGCATCACCATGCGCGCGAACTTCCCTTATGATGTCATTTAGAGAGGTGTGTAACAGTGAATTAACATTTACTTTTTAAATCTCATTATCATATTCAATATTCATTACCAATTTCCATTTCCATTACCCATGTGATTAGTTCTTTTTATTTGAACCTATCATTATTAAACAACTGGGTTCCTTCTATTTGAACCAATCATCAATAACACAATTTGGGTCCATTTTAGTTAAACCTATCATCTTTAAGCATTTGGGTTCATTACACGAACCTAGTTCCCCTCAAATATCGTCATTAATATTCCTCAATTTACAAATCCCGACTAAATCTCCAAATGATCATTATGATCCTATAAGTCCTCAAAGTTCATAAAATCTTGATAAGTTCTTAAGTCTCCAAACATGGGCCTATAACCCCTATCCTCCTATTAAGAAGTAACAAAAAGAGTGATGCTTAAACATCACTTTGGAACACCCCCTCCTCTGGACTTAACCACAAGTGAAATCCATTCCACTCTAGGGTGACAACCAGACTCAATTAGGACTCTAAAAGCCAAAGTTTACTTCATTCAAGAAGGTTCCTAAAACCCTATGAAAAGAAAAGATTTAAAATAAAAAGTAAAATTTTGGGAAGAAAACAGGGGACCGGTCGACCGTTCTCAAGACCGCAGTCGACCGCGTCTCACATTTATTCCTTAGAAGAAAAGCAGAAAGCTCACTTCAGCAGGGCCGGTCGATCGGTAAGGGGACCGCGGTCGACTGGTCTGAGAAACGCGGTCAACCGGTCATTGCGGACCTAGACCCAAAACTCTCCATTCTTCTTCCAACAACCAAATCCCATATCATTTAATGGAACTAATACATCACAAACATGTCTAATTACCATCATTTACAATATTAATCATCCAAATCAATTTCCAAGGGTTAATACCCACAAATCCAACAAAACCCTAAAATGATTAAACACAACAAATTCATAACTATCACCACTAATTATTCTCCTTAAATCATATAATAGCAAGTAGATAACTTGCCTTGATGTCGAAAATCATATTTGAGGAAGATGCAAGCAAGATCCAAGCTCCAATCTCTCTTTTCTCCAAAGCTCTCTTCTTTCTCCTTTCTCTCTCTAGGTTAACAATTAAGTGTTAAGAGAAAATAAGGAAAATAATGAGGTTAGCAAGACTAAATCGGACCACTAGTCTAAAATGTCCAACTTTAATGACTAATACGCGATATAATGATGCGCACTACACATTTAAGCTATAACCAGTCAAAAGTGTCCGAAATGCCAAAATACAATATGGCACGTATTTTGACTGTCTCGCACCTACCGGGACTAACTACACCCTCCAAATTATCATTTGAAAATTTTATAACTCATTTTAAGTTCCGGTTTCTCATTAAACCAAAATGTCATTTTATAATTTATGACACCATAAATCACCACATGGATATTTTTACCTACTCATCAGGTAATCATACAAAATTTCAGTAAATATTAACCTCTCTCGTATTAAATTAATATTTACTCAACATCTATCATTTTTATAATTAATTACTACACATAGTAAATAAATATAAAATATGCTATCAAACGTGAGGGTTGTTACATACTCCCCCCCTTAAGAGGGAATTTTTCCCCCAAAATTCAGGTATACCTTGCAAGAATAAATGTGGATACTTTTGCCGCAAGTCATCCTCGCGACCCCATGTCAATTTCTCGACACTGTGATGACTATCTTACAACATAACTAAAGGTACTATCTGCAATCTAAATTTCCGGTCTCCACGCTCTAAAATGGCAACCAACTACTCCTCATAAGGAACGTTAAGATGCATCTACTTCGAAAGAAATGTGCCTAAGGGCACCAATCACATCTCTTGTACTACTATACAGGAGAGATATGGAACACGTTATCAACTTGCTGCAAATATTTCGGTAAAGCAAGTTAACAGGCTACCTGACCCACCTTAGCATTCATAGGAAAGGTCCAATATAAAGCGGTGCAAGTCTTCCTTATACTCAAAATACTCAATGCCCTTCATAGGCGATACTCACACCAACACTTGGTCCACCTACCTCAAACTCCACATACCTTGTCCCCACATCGACTTAGCTCTTTTGTCGATCTTGGTTATACGAATGCGATTCCGAATGAGCTCAATTTTTGAAGAAGTCCCTCGGATTATTTCAGGTCCGAGAGACTTATCATCTCTCACCTCTAACCAACAAGCAGGAGATCCATAAGGCCTACCATACAAGGTTGTATAAAGCGCCATCCCGATAGTGAATCGATACAAATCATAATAAGTGAATCCAACTAGTGGGAGATACTGTTCCCAACTTATTCTTAAAGTTAAGTATACACATAAGGGGTATATGCCCCAACATATGGTTTACCCGTTCTGGTCCGGCCATCTGTTTGAGGATGATAGGAAGTACTAAACTTCGACCCATTTACCATTTTTTTGAAAACTTGCCAAAAGTGACAAACGAAAATCCTATTTCAGTCGGAAACTGTAATCAAAGGCACCCCACGCAATACAATAACCTCTCCAAGTCTGACCATTACTACTGGCGACGCATAACTTGACACATGATGTCGTTACCCGGATGTAATGCAACCTTAGAACCGCTAGATTCCACCATTTCTTCCCTTCTAAAGTCCTTCTCATTCGGGACAACAATTCTCTTATGGAAACGTACCCCACCCTCAAATTCAATAGAGTAGGGTTGTGTTCCCTTAATCAGCAGCTTGTATATGTGGTCTTAACCACTCTTGTCTCTCCTACTACATCTTGAAACAAAATATTGCTCGAGCGAAGGTTGAAATTCTGCCCAGTAAGGAGCACCTTCTTTTCCATACGGCGATCACCCCTATGATGAACTTAAATTACAGCATGAGATAATACTCCTCACAAGTCTTAGCTTATGAGGTGCATAAACATTAGGTCTATGCTCCAGTATTAATACTCCCGATCCTGGCAGAGGCTTGTCAATTGAATCCACCCTCGAGCTTAGAAACGTGGCTCAGGAATGCAAGTCAATTCACCCTATCGTTACCTCTGTAACACTCTACTACGAGAGGCCTCATCTCCTTCGACTTTACCAACCAAACTTCTCGAAATCTCATACTTCTCGTTACTAGGAAACCAATCCCTCTTAGAGTCAACTCACAATTTTTTCTTGGTCAACTCCCAACAGCCCTCCTAAACCAACGTCACATACTAAAGGCCCTATGTCCAAACAATCATAAAGTCTACCTACCTATACTATATCCTATCTAAGTCGTATGCACCTAATACTAAGTATATCCCTAGCACCCAAGACCTTTCTCAACTCTCGACGTTTGCTCGGTTTCGTGCGTGGGACGCCTCGCCGAAGCGAAATCCAAACAAGGAACCCTCTCGTTACACTTCTACCTCGCGTCGTCAGTCATCAAGGCATACAGGTCTAAGACACATGTTCAGGATCGAAAAGATTCTACTTATATACATTACCATATAAATAACTGAAGATTTAACAAATCAAACAAATCCAAACTAAAGTTCTATAATTATATATCCCACAATATAGGTACCTTTTTAAATAGCCTTCTTATCAAGGCATAACCCAAAGTCTTAACTCGACTTCGCGTCCCAGTCTCCCTCACATCGTTTAGAGGAGATAACTGTATACAGTGCTTCTATTTCACACTTTAATAGACACTAATCACTCTTCTACTTGATTCTTGGCTAAACCTTTCCACCCATCTATTAACCATCAAAATAAATTAAGGTAAAATGAAATTAGCTAACAGAATAAAGAACAACATTTCTCCACTTCAAACGTCGTTGAGGTTCGCGCGTGGAGCGTCCCGCAAAAGCGGAATCCAATCATGGAACCCCTCCTATATGCTACTACTCAACTTTGTCGGTCGTGGGGATAAGGCATACAAATCATATCATACCCGACCATGTTAAGGACGAGTAAATCGGCCTCAAAGCATAAAATACCACAATAAATCTCTATATATACATAAACAAGGAATTTAGCGAACAACCACTCATAGGAAACTCAATGCTAGTAAAAATACTCTCAGCAGATCTTATCAAATCTGTAGTCTGAGAAGAGCTCATAAAGTAGATGAGCGCGTAAAGCCTACATCGAATAATACACAACTCAAGTGTCCCTGAGTAAAATTTACCCTCCTATAACGGGAGGTGCCGACAGAGCAGGAGGAAGCATAGCCTCCTAAATTTGATAAATACGCCAATATTGTAGTTGTCCCTGCTGCGAAGGAACAACCATAATAGGTACCGAAGGTGGAAACTGAACATATGACTGCTACGGAGCCCTAGGAAATTGCCCCCCCAATCACCTAAGGACACTCCATCTTATAATGACCCGCCTCCTCTCAATGGAATCACCGTCCCTTCATATCCTCCTAACATCGACCCCCGTTATTTCTAAACTGGGAATTACCTTGGACCAAAGGGTCTTTACCTCCATGACCACCCCGACCCGTATGTTGCGAAGCACCTTGACCGTGCCTACTGTTATTACCACTCGCAATAAACCTTCCAAAATGTTGTCTCATAGATGAAACCCCTTGCCGAGGGTCCCTCTTTCTATGATTACCACCCTAAAGTTAGGATGAGGCAAATGCTCCTCTTCAAGTCCCAAATCCTCTAGGTTTCCCTACTTACCCCACGACAGTAGCTTTCTTGCTACCCGGTGTATATAATCGATGCTCATGGCAATGGGGTGAGGCTGCATTCATAACCTCAACAGAAGTCTATAAGAATTGATTACTCCGCAATTAATGTCGGATTCTCCAGCCTAGACCTCACATAAGCTTTGAGATCTTCCTATCTTCCGGAGCCACTTCATCTTGGACGAAATTCACAAATCGTGAAAACCCCTCTTCATGTTCCGCCACAGATCTCTCTCCTTGCACAACATCCTCGAGCTTCCTTCTCATCTCCCAATGAGCTGCGAAAGGAACATACTCATGATCGAACAAAGCCTAAAACTCAGTGATCGTCATTGTGTCTCTCTGCTCTGACGTGGTTATTATTTTAAACCAGTATAATGCAGATCCGACTAGATTAAAAGTGGCAAGGACTCATTTCTCTCCTCGCTACATTCTATCATTTGAAGGTGGCGTTGTCTGTTCTCTTTCCATGTATTGGCTTCAATAACATCCATGCCTCCCTCGAATTTCAGGGAATTTCCCTTTAAAAAGGACTCTCTAACCCTTTCTCACGGAGTAAGTCTCGTGGGAGCTTGAACATCGTGAGCCCATTGTTAAGCCTATGGCAATTTGTTTGACCTCTGCGGTTATGGCGGTGTGAACCGTTTGAGCTACTATATTTTCTACATCTGCAGCGTTAACGGTCCCTTATGGCGACAATGGAGAATCTACCTCCTCTTCTACAACTCTATTTCATCTCGCTGGATGACCTCTCTAGGCGGCATTTAGGATGAAGTAATAATAGAGTTTAAATACTATTTGAAACTATCTATCTTGCAGAAGATCGCAAACATAGGCAACTACACAGTCCTAACCTTAGGCTCTATATCAAAGAACGCTACAGGAGAACGTGACGAATCCACATAGATCCTAAAGACTCTAGAACCTGATGCTCTGATACCATCTGTGACAACCCGTAATCCGAGATAAGGGGTGGCCAGCCCGATACTCAAACGTAACAGGAATCATGGATGAATATCATTCTCAGCATCACAAAATATAAACTGAGTATACACGAAAACCACCCAATACATCAGAAAATAGGTTGCCAAAAAGTTTAGAAATTTAAAATGCAGTTAAGAAATTTAAATTAAAACAACCCCATCTGATAAGCAAGTGGAATTCCACATGAATAAATATAATACAACTAAGATGAAAGTAAACATCAGGGCCGAATAGGCTATCGATCCCCAGCAACATACAACAAGTACAACAAATTAAATATCTTACATAATACATCCATTAATCAAATACAAAAGTTTGGGCCACACGCCCGAATAAAAACACCCGATCATATCTAGAACCCAAAGATGGAAGCGTCTAATTAAAGATCCTGTAATAACCCGCAAAATCTTACAGCTCGTTGAGAGCAATGGAATGGGAACATCAAGACTGGCGTCCTTGCGGGGGAGCACCTGGGCGGATACAATCATATACACAACAAGGAAAGTAAACCGGTCAGGGCCGGGTTCTATATAATCAGCAGAAGAAATAAAAAGCATGATAGAAATGAACAGTTATGCATAGATGATAAGGATGATAAATTTTACATTACAATTTAACTAAATGATTAAATGTCATTACATAAAAGAAAGAAAAGTAATAACTTAAATTTAAAACCTTGCCTAATTTATCAAATTTCCATTACCTTGTGTATTCCTTAATAGGAATAAAGCCATTTAGTAACTTCCATAGTTAATTATCTAACCATTTCATATTTCCATTCCTTAATAGGAATACCACTAATATCAAGTTCACTTTATGGCACATATTTCATTAATCTCATTCTCGTGCTCTTTATGGCATATATCTATGCTCTTTGTGGCATTTATCATACGCTCTTTGTGGCGTTTAACAACCATCAAGTCCCACTTGATAAAAATATAGTTATATGCATATACATATAATGATTCTAAGACCGCCCGTACGGGTTTCCCCACTGTGCGTGCCCCTAAATGACCATCATCTTCCAGGGCCTACCATAAGACAACCTGGGATCCTACAACGCAAGACGTCGGGAAGCGGCCATGTGCCTGCGGGATAGTCAAGACCATACCCGGAATCTCTTACCCATCGCAGAGAATAAATATATAACAAACGCTCACATGGCCTAGGACTATATCCACCCTGCATTCATTAGCCAGGGGGCATCACCATGCACGCGAACTTCCCTTATGATGTCATTTAGAGAGGTGTGTAACAGTCAATTAACATTTACTTTTTAAATCTCATTGTCATATTCAATATTCATTACCAATTTCCATTTCCATTACCCATGTGATTAGTTCTTTTTATTTGAACCTATCATTATTAAACAACTGGGTTCCTTCTATTTGAACCAATCATCATTAACACAATTTGGGTCCATTTTAGTTGAACCTATCATCTTTAAGCATTTGGGTTCATTATACGAACCTAGTTCTCCTCCAAAATCGTCATTAATATTCCTCAATTTACAAGTCCCGACTAAATCTCCAAATGATCATTATGATCCTATAAGTCCTCAAAGTTCATAAAATCTTGATAACTTCTTAAGTCTCCAAACATGGGCCTACAACCCCTATCCTCCTATTAAGAAGTAACAAAAAGAGTGATGCTTAAACATCACTTTGGAACACCCCCTCCTCTGGACTTAACCACAAGTGAAATCCATTCCACTCTAGGGTGAAAACCAGACTCAATTAGGACTCTAAAATCCAAAGTTTACTTCATTCAAGAAGGTTCCTAAAACCCTATGAAAAGAAAAGATTTAAAATAAAAAGTAAAATTTTGGGAAGAAAACAGGGGACCGGTCGACCGTTCTCAAGACCGCAGTCGACCGCGTCTCACATTTATGCCTTAGAAGAAAAGCAGAAAGCTCACTTCGGCATGGCCGATCGACCGGTAAGGGGACCGCGGTCGACCGCGCCTCAAATTTCATGCCTTTGAAAGAAAGCAGCGGGCCCTCTCCCGAAGGCCCGGTCGACCGGTCTGAGAAACGCGATCGACTGGTCATTGCAGACCTAGACCCAAAACTCTCCATTCTTCTTCCAACAACCAAATCCCATATCATTTAATGGAACTAATACATCACAAACATGTCTAATTACCATCATTTACAATATTAATCATCCAAATCAATTTTTAAGGGTTAATACCCACAAATCCAACAAAACCCTAAAATGATTAAACACAACAAATTCATAACTATCACCACTAATTATTCTCCTTAAATCATATAATACCAAGTAGATAACTTGCCTTGATGTAGAAAATCAGATTTGAGGAAGATGCAAGCAAGATCCAAGCTCCAATCTCTCTTTTCTCCAAAGCTCTCTTCTTTCTCCTTTCTCTCTCTAGGTTAACAATTGTGTGTTAAGAGAAAATAAGGAAAATAATGAGGTTAGCAAGACTAAATCGGACCACTAATCTAAAATGTCCAACTTTAATGACTAATACGCGATATAATGATGCGCACTACACATTTAAGCTATAACCAGTCAAAAGTGTCTGAAATGCCAAAATACAATATGGCATTTATTTTGACTGTCTCGCACCAACCGGGACTAACTACACCCTCCAAATTATCATTTGAAAATTTTATAACTCATTTTAAGTTCCGGTTTCTCATTAAACCAAAATGTCATTTTATATCTTATGACACCATAAATCACCACAAGGATATTTTTACCTACTCATCAAGTAATCATACAACATTTCAGTAAATATTAACCTTTCTCGTATTAAATTAATATTTACTCAACATCTATCATTTTTATAATTAATTACTACACATAGTAAATAAATATAAAATATTCTATCAAACGTGAGGGTTGTTACACTCTTAATCCTTTATGTATCAACTAATTCGTGGCTTGTCTTTTCAAATCACTTTTTCTCAAGCTTTTTAACCAAAAGACCTCTCCAAAGTTACTCCCTTTCATATACAAACCATAGCCCCAAACTTATTCAAGATTTCAACCTTAGATTATAAGGCTTATTTGGTGTTTTCTCGAGTTTGGGCTAGAACGAGATTTGATTATTTTCGCGAGAAGAACGTGATGGTGTGAATAGATTTTGAGGCTAAAATTATGTGATGATCCATGTTGGTTCTTTTGGTGGTTTAAGGTATGGGGTTTTACACAATATGCTCCTTAATATCTCGAGTGTTATTCCCTTCGTTTTCTTGTGATTATTGACTCATATTTGAATTAATAAATTCATTTGGAAATCTGGAAAAATAATTGTTGGAATTATTTTTGTTCATGTGGTATTATTCATGTTGTCGTTGAGCAGGTTGTCATGAGATTTTAGTATGGCACGGACGTTGGGCACCCGCAAAAATTCCTGCTTCCAAGGGCTATGACTTGATAATGCATATGGGGATGGGGTGAGGCCTGGTGGCCCGGTTAATGTGTTGTTGAGAAATTTATTGATAAAATGCTATTGAGATTTGCATTTGATTTGAATATTTGTATTCATATTGTGACGTTTTATTCATCGTAACATATTGTTTTAGAACCTTTCCTGTCGTATTGTGTACTTCCCCATGTTTTCTTTTAGTGGCAGGTTAGCGCGGATTTTGGGGCGCTATGGAGATTGATTTTTAGTGAGGATTCTTTTGGGAAGATTTTTAATACAGGAGAGAAGACTTGTATTTATTTATTTTGATGTATAGATCATTGGAGATTCATTTTAGTATCGAGTTAGATAGTTGTTTTAATTCGAGAGGCTTGTTATTTTAATTGAAGAGATTTGAGATTAGTTGTTTCTCTTATTTTATTGGGGGAATTAGATGCTCTATACCTTGTGATTTATGGAATTGATTTAGTTATTTGATTGTAGCGTTCCGTTCGCTCTCCCCGGGCGGGCGGGGTGTTACATAATTGTTTGGAACAAAAAGATAAATTATTTTTAATAACTCGTATGGTAATTTCGAGTACGCCGGTGAGTCCCGAAAGGTCGAGATAGTCATAAAACTCTACCCGGGCATTTTTTTTTGGACTCCGGTGTAGTTTTAGGCCTAACCGACACCCCGTAGGTGTATTTTTGTCCTTTGGAATTTTAGGGTGATATTTTGGACGAAAATTAAGAAATTAAATAAGGAGGTACATGAGTTAGAAGGGAGTTATCAGCTCTACACCCACGTGAGAGAAAAGAGAAAGGCACATAGGAAGGAAGTACAAGCCATAGTGTTGGAAACGTAGGGCCACCCAATTTTAAAATCTTTCACATTAATTTCCTTTTAAATACGGAATAAAGATGGTTCAACACAAAAATTTAATTTTTCAAATAATATTTTATTTTATTTTCTTAAAGATGAAAAATTAACTTAAACAAAAATTCTAATTTCTACAAACAAAGTTGAAATTAAACCTAAATTAGTGAATTATGGTGAACACAAACACACAAAAAATTCACACAAACCAGTATTAGGATTTTCTCACAAACAAAGCTAACACATGAAGTTAAATATGATAAATCTACTGTAATCCCATAATTAATTTAACACAAGTCCTAAAATTTGCCTACATAATATTTTCAATATTACCAAATTTGGCCAAACCAAATTTTAGCAAATATAAATTACCGACTTGAATTAAATCAACTTATGTTTGACCCAAACTTATCTTAGCACCAAATTAGACAAGAGAAGTGAATTAAACCATATTTTATCTTTTAATCCTAAGCATGCGTTCTAGGTGATTTGCAAGATAAAATAAATTCACAACCACTACGCCAAGATGTACGAGGAAAAACCTATAATGGAAATTTTACAAGTACAAGAAAAATGACTCACTCAACTCGATTTGGCTCCCTTCAAGCCCCTAACTCATCTTCTTGTACCAACCTCTGCTTACTCGACAATCTCGAAATCCACCGAAACCTTGGAATCCACCAATGAAGCTTTTAGACAACCGTCAACCCTCGCACAATGCCTTTCACCGCGTGAGTATGCCGCAGCAAAACAATGAACTTCTTCTTTATGGTATGTAGAAGTAAAACTAAACAAACTCTTCAATTCGTTTGAGTAAAACCTGCTGCCCAACATTCTCCAAGAAAGTATATAACAATAGGTACTTGGATTAAACTTAAACTAATGGGTGTAAGTGTTTTTCAGAAATTAATTCATGGATACTCAAAAACACTAAACAATTAACTTTTGAACTAATAAATTTTTCTGTCTTCAATTGTTCTATCAAAATGTGTTCAAAAAATGTCAAAGGTTGATTTTCCAATGTTGGTTCCCGCACATATTAATTCTGGAAAAGTTAGTGGGAACAAGAGAGTGGGATAGTGGAGAAAAACTGCCAAAAAGTTTTTTCGTCGGAAATCTCGTTCGAACAAGCATCTAACGATGTTCTAGTGGACAAATGGGAAAAGTCATTAGTAAACTCGTTCGAACGAAATTCTCGTTCGAACGAAAAACTTGTTCGAATGACAATATCGAACGAATTCCCAGAAAGTTTATTTTTTAATTTTAAACCCAAAAACTTTATTAAAAGTTCTAAAAATAACCTTTTGAAAATAAAATTCATTTAAAAATAAAATTACACACATTAAAAAAATGGTCCAAGCTCCTATATATATATGTAATGCATTCATACCTTAGGAGAGATTGGAACTAGGTTGATGGCCTGAAACGAGCCCTATGTAAACCGACAATGATGATCTCTTAATAAGTAGGCCACAACATCTTCAACTTTAACATTTCATAGGCTTGATGGATGGTCAAGAACTCTATCCTATAACTCAAACATTTTTGTTCGGAATTGAGCCAAAACTATAAAGGACTCAATTGAAAATTTGTGTCCTTAAACATTGGAGTTCTTGGTGCCTAAGTCAGGAACACACACCAAGAACTATACCAAAGTGTAGATTACGAGACGAGGAACGCACCCATTCCCATATCAACAGCGTATCAGACCGTCAAAATTAAGGCAAGTGTTTAATTCTTGCAATTTATATCAACAAGCATGTTCATGTTAGTGTAGGTGTATTATATCCACTATTTGATTAATATGTTTTGATGAAATTGGAGGATTAATGGCATTTATTAAAACCTAGAGATTAAAGTAGGATAAATCCCTCATGTAGATAGTTTAGAAATCCCAAATTGATGAGTATTGATGATGGACGAAATTGAAATTGATGTTGTTGAATGGAAATTTGTTGAGTTAGGGTTTTAAATTGTTAAATTGGGGATTTTGGAATTTATAACTGATTTATGATGAATTAATGTTTCAAAGTTAAGTTAAATAATTTATACATGTTAGAATATTAATTAGGATTGCTATTTTGATGTTGGGGTTGAGAAATTTTGATGTTTTAGGACTGAGATTTTGAGGAAGACGAAGTATGAACTATAAAACGTAATAGGTCTCGCCAAACCAGAGAGAAACTTAATCTCGTTCGAACGAGATGGAGCTTCGTTCGAACGAGAAGTAAAGTCATTCAAATGACCTGCTAGTTTCGTTCGAATGACAAGTCCCAGAAAAGCCCAAAAATTCCCATTTCCCCCCAAATCAGGTTTCACAATTAATTGTGTTAGGAAAACTGATATTTACTAATATTAGCTTAGTGCATAATTTTTGGGAAGCATTCCTTGGAAAATACCTTAAGTATTGAATAAGTGAATTATCCTTGGAAATTTCGAGAGTCTGAATAATCGAGTTAATTGCGTAAGTAGTAAAGAGAAATATACTTTGTGTAGAAATATAACTATGGGTTGGGTGAATACTTGAACTTTTATAAGGCCTCGGGAATGCCTATTGTTATATGTTTATCATTAATATTTGTATAGCATACCTTCGTTGCTTTCTATCGGGCAGAGGTTTCACGCAGTGGACAGTCTTATCTTGGGTGACCCAATGGGGGGGATAATTGACTTGTACCTAGAGTATATGAACTTGGATACTTCATATTTATTACGTAAGATAGTTTTGACGGTTCAATGGGAGCGTATGTATGTGTGTGACCCATTTAGCTGGTGAGTATGCTCGCCTCCAATATTTATGTTTTGAGATTTAAGGTTCGTGAGATACGCCGAGCCAGTTGTCCTTTATGCAGCGAGCGATGCACTAAGACACGATAGCTGAGTATGCGTTGTGTCAAGTGGTCCTAACCAAGGGGTGCATGATTAGTATATATATGTATAGGGATGCTTTGACTATATGTATATATAGTTATATTTGTGAATAATCCCAATGTGTGAAATTAACAAATATGTAGATGTGGGTAAACAAAATAACTTAAGGGGATAAAGTATTTACTACTAGAACAGAGAATATCAAATGCAGTTAATGGGAGTGAGGTATTAAATAACATATTTTATGGGCGATACAGGTTTGTCTTATGAGCGATAATTAGTAGTATATGTCTATGACCTATTGGGGAATAATTTGGGTAACTAGGTTAGGGGAGACGTACTCTAGGTGTGCACACTTAGGGGGGGGTGAGAAACTCATGTGAGAGTTCGTAACTAATATGCATAAATAATTGCATTAATGAATCTTTAAATACTTGCTAAAACAAATATTTTTACAAATCGGACTTTGACCCATTTCTTTCTATTTCCCTTCTCTTTTGCTATATATTATACTAGGTGTCCAGCCACAGGGTCACCACCAGACTTAGACGCATGTATCATTTGACGAGATGCAGCTATTGTGGAAGCTATAGGTTATTGATATTAGACGCTTCTATCTTTTCATTCAGTTCTTAGTTCAAACATTTCAGTTTGGGCATATGTCGCTCGTTTACAGCTTAGTTATTTCAGAGATTGTGTTTTCTTATTAGCTTTTCTTTTCCTGCTGGATTGAGTATTATGATTTTATTAGTTTTAGACTTTGAATTGGAATGTTTTATCCACTCTCATTTATTTCAGTATTTGATTCCTGTTCAGTATTTATTCTTATGGAATGGGAATGGTTTATATCTTAAATCGTGGAATTTATTAATGGATTTTGGGGTATATTTAATTTGGAAAATATTTTGACACTTAACTTAATTATTTATTAGGTGATTAAAAATGAAAAATGTTTTTCGATAGTGATGCTAAGAATGAACTAACCGGACACTTTGATTTAATTTAATAAAGGACTTCTCACTCGTTACTTAATTAGGTGGGGTGTCACACTTACGACCCTATACTCCCACCTCCGATGACATCAAACCACACATGCCTAATCCTACTCGAACCCCGAATCCATATCCTACCCTTCACCTGCCATAGGTGGCATGCCTAACTACCAACCCAAAGCTTGTGAACCAATCCGGCACCCATTCATACATACCTTCAGCTAGCCAAACGTTCTACCCATTTTTGTCGACATCCCTTAATCGGCAGCCTTGACACGTGACCAAGCAGCCTTCTACATCGGACCTACTCAGCCATATATGCATACCCATATACAAACCAGCCTGAATTAATTCGAAAGTCAACCCAGAACCTAACTCTGATGCCAGAAGCAGACCTGCTACTCGAATCCAACCTTGCCCAGTTTGATCCTACCCAAGTCCCATTAACACATAGACCCGTTTCCCGTTTCCCATTTACCCGAGTCCCTTTTAAAACCCATGAGCCAAAATCGATTTTAGCTACCAACTAAAGACCTACATAAAACCAAAAACCAAAAACCAAAAATAAAACCCAAAAGTCGTACATGCGTTTAAAGTTGTTTATGTCCCCTTTAAAAAAAAACCCTCAACTTCCCTCACATTCTCATTACCTCACTTTCCATATGCACATGTGTGTAATTTAAAAACTTACCCTCACTTAATACGAAATGCCCATTTTAGCATATTTACATGTCCTTCGAATTCCAATTATACCTCATAGACTCATTTCACCTATAAATTGAAGACTTGGGGGCATTTGAGAGGGATCTCCATTTTAGTTTTAAACTTGGGATAATTCTTCTCTATCCGTCTATAGAGAGTATTTCAATTTTTATTAAATATTTCAATATAGAGTGATGTAGTAGAATTTATCTCTTGGGATAATTTTTTCTCCACCCATCTATAGAGAGTATTTGATTTTTTAGCAAATATCTCAATATAGTGTGATGTGGTTGAATTTATCTCTTTTTGAAGTAAATACTTCTCCATACCTTTATGGAGAGTATTTGTATTTTTAGTAAATATTTCAATATAAAGTGATGGTATAGAATTTATTTCTTTGAATGAATTATAATGTACAATTTTATTATGGGATGATTTGTAATTTTTAGCAAATCTCTCTTATTATTTTAGAGTCCATTAAGAATTCATAGATTGTATATATTGTAAATAATTTTTTTTTATTTTTTTTATTTTGTTGTTTTTATTATAGAAAAAATAGATATTAGTGAGTGATTGTAATTAAAAATTGAGAGAATTTTGGATTGTAATTGAAGAGTTCATTCCAATTCAAGGTAAATTTGGGTTTGAATTATTCTTCTCTAATTCATAGTTTTTAATCATTTCATGTGTTCATTTGTTTATTTTATGTCTTGGATGATGATTATGGATGGCTAATGAATCTAATTTAGTTAGTTTATTTGTTATAATAATTTTATGAATATTTTTTTATCTCAAAATTCTCTTATTAGATATTATTTATTAGTTAGTTACTTTAAAAATTAGCACACTTAATTATGTAATAATCCCTTGAAAAAAAATTAAAAAAAAGAATCATATGAAAATAATTCTACACCCGTCTTCACATATTTTGTTCTTCACACATGAAATATGGATTCATACCCTTACTTATCCTATGCATATTTTTAGTGTGCTTGTAGGTTGAAGGGATATGGAAATGGCTTTGGAACGACTGTTACCCTTGGAAGAATTTTGTTTCCATGAAATGGAGCTATTTTCGCTTTCTTGAAGTTGAAGACTCGTGTGAAGACTTGTCTTTCATTTTCATTTTGGTAGTTGTATTTGTTATTTTTTTTCTATTCATAGGTTGGTTGTATTATTATAAGTGAGGTGTTGCATTCATTTGGATGTATTTTTTACACCATTTATTAGTAATAATTAATAAAAAAATGGCGAAAAGAAAAACATGACAAGGTAGAGAGCGAACTCCCATGGAGTGGAATTTTGAAGCCTATCTACTTTGGGTCAGTAGGACTCCCGGGGATGACTGAAGTTAGGTGAACTTTTCCCCAGCCGACTCAACTCGTTCTTCAACCGAGTGTGTAAAGTCGTGGGAGGTATATTTCTTTATCACTCGCGAATCTCCTGCAAGGGAGTCCACTCTTTATCTGATTATTTGCTCGTTTGTTATTTTTAGTATCGCATTGCATTTATTTTGGATGATTTGATGAATTAATGAACCTAAGACCTAGACCCGAGCCTTAAAACGAGTTCGAATTTCATCACGCACTCAATCACTTCATCTCATTTACTTGTTACTTGTGCCATCAGTTAATTAAAATCAATCAACTAGCGAGCCAAGTAGCAGTACAATTTTCAAAGGCGACGTATAAAGCTCCGTATTTTTCTCGCCCACGGATTAATTCAAATTTTACTAAACCATCACCTAATTGAAGATAAAAAATTAGTTGCGTGCTACTTATGATTTTCTTTGCTTGCACGTGTCTAATTTATCCTTTGGTAGTTTATTTTGAGGGCTTTGTCCTTTTCAGTTTCAACGACTATTCGTTATATCTCCTTTTTCAAGACAAATAATTCATAAAATATTTTTCATTTTTAAGAATTAAAAAAAATCCCAAAACACGGAAAATATTTTTTAACAACTAATAACTCCACATTGTTGAAAAATCCAAAATTATTTTTCATTTTCGTTCCCATCTTTTACACAAATCCTTCTTATTTTCTTAAAAAAATTCCAAAAACATTTTTCTTTTACAAAAATCACAAAATATTTTCTCTTTTTTAAAATATTCAGAAACCACCAAAATATTTTCTTTTTTCTTGGAAAAAGAAGCACAACAACATTTTTATTCTTATAAGGCCCTTGTTTCCATCACCTCACCCTTGCCTTTCTTCCCTATATACTTCTCCCCACCCACCATTGGCCCACCGATGCTTTGCATCGCATGAGGCACTTTTCTATACAAATGCATTGACCTTGTATCCTTTATTCGACACAAGTGACACTTCAGTCTTGTTTGGAGGTGACTCTCCATAATCCAATCTTTCTTCCACCCCATTCTTTCATAGTTCTTTTCTTCAGGGTGAAAATGGTTCGATCAATCTGAAGACATTAAACTTACTGCTACCGGGAGGCATACCGCTATTTCTGAGTAGGAGTCTTATCCTATTTGGTGGTCGTGTTTCACACCACCTAAATTCTTTAACATGTTTATATACTTCTACACATTTTTATCTCATTACATATTCAGGTTCATCTTAGATACATATGGTCCACTTCATTAGTGGTTGATTATGATAATCTCTTTCATCCCCTATGCTCTCAATTTTAATAATAATTTTATTTAACATCGAGGACGATATTGCTGTTTGTTTGGGGGTGGGAAATTTTATAAAAAATGTACATCTTTTTGAAATATTTCAAGACTCTTTTTCTAACATTTACGTGCAGTTTCATTTATCCCACTCATTGATGTGAATTTTCTATCATCCATCTTTTAAATGTAGGAATCAAGCTATAGGATATTTTTTTCTAAATAGCTTATGTACTACCTACCAAGGCATTTGGCACCATGAATTTATAGACTTAATAAAATTTGCACACTTATCCCGTCACTATGGTTTAGAGTAGAAGATTACTACAATTCTCGAGAAAACCTTAAGGATCATCAGTGGAGACTTTAGTCTGTGATATTCATGTCTTTCACCTTTTAGAGAGTTTTACGCAAACTCTGTATCACAATATGATTCAACTTCTTTGGGTTCGCACTCTATCGTTGTATGATCTCATTATTCTTCACTAAATTTTTGTCTGCATCACTGAGAACGACATCACTTTTGAGTTGTAAGAAACACGTGTCTTGATGTTAGTCCCGATCACTAGACTTTCACCCATACACTAACCAAATTCGACATCCATGCACCTTTCATTTTTTCTATCATCACCATATACCTATTTTCATACCACCCATTTCCGTCCCCATTTTTGTATCACCCCCATTTCCACCCACCATCTTGAAAAAGGGAAGGGTGTTTATAGTATAAAAGAGAAAAGTCTTCATACTGAGTATTTGCATTTTTAGCAAATACCTTTCTCAGAGTTCATTTATATGGAGGAAAATTTAGATACAACTCTATGTTTCCATTATTTGTAATTTTTAGAAAATTTATATCATATGTTGATAAGCATTTGGATGATCAAAAAAATGTGAAAAAGAAAAAAATAGAAAAGAACAAGAACATAGAAAGAATAAAAGAAAATTCAAAATAAAAAGAGAAAGTTTGTAGCCAACTTCATGTGAAGTAAAGACATTTGTTTCTCAAGTTTAATACACTCATCTCTAACATCCACCAAACATCCATAGTATCTCCATCCTAACTCATCTCATCACATCCTTCTCATTTCATTTTCCCCTCACCCATAAACATCCATATTTTCTTGTAGGTGTTTGTGGAAATAAAGGTTAACATGGTGAATACCTTGGCGTTCTCACTATACTGATTAAAATTCTTTCATGAGATCATTTTTCTTTCTAAAATTTTAATCTTTTATTATATGTGTGTGATATGTTTGACCTTGCTTACATTTAATCACATCCTCAGGCACAAGAGCCGTTCATTTACCCAAATCTTGTGAGTTCATTTAAGAGAGCTATATCCGTGAGATTTTGAAGTTGAAGCATTGATTCCAAAAGGACGATCTAAGAATTACTCTTATGATAGTTAACACGTTTTGACTGATTCACACCAATCACGTTGGGTTCTAGGAAGGATGTGCATTGGGTGTTCACTCAGATGGGTTGTGAGATTGTTCCACGTCTAATATTAGATTGACTACCATTTGCAAATAAATAATTTTGTGGGTATATTCCCTTCAAACTCTCATGAGATAAAACTCCTCCTATAGGGCAACATATTTGTTTAAAGGCTTGTTGCACACGCTAAGTGCAATCGCAAGTGCCCGGAAAAGTGGTACATTTTGGTTTCATATATTTTTTCTCTCTATTTTTCTCTAGGAATGGCTATGTTCTGTTTGGGAGTGGTGTGATAAGCGGCCAAAGTGTTTAAATAAAATCCCAAATAGTAAATTTCTAATTGCTAATTCTCGATAAAATTGGTCTTATGCATGTTTGTGTCTATCTTGTGGTCAAATGCCATTTGCGGTTTGAAACGCTTCAATTTAAGGTAAATGCGCATTAAAAGAGATCAAACATGTCCCGAAACTGTATTATCGAAAGCTGAATGTAATCCTAAATTGGTCCAAACCATCCCAAACCCCTAGTGTGTGTGTGTGTGTGTGTGTGTGTGTGTTGTTTTATTTTTCTTCTTTTTTTTTTATATATTTCGAGTTATTTTTAATATTTTATTTTATTTTATTTAATGCTTTCCATTTTATGTAAATATAATTATGCGTGTGAGTATGTGTGTTATTTTATATAATAGTAAGTCTGTGTCTGTAAATATAATAGATGTGAGTGTTGTTTTTATCTGATTTTTATTTTATTTTTAGTTTTTTTCGTATTAGTTAGTTTTATTATTTTTTTATTTTTGTTAGGTTAGGTTTTTTGTAGTACTTTATTTTTATCTTTTATAATTAGCTTAGGGATTTAATTTTCTAATCGTAATAGATTTTGTATCTTTTTTATTTTATTAACTTAGGATTTTAATGTTTAGTTTTTCTATTCGTATTTTAAGAGATTTAATTGCTTAGTTATAGTTTTATTTTTTATTTGTGTCTTAGAATGTTTTATTTTTATTTTTAATTAGGTGCATTTTAAACACACAAACACACCCTATTCCCATACACCTCACCCACACCAAATAAACACTCACACCTAAGCAAAACACCTCATCATTGTCTTCTTCCTCTCACCCATAACCATTCCTCTCTTTCTCTCTCTTCAAAAACTCCATAACACCATTTACCAACCAAATAATAATCAACCAACCTTACGACCCTATACCGCCCCACCTCTGGCAACATCAAACCACACCTGCCTAACCCTACTCGAACCTCAAGCGTATGTACTACATGTGGGGACTAGGTTGTAAGGTCGATGTAGAGACCACATTCTAGGACCCCTTAAGTCTCCCCTTAGATCTCCATCACCTCCCTATCTCATAACAAACCCTAGGTCGCACTTCGAGTAACGATCTAGTGCCCACCGGACACTCTCGGGCCCTGTTTGACTCGGATCAAATCTATCGTTAGAGAAAAATCTCTTTGAATCTTTTAAGGGCTCTAAATACAATTTCCAACGGTCTGTCCCGTGCACGAATCGACGTAACAGTTCAGACGAATGGACCATTTTACTATCGAAAATCGATTTGGAGGCCACTGGGCACTCCCGGGCCCCGAATTGACCCCAATCAACTTTTTCGTCAGAGCGAAAGATCTTTGAATATTTTAAAGGCTCTGAATACCCTTTAGAATGGTCCACTCCGTTCACAAATCGACATAACAGTTCGGATGAACGAACCATTTTACTATCGAAAATTGATTCAGAGGCCACTGGGCACTCTCGAGCCCCGAATTGACCCCAATCAACTTCTCCATCACAGTGAAAGCTCTTTGAATATTTTAAGGGCTCTGAATAAAATTTCCAATGGTCTGTCCCAGGCATTAATTGGAATAACGGTTCGGACGAACGAACCATTTTACTATCGAAAATTGATTCGAAAGCCACTGAGTACCCCCGGACATCAAATTGACCCCAATCAACTTCTCTATCAGAGTGAAATATCTTTGAATCTTCAAAAGACTCTGAATACCCTTTCCAACGGTCCATCCCCTGCACAAAATGACATAACCATTCAGACAAACGATCAGTTTTCCCGAAAAATCGATCCGGAGACCACCGGGCGCTTTCAAGCTCCGTTTGACCAAAGTCAACCCTTCAAATTGAATGAGAGTGAATGAATCTATAAAAGTCACTGAATACCCTTTCCAACGGTCATCCCCATACATAATTTTGACATACGTTACAGACGAATGATCTTTTTTACTCCGAGAGGTCCCCGAGCCCTTTCGAGCCCTAGTTGACCAAGGTCAACCTTCCAAACAGAGGAAAAATCTTTGGAATGTCGAAGTACATACCCTAAACTTTCCAACGGTCCAAACCATGCTGGATTCTTACTTTCCCTGCAAACGAACGATCGGTTTTCGTTCGACGATCACCCGACCAAAAGATGGACACGCACTTTCGAGCCGCATTGGACCCAAAGTCAAATCCCGGACCCGCGAGAGGGACAAAGCTCTCTTTAATGCCACTAAAGTAGCTTTCTAATGGTATGCCCCATGCATAATTCAGATCAACAGTTTTGTGTTCTACCACCATTTTTTTAGAAAAATCTGTACGAGACTGCCAGTTAGCAGGTCCAGATCTCTACCTATTGCATAATGTCAAGGATCACTTGTCGATAGGCACTCCTTGGGGTAGGACGATCGGTAGTCCCATGACCCTATAAAAGGAGGGCATGACCTCATTCTAAGACACATAGCAGATCTATTAGCATCAATGATCTCAGTAACATTCCCTCGAAATCAGCGTAGTTCCTCTTGTGAAGTTCCATTAAAGCTTACATTCCCATCCTTTTCATACCCAATTTGGAAAAATATCCTTCTCTTTCATCAACATTAATCAACACTCAATGGAGCTCATCGAAGATCAAAGATCAAGCTTCAAAGAAGGTCTAATTCCTTCCCTTGCACTTTAAATTCCTTATTTTTCCATAATATACAATAAATTCATAGTCTTGTTCTTACTTTAGTTCATACACTTTTATTAGTATATTGCACATATTTTGTTTTCTACCAAAATCCCAAAAAAAAATAAAAGAGGGTTATACCCGTAAATTTTGAGCGGAATTATCCATCATACTTTTTCCAAAACCAAAAAACACATTTTCTACACATACACATATAATAAAATTCCGTTCGAATCTATGGGATAAACCCCACCCCTATGCTACATTTTAACTACATGGAATTTGATGCCTTTATAGTCTATGTAGGCGTCTCGGATTAAAATCCGAGACTCGAGTCCAATTTTCCAATTTTCTCAATTTTCCAAATTCCCTAATTTTCTAAAATCTCCCATTTATATACATATCATGCTTGTTTGCATTTCATCCAGCACATATTATCGTTTCCTAATAACGATTGATATCGTGATAAAGGCACAAATCATACTGTCTACATATGTTATTTTGGGAACATTCCTATGGATGACCTCGATCTACCTCATCCATTGTATGAGTTGAATGATTTCGATCTCCATTATATAAACATGCACACAAACTTCATATGGACATAAAAGGAAATAATAATACTAGCCCATGACAGACAAAAAGGGCGGGATTGGTGCCTAACACCTTCCCATTTCGTAACTTAGCCCCCGAACTTTCGAACTATTGGTTTTGTATGCATCAGTTTGTCCTTGATGCCGCTCTCTCGAAGTGGAAACATGTTCTTTTGCATGTTTTGTGGAAAATAGGCCGGCGGTTCCATCTCTTCACATTTACCCCCACAACGATGATGGTCGAAGCACCTTTCGAAGAGGGGTTCGAGACCGCAATGCAGTCTTCTTCAGGGATCTCTCTCCTCGAGTCCACCGGGATGGCCACTATGGAGACTCTGCTAGGGACATTTTTAAGAGGGCTAGACTCTGTTTGCATGGGTGTTTTATTCTCTTGTATACCCCACGTGTTCCCCTTATTATTCCCTCTACATATGTACCTCATGCTTATGACACTACTCACACACTTGTATAAATTCTCCATGTACACTTCACACCACATGCACTTAGGGTCACATACACCAATTAGAAATCCATTCTTATGTGTCACTAACACACACCTCCACTTGTATGTATACATGCTCACTTACACTTATCACACACCACTTGTAGTTGATCCATGGTTAGGTTCACTACCACACACTCACTTGTGTATAATTCCACATCACCCACTCTCACTTGTTATCCCTGCTCTATTGTTTATGCTTGTATCTTATTCTTGACTGAGCATGATCAAGAAAGATACGCTCTCCATAAGATACTAATCAAAGAATAATGCATGATACACACAACATCACCAAAGAGAATTTCTATTGACCAAATTTTGTACCGTAACTGGGGAGTCACTTCGTGTGGGGCGCTGGTCCGACAGGTCGTAGTTAGCCTAATAAATATGACTCTGACCTTCTATTGGCCAAGTACCTTCAGCGTATATCGAATGGTTCCCTCACTTTGTACCACTTGACTGAAGTCATGACAGTAGGTATATTGCAGGGAACTCATTCACGTACATCGAGTGTATCGAGTTCTCTCTCGCATGTACCATGAGGTATATAATGAGGCAATTCACGTACACTCATATATATCAAATGGCTTGTTCACACGTACCGATTTCCCTCAAAAGCAAGACGTATATCACAAAAGTCACACCACAGGGGGGAACACCTTCCAATTAACCTAAAAACTGCACATCTGCATATATGTGTCAAACCTAGAACACACATATTAGATTTTCGATTTCGACCCGAAACTCTGTTAAAATTATGGGTGGACACACCGCTTGAAATTTTCGTGCAATTCTTAAAACAGGACCCTACCCGTGGGCCTAGTAACAAGTCCAATCCTAGTTTTCACATATGTTGAAAACCCAATTTTTTTTAGGTTCGAGTCCCGTCCGACAGTTCATTTTTTGCATCTAGGCAAACATAATACAAGTGAGAACCTAATAAACATAATAATCATGCTTAGACCCGTGTCTCGTCTATTCCCCTCTCTTTCCAAAAGTGTCCAAAAACATTTTTCCTCTTTTATCAAAAATATCAAAAACATTTTCTTTTCCTCCATTAAAAAAAGATTTGTATCCTCATATTTTCCAAGAATGTCAAAAACATTTTCCTCCTTTTCTAAAAATAACAATTTTCCTTTTTTTTTATCTTCCAAAAATAAATCCCATTTTTCTCCTTATCAGGTTGATCACATACCCTTGACCTAGCTCCTTATTGGCATCGATCTTCAGTCGAACCACCCCAAAGTTCTATCATTCCCCTTATTTATTTCGAGTTCGTGATTCACCTGCCTTCCATGGAGAACATGGATCAAGTGCTGAAAGTACATCCAAATTTGTGGACGGTTCTATCTCAGCTCACTGCCAAATTTGACAACCTTCAAATCAAGGTTAATGATATGCAAAGAAATCGGGTCCATTTTCCTAAAGAGCTCAAGATCCTCTTCCCCCGCGCTATGGGTCCACCTGAACTCGAGCCTATTTGGGTTCCCGAGGATTACCAGCATGCTCCCCATGCTACTCTTGCTAATGGGTCACCGCCATCCCAACTCCATATGATAAACCTTCCTCATCCAGGCGCTAACTTACGCGTGACTCTCGACCCAAAAGAGGAAGAATTTAACAAGGTCACGGAAGACGTAAAAATGTTGACCAAGAATTTTGATCAAGTCATACTCTCTGGGAACTACATAGACTACACCCACATGTCTCCCTACCCAAAAGATAAGTTACCAAAAAAATTCATGATGCCCAATATCGAGAAGTTTAGAGGTAGTGGACCCCCAATCGTTCATCTCCGTAGCTATCACCGAGCCATGACTCTCGTAGGGTCTTCTAAAGAAATAATTGCCCAGATGTTCCAAGAGACTTTGAAAGATAAGGCTCTTTGTTGGTTCTTATCCCTTGAGTAATCCAGGATCTGTAGTTGGGAAGATGCTGCCCGCAAGTTCATGTCACAATAGAAGTACAACGAAGACATAGAAGTTACCCATCGTGACTTAGAGCTACTTAAAAAGAACCCTGGGGAATAAGTCAACAACTTCATAGAAAGGTGGAGAGAAAAAGCATCTACCATTACCAATCATCCTTCCAAAGAAGAACATGTCACTATCCTAAAGAAAAACTTCCTACCCCATGTCCAAGATATAATGGGAGGAAACTATTACCCTCACTTTCAAGCCCTTCGAAAAGCAGGAGTGGAGATCGAAGAAAGTCTTGCCAAGACAGAAGTTGAACTGAGGAATACCTGTGGACAGTTTGCTCCTAGAAAGTTTGAAAAACTTCCTAGTACCACGTTTTTTACCATCAACAAATCTCTCAGCATGTCGCTTCATGGGCACTAGAAAGTCATCCAAACCAAGTATGGCAGGAATACACCGAGCTTCACGCTCATCTCTCCAAAGTCAACCACGCCCTCTTGAGATGAAATCTAATCAAACCCTTGGACCCTCGTCCATTACCAAACCCACTTTCGAAAAACTTTAAACCTGCTTCCCATTGTGACATTCATTAAACTGCTAGCCATACCACCGAACAATGTTTCCATCTCTTAAATGTGATCCAAGGATTGATTGACCGGGGTGTCATCGCCCCACCAGCTAATCCCAAACCAAACACTACCCATAATCCACTCTCTAATCATTTATATGCCATATTCCTAGAAGAAGACTTAGAATTCGATCCAACCACCCAAACCATGTCAAGTAAAGCACAAGTCATACCCATATACTCTCTTAAACCTCTCTAAACATGACCATATTTCCTTTAACACCTTACCAGCTTTTTCGATAAAGCCTTATCCTTCCTCATGAGAGCATGCATTATTGTCGCAACCGTTCTAGAGGTAAATATATGGAACTGTCAGAAGTGTTGAACCAAATCTTGGGGTTCGAGCTGAAATTTCCCTCCTAAATGACCATTGACGTTCAGAGATTCAGTGGGTTGTTCTTAGAAGATAAAAATTGAGCTTGAGAGTCAGACAACTGGGTTGTGCCAACTGACGAAGTCAGTCTAGATGACATGGTCCAAATCATGACATATTTTTTTCGACAGACTGGTGATATTTGTAGTGTATCCGAGCTACTCGATGCTTTGAAATTATAAGGGTGCTTGGTTCCTTCAGTTCTACATTTCCCAAACGAGGGAATTATATGAAGAGGTCATGGAATTTGTGGAATGCATTGACTTTGCATGGAAAATCAATATCATTTCCACCAGATGGGGGGAGATTTCGAAGATTCAGATGAAGAGCAAGATTCAGAAAAGACTAGTTTGATAGCTAACATACGCGGGATGATATCATTCGAGGAGATTCTAGGAGAAATCAACAAGGTGGCTAAAAAACCCAATATCGATGAAGAAATAAGATTTTTATTTGTCCCTCCTTCTGTGAACCACATGACCAGGTTAGGAAGACATTACAAAATCCCAAGTCTACAACCATTAGCGAGCGATAAAGGAAAAGGTGCCAAGAATCTCCCTATTCTAGAAATGACCCTCGAAAAAAGTAAGGTCCTTGATCAACTAAACAAAACCGAATACACGATCACTTTATGAGGACTTTTTATGTCTTCCCAACTGCATCAAAATGCCTTAATCAAGCTACTCACAGGTCCCACAGTTACTCCGTCAACCACACCAGAACAAGTGGTGAACTTAGTTGGATCCTTGACCTCTACTCGACTGTTCTCTTTTTCTTAAAAAGAAATACCCAAGACTAGTCCCAAACATAATCATGCTCTCAATATATATGTTGAAGTCATGGGAAAAACCATCCCCCTCTCTCGTCGACAATGGATCACCTCTGAATGTTTGCCTCTTAAGAACTCTAAATTCTTTGGGATTGAAAGTTAGCGACTTCGCTCCCACCTCTGCTTTCGTACTGGCCTACGATAACACCCATGGAAAAGTAATAGGATCTATCAAGCTCATAATAGGGGTTGGCCCTATAAATCCTGTTATGGAATTCTAAGTCATAGATATCCCAACTTGTTTTAATATGCTTCTAGAATGACCGTAGCTCTATAGCATCAAAGGGGTGTCTTCTTCCCTTCATCATAAATTGAAGGGCAGGTCATCACCATCTTCGGCAATGATGACAACATCGAGAATGCCAGCATTAGTAATCCAAATATGGAAATACAATACAGGATAAATGGAATTTTGCTATACAAATTCCAAGTTTAACCACACCTACTCCCTATAGGGGATGGCTTCAAAGATAGGGTTTATCCGAAATATGACCCACACGGAAACGTTAATGTGATTTGGGTTTTTAAGAACATGCACTTCATGCCCAGACTGGGGCTAGGATGAAGACAACAAGGGATAATTAAACCTATTGTGTTGAATGAGTCATTTCCTCCCTATGGCTTGGGTTATCATCCATCGGAAGAAGAACTCAGATTGATCCATCAGTCTCGACTGAAGAGGAGGTTAGAATGCACGAGAATTATCCTGGGAGATTCCCTAAATGGAAGATTCATCAAATAAGGTGAATATTTCCCCATCTGTGGCTTCCCAAAACCTTAGTAAGACCATGTAGACAAGATAATGAAACAAGGAATGGAGATCTTCTTTCAAGACAACTACCCATGGGACAAAATTTCTCAGCACCGTGTACAACCACTCACTGAAGAGACCATAGATAATACCGGGGATTTTGAGGGCAGTGACTCTAAGGATCCTTTTGATTTATAGACACTGGGTTTGACACTCTACATGATTCAGTCTAGGGATACATCATAGAATCCATCCTGCCTCATTAAAGATGTTGATGCACCTCTTTCAACTGGTATACTGCACTTGCTAATGTTTAACCTAACCCTGATGTTTACCCCCTTTCCCTTTAATCGTTTCCTATCACTTAGATGTAATCGAGACCTCCTTTAATGAGGTTCTCAATATTGTTTTTCCTATCAATGAAATAAATGAAGATTTTGAGTATTTTACCGTGCCTTACATAAATTATCTTGATTCTAATCAAACTCTTGATGATGATAATCTTGCAAATGAAAAATTATTAACTGATCTAAATAACATTAATAACAAACAACATAACCGTGTTCAAGTTAATGAAGATGAAACTGTTGTTATTAATCTTAGTTCTAGTAGCCAAATATGCGAGATTAGGATAGGGCCACCCTTAATGAGAATGAACGGACGCAAGTCGAAGAACTACTAAAGGAATTCGTGGATGTCTTCACTTGGTCCTATGACGATATGCTCTATATTGACCCTGAGATAGACAAACATGATATTCCAACTCTCCCGGACTGCAAACCGATCAAATGGAAATTATAAAAGCTCCGCACTGAATGGTCACTCAAAGTTAAAGAAGAAGTAGTCAATCAACTGAATGTGGGCTTCATTAGTGTGATAGAATATCCCATATGGCTAGCCAATATTGTACCCATGCCGAAATCAGGAGGGAAGGTTTGCATGTGTCTCGACTACAGAGACTTGAACAAGGCCTCTTCGAAGGATGATTACCCACTACCCAACATCGACATGATTGTGGATAATACGGCCAATCACTCTCTCAATTCATTCGTTGATGGGTTTATCGGATATAATCAGATTAAGATGCACCCAAATCACCAAGACAAAACTTCATTCATCACCCCTTGGGGAACCTTTTGCTACACTGTCATGCCATTTGGTCTAAAAAATGCAAGGGTCACCTACCAAAGGGCTACCATAACCATTCTGCATGATCTGATACACAAGGAAGTCGAGGTTTATGTATATGACATGATTATCAAGTTCAAGACTAGGGAAGTCCATGTTCCCGCTCTTCGAAAGTTCTTTGAACGACTGCAACAGTACCAAATGTAGCTTAACCCAAAAAAATGTGTCTTCGGTATTACCAAAGGAAAACAATTAGGATTAATGGTTAGTAAGAAAGGGATAGAAGTATATCCTACCAAGATAAAGGCCATAATTGATATTCCACCACCTCGAATGGAGAAGGAAGTTTGAGGGTTCCTTGGGAAATTACATTACATCAACCGGTTCATCAGCTAATTGACTTCCATCTGTGAAATCATCTTGAAACTCCTCTGAAAGGATTCAACTAATGTTTGGAATGAATATTACCAAGAAGCCTTCGACTGAATCAAGTAATACCTAACCCAACCTCCAGTTCTCATGTGGTCGCAACCTGATCTTCCCTCACTCCTATACATATTAAAAACCGATACTGCAGTTGGGGCTTTGTTACCCCAATACCTTAAAGAAACTCCTAAAGAGAGATCCATCCACTATGATAGTCGAAAGTTTATCTATTATGAAGTTAACTACACCACCTTAGAAAAAGCATGTGTCGCTCTTGTCTCGGTTACCTAAAAATTACAGCACTATATGCTCACCTTCCCCATAAAGGTTGTATCCCGAATGGATCCCATCAACTACCTACTAGAGAAGCCTGCCCTATACAGTCGAATGGACTGTTGTTTAATGCTTCTAACAAAATTTGATATTACCTATGTCACACATAAAGCCATGAAAGGAATATCCATCTGTGACTACCTTGCTGACTACCCTATGGAAGAGGCCGATGTCTAGATTTTTGAGTTCCTTGATGAGTATATCCTTTGTACATCCTAACAAGACCTTCGATGGTAAATGTTCTTTGATGGCGCTTCCAATAAAAAAGGGTATGACATTAGGATACTCCTAATTTCCCCTGATGACTCTCACACTCCCACTGCCATCAAGATGGATTTTCATTGCACCAACAACATGACTTAATATGTGGCGTGCACGGTAGGCCTCAAGATTTCCCCTAAGAAAGGAATTCGATACCTCAATGCCTATGGGATTCATCCCTTATCATTGGTTAAGTACTTAGAAAATGGAGAGTCAAGGACGAGAAACTCTTACCCTTCCAGGCCCACATAGAAGAGCTAGCTTCCCAATTTCAAGAAATCACCTTTCACTACGTTCCCCGAGCAAAGAATAACCTAGCCAATGCCCTTGATACCTTGGCATCCATGATTGACATGACCGAAGGAATAACAATGGCCCCTTTCCTTGTCTAAAATAAGAAAAACCAACCCACTTCCATAACATTGAGTTTGGCATAGAGGAAGATCCCGAGAGAGCTAATTCTTGGTACTATGATATTTGGCGCCTCCATAAACATGGTAGGTATCCCCAAGGATCTGATAAGAAAAACCGAGCAACTCTTCACAGACTGGTTGCCCAGTACATTGTTTGTAATAAAGCACTATTTAAGAGAATCTTTGATGGAACCCATTTTCATTGCATCGCAGGGGCTAACATTAAAGAAATAGTGCAGAAGATACATAACGGGGAATGTGAACCCCATATGAACGGCCATATGCTCACCGAGAAGATCATCCGACAGGGTTACTACTGGACTACCATGGTTTAAGATTTCACATCCTACGTTTGAAAATGCCTCAAATTCCAAAACAATTCCAACCTACAACACTTGCCTCCACGATAATTGTACAGCATGACTTCTACCTGGCTGTTCTCCACATGGGGCATTGACATCATAGGGAAAGTTACAATGAAAACATCCAACGTACATGAGTTCATCCTAGTCACCATTGACTATTTCATGAAATGGGTCGAAGCCGAGTCATACGCAGTTCTGAATGCCAAGAAAATGTCCAAGTTCATTAATAAAAACATCATTTATCGATATGGGGTCGCGCATGAGCTGGTATCCGACAATAGGTTACGCTTCGAGGTAGAAGTTACAAAGGTGGTCAACGATTATGGGATTGAAACAAATAAATATTCTCTATACCGACCATAAACCAATGGACCAGTCGAAGCAGACACTAAGAACCTTAAAGCCATTATTAGTAAGATGACCGAGAGTTATCGAGATTGGGCCGATAGGATCCCTTATGCCCTCTGGGGATATTGAACTTCAGTTTGAACCTCTACTGGGGCTACCCCTTACTCTATAGTCTACGACATGGAAGTAGCCCTACCCGTGGATCTAGAAATCCCTTCGATGCACGTCATTCTAGAAAGCAAGGTCAGCGAGGAAGAATGTCACCAAAGTTGTCTTGACGAGCTTTCCATCTTGGACTAAAGAAGGTTGAGAGATATATATCACATACAAGGGTACCATCACCATATAACGCGATTATTCAACAAGATAGTCAAGGACCGTAGTGTTCGAGAAGGGGACTTATCCCTCAAAGAAATAGTATAGCCCATCTGGGACCCCATAGGGAAATTTAAGCCCAATTGGAGAGGCCCATACATCATGAAGAAGATCCTGTCAAGCGATGCCGCTGTGCTCACCGACCTTGATGGTGAAGAAATGGCGCGTCTTGTCAACCTGCACCGTATCAAGAAAGTCTGCCCTTAGTTCAAAATCTCGGTGCACTACGGCTCTTTTCATCTCCCTTCTATTCTAAAATAAAAAAATAACCAACTAATCTTCATTTCCCCCCAGTCAGAACTACATGGGGCCTGATCCTCTAAAAACCTTTTTTCTTCCAACAAATGAATTTTAGAAAAAATTTCAAACCCTTGGAGGTATGTAGGCAGCTCATCCATTTACATGAGCATAACCCTCTTCTTTTTCACAAAATGATATTTTTTTCTTATCCTCGAGAATGATAGTTAATTTTAACATATACATGAACAAAAGTATAAGGTATGCCTTCGCGATCGATATACATAATTCAAAATGAAAAAGTCATCAAGAGGCACAACTAGATAATCAAAAACTTATTTATTTCCTTATTTGAAAATTCAGTAAAAATTACATCGGCATAGGTAGTCAAACAAATTCCCTTGTCAACCTACTCCTAACTTTCTAAAACCAAAATAAAAACAAGCCCCACTACTCCAAAAATAATCCTCAAATTATTTCCAAACATAGAACCACACCCATGATAAAAGCTTCATAAAATCCTACCCGCAACTGCCAGAGGAACCAGTCCCATCATCACCTGCATCCTGGGGTCCCCAAACTTCCCCTGCCTGAATAGAGTGTCACAGTCGCTCCAAATAATGATAAGCCTAGACTAGATTAGGAAAAACCACTACACCTCCCTCCATGGTGTCAGATATGTCAAACCACCTTTGCCCAGTCTCCATAGCCAGCATCTTGGTCACTACCTTCTTCCACAACCATTCTATGTATTCCCCAGAGATGTGCTAGACTCTACCCATATATTACGAGGGATGGGTCTATGAACGATGATTCTCCCACAGAGAACCCGCATGCGCATACACTTTCTCAGGTCCTCTACAGGAAATAAGATCATTGTCCGTAGTGGCACGATTTGCTTCCAACCATATTGGCATAGAAGCCACTAGGGAAAGAATAAAGAGGATTATCTAAGGCCTACTAATCGGACATATTGGTACTCCTCGAGTTCCAGAATGGGAAACATCTCCCCCCAACAAGGCATTGACCAGTACAATCCTCGATCCCCATTCCTTATGAACCAGTTCTCCTATCTCTCGATGTCTAGGACTAAGCTAAAAAAATAGTGTGAGAAGAATTTTGGCACCGCTAAAAAAGTATACTCAGGTGGTACCGCCATACAAAACCTCTCGGACAACCACATAAACAACATTACAGGTCTACCCCTTAGAAAGTTAGAACGACCCTCCCGCCAGGCAGTCAGACCATTCAAAGTCTCTGCCAGTATCACTGCATAGGATTGCGATGGTAAGACATGCAAAAAATAATAGCTATAAGTTGGGGATCCACTAGTACTTCCCCAGTCACCAATAACACTTTTGAACCCACGCCCAGAATAATGGCCTCAGCATAGCCGGCATGGACCACGTCCTGCAAATGCATGGACCGCGGCACCGCCGGAAGAGAAATCATTCCTCCTGTAGCCAACGGCTTATCTACTGAAGTTGAGATATGGAGAATTCCAGCGAACAACTCCCTAGGAGAATGGGAAAATTCAATCAAAGCCGTAATAACCCTGGGATTTATCCCCAGCGCGGTAGATAAGTCCTCATAGGTAGAACAAATTTCATCCACCCCAAAGTGAAAGACATGATCCTAGGGATACCAGAACTCAACTACCCCTATCATCATATTCCAGTCAATGGGTAAGCAACAAAGAGACTCGTCGCAAGTGAAAAGCGTCATAATCAACATTATAAGAAGACATCGCCTCTATGGCTTGGAGGTAGTTGGCGAACTCAACTCTACCAGGGAGAGACATATTACAAAACAAAGAGATAATAAGAAAATAAGAATGTGAGAAAGAAAGGAAATGAAAGTGTGAGGAGAAAATCCCCTTTCACACCCCTATTTATACTTGAAAACTATCAAGCAAAGATAAGAAACCCTATAGAAATCGAAGGAAAACTTGCCCCACCAAGTACCAAGCAATTGAAGAAAGTAAAATCAACACCTTGGGTTGATTGGACTGGACTTATATGCCGATAGGCAGGACAGGGGTCATGCCGTTCGACAACCACCTATTTTTTAGAAACACTCCTTTTCCTCTTTTGTCAAAATAAAAAAAAAACTAATAAAAATAATTTTCTTAAGGGAACTTCCGAATTTCCTTAACCTTATGCTTTTACTTATCCCATTTTAAAATAAAATCCTTCTCAAATCAATTTTCAAATTCTTTTTACGGTTTCAGCAGAAAAGTAAAAAGCGCATGCACGTTAATCACAAAAAAGGAAATTAATAAAAAAAAGTTCACTTCATTTGAATTTATTTTTGTTGTATTAGATTGATATCTTCCAGGGAAAAAAACGCAACGCACCCCGAACTCAATTTTCCTTCTCTTTCTCTCTCTTCACCTACAAACTCTATCCTTCTCTCGTCTTTCTCTCTTATCTCTCTCTAAGAACCTCTATCCCTTTGGCGCGCATTCTTTCCCCCGTGGAGAGACGATGTGCCACCACTCCCAGAGCCCGACCCTTCCTCGAACGAGGCTGACGGAACCAAAAAAGAAGGATCTAGAATCTCATCCTTAATATGGGCAGTTGCTGAAGATATCTAATCCCTAATATCCTTCAACCAAGCGGTGGAGACCCGAATGTGCTGGAAAAGAAAACAAAAAAGAACAAATCAATCAGTCTGAGGCAAAGGAGGAAATCAAGAAATCAAAATACAGAGAGACAAAAAGTATGCTACAGGTCGAAGGACATCCTCCATCAAGACAAACTCCTTCGGGTCCATCGCATTAGGACGGTGCAGCATACGCACCGACCATCCATTAGCTCGTCGAATGTTGTAACCGAACAAATGCAACCACACAAAAGGAGCCTCTAAAGACGTCGTTGCCACTGATGTCGTCGCAGCACATGCACTATGGGAGGACCCCACCTGCTGACTCTAACCCCGGTGAGGAAGAGGCATCACATTGTATATACTGGGAGACATCAGCCAGCTGGATACAACATCCATGTAGTCGTATATTACCGTTGTGTTAGTGTACAATGAATACGACTCTCCCATCATCGCTGCCACCCGGGCATCCTCTGACATCTCCCTCACTTGACTCATGAACATAGGGGGCTTCGTCGGCGGCACCACAACCTCTTCCTCCATGATCTGTCGGACTAACCTCTCACTGAGGTACCAAGAGTAGACAAACTCATGCACCAGCAAATGCCACATCTACGCATGTATCTCAGTTCACCCAGTGTACTCAATGGCTATCCCCCCAAGGATAAAAGGTCACATGTAAATCCACAACAAGAGAAAAAGAGCAATATAAATAAAAAAAATCATCAAAGGAAAGGGCAATCTCAAGATAAAAGAAGGATTACCCTCTGGCTCGTCAGTCATTCAAGACCTGACTCATCGCCGAGAGAGAGAGAGACTCTTTTAACTTTCGGTTCGACCACCCCGTATTTTTATGCTATATTAATTTGGGGATTTATTAAAGTTAATGTGAATGAATTATTTAATAAAAATTCGGAAATTAATTATGTAATAATTATTAACGTGACGAGAGTTAGTAATTATGGGAAATTTGTTGAATATTACTAATGAGCAAAGTAATATATTATATTGGTTATATTGAATGTCATGAGTGAGTTAAATGACAATTTCGGAAATTTAAGTCAGAACGTGCTCGTGTCGCGTCGGGACTAAATTTTGATAAATAAAAAGTGAATATTTTATAAGTTGCCCATATGGTCATTTTGAGTGCGCCAACGCGTCCGGACGGGTCGAGATAGTCAGAAAAGTGTACCTGGGGGTGTAGTTTGGGTCTCGAGGCGTTTTTAGGCCTAATTAGTAACCCGGGAGGGCATTTTGGTCATTTTAAATTTATGGGTAATTAAACCAACGAAAATTAGACGGACTATATCTGATATTGAGGTTTTCACTTAGGGTTAAAATATTCAGAACCCTAGAACGGCCATTTGAGAAAAGGGGAGAGAGCTCTCAAGGCAATTCAAGGCCAAAAAGCCACCCGTTTGCACCGCTGTCACCGCCAACGTGTATATCGCGAGATGAGGAACGCAACCATACCAAAATCAGCCGTAAATCAGAATACCAAAAATCCCAGGCAAGTGTTTACCTTGCTATTTTCGTTGGTGCAATTTTCATATTAGTTTAGGAATGATTAGGGATGAAATATATGGAAGAAAACCCAATTTTTTTATAGGAATTTGCATGTAGTAAAGACTTAAACCTTATTCTGGAAATCTTTTGTGATGTAGAAGAATAACCCACGAAATTTTGATGATGTATTAGAAGGAAATTCTGGTAAAAACAGATTAGAACCATGATTAAGAAAACTCTAGGGTTCGGGATGATTAGATAAGATTTTGGGTTGATTATCCATGTTTAATGATAGAAATACACATGCTTTACGTTGAAAACATCTGGTATAATGTTATAATGTTAGTAGTAGAATTTTTGGGACGTTTGGAGTTGAAAAATATGGATTTGGATGAAGATAGATTGTAGAACCCGTAACTGCAATTCTACAGAAATCAAAATACCTACTTGATCGATCGATCGAGCATAGAGCTTCGATCGATCGAAGGTTCGATCGATCGAGTCCCAGACCTCGATCGATCGACCCCCTCCTGGCAGACTCCTATTTCCCTTGTTTAATTAGTTAAATTAAATTTATTGTGAAATAATTCTTGAGTATTCTTAATAAAATGTTTTGGGAGATAGGAAAGACCAGTAGGACATATGAATAAGTGTTGGGAACTTTATTATAAGACAAGAATTTTGCTTTTGGGATAATTATATAATGAACGATGAAACTACGTATTTCAAGTGAGAGATTACGGCGAATAGCTACGATAGTGAATAGAGGTATACCTACTGAATTTTCTACTTGGAAGGATAGAGTCCACGAGTGTCACGTAATAAGTGAGAAAACCCTTTGAGCTAAGGTTAGAGATGAAACCTTATACGTAATACTAATAATGTGAAATTAAGGATAAATGTTGTAATTATGGGTGACGAAAGGAACCTATATTAATATGATAAAAGTGGTATATTTATATGATTGTGTGTACATATATTATATACATGTGAAAAACATACCGCGCTACTTGCTATCCTTGAGGTTACCGCACTGGGACAGTCTTATCTCGATGGGACCTTTATGGGGGCTATTGACTTGTACCCTAGAAGATAGATATCCTTGGTACAGGCTATCGAAATGATAGTTCAGATGGTCCTAAGAGACGTGAGTATGTGCCATCCTCTTAAAGACTTGGAATCTATGATTCGTCTCGATATTGTTTGTGTATGTGTTAATACAGTTCGAGAGTGATTCCGAATTTGTATTCCCATTGATATGAGTGGTATGGGGTTTGGATAGTAGAAGTATGCACGCACCATAGTTTTATTTTGGGTGCTCTTATTTTATATATATTATACGACTAGTTAATATATATATGAGATTTGGAAATTTGAAACTGCCTACTGTGATTTGATAAGTAGGACATGGTTGATGACTCAAATAGTAAATACTTGTTTTGGGAAAGTATAATATGACACTAGGAAACTTTAAATTAATAAAGATAAAACGAGAGTTGTGCTCCTAATTGGAAGTATTCTTTTTAAACAATGATATTGTTCGATATTGAAATCTTATGAGTAAGTTAAGATAAGCTAAATTATTGGGAAGGTTAGTATGATAAAATGATAAGATAAACCGTTTGGAAGGTTAGTACGATAGGCGTGCACATTTTAAGAGAGGTGAGAATTTCTCAAGAGAGTGTCGCTTTAATATGTTGTTGCATTGGCCTGTATCAATTTAAATACTTGCTAAACAAATTTTAAATCATACACATTATCGGGCTCTGACCTGTTTCTTTTTCTCCCTCTCTCTTGTATATATATATGTATAAATTTCAGGTGCCCAGCCAGAGGGGCGTCTTGCTTAGGATCCCTTGAAAGGAACGTGTTGCAGTTTAGGTGGGAGTTGCAGGTCACTTGCGTAGACGGCTTCCTTTATTGACTCCACTTCTAGCATTCTCATTTATTGGGCATGTGTCGCCCTTTCAATTATTTCATTGTTATTGGAACATTTGTATTTCAGTTATTTCTAGTATTGTCACTATGGGATTTACTCAGTTTGAATTGTGTTACTTTATATTTCGCATGTTGACATTTGATTGACGAATGTTTTAAATTAATTGGATTGTGTTCCAGGTTTATCGTGGTGTGATTCTTAATTGTTGAAATGTTGTAAATAAATAAATCATTTTCTTTAAATAAAAATTTGGAAAGTAATGTTTAAATATGGTTTTGACACTTAGCTTATTTATTTAGGGAAATAAATTGGAAAGTTTATTTTTACGACAGTGATGCTAAGAATGAACCAAACTGTTCACCTTGATTTAATTTAATAAAGGAGTGATCGCCCGGTATTTAATTAGGCGGGGTGTCACAGGTGGTATCAGAGCATCAGGTTCTAGTGTCCATAGGATATGTACGGCTTATTTTCGCTTTCAGCTTAACGTTATTGCTATAGAGCCCTATTTTTAGGATTTTTGTACTGTTGTTTTACGTTGAAGTCTTCAGATATTTGATATTTGATAGTAACTGTAGACTAATAAACTTCTTCACATTTCAGATGCCTCTGAGACGTGCTCCGAAGGATAGGCGTGCCCAGGCCGAACAGCCAGCAGTTCCGGCACAAGGCACGATGAATGCAAATGAAGTAGCTTCCATTGTTGCTCAGGCGGTGAATGCCGCATTAGAGGTGGTTCAGCAAGCTCCACCCCAGGTTCAGGCAGTGGCGCCAGTACCAGCACAGCTTCCATCTGCATGGGAGAGGGTTCGGGATGCTTTTCAAAAAGCGCATCACCCTGAGTTCTCTGGTAGCTCCGATATTGTCACAGTTAGCCAATGGAAGAAAGACATCTAGCGGCACCTCCGTATGTATGAGTGCACGGATGTGAAAAAGAAGTTATTGGCTTCCTTTAAGCTGATGGGAGCCGCATTGCAGTGGTGGGAGTCCACTACCACTTTGGAGGAGAGGGACACGATCCCTATTCAGTTGTTCTGGGAGCGGTTTGACCGCAAGTATTTTCCACCCGCAGTGCAGACTGAGATGAGGAAGAAATTACTAAATGTGAAGAAGGAGAATCTTACTGTAGCTGAGTATGAGGAGGAGTTCACGAGACTTCTCACCATTGTGCCAGATGAGGCACCTACTGAGAGTAAGAGGATTATGGTTTTTGTCGATGGGTTAGCTTGGAGGATCCGTCAGCACCTTATTAGGAATTTATCTCTGAGTACTTTCACTGATGTACTCAACGCAGCGTTACTACATTGCCAGGATCACCGCTTCCATCTTCAGGGAAGCAAGAGAGCAGGAGAGTCCAGCCAGCAGGGCAGGGCCGGGGGTCATAGTGCCAGTGGGGCACCATCTCATGGACAGACTCGTCAGCACGAGCAGAGTTCCCATCAGGGGGACCCTGCTAAGCAATTCCATTCAGGTGATTCAAGGCAGGGATATGGGGGTTATAGGCAGGGCCAGCCTAATCAGCAGGGCCAGAAAGGCCAACACCGATAGCAGGGTCAACAACAGGGCCATCAGGGCCAACAGCGTGCACATCAGGGCCAACAGGGCCAGTGGCGTGGAGGTAACGGCCAATAGGGCCATGGACACCAGGGTCAGAGGGGTGGTAACTTCGAAGGCCGATGTTTTGGGTGCGGTAAACATGGCCATAGGCGTCAGGATTGCCCAGAGGGCGATAGGGCCTTACAGCAGCAGGGAGCCCGTAATGATCCATAGAGACCACTTTATCCACCTGC